>CM046334.1:14667875-15867875 GCA_025403435.1 Artocarpus heterophyllus
ATCTCATATTTAATAGTGATAACTTTTTTTTCTTTACGCTTGTGATCCCACTACTTACCGCAGGTGCTTTGCAGCTTAGATCTGCTGCCTGCAAGGGAAAAAAAATAGAAGATGTAAATTTTCTATGGCAAATTTTCTGATACGAGCCAAAAAAGATATTCATAAGTGGGCATTGGTTTTTTAACCATTAGATCTGGAAAAAAAAAGTCATTACGACTAGATCTAATGGTTTCAAAATGTGCACTACCAGTGTGGGTTTGTATCGGAGAAGTTCCTAATTTTTCAAGCTTTCAAAAAAAAAAAATGAAGGAAAAGTATTAATCTTGATAATAATCATTAACGGAGAAAATTATGTATAGTACATTGGTGCCCTTCTTCCACCACATTGCACCGCGACCATCAATTGTTCCTGCTCCACTGATGGTCAGATTGTTTACTTTCAAGAAATGCACCCATATTCCATTTTTGCACGCCGATTTCCATCCAGAGGGAGTCTGTGGCGCCACAATGTTCCCGTCAATCTAACAACAAAAAGGACTAATGAAATCAGCATTGAATTATCACCCAAAAAAATTGTAAAGGAGATGTTATCAATTTTGATTCTAGTAAATAGAATAGGAATCACAGATGTCATAAAACACAAACAAAACGCATTGACAATAATAGGAAAAAATCCAATTTCTTTGTTAACCATAGAAATAATAATTTTACCATCTTAATTATTAAAATACCCTTTTATATGATTGAATAATCATTGACTTATAACTTATTAAGAGTATATAAGTAAATTTAACGTTCACTCTTTTTAAATATTCAACACCGAAGAGTGTGAATAAGGGTTGACATTTTCTTTTCTTATTACTTCCATATTACTATACGGGGCCTCCTAAACTTTTATTTTTGCAAGTAAATTCACGATTAAAGGAGAAAAAGAGTGTGAATAAGGGCAAAGTAATGTGCCCTTAATCCTTGATTAGAGCAGTCTTAATGGAAACGATTCATCACAGTGAATATTAATAATCTCTCTAGATCTCTTGATAAAATTGTTACCTGAAAGCGGATGCTGTTGGACTTGCAGGGACCATCGAATGTGAGAGGGTTGAGCAAGAATGTCTTGCCCCTTGGGACTAGAACCATGGGTGTGCCCTTGCTCGTTCCACACGCTGTCTTCCAAGCCTTTAAGAAAGCCTTTTGATATATACGCACGTGCACAATTCAAGACACATGATATTTATATTATTAGTGATCAGAAATTAGTGTCACATAATTTACATGATGGTTCTCATGCCCATAAATAAATAAATAAATAACGACGTTACTTGTGAATCGTCGTTTTGGCCATTTCCTGAGGCACCAAAATTTAGCACGTTGTAAGTATTTTCTTGATTATCATATCCAAGGCCTAAGCAACATGAGTAGGCAGTGACTAAAAAGATGATCAAAAAGCTTCTCACGTCCTGCAAAAGAATTTAAACACATAATAACGTCTTAGTATATATATCCTATTTATATATAATTGGTAAGAAAGAAAATAGGAGGCATGTGTATATATATTTCTCACCATTGTCGAGGACCAGGAAATAACAGGAAAAAAAAGTGATGATTTTGTGAAGGATGATTATATGGAATTGGATGGCCTCCTCTCTTCCATGTGCTATAAATATATATAGGCGTGGTTGAGTGAGGTTTCATTTTTTTTTTTAGTTGTCTTTCATTTTCATTTTATGGTTATAAATATCCATTTCGATCACAGTATTCATTAAATCGGCCTGAAGTTCTCATCTAGTTAGATTTCCATGTCAAACCAGGATTACTTCTCTTTCTTTTCTCTTTTTGGCGAACTCGGTATTAATGTTACTCAATGGCAAGGAAAAAAAAAAAAAAACAGGGATTCTTACTTGTATAGTTATAAACTCGGTAGATAAACTGTGGGCGTGAAGGTTTTGTCAGGATTCTTACTTGCATTGTTGTCCATGAATCTGGAGCAATTAAGAGCAACTTAATTTAGATTTTCTCAATTACATTTCATGCCTTTTATGTTCCTACGTTTATGGAGTATCATCCATGCAAAGAAAAAATTTGGATTGGATTTTCATCTGTTGACTTTAAAATATCTAAAGTTTGCTAGCGGTCTGAATAGGAATCCTTGAGTTAAATGAGTGAACGTCCCGAAGCCATAAAATCAGGTGCAATTAACTTTTCAACAGCATCATAATGCACACTAATGCTCCGTTCGGTAAGAAGGAAAGAAAATAAGAGGAAAGAGAAAACTATAAAAGAAAAAAATGTAAGAAAAGAAAAGATTTTGATTTTTTCTTTACTTGTTTAGTATATGAAGATGGAAAGAAAGTGATTTTACCTTCTCTTGTTTGGTATTGTAAGAAAAATCAAAAGAATGAAAAACTACAATTAAAACAATTACTATTTATACAAGTATATTATTTTAATTATTTTTCTAATTTGACACTTAAATTTTTAGTTGAAATTTTGATGAAAAAAGGACAAATTGGTAACTATATTTTCTTTGCATTACTATCAAACATTTTCTTCACAAAATCCGCTCATATTAAGAGAAATCAATTTTGATGAGATCTATATATTATTTTTTCACCTATTTTTTTATTCTATTTTTTTTTACCATCAAACATCTCATCATATCGATCTTTATGTCAAAATTTTTTCCATGTTTTCTTTCTTTTTGCTTTTTACTCATACCAATCACCAATCAGAGTAAGAGTTGACTTGTCAGGCTCTATTCAAAAGTCATATCTTTGTCGAGTGCTTTATAGTATTCAGGGATGAAGCAGTGAAGGCACTTTAAGCTTTGGCTCTAAAAAAAACATTCTTGCAATTTTTCGTTTCAATCTGTCCTTGAAAATGAAACTCTATGATTAGAGTTTTTACATATATTTTAAAATTATTTTCAATGATCTTGGCAATTTTAAATTTATATATTCTCATATTTTAAAAAACTTTTTTGATAGGATTTTTTTTTTGAAGTGTTAGATTATATTTTATTAAATTTTGGATTTTAAATAGACCAATAATCCAACCTTAAAACTTCAATACAAGAAAAAATCAACTATACTGTTATATGACTTCATAATTTTATAGATTTTAAACTTTAGAAAGTGAATTAAACTATACAAAAGTGTGGTTCATTTGAAAGAAGAAATAAAAAAATTAAAGAGACGCTAAGAGCTTTAAAACGAAGAATATTTATGCGGTTGATCTCCTTCAAAATTTTAGTTTAACTCGTGTCAGCTTTGCAAAATATCTTTGGCTCTGTGATTGTTATAGTTTGTATATAGTTTATTAACCTTGTAAATGAACATGGATGTATCACTGCAGAAAAAACTACGGATGACAATTTGTATTGATGGGTGGTATTAATGTCAACTCCCTTATTAATCGTGTCACACATGACCCAATTATTAAGGGTCTCAATTATTAAAGGTCTATTTAGTATCATTTATTTAAACAATTTTTTGTTTTTAAAATAAAAAAGTGGATTTTTTTGTTTGAAAAATATGTTTGTAACATCGTATTTGTTTTTTTTAATTGTTATCATTTTTCTAAATTATGGAGACAACAATTTCTTATTTCCATTTTTTTTTAAACAAAAATCTTAAGTTGTGGTCAACCAAAGATTTACTAAAGTCACCAATGATTCAAAATAATCCGATAAGCCAAGATCGCCTTCAAGGTTAGGCCGGCAGGCCAAACTCGCTGTCAAGGTCAAAACAAAGAGCGAGACACACCGTTGGGGTCATGTCGGACTCTTTGATGGGGTTCAAACAGCAAATCACTCACATCATCGAGGTCTGACCAATATCATCCACGGGATTGGGCTAGCAAACTGGGCTTATCATTAGGGTTCAAGGCAAGTGAGCTGAACAAGTTGTCGGGGTCAATATGGCAAGCCAGGCATGTTGCAAGGAATGGGTGGATGGACCGAACTCGTTGTCGAGGTCGTACCAGTAGACTGAACTCAACATCAAAGACAAGTCGGCAAACCAACTCTCTAATAAGGTCGAGACGGACTCGCCATCAAGGTCAAGCTAGTGAACTAGACTCATAGTCGAGGTCATGTTCGGGGCCAAACTTGCTATAAGGGTCAAGCTGGTGAACCAAGCTCACCATTGGGGGTAAACTGGTATGTCAAACACGCTATTGAGGTCAGATTAGAGAGTCAAACATGTAGTAGGGGTCGGACCAATAGATCAAGCTTGCCATCAAGGTCGAGACCAACTAGACACATGCATAAGGATTGGGCTAGACTCAACATCGAGGTCATGTATTCGAGTTGGACTCACCATTGGGTCAGGATGCCAAGCTAGACTCGTTCTGGGGTTTGAGACAACCATATAGACATGCCGTTAGAGTCAGGATGGACTCATCGTCAAGGTTGTGTTTGTAGGCTGGGTTCGTCATTGGAGCCAGGACAGTAAGTCAGATTCGATGTCGAGGTCGAGATGACTCATTGTTAAGGTCGTGTATGCAAGCTAGACTCACTGTTAGGGTAGAGCTAGCAATCCAGACAGGCTCCAAAACTAGGATTGAGGTTGAGTTTAGGCAATGGGAATGGAGTTGAGGTTAGGTCCTAAATCGAGGTTGGTTCAGGGTTAGGGTTGGGGTTAGGTTTAGGTTCCAAGAGTGCAGTTAGGGTTCTAGATCAGGGTCGAGGTCAGAACTAGTGCACATTGCCTCAAGAAAGAGACCTAATTAATTAATCTAAAAAATAACCCATAGGAAAACATATGAAAAAGGGGAAAAGAGCATAAAATCAAAAGTATGCTGTCTCTAAATAACATGATTTTGAATTTAATAATTAAAATAAAAGGACCAGCAACATGTTTTTCTCAATGTGAAGAAAAGCAATATTACATTGTAATCACAACAAACTTAATAAAATGAAGCAAGTTCTTTGTTCAAATAAATTACAGTTATAATCTTTTCCATCATTTTCATCGATAATTTAGGGTTGATTAATTGGCCGCGTAAGAACCAAATTGTTGGCCTTGGACGATGATCTAATGTAAGAAAATTTTTTACTACCGAATGGTCAAAACTTAAAAAAAAAAAAAAATCCAATAGCCTTTAACCATGAACTGGTTCGTTCTGTTATTTTTCAAACTCTTTTTAAAGAAATAACATGGTTTAATTTTAACTAACTTAAAAAAGAAACAAAATCGAAGTGAAACTACCATTTAAGCAATCTCGCCTGGTTTTAAATAATGGATCTTGGAACCCGATCTTGACCTTGACCCTATAAACTTGACCTTGACTCCAGTCTCAAAACCTAACTCCGACTTCGAACCTATCACCTGGCCTCAACTCTAGTCTTGAAACCTGACCCTAGTCCAACCCATGTCCTTGACCCTGGTCCTAAAACCTAACCTGACACCAACCCAGGCTTGAACCACAATCCCAACACCCTGACCCCGACCCAAACCCTGCCTTGACCTCGACTTAGAATCCTAACCTCATCCTTGACCCTGACCTCAACCCCAAACTTCGATCTTGGTTGTGAAACTCGACTGTGACCCCAACCTAGGTTCCAAAACCTAGACCTAGACCGTAACCTAGTAATGAAACCCAACCTCGACCTTAATTCTAACACCTGACCTTGATCTGGTTTGGGAACATGACCTCAACTTCTAAAGCCCAGCCCCAACCCTAATCCAAGAACCTAACCTCAAACCCTAACACAGGTCCCAGAATCCGACCTAGACCCTAACCCTGATTTTGAAAATCCGACCCCAATCATGGTTCCTAGAACTCAATGTCAACTTTTCCTTAGTCTTAGAACATGACTTGACTTTATATCGATCCTAAAACCCGACCTTGATCCTGGTCATAGAGCTCAGCTCGTCAAATTGAGTGACTTGACCTTGATGTGAGTTTGATCCGCCAATCTGAACCCATTGATGTCCCCAAGTCAATGATAATTTGGTTCTTGTTAAAAAAAAATGTATCAAAATTATTATTACTAAAAGTATTTTTTGTCAAACATTTTTTTTTTCAGAAAATGGAAACTAGAAAAAAAAATATTTTTGTTTCTCTGTTAGAGAAACAAAAAAAAATGAAACCAAACAGAACTTAAGCGTGTTAAAGAATATCAACTTAAATGTGACCTATTTATCAATCGTGTTAATCATGTCAATCTACATAACCTGTTTAAATTGATATGTTGAATAAATAATTAATACATTATGATTTATTAAATATGACTATGGCACATATACTAGTTTTATTAGTCAAATTATTTTTTATTTTACGAAAAATAAGTAATTTTTGCCTAAAAAATTTAAATTTTCTATTTATATTTCATAAAGCAAGTAAAGTTTCTTTGTTGGATCATAAAAATTTTATAATATATCATATATAACTCAGTTTCAAAATATACATATAGTTAATCGTGTTATGTTTATTAATCGTGTCAATCGTCTTAACCCGTTATTTATTGAAGGCCATTTAGAATAAACCTAAACTCTTCAATTTCGTGTGGGTTTTATATCATGTTATTGTCTTATGACCCAAATTGTTACTCCTAGAAGAAACCAACATTGATACCTAACCTTCCCCGTTCCCAAAAAACAAAACAAAACATTGACACCTTATTTTTTTTGGCATATTCGTCTAAAACATGATCATGGTAGAGAGAGCTCTTTTTTCTCTTTCTTAAATTGGCATTGACTACCAAGAGAAGGTTCTAGATTTATGCAGATTGTTGTTGTTTATGTGAAAAAAGATAATGTTTTAGAAAGATTTCCAACCATAAATCTGACAACTGGCATGTGGTTTGATCAACAATGAATATGACATTTTGTTTTTCTTAAAATGTTTGACATCGTTTTAAATTTCCTTCGGTTTAGGGAGAGACGTTGTCCATCCTAAAAACGGACAGGTTGGATTTTACATTTTGTCTTTGCTTTGAGAAGAAACAAACCGTCTTTTTTACAGTATGAAATGTGTTTTTATTTGAAATTGGAAAACTAACACATCATCTAGGTTTTTTTTTTATTTTATTATTATTTTTTTAAGGCAAAGAAATTGTATTACAAATCAAAGGGTTACATACACTAATGTAGACTCAAATGATCTTGCAATACAAAAAAGCTTAACCTCGACCAAAGACCGGTTCCACCAATAAGTTCTAACAAAATGCAAAAGGAGAATCAAATGTGCACTGGATTTCAACAATAAAATTCCAAAGGATGCACCAATAATCGAGCACACGTATAGCTCTTTCAATAATATATCTACGATTGATAGAACACTCCAAATGATTAAAACTAAGAGACCGAAATTACAAACGTCAACACCATTACCGCAAAGAAACACTCCTACAAATGGGACACATAAATTAAATCATAAAGTGGGAAAGCCATTGTCGTTATTATAGATTTAAATACACAACGACAATGCAAGGCAGAAATATCAATGCCAATAATTGAATCCTTTATCTCCCTACGCATTAAGATATCCCATTTTCTTTGAGTTTTGCTACACTACCCCTTTAGGTGGATTCAAAGGGCATGAGAGATGATATAGGATTTTCTCTAGGGAATGCTTGATGTTTGCTTGGTTTGCGAGGGGACTTACAAGGCTTAAGGGGATGGTTTCCAATGGGTGTTTGGTTGCCATTTTTTACGGGGTTCATGCTCCAATAACTTGTACCCATGAGGCTTGGCTGCGTGGCAGTTGGAGTTAATGGATAGGCCGGAGCAACGACCTCTCTCTTTGCTTAGCAGTACATTACTGCCCAGATTTCTATGCTTCTTCGGGACTTTGGTCTTTATGGGGCAGCAGAACTGTCGTTGCATTTTCCCTTTTTGGTGGAGGTGGGTGTCAGTGGGTGATTCTCGCTCGTCGGAGGCTTGGCTGTTTTCCGGCTTTTCTTTGACTTGACGATAAGGCAATGGCTTTTTCGTCCATCCTTGGCAGCGGTCAACTCGTCTTCGGAGGTCTTGTCGTTGTCTCTTGGTTTTTACTTATTTATTTTGGTTTTGCGTTTATCAAACACAGCCGTTGATATTTTCTTCATTTAGTTTTAGGGTGTTTTGGTTTTGTTGTGTTCAATTGTAATATCAGAGGAAGTCTCCTACCTTCCAGTGTAGTCTTTATGATTAGTCCACAAGTCGTTGTTCTTTGTAGTGTTATGGCAAGCCTATGTGCTTTTAGTCTCTTAATCTTGATCAATGAAAGTCATCCATTTTCCTTAGCGATGTGTTTAGAAGATCCATCTATGTACTCGATTAGTTATATGCCTCTTTGGCTTCTTTTTCTTGGAACTCAGTATGCGTATTGCCCCTTGAGTATTTTAATGGAACATACTGATTGTTTCGGTTAGTCGTTGGGATTGAGTCGCTAAATGCATCAGGATCTTTCGTATTTTAATTAATATTTGTTCGTTTTCAAATTTAGAATGCATGCCTATTTTTTAATACTAATGCCATTATTAAAATAAATACAAATACTATTGAAACGACATGCGTCCTCAACCAAACAAAAGGCCCCACCAGTGACAAGCCGACTACAACAGCAAGGACGGCGGATAAGGCAAATCGGAGCATAGCAACCAATGACGTGAGCGTGACCTTCGACCACACACTCATGCATGAAAAGCCCTAAAGTAAATGTTGCACCACTGAGGTTAAGAACCCCACACCACAGGCTTGCTGGAATCCTCCCATGCCTCGAGTTGACGAGAGCCCCCAAACCTCCTTCTTTAACACTTAGCGCCCTTCAACACACCTTGCCAAACTTCAAATCTGTTACATCAGGAGGTTAGAGCCCTAAATTGACTCTGTCACTGACTGTCAACGCACCCAAATAGGGCTAGTAAATAGCCAAATATGTTGCACTAAGGACTTGAGGCATCTTTGCCCCAAATGTCACAAGAGTGAACTCATCAAACACAGAAACCACCCCATAAATCCTTGACCACCGTCTAAGGGGCTGAAAGTCGGAACGGGCAGTCAGCGACGACGTCAAGAGGCAAAGCCCTAGACCATACGAGAGAAAGAGAACACCAATGAGTATTGAGTTATTGCTAAATACCATAAATATAACTACAATATACTTTACAAACGATATGACTTTCGTTTGTCTTTTAAAGCTTGGATGGATTTCAAACAGAAAATCTACTTGTCGTATTCATATTGCACATACTATGTCATTGTATGTCATTGTTTTGGGCAGAAAGAGAGGCAATTTTTAGGTTCATATGTAATTTTTAGTAAAGAATTTTGATTTGCTTATTTAAGGGTAAAACGACATGTAATGTCTGAGAGGGAGAGAAATGACCATTTTCAAGAAATATGAGAGATGAATATTTTTTGGTTTGTACTTTAGATCATCTTCGATGTAAATGACAATGTCAATATTATATTTGTCACTAAAAAGTATAAAAATAGTATACTTGATGTGCTATTCTATTTTGTACTTCGATGCACAATATTGTTTCAAGTGTTATATTTACCTTTTTTATAATTATTAAATCTTGAAATTTTTAAAAGTACTTTAAATATTAAAATAAATTGAAGATTAACGAGTAAATGAAAAAGTCAATATGTTAGTCAATATGTATCAAATACTAAATTTGTTATATGCTATGTTTTGTGGCAAATTGTTTCCAAATTTAGCATATAGCAAATCTAACATTGCATTGGAAAGTATTTTTACACTTAAATGTCAAAATTTGCTATTAATACATTAATTCAGTATTGTACTAGAGATGTTTGTTTTATTTAAGAATAAAACAACATCTAATATTTTAGTCTATTAGATTAATTCAAAGACTAACAACCTAAAAAATAGGAACTTTTAGAGCTATTAACTTTAATTAAAAAAAAAACTCCCAAAGGGCGATGAAAATGAATTGGCTCTAATAAATAGTAGAGGTGGCAAAATCGTGTTCGTGTCAGCACATTTACAGCACGACACTTTTAGCCCGAACACGAACACGACACGATTACTAAACGTGCCAGAAATGCAAACACGAACACAACACGCCTATGGCACGCGTAACACGACGTGACACGATTAACACAGTTATTAAACGTACCGTGACGGGTTGACATAATAACAACACGCATATGACACGTTTATGACCCAATTAACTAAAAATTTAAAAAAAATTAAAAAAATAATTTTTTTAAAAAAGCCAATAAAGAAAAATAACAAAAAACATAATATCTAATTAATACTAACATACTATAAATATTTCAAATATTTTTATTTTAAAGTTTAAATATGGTATAAATGGGCGGGTCATGTCATGTCGTATTAATACGTTTACGGTCTGTTTAATTAAACGTGTTAAGACGTGTTAAGACGTGTTTAACGTGTTAACACAAATCCAACTTGTTTATTTTTGTGTTATTCATACAAACTTATTTATGATATAATTAATAAATGTACGATTTAAACTTATTTATTTCGTGTTATTTTTATATCGTGTCTAAAATTATCGGTCCTAATAAATAGATGGAAAGAAAATTAAAAACAGAAAGGGGATTGTAGCCGTCGCTTGCTCGCTATTGCTGTTGGCTTTTAAATCAAAATCTCTGTGCAGGTAGAGAATAGAATAGAAAGTGAGTCACCGGCCATGGCCTTGAACAACGGTCTGAGATCCGTCGCTAAGCAGCTCCTCGCTAGCTCCGAATCGGCTCTATTGTCCAAATCAGGTCAATCCTTGTTCATTTCCTCCCTTCGCGATTCCTCTTGTTTACGGATTTTGGTTCTTTTTTTGTTTCTTTTTTTCTCTAATATTATGTTAAGGATATTGGGAGCTCTTGATTTTTGTTCCTCTATCCTTTCCTCTCTTTCCGAATGAATTGGGTTTTTTTTTTTTTTTGCTAGGAAATAGGATCCGATTGAATCATCTACTTGAGGTTGTGTGAAATTCATTTCGTGTTTTTTCTGTAATTACTGTAGGCACATGATCAATTTATAGGGGATTAGGGCTAAAATTTTATTTTATCATGGCTTCAGGAGTCTGTTTGGAGATATTAGGGTTTGGGAAAATGGGTAATTTTATTGTGTTTCAAAGGGATTTGTGGGATTAAATTGAGAAGAAGAAATCGCAGAAAATATCTAGGGTATGGCTATGATTTGGGGTGTTAATTTTCCAGGATTGTTTTTGTCGGAACTACTTTGAATGGTGAATATGTGCGTTTCAGGATCGTAATACCGTAATAAGAGGAAGACGATTGGGATGAAATTGACCAGAGAGCTTGAAAATTGGGGCTTTTGTGTGGATTGTGAAAAATACTAGATGCAAAATTTAGGAAGAGAACCGTAGTGTTGGTATTTTTAATTCTAATGGGTAAGAGCTACAAAACAAGTCAATCATATATTGTTGCACTGAACTGGAAGTAATATACTATAGTCCTTCATTGATTGGCATTGGAAGTTTGTTACTCGTAGTTGCTGGGCTGCTTGGGGAGCAACTTCTTTTACTTGTTTTGATTGAATGGTTTGAAATCAAAAACAATTATTGTCGGTCGTCTGAAGGGTGAAGCATTCTGCTTTCATTATTGAAGCAAATTTATGAGGAATGATCAATTATTAAACGATAAACGCGTGTAGATTCCAGTTATTTGTGGTTTGTCTCAATTTTTGATACTCTGATTCTGTATACTATTTGTTTATTCAAGTTTTAATTTCACTTTAAAAAGTGATTTGTTTTCAAGAGATTAGAACTTAACGTATAAATTTGATTCCACGAGGATTGCTTGTAGCTGGAATTGTTAAACCACGCTCAAAAAGTTCCGTAATCTATTTGTTTATTAAATTTTGATGGATATGTAAACTTACGAGAATAGGTGGGGATTTTTGTCTTTGGACAGGGACTAGAGGTTTTCACTCGACTGGAGTGAAAAGGATGGGAGGAGGACACGGGCATGGCCATGATGAACCTTACTACCTGCACGCCAAACACATGTACAACTTGGACAGGGTGAAGTACCAGAAAGTGAAGATGCCTCTTGCCGTCTTCACTGCCTTTAGCATTGGTGTTGCGGTTCCTGTCTATGCAGTTATTTTCCAGCAAAAGAAGACTGCATCTGGTTAGCTCTTCACACGATGCTCCGTCATCTGCAATAATAGGGGTGGCTTTAGATTATTTTTGTGGATTTGAGCGGTTTGCAGCTCCCATACAATTTCTTGTTCTCACTCTTTGCGTTTGATTGAACTAAGTTTGGAAATCTGCATCAGTCAATAAGATAATGTTTAATTATGGCTTCGGACTATATGCTCTTCTGAGGGATTGCATCAACATCTCGCGGATTTAAGATGCCTCGTGTGCACGACATTTTTTGAAGTGAAAAATAGGGTGTTTGGGAGCATTGATTTGAACCAATTAGTTTAAACCAAGTAACATGTTGGTTCAAACCATTGTAACATGTGAGAGCTTTACATGTAACTCATTTTTGCTTTATATTCAATATTTAAGAGCTTTATATTATTTATTTTATACTATTTAAGTTAAAACCAATGCTCCAAAAAAAAAAAAAAAAAAATCAAGCCATTTTGGCACTTTTTCGATGGTTAAATTTGTTTCTATCTTTTGGTTGGAGTCTGCTCCATTTCGGGTCAGATACCACGGATACTTCCGAATGCTGTCAAAGTCGGTCTTCTCTTCCTTTTTTTTTTTTTTTGGCGACAAAATTAGAAAATGTAACTTACTTAACACTTAGTTTTGAGCCTCTCACATTTCAAAATAATTCATGGGCCTCCGTTTTGGTTGTAGAGGTTGGTTTTATAATTAAATTAAATTATGTTAGAATTTAAAAAAGAATGAGAAAAATGTTGAATTTTTGAAACTTTTAAAATAGATATCAAGTTTTAAAAATATTTATAGTAAATGTTAGATTTATAATATAAATAACTTATTTACTTTGTAAATAAGAATTGTTTACATTGTAAACAATAAGAGTTAAATATATTATTTGTACCATAAATTTATTTATTATGCAAGAATTATTAACACTATAAATAAAGGGATAGATAAATTATTTACTTTATAAATATGACATTTATTAAAAATATTTTCCAAACTTGACATTTATTACAATTGATTTTAAAAAATTGACATTTCTTATAATTTTTGAGAATTTAATTAACAAGTAAATTCGAATTAATTGGTCCTTGATCACTGTTTTTAGGTCTTAAACTGGCTTCAAACTCAAGATCAATTAGAAAATTGTTAGTTTGAGGTAATTCAAGAATTGCAAGCATAAACTTAGCAAATAGAAACACTAAATAAAAATACCATACAAAAATTTATAGTAGTTCACGTAATTGAGTTGCATCTATTGTTAATAAGATCTCACTAAATGGTAAAAATCTGATAGAAATACAACTTTTGGGACTTCTGAGAAAGGATTCTAGAACGTGAAAGGAAGTGAGTGTGTTTTGGTGCTTGTGAATAGTAACGTGCGTATGTGGCCACATCACGCTTCAATCTTTCCTCGTCTTAGGCAACTGCTCAGATTGTGGATCATAACTCCCTTTTGCCGGTTATTTACACTAACTCAGCTAATCTCTCGAATGAGTCGGCTACTTCAACCATAGCGACCACAAAGATTTGGTGGACCAAATTCTCTTAGTTGCACTTGCTTCTGTTGATCTAAACGAAGCTTTCAATGATCATCTATATGATGGGGCTCACTTGACTCAATACACAGTTTGGGCCGCACGCACACTCAAGTGAGAGGTTGGGCCTTTCCAAATCGGACATTATTTCATGAGAAATTGCAACATCTAGCAAAAAATGGTAAATGATTGTCCTAAACGACACAACTTTAAAATAATGAAACATAGAAAACACAGTTTAAAATTTTAACGAGTGGCATTCCAATTTAACCTTTGCTTGCATCTCCAGAAGATTTTGGGCTTCATCTCACGCACCCTCTTTGAGATCGACTCTCCCATTTCCTGTCTCTCACCCTCTCTCAGCCCTCCCCCACCATAACAAACTTCCTCTCCTCTCTTTGCCCTCACTTCATGTGGTGATGGTATGTTGTTTATCGCTAGCTATGGGAGAAGCTCAGAAAGAGATCTTAGTTTTTCATCAGAGAAAATAACACACCCAGGCCAGCGAAGAAGCATGCAAAGATCTCGACATCACCAGGATGCAATGAAGTCATCGCAAAGTCGAGTGACAGCAACAAAGTAGATAGGAAGATAAGCTCTGGAACCATGGAAAATGACGCCCAAAGACGGAGAAGATGATGTACATAAGTTGGAGAAGAAGACTGAAATGATCTCGTCATCATTGGGCTGCGACGATGGTCAATGAAGAAAGTGAGGAAGGGTGAGGATAGGGTAATTTTGGTTTTCTTTAATTTTATGAGCATTTTGCTACTGCTTTTACTCCTCTAAAAATTCATGCTGTTAATTTTCAATACTTCCCCAAATTATGTTATTTCCCTATTCCCCCTTTATTTCATTAGTCTTTATCTTCTTTGTACCTATTGCTTTCTCTCTCTCTTTTTCCCCCTCCTTTTCCGCCATTGTTCGAAGCTTGGTAGGCGGATTTGGTGTGAAGCTCGCCATTTTTGGAAGGTCTCCATCCTCCACTTCCTTCGTTCAAAGCTGGTTGTCCTTTGTGTTTGATCTGTTTGTGACGTCTCGAAGGGTGAGAGAGGAAGAGAGAAGGAGAGATAGGAGAGAGAAAGAAAGGTGGTCAAGCTTCTGCGTGAGTCGATCTGCCATAGACGGTTCTCTTCTGGACTTGATTTATGTGGACGTTTTTGAAGGTTGATCTGCTATAAGAAGATGTTGTAGTTTTTTTTTTTTTTTTTTTTTTTTTTCTTGGGAGAGAGAGCAAAATAGCTCAAACCTTAGTAAATAATTAGAATGTATAATTTATATCATATCATCAGCAATATTTCATGTAAATTAAGAACAAAAACTCTGAAATATCCCTATCTCTTTATTTTTTGTATCTCTCACTCTCCTCTCTCACCGCCAATGGGAAATATTGTATTTATCGTGTAAATACAAAAATTTATCGATGACTTCGTCAGACCATCGACAGTCAAGAAATACAATATTTATCAAAAAATACCGTATTTATCATGTAATATAAAAATTCACCGTCGATTTCGCTGGATTGCCGGTGCTCTGGAAATACAATATTTATCAAGAAATACCATATTTATTGTGCAATATAAAAATTCACCAACGATGTTACCGGACCGCCGACGGCCATAAAATATAATATTTACCAGAAAATACAGTATTCACTGTGTAAATACAAAAATTTACCAACGATTTCACTGAACTGTCGGCTATCGAGAAATACAATATTTACTAAAAAATACCATATTTACTATGTAATAGAAAATCCTAGTCAGAACACAACCATAAAAAATACACAAAAAAGAAACCACTACACTCAACTGCTGTCCACAAGCCGAAGCCACGCGTCCACAAACACAGCTCATCCTATACTGCTCATAATCGGACGATCTAACAAACCTTGTGACCTCTGTAATGAGGACCCCCAACCAATCACAGACTGAAATTGGTGACGGAGACGAGGTCATGAGATCTGACTTTTACGATGACGAATGTAGTTTCTCTCCACGATTGCTTCGGGCTCTTTCCTGAATCAGGACAGATTTCTCCTAGATCATGATGGATTTCTCCTAGATCGCAACGAATAAGAGATCAGTATTGTTTGGTTCCTCTCTTTTTTGACGGAGCAATCAACAATCCAGATCTCTGTAATAACGAGCTCTACCAAACTCGCAATAATGACCTTTCCATGGTGATGCCAACGATGATGGACGGTGGCGACAAGGAAGAAAGCAAATCTAATTTCTCTTTTTTCTTCTTTTTTTTTTTTTGAGACTTGTAAAGATAATTTTGAAATTTTGTATCGTGATATATATGGATTTATTATATTTGGCCTATTTAGTAAATTTCATTAAACTTTACGCAGTTTATTTTTTATTCTCTCGTATAACTAACTTTTTTTATTTTTGCCATTTTATTTTTTGGGGTTAATTCCACAAATATCAATTTTGAAGCATTCTTTTTCAATTTTCAAACTTCTTTGAGAAAGTTTTAATCACATGTGACACCCGTTATTCTCCTAACGGGTATTGAGATAATTAAATTAATTTTTAATGTATAAAAAAAATTGCTTCATTTAAATTTATTTTATAATATTTATTTTTATCTATTTTTAAGTTTTCTAAAATTCTCCTATATTTATTTAGTATGATTACTAAAAAGCCTTAGAACTTCTAATAAATCTCAAAAATGTCATATTGGCATTATGTGTGTTAAAGTCTTTAGATGAGACATAAGGATATCTTTTCCAACTACTCTTGACCCTCATTTTCTTTATTTCCTCCGTGACATGCTTCAACATGTCTCCTCTATAATTATTTCTATCACTTCTCTTCAAAGACTTCATCTTTTCTTCCTTTCTCTTCCACGGTTCCCACACTCTTCTTCTCATTTCTTTGCTGAAGCAAAATACTTAGAGAACTTCTTCAAGGCAGCCATAAAAATCAGCCACCATCACCTCCATTTGAGCAAGAATTTCAGTCATACCGAAGTAAAGGAACCTGTTTTGAAGCCATTTCAAGCTTCCAACTAACCATAATCCGAGGTTAGAATCTTATGAACAAATTTAGTCTTTCATTTATAAATTTTCTTTTATACTAAAGGATTATTCAAATTTGCGTTCTTAAACCTAAGTATATGTTTGTTGCTATTTTGGAGCATATGTATGAAGTCTAAGTGTATATGCCCTAGACAGAAAATTTATATTGTTAAACTTTGTAATACCTCTATGGGCAGTGGTTATTTCTTGAAATTCTAAGATTAAATTAAAATGAATTTTATGAATTGGTTTGCATATTTGAAAAGTAGCATCCTAGGCTTTCTAACGAGCTATCATAAACCTAAATCGGAGTTGTATTTTATTTTCTAAGAATTATTTAATTTTTGTATTGGAAACTAGTAAATCTGCCAGTTTGTTATGGTATACCAGCTGCTAACCTGAACCAAGAACCCATCTTTGCTCACCACCTAATTCTTTAATGTCTTGCAACCTTTCCAATATTATCCTAAGTGATTGATGAATCTTATTAAGGACTAAAACATATAGATTACTTGTTCACATTTTATATTATGTTAAGACAAAAATTGTTTACTGTGGTATTCGAAAGAGATTTATATAAAAGCTTTAATGGCATACTAGTAAGATAGGTTTACACATGATTTATTTATGAATGTAGTTGTATGTTGTGCTTTAGTTTTAATTATCCTTATGCACGCCTTAGGATCAAGGAAGTATGGAGCTAACGTTAATTGATTCCAGGATTAAGAGACTGTTGATAAGCTTAAAAGGTAGGGATTCTATTACTCATCTTTTGTGAGGTTTTTATAGAATTAAAATTGATTGTTTTGCCGCAATATATATATCTATGTTGAACTGATATTATATGATTATCACATATGAAACTATGACATGGACTCGTCTTGTATTGTACGGCGAGGAACATAATGAATTGACACATGTTATAAATTGAGAAGCATGGTTAGGAAAACTAACTCTATTGATAATGATTCAATATAGAGAAATTGTGAGACATGAAGAGGGCGACGGTTACGTCCTTGGGCATGAATACCCTAAAAGGTAAAATAGGGGGAAGGCGATGACGCTTCCTTGGGTTGAAAGTCCCAGAACACACTGTACAGGAATCGATTTGGTGAGGACTCGGGGCTTGATGTCCCCTCACCGGAACACCCTTGGAATGTTTATAGGGTGATCAAGTGCGCCCATTTGGGTTTCGATGAGTTGAGTGATACTCAATTTAACATGGATACCTAGGAACAATGATGATTGGTAATATTTGTATAAATGTGTAATTATGACACTTGGTAATGATTAACTACGGTATCCATAAGATGTGATCATAATAAACCTCATAATCTGGAATATGATGTAACTTACTAACCATGCAGGTTTTAATGTGGTAATGATAAAAACCTAAAGGTGAGTAATGGCTTTCTCTACTGAGCATAGTGTCGCTCATACCCTTATATTTTTATCTTTTCAGGACTCACTAAGTGTGAGGTGGCTACGAGAAATATAGTTGAGGAAGTGATGTAGCTATATTACATTGGGACTGCTTCAATTGTTGAGAATGTTCTTCATGATAATGTAAGCATCAATTGTTACTTTCTGTGACTGTATTACAATGTGTTGAGGGTTAAAATGATGATGACAACAGTTTATATTATTAAATTTAAGGTGCTACATTAAACTGTGGTTTATTTATCGTTTATATTTTTATTTTTGAGTTGAGAGTTTTCATTTAAGTCCCGAGCAAATTTTATTTTTAAGGTTTTACTTTTATTATTTATTTTTATTTTATCTCATTAAAAACTGTTAACCCCCATATAGGGGCGTTACATCACACTACTGTTAAAGAATAGAAAGACATAGTCAATCTTAAGCATTTTGTGTTATGGTTAGACAAACATGCCTTATCTAAAGGTATTTTAGATTTCTTAGCTTAGAGAAACTGTATGAATCGAAAGAAGAAAAACAAAATAGCAGAACACAATAGTGATAGTAAAAAAAGTGATACACTATCTAACTTTGAGAAAACTATATGTTGTGCCACACTTTTAAAAGTTGTATTTATTTACGCTACACTTAAAAAAGTTTATGTCACACTATTATTCATATTACATGTTAAATTATACCACAAATAAACATACAGTATTTGTAAAAAGTAAATCTTAAAAGATAACATTTATAAAAATTCTTCATCTACTTTACTCTTTTTTTTTTCTCTTGTTGAATTTGGGCTAACTGCATGTTATACAAGTCCACAACAGGTGTTATTCAACATCGCATTCGACACTACAAAACAGGCTTCTTCTCAAGTTTGTTTGTAAAAATTATACAATGTGACTATTTTTTAAGAAATGAATTAAAATATGTCTTAGTTTTACAAATATCACTTATCTGTCCTCTTTTTAAATTGCATATATTGAAAATTCAAAAATACCCTCTAAGTAGACTTTATCATGTATTTATTTTTTAATAGATCTCTTTATTTTTTTAATAATTGAGTTGTTGAAAAAAAATTGATATTAGAAAAATACATATACACTTGATTAATTACAATATAACTTAAAATCCGTGTCATTAAATTGACTAAAATATAATTTCTAAAAAATACAAGAAGCATAAAAAATGAATATCATTAATTTAATGTAATATTGTTTATATTATCAATCCATAATGTTAGCATAACCTAAATAAGAAGTATTATCACTTGAACTCTTAAAAAATTAACTTCATTAATTATTATTATAATTATTATGTATTATTAATTTAATAATATAACCTATAAGACACATAAAAAGATTTAATAAATACTATATCATTAATTAAATTATATATCACTAAACAACAAAAATATTATTATCATTAATCTTAAAAAATAAATGTCATTATAAATCATTATCATTACGTGCTATTAACTTAATGATATATCAATTTTATAATTTGTCAGACACACAAATACTTAACAAATATTATATCATTAATTCAGTTACAACATATTAATTCTAATCTGTCAGTAAAATTGTAATTCAAATTTTTTGATCAAAAAAATCAATCTTTTAGTTAAGAGAATTTTAAAAACATTATTTTATATACCAATTTTAATTTAGGTAATAAACATCTTAATTTCACAATTTTTTTAAAATATAATAATTTTATAATTTATTTAAAATCTTAAATGTGTATATTATTATTATTTTCAAAATAAATTAAAACTAATAATATTATTATTATGGTATACATATGTATTACAAAATGTAAAGAATATAATACATATTTTAATTTTACAAATAAAAAAGGTCATCCTCTCCTCCCCTTAGTTTTGCCGCCAATTTCATCCTCTCTCCCCGGCGCTCTTAGGGCGAGGGTTTGGCCTTTTGGTCTCTACTCTCTGGTGGTCTCACTCCCCAGAAACCCCATTCCCCTAATCCAATGAACTCAGCCATTGACCTCATCGGCGACGACGTCGACGACGATGTAAGTTCAACTCTTCACTTTCATCTCTTCTTTTTTCATTTCTCTTATTCTCTCTCTTTCTGAAATGGCCGATTCTTTTCTCCTTCGCTTTTAGGGCATTGATTGGGTTGCCGCTTGTGAAGAAATCGATGTTGTTTTCCAAAATGCCAATCTCCCCTCCACTTCTACTTCTTCTTCTTATTCTTCAGTGAAGCCCTGGAGTTTTGTTCCTCGCGGTGATAATATTGAGAACACGAAGAGGAATGGGACGACCTCTAAGCAATCCACCCTCGACAAGTTCGTTGTGAAAGCCGTCCCGAGGCCTCTATCACCGATTCTGGATGTTCCCGAACCGGTCGATGAGAATGTGCCCGGCGTCCAGATTGATCCTGAAGCTGCAAAAACTTGGATTTACCCAGGTTCAATTCACAGTCTTTCGTCAATTTTTGTTTTTAAATTTCAAATTTTGTCTCGAAATCAAGGGGATCTTTGTTGCCAATCGCTTTCTCAGATTAATGATCGATCATATTTCATGATTTTGCTCGTTGGTTACGACTTTATCCTTTTTTATGTGTGTATTTGGACTCTTCTGAACGAAATTTTGTGAATTTACTGATTAATGTTTCTATGTATTTTATTGACCTGAGCTCCAATGGATTCCTTGGGGTTCGTTTTAAAATTAAGCTCGATGATTTTCAATGTTAATCTTCTAAAAAAATTTCACTCTTTTTTTTTTTTTGTTGGGGGGGGGGGGGGGGGGGGGGGGGGGTGGGTGGGGTGGGGTTTCATTTTTGTTTTTGATTCCCTAAGTGGTTGGCTCAACTTGCAAACTAAAATACTTATTCTCTTGCTTGATGCAGTTAATGTTCCTCTGCGTGACTATCAATTCGCTATTACAAAGACAGCTCTATTTTCAAACACAATGGTGGCACTGCCAACAGGACTTGGAAAAACTCTTATTGCCGCAGTTGTCATGTATAACTACTTCAGATGGTTCCCAGATGGTAATATAGCTGTATATTTGATTTTGGTTTATCTGTCATCTGATTTCTCCCTCTTCTTTGACACTGCTTTAGATTATCCCTGTCGTTTTGGAAAATAAAATGAGAGAGAAAAATAGATTCGTGCTGACTTTGGCTCTTGGAAAATTGGAATGGATTAGGTAGAGTCATAGGCTTTGTTGGATGATATTAAGGGCTTGGAACTTGTTAAACTTTGCTTCAAATTGGAAAAAAGATAAGTTATAATTTGCTCTATTTTGCAGCTACAATTATGTTAGTTATCCTTATGCAGGCCATGCCGATCCTTGTTATAAGGTTTCTTTGATTTTGTTTTTAATTTGTTTGTGATGGTGATTGTATTCTTTCTTTGTTCAAGTTTGATAATTTAGATTTGCAAGAGTATATATTTTTTTGCCTTTTAGTTTGATAATTCAGCTGGTCTAGCCCTATGGCTTTTCGAGTGTATTACAGAAGCTTCTAAAACATTAACATTGGTCTTCCTACAACAGGAAAAATTGTTTTTGCTGCACCATCTCGACCGCTTGTCACGCAACAAATAGAAGCATGCCACAATATTGTGGGAATTCCACAAGTAAGGCCATCTTTTACTCATTAACAGAGTAATTTGTTCACCTCTGGTTTTTGTGTGGATAAATCTTCAGCTAGGTGCATTTACATATTTTGGCAAGATTCTGATAAAATGAATTGCAGGACTTGACGATTGATATGACTGGCCAGATAAATCCTACAAAAAGAGCCCACTTTTGGAAATCTAAAAGAGTATTCTTCGTTACTCCTCAAGTGCTGGAAAAAGATATTCAAAGTGGTGAGTAAAGCCTGTTATACTAAAATCTTTTGTCCCTGATACTGATAGTTGAAAACGCATAAATTACCTCCACAAATGTCATGTAGGAAAAATAAGTGTTCATTACTATGTGTGTAATGTCTGTATGACAGTTCTTGCCATGTATTCATATTTTCTTGCATATGTGGGCTTCTAGTACCCCCGATACTTTGAAAAAAGGTCAATCATCTCACAGTTATGCTGTGATGAATTTTTTTCACTTGAATTATGAGATTCTTGGACATAGTTTTCATTTTCCCAATATTCGTGTTTGGCTTGAAGGTCTTAACCTTAGCTTTTCTTCTATATAAATTACATTTTCTATGCTTGGCAGTTTTATCTGATATTCTTTTCTAAGTCGCATTATGGTATTGGATTTGTTTAATGAAGTAAATTGTGCAGGAAGATGTTTGGCCAAGCACTTGGTCTGCTTGGTGATTGATGAAGCTCACCGAGCTCTAGGAAATTATGCTTCTTCTGGTGCTGTTCGTGAGGTATGTTGTTCCTTTCTTTCTAATCTCTCCTAACTGTTTTAGATAATTATTATTTGTCTTCTCTATGTCGTTTGCGTATAAAACAACTGGGTTGATCAAATATAACTCTAAATTTGTAGTTGATGGCTATACCAGTGCAACTAAGAATCTTAGCTTTGACCGCAACTCCTGGATGTAAGTTACTAATGTACACTTGGTTTATACAAAGTTGCATTGTATAGCTCACACTGTTAGTTAATGCATAATTCAGCAAAGCAGCAAACCATCCAGAAAATTATTGATAACTTGCATGTATCCACACTTGAATATCGCAATGAAAGTGACAACGATGTCAGCAAATACGTTCACAACAGGAAGATAGAGCTGATTCAGGTACGTGTATAGTGCATGTCTCTCTTTGTAGTCTGTTGTTTAGGAAATGATGGGTTTTCACTTACTCATTTGGAATTTTACTAGGTTCCTATGGGACAAGATGCTGTTGAGATAAATGAGAAGCTTTTGGGAGTAATACTCCCACATTTTCAGAAGCTTCGTAAAATGCAAGTTCTCCAAGACAGAGACTATAAGACTGTACGGTTCCATCTCTTTTGCATCCCTGCATTACCTGCTGAATTCTACTGTGCTGGATCTGTTGAACTCCACTCCTCTTGATAGAATTATTTCTTTTCTTTTTCCTGTTACAATTTTGGTTGCTGATGAATATATGCCTCTTCTGAATTCTTATGAGTTTATCTGGTTCATATGGTTATCAGACATAATACATTATATGGTTTTGTGTTTGTAAATACATATTTTCGATGCAATTTTTCAATTTTTGATCAAGTTGCTGAGCTGACAGCTTTACCAATGGTCACTTATGCTTTGTTGGGTTTTGTGAAAAACTTCAACAGAGTTCTGTTTGCCTAACCCTGAGAAAATTTTTAATTGTTTTGTTTTGCTCTTGTGATTCTTTTGGGTCGTTCAACAGCTGAGCCCATGTGAAATACTTAATTCAAGGGAGAAATTTCGTCAAGCACCTCCTCAACATATTTCTGATATCGATCGTGGAGAGGCAGAAGGTTTATTTGGAATACTTCTTACCCTTTACCACATACGCAAGCTACTTTCAAGCCATGGAATAAGGCCAGCACATGAGATGCTTGAAGAAAAATTAAAACAAGGGTCTGTTCTATTGTGACTTGTTAATATTTCCAAACATGATCTGGTTATGACTTCTTAAAGCACACATTTTTTTTATAAATTCTAATGGATTTTAATAGTTTTTGTTTTAAGCCAATGTGGCTGCTGACTCTGCCATACATATCACGAAACCCTGAATGGCATGCTCCTGGTTGTTGGCCGTGACATGTTAGAATTGTTACAATTCTACAAAATTTCTGTGGCTAGTTGTCTTTACTTGCTAATGTTAAGAAGTTTTCAAGACTGCCTTTTTAAAATTTTTGCGTTTAACTGTTTCAGGTATTTTGCAAGATATATGAGTAGAAATCAAGATCTTTTCAAAGTGAAGTTCATAATGGAGCAAAGTGTAGGGCACAAGGCTCCGAGTCCTAAATTATCCAAAATGTTAGAAGTATTGCTTGATCATTTCAGTATGTGGCACGTCATCCATACTATTGATTTATGGCATACCATTCCAGTTACTATCATTGCGAGCTTAGTTAAGATGATCTCTTATAGATTTACTACTATTGTTCACGCGGGTGGTGTATAAAGTAAAATCTTAAATGCAATTTCTAATTTTGTTTTTGTCAGAAAATATATTCACTTTATGTCGTGGCTGCAGAAACAAAGGATCCAGAAAATTCAAGGGTTATTATTTTCTCAAATTTTAGGGGAAGTGTCAGGTAGAAAAACTATCTTTATGTGTCGTCAGAAAACGATTCTTTTTAGCATATAACAAGTTTTGTTTTATATTCTGCACTGAATTTATTTCTTCAAATTTGTAAATTCTTTTGTCCAATGATACGAATGTTCAGGGACATAATGGACTCCTTGGTCAAGATTGGGAGTTTTGTTAGAGCTACTGAATTTATTGGGCAAAGTTCAGGTGAGGACTCCTGTTAATGTGTTGTCAATTCAGTATGTTTTGAGATAAAATATAATATTTATTCTGTACGTTGGTTTTGGCAGTGGGGGTTAAAAAATTACATTTATCGTTTAATTTATGGCCTTTGTGGTTCGTAGGTTCGAATAGAAAGTTTAAATGGAAATTCAAATTTTTGTAAGAAAAAACACTTTAGCAAAAAGGTTTGAATTGTGGTTTAAATTGTTTGTAGGAAAAAGGTATAAAGTTTTGAATCTTAGATGCATTTATTTTAAGATGTCAACAAAGAGAAAATGGATTCCATGCCAAGACATTTTTTACTGTCAATATCCGTGAGTAAACTATATTTACAACAGAAATACCATGACCATTCCGTCCCATATCACTTCCTTTTTAAAGGAAAAGGAAAACAATAAGTAACTACTTTGTCATGGCTTCCCTTTTCCTATCTACCTAAAACAAAGCGTACCTGCCTTACTGAAAAGAACAGCAAAATGTTTTAATACGTCTTCACTTTCACTACTTTCTTATATCCACTAGCATCAAAGTAGTCAGGAATACAACCATGTATGCTTCGTATCAGTCAAAATTATGTTGATCCAAGTTTCATACAGGAAAAACATTAAAAGGCCAGTCACAAAAAGTACAACAGGCTGTTTTGGAGGTAACCACTCTCTCTTTACTTCTTTTGCTGCCACCTTTCATCTGCTTACTCCAGTTACTTTGCAGAAATTTCGGGCAGGTGGATACAATGTCATTGTTGCCACATCCATTGGCGAAGAAGGCTTGGATATAATGGAAGTTGATCTTGTTATATGCTTTGATGCTAATGTTTCACCATTGAGAATGATTCAACGTATGGGGAGAACTGGACGGAAGCATGATGGTCGAGTTGATATCCTTTTTTTATCTGAGTACTTAGTTACAAGGTTGAATATGGTATAGATGAGTATGAACTATGAACATGCAATGAATACAATGCTCTTGAATTTTTTTCCCCTTATGCGATCAAATTTTTGTTATCCTTGACAAGATTTACTGGTTCTAGCCTGTGAAGGGCAAGAGTTGAAAGGTTACATGCGAAAACAAGCGAACAGCAAGACTGTTGGGAAACATATGCGAAATGGGGGAAGAACTAGCTTCCATTTCCATCCTAGTCCAAGAATGGTAAGAGATTCTTGGACAAGTTGCCTTCTTATTTCTTTTGGTATTATAATTGTCATGCGCACGTAGTAATGATGTCCCATAATATTTTAGGTTCCCCATATTTACAAACCTGAGGTCCAATATGTTGAGTTTTCAATTGAACAATTCATCCGCAGCGGAAAGAATTTGAAGGATGATGACCAAACAATCACACCTGTGTTTAGAGAGAAGCTAACTGATGCGGAGAGTAATTTAATTGCCAAGTATTTCCACCCACCCAGTGGTATTACGTGGAAACCATCTCTTATTGCCTTTCCCCACTTCCAGACATTTCCCTCAAGAGTTCATAAAGTACTGCATTCATATAAAACGGGACTACTGATTGATGCAATGCAACGATTGGAAGGATTATCATTTGGTGGTGACAGCAAAATTTCCATGATTGAGGTTAAATTTTCAGTTGATAAGCTCGAGGATTTTGTCTTATTTTACTCTGGTGCCTTTGCTTATGAAATTTATCTAATGGATTCAGGATGTAGTCGGCTTAGAGAAGGATCTGGGAACGGGCAATGTTGAAAAACATGTGAACAAAGAAGGTACTACCATGTTAAATAATTGCTAAAAGGGTTTCTGGAGAAGGAAAAAAAGTTGAAGATAGCCATTCCGAGAGTCTTCTTTCCTTGGATCAAGTAAATACTTAGTTTCAATGCATGGATGGGCTGAAATGATCTGGATTCATTTAATTCTTCTATATATTGTTGCAGATATGTTATTTGTTGATGACTTTTCAAACCAAAAATTGGAAAGCAAGTTATTGGGTTCTGAAGCATCACCATGTACTGAGGCCTTAGAAACCAAGGAGAAGCCTAGTGTGTGTGCTTTCCCTCGACAAAGCCCCGAAGGGCATTCGTATCTCTTTGGTCCAGATTTTATTTCTGTTGATGCTTTTGGAAATGTTTCAATTCTATCTGTCCCTTCACTTACTTTCAAAGAAGTATCACATCCCAAGCAAACACGTGAAAGCAGGACAATGTTTCTAAATTTCTTTGATCAAGTTTCTTGCCGTTTAAATAATGTTGAAGATGACAATGACTTACCTGTCCAAGCTGGAGCTTTAGAGGATCCAATTACTTCTCAAAGAAGATGCCCGAAGTATGGAAGTCCTCAGTCCATTTGTGATTCTGATGCCTTGCAAGGGAAAGGAATCCATGGAATTGAAAATTATCCCCAGACTCCTATTAAGAAGGGAAGTTTAGAGGATGAAGATAGATGTTTAGAGACACCTGATGCTAAATCCAAGGCATCAACATTGCTGCCTGCTGGGTACAATAATGATCCCGGAGATATTGAGCTTAGTCCTCGGCTAACTAATATGATGAGAAGTGGTGTTGTTCCAGAGTCTCCGGTTGATAATAAAGGTTGGTGTGTTTATATACATGTGGCTGTACATCGACTCGTTCCATCCTGTATAATAATTGAATTACAAAGTTTTCATTCATTTTTAAATATTTTAATTTTGTAGGATTATCGCCTGGTAAAGAGAGAGTGTCTTTTGTTGCTGATGCTGTCTCACCAGTCCAATTACATAGTGAACCGCCATTGAAGTCTTCAAGTTCAGAGAAAAAGGAAATAGTCAATATGGGAAGCAACGGCTGTGGAAGAAATGCCTCTGCTTCTCCTATGAACAGTGCAGTTCAAACTCCTCTTTGTAAGGACAACAGTGCCAGCATAAGAGGGAGTACTTCCACTTCCCCTATTGTTGGAAAATCTCAGAGCCCCTTTGTAGACCTCACAAACGATAGCTGCAGCAGAAATTGGTGTTTGAGTCTGGGAGACAAGTCAGAAAGTGTAAAACCGAAGCGGAAGTTAAAAAGGTTGCGCAAGGTTGGAGCTGACGGAAAGTATGAGAATCTGCAGAGAGGGAAAGATAGTTCCTTTAAGCCAAGAGCAGGTGGAAGAGGTATCCTGGGAACTATATTTCACACGTCTATATGTGTTCACTATGAAATTTTCATTTCTGTTTTGTTTTATAATTGTTCACTTTTTTTAAGATTTGAGGTCCAATGCTGATAGATTTTTCATTCATTTCTTG
The DNA here is from genome assembly GCA_025403435.1 of Artocarpus heterophyllus. Taxonomy (NCBI): domain Eukaryota; kingdom Viridiplantae; phylum Streptophyta; class Magnoliopsida; order Rosales; family Moraceae; genus Artocarpus; species Artocarpus heterophyllus. Next base: position 14,695,568 of record CM046334.1, read on the forward strand.
GTGAGAATCCTGACACTTAACGTATCCAACCACCAACTTATATGAGCTACTTGCCCTTACACCTGTTGATACTTTCAGGTAGGAAGAAGCCTAATACAGATGTGGTTCGAGCCTTTATCGATGAGGAAGCTGAGTAAGCTACTCTCTAGATATCTTCAGTTTTTTGGACAATCTTATGAAGAACGTTGCTGCTGATTTTACTATTGTGGTTATTCGTATAGGGTATCTGGAGATTGTGATACATCTGAGGATGAGGAAGATGACCAAAACAACAACTCACATGATAGTTTCATAGATGACAGGACATGTCATACAATTGTAGCTACTCAGTCAGCAACTAGTGGGATTGATATGATGGCGATTTACAGGTCTTTAAGCTTCTCTTTGGTGCTTTCTGTCATGACAGTCCAATTAACATCTGCTTATTAACAAAAATCAATGCTTTTTCTTTTTTGGTGGGCTTTTTAAACTCTTCAACATCAGTTTAGAATCCTAATCATTCACTTCTGACAGGCGTTCATTGCTCAGTCAATCGCCAATACCGAGATTCCCAAGTGACTCTGACACTTCAACAACTCCTCATTCTAATGCCCCCGCTACTAGAACAAGCGAAGTAGGAAGCAAGGCATCTTTCTGTTTACAGACCCCTTTGACAAATTCAACAAATCAGTTCAAGAACAGCAGGGATTCCAAGCCCTCCTTCCAAATTAATTACAAACCAGAAGCCATGCCTTGCATAACTACTCATGTTTCCTCAGAATGTGAAGGCGACAACGCCAGTAGAAAAAGAAAATTAAGCTGTTGTCCCTTAAGTTCTATGCCTGCTATCAACTTGGAGCAAGAGTTTCAGCTTGAGTGTGATATGGTTTGTGACGATGACGATGAATTCTTTAATAATATCGACTTTGACGCCTTCGAGGCACAGGCTACATTGCTTCTCAAGCAAAAATCAGAGTCGTTGACAGCGCAGCAACAAGAGGTAATTATGCCACTACATCAGCCGAGTCCGAGTCTTGATTTCCCTTCATTTGATCTTGGGATCGGATGATGATTTTGAAGAGAAATGCACATAGCCTCTAAGCAGTGTCCTGTGAGTTTTTGGGAGAGAATTAGAGAGCAATTCAATATAGGCACAATTCAGAACAAAGGTTTGGAAGTCTTGTTTATCATTTTTACCCCCTAAAGATTCATTTTCAAGTTGTTGGGAGCTTGGGGAAGGGCATCTTGGTAAATTGCTGTAATTTATATGGTAGTCAATGGTTAAAGAACGATTCTTTTGATAAAAAGCTTGTAAATTACCTCACGGAAAAGAAGGTTAAAATGATATCCTCTTTTCAAGATGGCTCCTGCATTTACTTTCATAAATGTGCAGTTTGCATATCCTATGACCACAAGTCTGAAATAAGAATTTTTTCCCCCTTCCCCTTTCGTTACCAACCTTTTTTTTTTTTTTTAACACATCAACTACATAAGAAAGTGACTCTTTAAAGCAACTGTAGTCAAAATAGAGAGTTGCTGGCAACCTATCAAGGCAATACCAAGGCTCTCCGGATCCAGCGCCCAAACGGACAGCTGGGCTTCCTTTACGCTTTTTTGGTACTTGTTTTCCATAGTCGATAGTCACATGAGCTCAGAAACAGGCATCTTGTGAGTATTCACTTTTTGTGATTATTTATTTATTCATTTTTTTGCTGTATAACTGCCAATTATTTTTTTTTTCATTTTATTTTCTCTTGACCCTGATCCCTTTTCTACCTCCAGGGTGCCTTCCACCTCTATATGGACTGACCTTTCGTTTTTCTTTCTTTCCTTTTTTCTTTTCCCTTTTTTACCCCTTTTTTTAAATGCCAAAGTGCTTAAGACTCGGCTCCCAGTAGAAATTTAGCATTTAGACAAAAACGCCGGTATGCAAAGAGGAATGGAAAATCCCACGATTTCTGTAAATACACGACTGTCAGATAAAACCAAGTGATCCCTATTAAGAGCATAAAACTTGAACTAAAAAGCAGAACCTGAAGGATATAAAACTGCATTACTCTTCTCTACATCTCTCAAGGGTTAACGTCTGACACTTTTGTACATGCGCAAGAAATGTTTAAATACATCAGCACCCAGCCACAAACCCGACAAAAACGAACCCTCTGAGACGAATCCTATCAATTCCTAACCACAACACACGCCCAAAGAAAGTTTCCTAGCCAGACATAAACGACATGGCTCGCCTAAAGTCCAGAGATTTAAGGGCCGACTCTGGGAAATGCTTGTTAGGAACCCACAATTCGCCTTCACGCGGCAAGAGTATTTGTGGTTGTCTGGTCTTCTCACCCTCACCAGCTTTTGTGGGTTCAACTTCTTTCTTTTTCTTCACAAATTCAAAGAACTCCGCGACTTGACGAGCATACCTTCACCCAAAGCCAAGTTAAAAAACAATTAGTAAACAATGTGACATATTCAGAAAGTAACAGGAACTAATTCAAGAATGAACTGTCAACTTACTGCCTCTTGGCATCAATATCTTTACTGAAATCAATATTGGGCTCACAGTCAAGAACCAAAGCAGGTACCTGATCATTATAGCAAAAGAAAATAAGCCAAAATCTTTATGAGCTAGCTGAGTTTGAAAAGACGAGTGGACATATACCTTTTGAATACTTGAATGCATATGATCACCCTCTAAAAAGAATACACGGCCCTTGATATCAGGATGCAAAGAGCAGTCGGTATGTAAAGGTAGCTGATTGACAGATAAGACCCCATGATTGCCACTTTCAAAAGGGAAAAGCCAGCTCTCATGCTTTTCATGCAAGTCGCGGAGATAGTCCAGTGACACACCACCTTCTTCTGCTCTCTTGCGCAGCTTCATTCTTTTCATGCAAGTATCGGGGCTTGCTCTAAGGTAGATGAAGCCATCAGGGATAAGCCCAGGCAAGCATGAGACCACTGGATCAAACCAGGAGTCGTAGATGCTGATCTCCATCTCATTCATCCAATTTGCTTCGTGAACAGCTCGCACAAAGACCTTTGTTTTCAGTAACAATGAGATAAAAATGAATCAGCCTCGAACTTTTGAATCCAGTTTTACTTCCAGCAAAAACCGAACATGAAAATGAGAGAATAGCTTTGCATGACTGTTGGAGTTGGACAGATATTATCAAATTATTTCTAGAAAGTTAGAAACTCAGTTGTTTATCTTGAAGGTGGAACAATAAAAGAGAGAAATGAGCTTTTATATAAAACTAATAAAAAACATTTGCACAAACAAACAATATAACAAAAGATTGAAAGCCTTACCATTCTATCACTGAAGACACTCCTTTCCATCAACCTGAGAGGCTTGATACCACCAGATGACTCTCTCTCCTGCATCACCCTTGTAACAAAAACATAATTCTGGAAGGTATAGGCATACCTCTGGGGCTCAGCATAAAAAGCATCTAATATGTTAAAGTGGTCGGGTCCAACATCTTGCCACTTGTTGATAGGTTCAGGAACCACCTCAACAAGATCTTGTAGCTCGATTGTTTCATTGGCTATTCTCTGGAGGAAAGTTGTCTTTCCAACACTAATATTCCCCTCAACACAGAAAGTAATCCGCTTCTTCTGGGCTTGCATCGAATTAGAGTTTGAACCATCCTCCTCCAAATCTTTATCAACACTCTCCTTGATGTAAGTGGTAATACTCTCAGCATGGTTTCTGTGGATGATTCCCACAGAACTCCGCAAAAACTCGACCATCTTCTGCCTAGATTTCCCAAAGAACTGCAACCAGAACAAAATTCCCCGTCATGATAAGTTTTTCAAAAGCATACACCAATTACATCATAACCTTACTTATTACTACTTACTAGTAAAAAACAAAACGAACAAAAAAATAAACAAGTCAAAAGTACCTAATTTCGGGGAATCCTAATGTACTAAAAATCTCAGTTGAATCTTATTCAAAAGAATGCAGACATCAGGAATGTTATTTGAATATAGAGTAAAGCACAACACTTTTTCTTTGTGAGTGACAAACAAAAACCACTAATGAAATTTTCTTAAAGCGGAAGTTTATACCAATTTCTCAATCAATAAACAATACAATGTTTAAACCATAGACGCATAAATACAGGGTTCATCACATAAAAGGAAAAGCTTCGAAGTTGAAGTTTTTATACCTTATCTTTATACAATTGCTTGAGCTCAGCAACCCCAGAAATACCATTCTCCACGAGCTTCCTCAGATTCCTGGGCCCCACACCTGGAATCGCCAATAAGTCCGGGTTTCCGAGCAAAGCACCGCCATTTGAAGACCCTCCTCTCTGCCTCCTATTCAGCCTCGCCGCCGGCTTCTCCTCCTCCGAATCCACTTCACCCTCTCCACCATCACCATAACACTCCAAACCCTTCTCCGACGTCTTTGAACAGCCGTCCACGGCGGCGGAGGCAGAGAACGGGACGTCGGACGCGGCCCGAATCCACGCCGCCCTGGGCCCGGCCCGGCCGTCCCTCGCCACGGCCCACGCACGGGCGGGAGAGGCCCGTTGGGCCTCGATTGAGCAGCGGCAAATGCAGCAGTTCCTGGAAGGCACGGACGAAGAGGCGGCGCCGCGCATCGTCTTGGTGGAGAACGCGCCGGCGAAAGCCGAGCCTCCACCGCTGGCGGCGGGGAAAGAAGCTGTCGCTGGCATTATTTTCAGGGTGGAGATGGAAGAAGATAACGAAGGAGAGAGAAAGAAAGGGGTCTTGAAGGTTAGAGAGAGAGAAGAAGTGGTTTTACCAAAAGTGCAGAGAATGGGTCCTGAGGAAGAGCTTATGCGCAACAGCTTCTGCATCACTTCCGAGCATTTCAAAAGAACTTCACTTTCACAGTCTTGGCTTCTTCAGACGCAGAAAAAAATATACACAGAGAGAGAAAGTAGAGAGAGAACGGGAAAGAGGGCGCGAAGCCGAAAGACAATTATATGCGGTCGGGGAGAGAGAGAATGGACAGGGTTTTGATTTTAAATACAAAAAATTGGAAATTTGGTGTCAGTGTTTGGTTAAGGAGGAATTGAGAAATTAGGGTTTTTGTTATTCTTATTAAAAATTATGTTGTTCGTATAATAAGCCATTGATTACTATTGTCTTCACTGAGGAAGAGAGAGAAAGAGAAAGCACCGATTTCGGCGATTAGGGTCTTAGCAGTGGCTTTTGGTCTTTTTACTGTGGCAATTTGTACGTACTGGGGTTAAGGCCCCAAAGCATACGACGGGCCGTTATCCCCTGCTTCTCCGTTTCACAGTAACGGTGATGCGTCGTACCGAATAATTAATCATTTTTTGACACGTTATCATTAATGCGTCTTCAAATGTTTTCTAAGCCGTCGGATTTGTGTCGAAGAGCCAGCGGGTTTGGATAAATCGTACCTCTCAATGGACTGGGCTCAGAAGACTATGGCCCAAAATATGGACCGATGGAAAAGATATTTGGGCCAGAATGGAGACCCATGTCACACATGTGGTTGGACTGTGACTCTCAACTTCTTTTCGTAACCTCGAGGGTCAATTTGACAAATTCACTTATGAGGCATTGTTTCTCAATTGTACGCTTCTCTACAAGGGTCCGTTTGTTTAATCGATTAAATTGAATTTTTGGACTCAAAATTTTATATTGGACTTAGATATGCATGGGGTGATATCAATATTCGAATCTCAATTGAGTTTTAAGTGCAAAAAGCCCCCTTAAATTTAAAAGTTTAAAACATACTAATTTTAAAGAATATAAAGACGTAATTAATCATAAGTTTTTAGGTTAGAGTTATGCAAACATATGTTATCTAAGGGTGTTATAGCCTTTGAGTTAGGAGAAATAGTATGAATCAAATGAAAAAAAATGTGGTAATGCACAATAATAGTAATAAAAAAAAGTGGCATAACATCTCATTGTTAGAAAAATGGCAATTGGATGAATGAGAAATTGATGTTCATTGGTGGAGATTAATGGAGGTCATAAACCCCATGTTGTAACAACCAAAGGTATGGATTAATAGGTGATTATGAGCTTCATAATCATGGAAAATAGAGGGTTACAACCAATGGTTTAATGGGAGATAATGAGCACCATTATCATGGAAAATGAAGGGTTACAACCAATGGTTTAATGGGAGATAATGAGCACCATTATCATGGAAAATGGAAGGTTGCAACCAATGTCATTATGCACATAAATTCTGAATAATGCTCATTATAATGTGGATTGTAACATCTATTTTCTAAGCCTATATAATGAACTCTCCTCCACATGTTTGAAAACACATAATTGCATAGAATTTGCACTCACCAAGTCATAAAGTTTTTCCTTAGTTTTTCAAGTTCTACCAAGTTTTGTTGTAGTCGGTTTTGGTGATAGAAGAAAAACACTGTTTCAAGTTCGCCGGAAACGGTATCCCATTGTGCTTAAGATTCCGTTGCTAGTCGTTGTATCCTGGGAGACAGACGTCCGTCGTATCCTCGTGCACAACCGGAGGGGACGAATCTGTTTTAAGGAAAGCGTGACCTACACGTGCCTCGACCATTTTCGTCTAATTTCCATATTGCGTTGCTTCCATTGAAGTTAAAGGTTTTGCTGTATCTGTTTCTTTAATTTCAATTTCCAATTTTATAATTGTAACCTGTTCATTTTATCCATCCAATATATTGCTAACACTCATTTACTCTAACCTAACGAGTTTTTGATGTGAAGGCCTCAGCGCAAGTCATCCCCTTGTATCTTCTCTTTGACACATTCACTTACGTGAGTAATAAATTACATGTTACTTTGTAAAAAAAATAAATAAATAAACTGCTAATTCATTTTGATGATCAGTAAAGATGAACATGATGTGGTTTTTGGGGCAAAAAATTTGACCAAAATACAGGTGTAGTTTAAAAAGGTATTTAACCGCGATTGAAAATGTTAAATGCACAACCTTGTGAACTGTACAAACAATATATGGAGTGGCACAGTGTGGGTTTTTGCGGATGTTTTAGGACTTAACAAATTTAGACTAAGCAAATAACTTAGCAAGTAATTTGTGTAAATAATTTACTTTTACTCTGTAATCATAAAAAAAATTAACTAGTGCAAGTGCATGATTTTTTTTGCCTCATAAGATCTTTTTTTTTAGTTTAAACTACTGTAGCATGTGAGAGTTTTACAATATAGCTTACATCTTTTTATCTGTAGCATATAAGAGCCTTATATTATAACAATTTAAAATTTTTGTTGAAATTGATAATGCCAAACAGCCTATACATTTACTTTCCTATCATGTCTTTTAGAAAGTAGTACAAATAACTCGGTAAAAGTTGAACAGTCTCCAAGTTTCTAATAACATTTTTTCTGCTACAACAAAAAAATTCGAAAGTTATTTTGAAAGAGAAAAAAAAATAGAGATATACAACTTTTTCTCACCCCTTTTTTCTTTCAAGTATCCAGGGGGGTTTCCCTTTTTCTCTTTGGTGCATCGCCTGCAGGTTGGGCCAAAGACCTAGCCGCCGCTTGGCTGGCTTTTGGTTCTGTGGCCTAGAGTTGGTACTCAAGGTCTCATGGCGGCTCTCTGGTAGTGTCCTGCTTCCAAAACTACGACATTCCTGTGATAGCTTTAATGAAACGAAGGGGGACGCGCTATGCTCTGAGGTTTCACTTTGAAAGTGTCGGTGTCTAATGGCGTCTTTAGGGGCTTTTTGCCCTATCATCATCTAAAATCTGTGATGGTGGCGGCTGGTGTGGGAGAGCATGTTGTCGGCAGCGTTTTCTTCATTTGCCTCCAACAATGGCTGAGTAATTAACAGGTGGTTGTTCCTATGTGAGGAGCTTTGCTCTAGTGGTGCAGCTCCAAGGCCTTAGGCGTGCTTTATCTCGATGGAGGCAACGACTGCATCTGCTTCATGGTGTTATCGTCTCTGGTATCGACTCTCCTTCTTGCGGTTGCTTATTTCTTGCAGGTTTAAGTTTCATCCCACATTTGGTGTTTTCTTAGAGCTTGTCTGTCGGTGGAGCAGCGAGACCTATTCCATTTCTTTTTTCTCTGCTTGTAGTTTTGGTTTTATTTTTCAATAATAGTTGTTTGTTGGTTGTTTTTGCCTCTTTGTTCTGAGGGATTTTTGTCTCAATTGTAATGACAGAATATGGTGTCCCCATCTTTTGGTTTATTGTTTGCATCCAATCAATAAGAGTTTATTTCTTTGCAATGTTGTTTTCAAGTATTTTAGGTGGTGACTTTTGTGTTACAGTATTGTGACCCTTAATCATTTAATTTTTTTTAGACTTTAAGTTTATTAGAAAGCATAATGTGAGCTCTTTTCTAGATTTGTCGAAGTATTACGCTTTTTAGGCTTCTAACATACTCCTCCCGAGTCTCTATTCAGGGTTATGTCTTGTATTGTAGAGTCAATCATATTGGTTGTTATGTTTTTCTTTTCCCAAAAAAAAAAAAAATCAAAGGAGGAACTTCTTATAAAGGGAACTATATCATAATCAAACACATCAATTATTGATGAGGTCACATATATAGACACACACACTACTTATGAATTCATCGGAAGATAAATAATTCATTTGAGCTGCAGAAATATGCGTTGCTTCGAATACTTTTTCTCCCAAGAGCTACTATACATGCATGCATTACTATTATCAACTTGTTTAGGCCGGGAATACAAAGCTAAGGGCGTTTTTGATAATTAAACAAATTATATGTTCAGAAACATCAACCAATGATAAGATATAAAGCCTACCTAATTAAAAGTTTCTCTGGAAAAAAAAAAAAAATATATATATATATATATATATATAGTTGAATTTATTATTTTAGCAGAATAAGTACTACTATTATGTATGATGTATTTAAAATAAATTTTATATATAGAAGGCGCTAAATCTATTTGCAAGGAAAAGAATTGCAACAATTCGACGACTGCTAGCCCCTACTAGCACACTTAATTCCTTGGAAAACCTAGAGAGAGAAACTCAGTTGGCCTAATCACCAGACCTCAGTGATCATTGACTTGAGGCAAAGTCAACTAAAAAATATATACGTGCCTTATTTCAGAGTTTTATCATGACAAAAGCCGTGACATCTATATGAACATATTTAACTTTCTAAAAGAAAAAATGAAGGGGGGTAAGAGAAGTTTGCTAGACAATTGGACGACGATCACAATTCATACATATTAATTAATGTCTAGTCATTGTTGAGAAAACTTTAATTAATAGAAGTGTCACATATTGTTGTCATTCTTTAATATAATTAAAGAAGAGTGGTGAGAATGGTTGGATAAAAGTTGCTTGTGGATATCTTAACCTAGATAGTTTGAATTTGTTTCCTTATTAGAATCTATATATAAAAAATGTCTTTGAAATCCATGTTTCAATTTATCTCTGACCACTTTTTGAACAAAAAAAAGGCCAAAAATCATTTTAAAGAAAACACCTTGAACATGGTTTTTGAAAAATATATTAAAATCATTTTAAAATCATTAAAAACATAAACACAAAGCATTAAAAAAAAAATTATAGCCCAATTGGCTCCCTTTCACCTTGGCCTTCCACTATGCTAGATTTCCCACCTTGTGAGCCCCAAACCGGCCGTGCCAAGCCTAGATTCAACACCATGTGCTTCCACGCCTAAAGCATAACCCTAATCCCCAACTTCAGCTCTAGAGCTGCCGCTTCTCACACCTAGCCCTTGTGCTCTTTCCCTGCCTAAATTTTGTACCCTCACACTCACCATGTGTCACATCCTTGCTACCAACTAGACATTGTGTTTAATTGTCGTTGATTTTGAAATCATTTCTTTTTGGCCTTATAGATTTGGTTCTATATATAAAAAAAAATGGTAACTTTTAGAATGAATTGAGTTTTTTATTTGAAATTTTATTTTGTTAAAATTTCTAAAATATTATTTTATAATTTCCTAATAAAAATAAGGAAAAAAATATGGCTTAATTAGAGGTGTGCTTGACTTTTTTGTTAGCTTTCTTGTTTAAAAAGTGCGCAATTAGGAAATGTAATTAGAACATATTTTTCAAATCAAGGGTACTTTTTGTGAAAAAAAAAAAAAAGAAATAAGAAAAAGTGAATTAAACCTCATAAATTACGATACTCGCTCCCTAGCAATATACGTAATTAGCGTGCAGGACATCAAGTATAAAGTCATCTTAACATACTTTTCTTCTTGCCAAATTAAGATGTGAGAATAAGAGCCCGTTTGGAATAGAATGGTGCATTATTAAAGAAATAAAACATTTTCATAGTAGTAGGATAAAGACATATTACTTTTTTCTTTTTGTTTTCAAAAATACTCTTTAACCATTTGAAAATACCAAAAGCATCCTTAATAAAATCCTTTTGATCAACCAGCACCCAGATCCTTTTGATCAAACTCTCACCCCCTTTTCTCTCATTGCAAAACCGCAACCAGCTCCCGCCGTCGTGCAGGTCCAACACCACCCCACCATGTTGAGCCGCAATGATTTTTTTTTTTTTTTTGGTTCTTTTTATCTTGTGATCGTTGATGGGGCGGCATTGTGGAGCAACACCTCCTAGCAGATCTCAAAGAGAGTCGTTGCTCATAAATTGCCCCTTAGCCCATCTCGTTGATGCCACCGTATCATCGACGGCGATGGCCATGTCACATTGTCAGTTGATTTATTTTCCTCACGGAGAGTGTCATTATGATCTTCATCGACAAGGGGTAATGTCAGACTAAGGCTATTGATGATAGCGTTGGCAGGTGGTACGGAGAAGAGATGGAGAGATGAACACTGGAGAAAAGAAAGTGAGGACTAGGCTTCTCAAAATTGCCTTTTTGATGCAAATAAATGAATGACTCAGAGTTTTAAAAAATATATAGTATGGATACAATTATGGACTAGAAAAATGGTATTGCACCTTAAAAAAAAATTGATATAATTAAGTTTTAAAAAAAGTTGTTTTTAGCTTATTTAGTCCAAAATGCTTTTGAATCCGATTGGATGGATCTATATTTATTTAAGCTTTTGGCTTTTATAAGTTTTTTTAGAACAAACCAACTCATTGGTGTGTATTGGGAAAAAAACTTATGAAGAGCTTTTGTGTTTAGATTTTGGGTTTATTTCATGAATGGTCCCTGGGACTTACTTTTAGTATTTTTTTAGTCTCAAACATTTAAAAAGTCTCATTTTGGTCCTCTAATCTTTTACTTTGTTTTAATTTTGGTTTTTCTGTTAGTTACGTGTTAAATATTTAAGGAAATATTCTTAAAATATCCTGCTTAGTCCTTAACCTTTTAGTTGTTTCATTTGTAGTCCTTAATCTATTACTTTGTTTCACTTTGATCTTTCTATAGCAAGGTATTATTAGGGATCAAAACTAAAAAAAATAAAAACTAAAATGAGAAACTAAATACAATAATTTTAATTCATGTTACTAAGATAAAAAAAAATAATTTATCATATTATTATTTAGATGAGCTTTAATTTAAAAAAAAAGGGTAAAGTTGAATATTTAATGTGGGTATATTATATATGCAAGAGTATATATAATAACTATAATATTTAGAATTATGATTATCTAGCACAGTATGTAAATATATAAATATATATGTGTATGTACATATATATATATCATACTGCATAACGTTATTTAAAATATGTGATTACCTAATACATATATACTAGTATAAAAAATTCCTTATGTTTTTCCAAATTAAAATTCTTCTAACTACCAAGCTCATGAAAATGTTTTTTGATTACATGTATCAAAAGAATATTTAGTTTTTCACTTTAGATTTTTCAAATTTTACACCCTAACAACTCTTAGTTATAAAAGAATGACCAAAAGTAAAATAAAATATTAGATTAAGGACTAAAATGAAACATTTTAAAAGCTATCTGTTAAATATTTAACGCCTCACTAATAGAGAGACTGAAATTGAAACAAAATAACAATTTAGAAATTAAAATAGAACTGTTAAACATTAGGGTCAAAAATAAAGGTAAACCTCAGGGAACAATTTTGAAATTAACTCATTAATTTTTAACCTTTTACTTATAAATAATAAATTAAAATTTCCATATATATTCTCAAATGTCATTTATGGTATTTTTTTTATAACAATAAAAGCTTTTAGTATATTTTAGCAAACACGTTTAAAGGCCTTTTTCCACATACTATTTGAACATTAATTAGTAAAAAACATGGAATAATAGTTTTCTTTTTCTATTTATGTTTCTCTTTTTCTTTTTCTTTTTCTTTTTCCTTTTATAATTAGGGTATATACGTATATGTGCACATATGTATGTATAGTATACCATTGCCAATATGGGTCTAGATCATTTTCATGAATGGCTACTCACGAAAACCTTCAATATACATCATGTACGCAACCCTGCGCAGTCAGATTCAGATGTTGACATCCACAACTATGGCAATGAATAAATGGTATTTTTCAATCATCATGTCACAGACAATCAAATATTTTATTCTTATATATCTAGTTTTAGGTAATTGGCTAAACTGACCTCATGCAAGACGGATAATTAGGTAGAAAACTTTTGGTTCTTGTCGCTTCTTCTCTAGAGTCTAGAATTTATTATGTTGGTAGACCATCAATCTCCAACTGGACGCTATCACAAAGATATACGAACATGATCAACTGTAATATTATCTTAAATCTTTACAGGTTGACAAAAAGACGAATTAAAAGTGGTTCTTTACGAAACATACGATCGCATATGAACATGCATTTGTTTGCAGTCGTTTTCTCAAGCGTTAACGTTCATTCATCTTCCTATAAATTATTAGACTTTTCTTATGTCTAAATGCTAAAGAGTTGAAGTAAGCTAACAGAAGCAAGCAAACTTAATTGGCTCGAATTATATTATTAATTCTAATTAAAAAAATTAGTAATGGAGAGAGAAAGGGGTTAACGAATTACATCATAAAACATATATATTAATATTTTTTATGGATAAAACTTATCTTGAAAAAAGGGGGTCACGTTTGGTTGGCTCAAATCGAAAATTCCCACTCGCATTAATGCAGGAATCCCATACCTCACTGCATGTGCACATGCATATTGAGCTAGCTATAAGCTAGAGAGAGAAAGAGTGAGAGGGAGAGAGAGAAAGATGACCATTTTCTCTTTTATTTTCTTCTGACTCACCACGAAACCCCACCACCACCACCCACCTTTAACTAACCAACTATTTTATCTCTTTTCCACTCCCTCCCAATGAGATTCGGTTGCCTACCTCCAAACATGTCACATGTTCTTTTTCTCCTCTAGAAAAATAATTAAATAAATAAACAGAAAAAGATTCTAAATTCCTTTTTTTGATCACCCTAGAGATAGTATATAGTAATTTGACGCACATTATAATTTGGACATTAGTGCCAAGTATATAAATATATATAAATTATAAGTGACCTTATTATTATTTCTCTTCTTTCGCTGATTATCTTGTAACAATTTTGTATTTTATTGAGAATATGCAATTACTTTAATTTAAGGTCCTAGGTAAATTTAGAAGTCAAAATAGTACCACAGTACAGAACAGAAGAATATATATATGTACAAACACACACATATATATGGCAGGAAAATGGTAACCACCATGAAGAACCTATATATTATATATGCATCTAGCACATGCAAAACTTATTAGCTGTCAAAAAAAGGGCAGGCCTTCTAGAGTTGGGAGTACTTCCCAGGAGAGCTTTTCTTAAAAATTATGCTCCAATCAGAGTAGTCCGAATATCCTACCTGCAACTTCATTCTTACATTTAATAAATATAATTGGTGTGTATTATTTATATGAGTTGGTGTTTCTAGTTGGAGACAGATCCGCCATTCTATGTAGCCCCACCCCTCCCTTTTTTTTTTTTTTTTAACTTTCACTTGAATTATTGTTTTTTTTCCTTAGAATTACATGGACCCTTTGAAAAGTTCCATATACGTGGTTAATCAAATTAAACTAATAAGATCATAATTATTATCTGATAGTGGTTGGTAGCTAGCTAGGTCTACCCATTTCCACTTGACAAAATTTGAACATTTTTGGCTCCCTAATAAGGTTCTAGAAACAAGTAATTTATAACAAAACCATGTAATTAATTTGCTCGAAGAGTTATACATACCAAACATAATCTTTTTTTTTATTTATTATTATTATATAGACTTGGTGAGCGAGAGTGCGAGTGAGAGAAAGAGCGGCCCCGAGGAAGAGAGAAAAAGAGCTGTGGCTTATGGGCCAACGCATCATCGACCCATTGACCTTTGTTTTATGTCTAGGAAGTAGTCGATGGGTGATATACACAAAGCTAGAGTTCGTACAATCAAGAAGACGTGATCGGAGCAGACCAAAGCTTAGGTGCAGAGCTAAGTTATGGTGGAACTCTACCGATCTGAATTTGGCACCGAGGAGGGTTGGGTTGTCTACAGCGGCCATGGGGAGCACGGAGCTCAATCGGGTCTGGGCTGGGTTGGAGGGTTGCGAGAGGAGCCTCGGTGGTTTGGCTCGGGCATGGGTTGGGCAAGCTTTGCTGCCACTCGTACGGCACTGACGTTGAAGGGCCTAGATAGGTTTGTGCCGCGTGCAGTGGATGGAGTACGGTGGTTCTAGGCTAGCCGTGGGAATGGTAGCGGAGAGGCCATGAGTATCCTCTGTAGGGTAGATGGTCGGAGAAGAAAGCTTTGAGTGTCCAGGTGGCTGGCGGTGACAGACTTCAATGCCAAGGATCGCTGTGGAGGTCGTGTCGTTTATTCAATAAAGGCAATGATATTTTCCATCTCATTTTTTGTGTTTTTTTTGTGTTGTTTCTGATCTGTTTGTAATAATAGAGTTGTGGCCAGCCCGTTGGCCTTTGTTTTCTGTCTAGTGAATGGTTGATGGGTGATCTATACAAAGTTAGAGTTCATGCAATCAGGAAGACGCGATCAAAGCAGACCAAAGCTTGGGTGCACAGCTAGGTTATGGTGGAACTCTACCAATATGGATTTGACTTTGAGGAAGGCTGGGGTGTCACCGTGGCTATGGGGAACGCGGAGCTCAATCGAGTCAGGGTTGGGTTGGAGAGGTGCAGGAGGAGCCTTGGCGGTTTTGTGACACCCGTTATTCTCCTAAGGGTATTAAGGTAATTAGATTAATTACCTAGTATATATATTTAAAAAATCAGAAATTTCTCTCATAATTCGAAACTCTCTCTCTCTCTACTTTCTCTCTCTAAAAATTCTCTCTCTCTCTCTCCTCAAAGATCGTCTGAGATTTCGGCATCCGTTTTCGACACCTCCCGCACCAATGGAAAGCTCTCGACGAGCTGAGTCCAACGAGGTGCCGCGCCGCCCAAAACGCCGCCGGAGGAGACCACACGCGCCGCCCAAAGTGGCGGCAAAACCCATTTCTTTCCGACGAGATATCTTCGCCGTCCGACGTCCGATCGACGTGATTCTTGTTCCTACACGACCACCGTGATGAGAGGAACAAAACCCACCCTTGGTGGCAGCTCAACAACCGCCGGATTGCTCCGCCCGCCTATTGCCGCCGTGCACCGCCGCCCCCATGGTGGAACTCCGCCTTACCGGAGGAGGTGACTGACACCACCCCTCCCAATGAGTTCAGAGGATCAAGGGGAGTAAAACCCCTCGATCAATTGCACGGAAGGAGCCGGTTTCGCCGGAGAACGGCCAACGCCGCCGTCAACCGCCGCGGGAGCCTCCGTTTTGGCTCTTCCCAGCCACGTTTCTTCAAATTGGATGAGGGGAAATGCTCATAGGAGGATGGGTAACAAAAGCCCTCAGCCAATTTCAGGTTTCCATCGTCGAAGAATCAAGATCGGAGCTCATCCATTTCTACCGATGTTGTACTTCATGACCCGCTATGTTAGAGGCAGAATTGGGTGAAATTGACCCCGCCATTGGACTCAGAAGGGTCGATTTAGGGGGGTTAGGCCCGAGTCCAGCTGCCAACGGACCCCGATTGACGCCGGTCAACGACGGTCAAAGTCGGTCAACGCCGGTCAACGGTGGTCAACGCCGGTCAACGGCCGGTCAAAGGCCAAAATGGGATTTTGTGATCCGGACCTCCGATCGAAGATCCGAGACCGCCTCCTGACTCGTTTCGATGCTCTGGATGCAATGGTGACCTCCGTTCGAGCAAATTCCACTCCGATGAAAATCATCTGGTACCGACTGCACGCGAATCGAGGCGATTCAAACAGCAGTATCGGAGTCCAGAATGACGTTTTCAAGAATGTATGATCTCCAGGAAGCATTCCTAGCCATTCATAGTCGCTCGAGGAGCACTACAGAGGATGCTTCGTAGATACAGCGAGATACAACTGGATCTGCTTTGCTTGGAGTTCAAGATCAAGGGAGTATGGAGCTAACGTTAATTGATTCCAGGATTAAGAGACTGTTGATAAGCTTGAAAGGTAGGGATTCTATTACTCATCTTTTGTGAGGTTTTTTATAGAATTAAAATTGATTGTTTTGCCGCAATATATATATATCTATGTTGAACTGATATTATATGATTATCACATATGAAACTATGACATGGACTCGTCTTGTATTGTACGGCGAGGAACATAATGAATTGACACATGTTATAAATTGAGAAGCATGGTTAGGAAAACTGACTCTATTAATAATGATTTAATATAGAGAAATGGTGAGACATGAAGAGGGCGGCGGTTACGTCCTTGGGTATGAATACCCAAAAAGGTAAAATAGGGGGAAGGTGATGACGCTTCCTTGGGTTGAAAGTCCCAGAACACACTGTACAGGAATTGATTTGGTGAGGACTCGGGGCTTGATGTCCCCTCACCGGAACACCCTTGGAATGTTTATAGGGTGATCAAGTGCGCCCATTTGGGTTTCGATGAGTTGAGTGATACTCAATTTAACATGGATACCTAGGAACAATGATGATTGGTAATATTTGTATAAATGTGTAATTATGACACTTGGTAATGATTAACTACGGTATCCATAAGATGTGATCATAATAAACCTCATAATCTGGAATATGATGTGACTTACTAACCATGCAGATTTTAATGTGGTAATGATAAAAACCTAAAGGTGTGTAATGGCTTTCTCTACTGAGCATAGTGTTGCTCATACCCTTATGTTTATATCTTTTCAGGACTCACTAAGTGTGAGGTGGCTACGAGAAATATAGTTGAGGAAGTGATGTAACTATATTACATTGGGACTGCTTCAATCGTTGAGAATGTTCTTCATGATAATGTAAGCATCAATTGTTACTTTCTGTGACTGTATTATAATGTGTTGAGGGTTAAAATGATGATGACAACAGTTTATATTATTAAATTTAAGGTGCTACATTAAAACTGTGGTTTATTTGTCGTTTATATTTTTATTTTTGAGTTGAGAGTTTTCATTTAAGTCCCGGGTAAATTTTAATTTTTAAGGTTTTACTTTTATTATTTATTTTTATTTTATCTCATTAAAAACTGTTAACCCCCATATAGGGGCGTTACAGAATTTTTGGTATCAGAGCCTAGGTTCGGTTAACCTAGGGAGTGTAGCACCACTTTAAAAAAAATATATTTTTGAGATGGTTTTGAAGCTGAATTTTCAGTGTCATCATCAAAATGAACCTTCACATTGATTTATACAGTCTAGAAGGATGTAACATGGAAAGGCCATAGAATGAAAATATTAATAGTTATATGAGTACAATAATTATATAGAAGGAAAGTATTAATAGTTATAAGGGAATGATAATTATATGGAATGAGTTTATAAGTAGATTGCTTATGAGAGATTCGTATAATATTTGGATCTATAAGCATATCTAATTCGTACAAACGATGAGAAATTCGTGTAGATACGAGGATTTAATAGCCTTTTGTCTCGTGAAAAACAATAAGAAATATAAGGCTTGATTTATTGATTTTAAAGTTTGACATAGATATGCCAAATTTTTCGTAATTGATTCAAACCTAAGTAATGATTATGTGTGGATTCGATGGAGCACATAAGTGTCAATGTCTTTTCTTAAAAGTTCTATATATTTGAGGAATATGATATAAGTTGGGAATCATGGTATTGAATCTTGAGAGAGATAAATGTTAGACTTTTGGTCTGTTGAGACTGTGTAAAGTCTAGAATGCATGAATCTCAAAATTGGAATATTTTGTTACGTACATTGTATTTAAGTGTATCAGTGAATCTTTTGGTTACCTAAGGTTTTGTTATATGAGGAAATTATATATTGTATAAGTAGAATTGTGGGGATTGTAGATGTTCTTAAGTAGTAACATCTAGTGTCTTTGCTCATTGATATGGTCTATGTTGGAAGACGTAAATCGTATTGATTTCAAGGTTAGTCGCATTCTAAACCCTTGGTAGTAATGATGATGAATCCATTGATAGATGTTAAGTATTATGAATAACATATGGGTGTATGTATTGTTCAATAAGGTTTTGATTAAAACAAAATTTTTTGAGTTGCTGGAAGATTGTGTTGTTATGAAATGATTTTAAATATCATTCAGGAAGATCCTTGTTATCGTTAAATTAGATTTGTTGTTTATAGTTAACTTTATCTATAGTGGGCTTTGAATTGGGTTTAAGATTTATACAAATTGGTTTTCAATTTTATGTTTGTTATTTAACTCGTTCTAAATGTGTTAAGGCTCGAAACAACCTGACCATTTTCAACTAAGAACATTTGGGCTTAGTTCAAATCCTAAATCAGTTTGATTCACACTGTCTCTCTCACATGATCTCTATACGTGTCATATACAGTGGTTTAATTATTGTTTACAAATACGTTTACTGTGCATAGGAGCTTATTTCTCCGAGTTCACTTTTTCTCTCTTAATTTGTTATTTTCTCTTTAAATCGTAAATCCTCTTCTTTTTCATTGAAAATTCTTCTTTTCCTCCAAAAGAAGAAGGAATTCTAGGATTCTGCAATTTACTATCTTAATTTTTCCTTTCTATTTACTCTTCTTTCATCTCATCATGGACCCAAAGTACCAACACATGAGAAAGTATTTCCCATCACTCTCCCAAAAGATTCTCAGAAAGAAATACAAGGCTAGAATTACTCGGTTGTGGATTCTTATGCGTTTTGGTATCCCTTGTGATGTGAGAATGTTGATAGAGGGGAAAATCCGTCTGAGTGACTTTAGTCAAGATGTCGGTTTACCAGGAACAGGTACCAGTCGTAGTGCAATGAAAAGAAGAGCTCGTGCCATCGTGATCACTTGTAACAAATGTGGAAGACAAAATTGTAACGGTAAATGTACTTCACCTGGTTATATGTCTACGAATAGAGAGGATAAAATAAGGTTTTGTAGGAATGGACTTTCAAAGGAGAACTTGGATAGCATCCATCCTCCTCTCCACGGTCACCCTAGTGGATATGTTCAAGGAGCTATTTTTAAACTCTGGCCTAAATTTTATACAGAAAGACAACGCCTCAGGAATATGGTATTTCTAGATCCTGTTTGTCAAGCCATAAGAAAACTGGATGGGGAATAAGTCTTCGCTCTATAAAGGTTATTTAGTCTTTACTTATTTGAAGCAGTTTTAGCTGATGTTCAACAGTTTGTGTTTTTCTTTTACTCAGAATATTTACTTTTGTGTTTGAAATAATTGTGATTATTAGATTGATACAGTAAGTGTTAATATCTTATTTAATTTATGATTTTCTTAAATATATATATAATAAAATATATTATCTTATCAGACACGTTACATACGGTACAGTAATATGTTTGAATTTTGAAAAACTTATCCAGATATTTCAAGATTTGTGTCTCAAATTTCAAAAGTTCTACAGTATTTGTCGTTTATATTAAATTTCTAGACTTGGTGTATATTTGTCAAAAAGTCTACAGTTGTGTCATGAGGGTCTTCTGTCGAATTGTTCTCAATTGTCAAAAGTTATACAATTAGAGTCTAATCTTTTTCAAAAAGTGAATCAGATTTTCTATCAACTATCAATCACCTTATCTTACTTTCTTATCCGCACAAGATTTTGTTTAAATCTTTGGATTACCTTTTCATTACCTACTCGTCTATCTCTTTAGCCCTTTTTGTATATTTCTCATCTTTAAAATCTCATGTAGAACCCGAAGTCTAAGTGGAGCAGACATTAAGCAACCACTTCTATAAACCAAATATGTCTACCTCCCAGTCCACGAAGAAAATAAAGAATGTCTGTGTCTTTTGTGGTTCCAGCCTTGGAAAATATAAAGCTTATTTAGAAGCTGCAAATCACTTAGGGCAAGTCCTAGCACACAAGAAGATTAACATAATCTATGGGGGTGGTAGTATAAAAATGATGGTAAATATGGCACTAGCAGCTAGGTCTAGCGACGCTACTGATGTAAAAATTTGGCCTCATATTCCAGTTGAAGGAAACCTTTGTAAGGAAGCCATAGGTAAGGGAGAAGGAGTCAGGAGTATCCCTAAAAATTTTAAAGACATAATCTATAATTCTGATGCTTTTATAGCATTACCTGGTGGTCTAGGTACTCTTGAGGAAATATTTATAGTTGCTTGTGGGCAATTGTTGGGCTTTTATTCCAAACCTTTGGGACTGCTGAACGTAAAGGGTTTTTATGACGGTCTTTTGAAATTTCTAGATTACGCTGTGGAAGAAAACATCACTACAGAATCGGAGAGACAAATCTTTGTCACTGCTTCAACAGCTGAGGAATTGATAGATAAAATGCAAATCATACATCCAGAATCCGACACTGCAACATCCAAGCTTGAATGGGAAAGGGAAAGCCGGGAGCGGCCAATTGATTTGAATCTCCATCTGTAATCTTTTTGTTTTATCTTTGGCATGTAGGCATGTGTGTCCGTATTTCGTGTGTTACGAATAACCGTTTGCCTTGTATTCTGTGTTTCTTGTGGTACGTCGTTGTTAAATCTTTTAGATTCATTGAGCCTAATGCCGGGATGGCTGGATACGGAGTACTTGATGCTCTCGAAACGCATCCTTCTTAAGGTCCGATCTTTTGTTTATCGATGTTTTTGTATCCTCTAAGCATGCATGATATGGATAGCTGGTATACGGAGTGCCTTGTACTCTCGAAACGTATCCGTATCATGTTTGTAATGTGTAATATTCTGTTAATATTATGTGGAAGTACCAGAGTCAGTTTTGGGGATATTCCATATGAAATATGAGTATATTATTTGGATTGAATGTTTGTGTCATGAGGATAGCTGTTTAATGAAAAATATGTCGGGTATGTTTGCAACTCTGAGATTCCGTTTAATATCTCTATGAGTAAGTTTAATGTATGGTTTTGAATATAAGTGTTTGTGATATATGTTTTATGATTATGTTTTAGTTTATTAGTTGAGGTATGAAATCAAATATATTTGACTTTTCCTTACTCAAAAAGGAAAAGGAACCTAAAGATGAAGTATATAAAATTTCTCTGGCAATCTCCTTAAATGTGATTGTAAATCACAGTCCATGGACAATGAAGGACTGGAATCATGGTATGGTCAATATGTATGCCTGATCAGATTCTTAGACTATTATACGGTGTTATAAGTTGAAACTCGTCAGAAATACTCTCATTGAGGGATTTAGGAGTAAGATTTATTATGCAAGTAAATAAGTGGAGATACGATAACTTAAATTTGGAGGACAAACAACATTAACGGTTTAGACTCAGAATTGGAATCATAATTTTTACTAGTATTACTAGAATTGAAATTTCGAGGACGAAATTTCTTTAAGGGGGGTAGAGCTGTGACACCCGTTATTCTCCTAAGGGTATTAAGGTAATTAGATTAATTACCTAGTATATATATAAAAAAAAATCAGAAATTTCTCTCATAATTCGAAACTCTCTCTCTCTACTTTCTCTCTCTAAAAATTCTCTCTCTCTCTCTCCTCAAAGATCGTCTGAGATTTCGGCATCCGTTTTCGACACCTCCCGCACCAATGGAAAGCTCTCGACGAGCTGAGTCCAACGAGGTGCCGCGCCGCCCAAAACGCCGCCGGAGGAGACCACACGCGCCGCCCAAAGTGGCGGCAAAACCCATTTCTTTCCGACGAGATATCTTCGCCGTCCGACGTCCGATCGACGTGATTCTTGTTCCTACACGACCACCGTGATGAGAGGAACAAAACCCACCCTTGGTGGCAGCTCAACAACCGCCGGATTGCTCCGCCCGCCTATTGCCGCCGTGCACCGCCGCCCCCATGGTGGAACTCCGCCTTGCCGGAGGAGGTGACTGACACCACCCCTCCCAATGAGTTCAGAGGATCAAGGGGAGTAAAACCCCTCGATCAATTGCATGGAAGGAGCCGGTTTCGCCGGAGAACGGCCAACGCCGCCGTCAACCGCCGCGGGAGCCTCCGTTTTGGCTCTTCCCAGCCACGTTTCTTCAAATTGGATGAGGGGAAATGCTCATAGGAGGATGGGTAGCAAAAGCCCTCAGCCAATTTCAGGTTTCCATCGTCGAAGAATCAAGATCGGAGCTCATCCATTTCTACCGATGTTGTACTTCACGACCCGCTATGTTAGAGGCAGAATTGGGTGAAATTGACCCCGCCATTGGACTCAAAAGGGTCGATTTAGGGGGGTTAGGCCCGAGCCCAGCTGCCAACGGACCCCGATTGACGCCGGTCAACGACGGTCAAAGTCGGTCAACGCCGGTCAACGGTGGTCAACGCCGGTCAACGGCCGGTCAAAGGCCAAAATGGGATTTTGTGATCCGGACCTCCGATCGAAGATCCGAGACCGCCTCCTGACTCGTTTCGATGCTCTGGATGCAATGGTGACCTCCGTTCGAGCAAATTCCACTCCGATGAAAATCATCTGGTACCGACTGCACGCGAATCGAGGCGATTCAAACAGCAGTATCGGAGTCCAGAATGACGTTTTCAAGAATGTATGATCTCCAGGAAGCATTCCTAGCCATTCATAGTCGCTCGAGGAGCACTACAGAGGATGCTTCATAGATACAGCGAGATACAACTGGATCTGCTTTGCTTGGAGTTCAAGATCAAGGGAGTATGGAGCTAACGTTAATTGATTCCAGGATTAAGAGACTGTTGATAAGCTTGAAAGGTAGGGATTCTATTACTCATCTTTTGTGAGGTTTTTTATAGAATTAAAATTGATTGTTTTGCCGCAATATATATATATATCTATGTTGAACTGATATTATATGATTATCACATATGAAACTATGACATGGACTCGTCTTGTATTGTACGGCGAGGAACATAATGAATTGACACATGTTATAAATTGAGAAGCATGGTTAGGAAAACTGACTCTATTAATAATGATTTAATATAGAGAAATGGTGAGACATGAAGAGGGCGGCGGTTACGTCCTTGGGCATGAATACCCAAAAAGGTAAAATAGGGGGAAGGTAATGACGCTTCCTTGGGTTGAAAGTCCCAGAACACACTGTACAGGAATTGATTTGGTGAGGACTCGGGGCTTGATGTCCCCTCACCGGAACACCCTTGGAATGTTTATAGGGTGATCAAGTGCGCCCATTTGGGTTTCGATGAGTTGAGTGATACTCAATTTAACATGGATACCTAGGAACAATGATGATTGGTAATATTTGTATAAATGTGTAATTATGACACTTGGTAATGATTAACTACGGTATCCATAAGATGTGATCATAATAAACCTCATAATCTGGAATATGATGTGACTTACTAACCATGCAGATTTTAATGTGGTAATGATAAAAACCTAAAGGTGAGTAATGGCTTTCTCTACTGAGCATAGTGTTGCTCATACCCTTATGTTTATATCTTTTCAGGACTCACTAAGTGTGAGGTGGCTACGAGAAATATAGTTGAGGAAGTGATGTAACTATATTACATTGGGACTGCTTCAATCGTTGAGAATGTTCTTCATGATAATGTAAGCATCAATTGTTACTTTCTGTGACTGTATTATAATGTGTTGAGGGTTAAAATGATGATGACAACAGTTTATATTATTAAATTTAAGGTGCTACATTAAAACTGTGGTTTATTTGTCGTTTATATTTTTATTTTTGAGTTGAGAGTTTTCATTTAAGTCCCGGGTAAATTTTAATTTTTAAGGTTTTACTTTTATTATTTA
The DNA here is from genome assembly GCA_025403435.1 of Artocarpus heterophyllus. Taxonomy (NCBI): domain Eukaryota; kingdom Viridiplantae; phylum Streptophyta; class Magnoliopsida; order Rosales; family Moraceae; genus Artocarpus; species Artocarpus heterophyllus. The sequence goes on from CM046334.1 coordinate 14,719,657, forward strand.
TTTTTATTTTATCTCATTAAAAACTGTTAACCCCCATATAGGGGCGTTACAGGTTTGGCTCAGGTTGGACCAGCTTTGTTGCCACTTGTACGGCACTGGCATTGAAGGGCCCAGATGGGTTCGTATCGCCGATAGTGGATGGGGCGTGGTGGCTTCGGGCTAGCCGTAGGAATGGTAGCAGAGAGGCCGTGAGTATCCTCTGATGGGTAGATGGCCAAAAAAGGAAGCTTCGGGCATCTGGGTGGCTGGCGGTGACAAACTTTAGTGCCGAGGAGCGTTGTGGAGGCCGCATCGTTTGTTCAATAAAGGCAATGATATTTTCCACCTTGTTTTTTGTATTTTTTATGTGTTGTTTTTTATCTGTTTGCAATAATAAAGATAGTTTTCCTATCTCTGAACTTGTTCTGTGTGGTTTACCCACTCGTGAGAAGCAGGGTTTGTAATTATGTTCGGCTAGATTTGTATCTAGTCCAGATCATTTTTGTCTCTATTAGGAAGGAATTAGGCTTTGTCGATTGGGTTTGCCAATCGATGAGCCATTGCAACAAGCCTTTGTGGAGCTCTACGTTAAGTGGTGTCAAGTGGGAATTCTTCTTTCCGGCTTTGACACCCATTATTTGTCTCTTTGCGCTTCATTGTCTGCTTTGCTAGTCCTAACATTGGTGAAACTAGTACCAGTTTGAGATAGTTTTTGTTTTTAATCGACAACTTAAGCGATTTCGTTTGTAATTTCTCTAGTCTAAATGAAGTTTCTTTATCAAAAAAAATTGCTCAGAGAGTTGATCATTCAATTAATATCTAAAATTACATCATATTTTGAACATGGAAATATTTGACCATATTAGTGTCAACTTATCACCCAGAGTACCTATTCCCCTCCTAATCATGATCCATTGAGTCGGTATTACGTGCAAGTTACTTTAATATAAATCAAATGTTAGAGAATAGAGACCAAACATATTGTACACCTTAGGACGTTGGATTTTTATCAAATCATAGTGACATTGCAAATTTCAGTTAGGTATGTATTATGTGATCATATATCCTACTTGGGTCGGTCATATATTAATTATAATTAATTATTTGTGTTTAAGATGACAATTACATTATTGTCGAGCTTCACCTAAATCCAGCCAAGATTTGGTGCAATGCTTTGCACCTTGGTTTAGGCAGATTTTAAGATGAAAAAAAAAAAAGGCTTATAATTGAACTTCTGATTGGTTGGGGTTGTAACATGGATTTTAGAAGCGTATAATCCTAATAGCCAAGCCTAAATTTCAAATTATATAGGATGGATAATTAGGAGTTTTGTTCAAAAAAATTAGATGGCATGTCACTATTTTTATTGTATGTATGTTTAAAATATTTACATCACTTTTTTAAGGTTGGATTTGTATCATATTTTGTTGACCTTTAAATAGTCCATTTGTGTGGCATAAATTAATCTGAAGTTCCAATAGTCGTGGCATATATAAATCTGAAGATTGGAATTTTTTTTTTCATTTTGAAAGAAAAAAGATAATACTTTTTTGAAGAAATATTAAAAAAAGTATATACATATTATAAACATACAAGTAATATCCTATAATTTGGTCACCAAATGATACATGTGAGAGGATAATTAATTTGTTGTTTTACAATAGATCAAGTTCTAAGAATAAAAGATTTCTAATAAACCATATGTGATCAAGGAAAATAATTATAATTTGGTACTCCTAACAAATATTAATTACTCAAACAGAATTGTTGCATCATCTCAAAATTATTCTTCTCCCACTAGTGGAAATGATGTAACATGACAATTAAGAACCGAAAACGACCCAATATATATACCCGCATACATAGTATATATAGCTGCCAACTTTAACATGTCAATGGGTAGAAATGTGAGGATGATGCCCTACTGGTCGATTTGGTTAAAATAATGGGATGAGGTCTACGTATCCTTATCAAAAAAGTACTCCGCATATGATCATCATAAAGCGCACAAAATGTGTAATACTACAATATGGTCTCTGCAGCTTCATCTTATTGTATCTATATTCCATATGTTTGGTAGAGCGTCAATGGTGCTTCTTTAGGCTCTTTATTTCAATTAATATCATACTACATCAATTAAGATATTATATTATTAAATAAAAATATTTTAATTGATGTGACATAATATTATTAAAGTCACAACAAAAAAAATATAAACTAAATTGTAAAATACCATTACTTCTAGAAAAGAAATCCAGCGTAGAAAATTATATATAATAGAATTATTTAATTGATGTAATAATGGTTATTCAGTGCAAAACCCGGTCGTGTTAATATATGCATCTTTTTTCCTGTAACTGGTAAAAACAAGGTGAAAAAGGAAGCTTTGAACCTACCCTGAATGAGAAGGAAGGAAAGCGAAATCTTACTTTTTGCGATATTTACAAAACTGAGAAAGAGAGAGGTATTTTTTGAGTTATGAATAATTTTGTACAAAAAAGATTAGTTCCCACATGAGGCAAATTAATTTAATAATCATATGCAGTTCTGCCAAACAAGTAGGTACACATTTGAAAAAAAAAATAATGCATTGGCAGATTGGAAATTTAACCAAACAAATAATAATACTATGGACCAATTAATCTATATATATAAGACATAGAGAGAATTACATAAAAATTTTAACCCCCCAAATGAGTAAAATAAAGAAAAACATAAAAAAAAGGCTATGAATTGCGAGGTATATTGTGAAATCTGTAGAAGGCATTTGTGGATTGGCAATTTCTGCACAACTCGCTGCCTTGATACCCCAATTGGCAGCACAAGCACACACCAACAAACGACAACTGGTGATTCATCTTGTTGTTATTGCTACTAATTCTCGACGGTTTCGACTCGGCCGTGTTCGAAAACGACAACGTCCGAGTCATCGGCTGTGCACGAGATTGAAACGGCGCCAGACCAATGGAGAGTTCCAAGTTAATATCATTGTTGAGTTCTAATCCCTGTTGTTGATATTGACCATCAATATGTCGTTGGTCCTCTTCCGTTGTCGTTCCGCTGCTTGTGCAGTTGGATTCTGTCTTGGGCTGTACCATCAAACTTGGCGCGGAAGATAATAATTTGGCGCGATTCACCTCGGTTTTGGTGGTTTTGTTGAAGAGACTGATGTCAGCAACCGGGGGAGCCGGTGGAGAGGCGTTTCTAAAGTCTAAACGAGAAGAAACGGCGGTTGTAGCGGCGGCGGCGGCGGCGGAGGCGGTTTCGTTGAGGGGACGGTGAGTCTGAGGGTCGAGGCCTCGGCTGATGAGCTTGCGCTTGATGTGAGTGTTCCAGTAGTTCTTTATCTCGTTGTCTGTTCTTCCCGGTAATCTTCCAGCAATTAAGGACCATCTGACGAAAATCAAATTGGGCAATTTAATAATTAACGAAAAGTTAAAGTCAACTGTGTATGATAGAATTCGTGTGAGGAGAAAAAAGAAAAAAAAAAAAAAGTGAAGGGCACACAAAATTTGAACAAAGTATTACTTGTTTCCGAGTAAACCGTGAAGCTTGATGATCAGCTCGTCTTCCTCTTCGGTGAAATTCCCTCGTTTCAGATCGGGACGGAGGTAGTTTATCCATCTCAGCCTGCAACTTTTCCCGCACCGAAGCAATCCTGAGTCGAAATTTCAAAACAATAAGCAACAAGGTCAGAGAAAGTGGCATTAACTATTGTTTACACTTTTTTTATACGAAAAATTAAATTTGATGAAGATCTGGCGGTTTAAAACTTTAAAACAAATACCGGCGGCTTTAGGGAGGGAACGCCAGCAGCCCTCGCCGTGGACGCGGATGTAGTCGATGAGGCGCTGGTCTTCCTCTTTGGTCCAAGCGCCTTTGTTGGTGTGGGCTTTCTCACAGCAAGGAGAGCGTCCCATATGTGTTTTCTTTTTTGGGTATGGATTATAACAGAAAAAAAAAAAAGGGTTGGCTAACACAAAATTATTGTAAGAGAGTAGTAGTATTGCGTGATGATGTAGTAAACGAACAAGTACGCTCGTCTGCTTCCTTCTCTTGGTGCCCTTAAATTTGTTTTGTCTCTGCCATGTTGAAACTTGGCAAAGGATAAGAAAGAGAGAAAGGAAAAGAAAAGGATAGAGAAAAAAACAAAAGTGTAAGTGTTCAGAGTTTTGGGTTAGAAGGAAAGAAAAGGGTTAGAGAGGGATTTATATGATCTTATACATAGGAAAGGATAGACAGAGAGAAAAAAGGGCTCTAAATGAGGAATGGAAAGAGGAGTTGGAAGAGGAGGAGAGAGATTTGACCTTTTAAATTTTTTTTTTTTTGGTTTTGTTGGTCTGAGAAAGACAAGTGGTTAATTAGTAGTTACAGATGGGGCTGCGTTTTGGTAGGTAGCTCTACTTTTACGTCATATTCGCCTCTTTTGTGGGCCCCCCTTCTTAGTCCCTTTTTTCCCTCTCTCTTTCTAAACGGGGTGAGTCATGAGACCCTTTGATTAAAAAAAAAAAAAAGAGGAGAGAGAGAGAAGGGCAATAACAAACAAGTCAAGTTCAAGATATCAAACATCACTTGAGAGCCACATGGTTTCTACCAACCAGAGAAGAAAAAAAAAAACAAAAAAATTACTTCTAGTATTTACGTTGCCATACAATAACAACCAAGAGAAGATTGTTGTATGGAAAATGTCAAAAAAATATTTATTTATTGTCACAACTCTGAACGCAAATAGATTCCATGCAATAGTATAATCATAAAAGGTATATATGTATGCGTAGCATTTGGAATTATTTGATTGTAATGATGTAACAGCTCTACCAATTAATGACAACGTAGCATTGATTGGTACATCGAGACTGGTAAAACAATAATTGGTAGATTAAAAGGTTTATTTTTTAAAATTATAACATGGATTATGAATTTTTCATGGATAAAAAGATATGAACCATTAAAAACATCATTTTCTATTATTATTATTATTATTGTTTTGAGTTTGGTATTTATGAAGACGGTATTTAGTATGGCCTTACCCGGTAGAAAAGATAAATTGGAATAAATTGAGAATTTTGCCTAATCATGGTCGGCAGGTATCTTCCATATTTCGTATTAATTCCTATCATGCACGTTCATATGAAAGCAAAACTTATTTTATATTCATTTCAAAATTAAAAAATTTTAAAAAACTTATTTTATATAGCATACATTTATGAAAATTAAGCAAAGCTACTTTTTCCCCTCTCCAGAATAAGATATATTACTGAAAAAGCCTTGGTTTGGAGATTAAATATGCTTGGATAAAGAAAAATATCGTTATCTCATATAATAGGAGGGAAAAGAAAGAAAAAAAAAACTGAAAGCATGTTTATTCCGACTTACCCCTTATAACGGAGGAATAGTCAACCAATTTTTCCCTCTCCTTAATCGAATATTAGAATCTGTCATGTATTTTTAATATGTTGAGATTTTTTTTAGAGAAAAAAATAGGGAGATTATCTTTTTTTATTATTTTTTAATCAGATAAACCTACCATTACTTTATTTGATTTTTTTTTATTTGGTGTTTTTCTTCACACAAAATTTATCTCAGGACTAGTGAACATAAAATGTGAGTTTGATATTAAGAACAACATAGCACATGAACTTTGCGAGTTCCAGCAAAAAATAAACCTTTTTTTTTAAAAAATCAAAGTTAATTATTCCTAAATGCAAGAAAATTAAAAGATCAACATTTCTGCGATAGGATTTCTCTCAAAAAGCACTATTATATCTTTTAATAAAAATTATTGTGTCTTTTTGCACGAGTAAATTTGTCCAAATCTAAATGGGTTGATTTTGTAAAAATGAAAATAAAAGCTTAAATTTTGTGAATAATAGAAAACAAACACATAAAGATAATTTCAACCTTCTTAAAAGCAAGACACATATAGGAGCGGCTTTCCTATATAATGTATAATATGCATTATGCATCGCTGAATTTGGAAGGAAAATTCCTCACCTTTGCATGCATGGACAGCTAGCTTGGTCGGTTCCTAGTTCCTACTTTTGTTTCGGATATGTCCTCTCTATTTTATTAATTTTCTTCCCTCTAAAATTCTATTTCATTGCTTTGATCAAAAGACCATTGCTTTTATTATATTGTTTACATGAAAAAAAAAAATAAAAATTGCACCATGTGGAATGGAAAGGGGATTTTTTTTTCTCTAGTATTTTCCCCTTTATAAGATAAATGTTTGCTTGGTCCAAGATCATAATTATAATTGGGGTTAACTTTTTAAAAAAAGGGATTGAAATTTCCCTCAAAAAAGAGAAGGGATTAGAATAATGTCACATTTATCATATATGTGTATCAATTTATTTACTTGACGTAGTGGCAGTATAATTCAAGCCAACCATATATGCCGGTGGATTAAGGCATATATATATATATATATATAAAATTATGAAGGGTTGAATATTGACAATTATACATAGTTTTTTATTCTAACAAATGACGTAAGTAAATCATATATATAACTAAATCAGATCTTTAACTAATTCATAAGTAAAGAATACGAATTAATTGGCAATTTTTTGACAATACAACTATTATTAATCAGTTGATTGCGTGCGGAGTTGGTAGCAAGTTTGGGACTTTGTCTGGCTAATTTGCTACCAAATAAACTGCATCAAAGTGGTATAATAAGGTCAATCTCATCAAATTGCTGTTTCATTGAAAACCCAATATTTGATTTTCAAAAAATTTCCAAATAATTATTATTACCAAAACCAACGGCAGCTAAGCCGTGGTAAAAAGGTGTAGTTTGGTTTTGCTAGAGGCATGGTTGGAATTAGGCATTTATAACTAGACCTAATTAGAAGTCCCCACAAGGAGAAAGAAAGACTGTTTGGTGGCATTACAAGTAGTCATTTAATGCCACCTACATTTAAGGCCACGTAGAGGGGTTGCTCCTTTCAGAAGCCGTCCATTGTTTTTAATTAAGAAACCCATCCACCCGAAAGCTACGGTGCATGTCGCTTTTGGTTGATGCGTGTGAAAGAAGCAAAAAATGAAACGTCCCTTATCTGGGACCTTTTTTATAGGTTTCTTTTGCCAAATTTATGTTATTAAGCAATATTTCATGTGATGTGAGGAAGTTGTTTTCGCTACTCCTCTCTCTCTCTCTCTCGCTCTCTCTCTCTCTCTCCACCCTATCTCTCTCTCTCGCTTGCTCTCTCTCTGTCTCTCTCTCTTCTTGTTGTGTGTGGACTCCATTTGTAAAATGGGAACATATAGCAGATTACAGTTGGCCCTTTTCAAATGGAATGGGCCAATAAAAGTTTCTTTTCACATTTTGGTTCTTGGAATCCGAGTATTTTGATTAGATCCTGATATGGCCACCAAAAAAGTGAAATAAATAGAAAAAAACGGGGATATATGAATGCAAAGCTGTGATTTGGTAAGTATTAATTTAAAAATTGGCAGTACTTTCACCGAAAGAAAAAATAAAGCAACCAGAAGATACGAGAAAGAATTTTTGACCATAATTTATCATCTTCCATGTACAATGAATTTAGCATACAAGACCCCTAAAAGAATTAAGAAATAATACAATATACACTACACGTGTAAAAAAAAAAAAAAGAGAAGAAAATTGATCGAGATCGCCAATATATTGAAACTTACAAGCGTCTCGTAGTGTTACTATTTTCAGTCCTTGCTTCTGCTTGTTTACACATGCAATCTGGCACAGGAAATGTATACAATGACCCACTAGGCTTTCTCAATTCAATACCCTTTTGATCACTGTGGCGAAGCATGTCGCGCATTTGTCGTTTGAAGTCCTCCCATCTGCAGAAGATTATTAAGCAAATGACCACATGAAAAATGGTGAAGTGATTTGGTCTTGATGTTTCTAATATTGGCAAAAAAAAGTTGTGTTTTATCAACACTTTTCACCTGATTTTGGGATTATCAAACAAGACAGCTAGTTTTCTTTTATCCGGTTTGATAGTCTTGGCATGTCCTCCGAACAGATAGCGCCTATGGCCCATCAAGAAGTGGGGAAAATTGCCACCCTGAGTGGTCACAAAGACTTCACTGTGAAGGCAAACCGTGTAATCAAGAGCAGCCAACCTGGACGAGTGGCCCTACATCAGAATTTTCAATCTAATGATTAACAATATAAACAACCAAACTATTGATTGGAAGTTTGGGGAAACATATACAAAAAAAAATTGTAAAAAGATACTACAAAACTCTTATTTTCTGTTGCCCAAAATGATGGTTGGGGATATTCAGATATCATGACAAATGATACCTTAAAAGGGGAAAGTTCTTCTTGGGTAGCCAACGTATCTTTCGTTTCTAAACGGGGAAACATTTGTTTAAGTGGGGCCATATACTTTTCGGCTTTATAAATTTTGCCCGCTGCAACGTATACTGAAGTTGTATTGTCAAAACCCATGCCTCTAAGCATCATTCCGACCTACAGTACGAAAGCAAAACCTTACCGGTCACCAAATGCATATAATTTTGCAGAGTGCACAAGTTACAAGTTGACTGCATATACCTCCAAAGGAGTTAAAGGGCATTTTCCATCCACTCGGTTTGCACCAGGCCTAATCACTCTACCCCTTTTCCTGAATTTTCCTCTCCAACTTCTTTCTCGAGCTATATCCATCTCACGTTTCTCTTCCTCCCCTCCATCGTATTCACAGCATGAAAAGGCAACCATATCCTTGAGAAAGAGAATGCCAGCCTTTAGAAGGAATCCATGAATACCTTCAAACTGATTGCACCCCAAAAGATATTAAAGTTTACCTCCTCAAACCGGAGATGTACTGATACATATTTTCCGCCACTCTGGTAGGTTTTCTTGAACATACGATCTACCATTTTCTCTGCCAGCCTCTTTATAGGTTCTGAGAATCTCAGTGCTTCAAAATTCGCTAAGCATCTAAGCCCTTGGACACTTGAAGGAACACCATGAGCCAATCTGTTGGAAAAAGGAGCAACGCGCACAGCTCTGCACCATGAATGGAAATCTATATATAGCTGTCACTGTAGAACATTCTACAAGGCTTGTTTGGGAGCAAGAGTGAGAGAGAGAGGCAAAGAGATAAAGAAGAGAATCGGAAACACAGACCGCAGCCACTATGACATACAAACAGTTGGTCCTACTTATTTATCTATTTGGAATCAGCCTTCTTTTTTCGACATCTAGCATTATGCAGGGCCACATGTCCTTAATCTTGGCCGTTAGCAATACCAACCTCGACAAAAACTAAATGTATTGACAAAAACCAACAAAAAAGGGCATATAGCAAGTGGCGTTACAACACATAGCTCACAAATGTATATAGAGAACACAAAGATATCTGGAGACAATGCAAAAACCACCATAGAATTGTGGTAAACAATACATATAAATATAAGATCAAACAACTTGCTTACAGAAACGTCCTTAAAAATGAATGGTTCAGTAACAAAATTCAAAATTCTGGATAAAAAATACTTAAAATTTTAAGATCAAAGAACTTGCTCACGGAAACGTCCTTAATAACGAATGGTTCGGTCACAAAATTCGAAATTCTTGCAAGTAGTGATGACATTGAATTTAAAGTCTACATAGTTTAGCAGAATAAAACAGATCTAAGGAGGCAAAAATAAAGCACAAATACAAATACACATACCCCATATTCACCAGCTTTGGGAGGACCTTATGTAAATAGTAGGTTGGACTTGACCAAGCTTTTACTCTCAGATTTACAATGTTGCTTATATTATTATCAAACTGCTGTAGTATATCTTCCGGGAGCTCTCTGACCACATTTACGTGATGTCTGAGTGTATCTATAAAGAAATCTTCATCGAATATGTGCCCAAAGTGGCTGCAAGTTGGAAAGAAACAAAACCGTATGTAAATGATCTCGTGAAGAGCAAATAGGAAACAGATATAACTATTTATCTCAGAAAGAACTAAAAAGAAAACCAACACACCCCCGTCAAAAAAATAATAATTATAACTTTATGCTGAAACTTCTTAAATTATTTTCCCTTTCAATTGGTAAAAGTATCAAGCACATTTCTCTTCATATTCTGGTATCATGTTCCATAGCTCAGGACCCAATTAAACAACCTCAGATCAACACAAAGCCTGTAAGATCATGTAAGTACACTTTAGGACCCAAATGGGATAACTTTCCACTTTTTTGTTACTTTGAGAAGCTTCAAAGCCACGTGTATGACTATTTGGATACATTATTAAAGGAGCTAAGCTAAGTGCCTCTAGCTTCTCCAAGAAGAGCTTCGAACAAAAACGAGGGAAGGATTTTATTTTCAATGAGATTCACCTCTTTTCATAAGTAAAAACACAAAGTTAATCTTTAATTCCTTTACGTTGACAAGAATTTTTTATAAAATACAACCGAGAAGTTATGTATTTTTTCTCTCTGTCTAAAATTGAAAAACAGAACTACCCTGAATGGTGCCGAAAATGTTGATAGATTCTCTCAGCCAAAACAAAATATACGATAGTGTACGGATATTAACCACAATTTTAACATATTTGCAAAATTATCCAAGGCCGCATCTTCCAACCACGGTTAGAACATTTAAGAAAAATTTTGGCCCCAAAATAATGTCTTTCTCTTTGTATTTTTCAGTTTATTTTAGTGTTAGACAAGAGAACCACCACAAGGATCATCATGATAGGCACGGTAGTTGTAATAACAATAAAGCATGAAATAAACACCTGGAGTCTCGCCACACACTATTTAAATGAAAAATAGGAATTAAAAGAGTTGCATTCAATAGTCCCGCCACAGCAACTGCATCACAAATCTGCAATAAAAGTATTAGGAAAAGTAGTCCAAAGAAAAATGATATTAAGTATAGGAACTGGAAGTTAAAATTTTATCAGCATTTCAACGATTGAAAACTAATACAGGTTTGATCTTTGAAGTGCTGGCGCGATAAGCGTTTGGAGTAGCAAAGTTCTAAGGTAAAACAATTGGCAGACACAAAGTGACTTAGGCGGTTTACTTTCTTTATCTCATTTAATTTAAGCTTTCTAGTCTGTTCTCCAAGTGGTTTCTTATGGCTTGCCTGCATATATTATCATTTTTCTTTTCAACATAGCACATTACGAACCAGGGGCTACAAATCAATATTTGCTAAGAAATCCACGGAACTTTCCTCCTTTTGGTCTGTCTATGGAGTTGGTTTTGCAGGGAGGTGCATTATATTGAAATTGTTGATTGTTAAGTAAAACGTACCGACAAACGTTGCTGGTTTAACCCACCATTTGCTTCAATTATGAAGAACCCATTTGACTTTGGCGATTCTGGAACACCAAAAAAGAAAAGGCAAAGTTAACAGTTTATTTTGTTTGAAAACCCCTAAATATAAAACTTGACTTAATTTCCTAAAGGATTATAAAAACAAGACCGAGCATGAAAGTCTAATTGTGGTTCTAATTGCATGAAATTAAGTCAAAGATGGTAGACGTTTAATTAGAACTACTATAACGGAAAAGAGAAATGTGATAGATGGGCATCATAAATTGAAACATGCAGCATGTGCAAGAAGTAGGATGTATATCTGTACACTGTCTCGGTTAGCCTTTGAGGTTGCTCAGGTGTAAATGACGATGTAACGAGCTGTTTTATCTGACTTCTGAGACTTAGAAACTTTCATGCAAGCACTTTGAAATATTATCTAGCAATTAAAAAGGTAAGTATGATTCTTATGCAGAAAACTCAGACCTGCTTTTGGGATGTCCTTGTGAACACAGGGCTTCCAAGCTTGATGCACTGTTGAATTCCACACCGACAACAACTGTGCATTTTCCATCCGTTAGTTGCCAGTTTCTCAAATTGGCCACAAATGTCCCCTTTTTTGTTCTTACCAAACGACTATTTTCAATTCCCAAACTAAATAAACAGACAATTTATAAAGCCTTTCACAGTGCCAAGCAGAAACGACTCATAAGCTACTTAACATAAAACATAATCAAATTTTGCATAATTACAAGTAGAAGCAATAATGAAGTCTCGAGCAGAAAATAGGAGAGCACAGAAAACAGAAAATACCGCGTTTTCACTTCCGTTGTTCTCGGCTTGCATAAAAGGCCAGAGCTTCTCGAAGACCTGAGGACTCCGATAGACGGAGCCCGGCGGATGGCGCTTGTGGACCACGACGACGCCGTTTTTTATCCCGACGACGTCAAAGCTCACGGAGCCCATGTACAGCAGCATTCCCGAAATGTACAACAGTGGAGCCAGCAAAAGCACGCCTCTCCTCCTGAAAACCGCCGAAATCAGCAAGAGCACGATCTTGTCCACCACGCTCTGCTTCGATCCCCGTCCAAATCCTCCGCTCTTGCCCCGGCCATGGCGGAGCCTCGGCGACGACGGCGGCGAGCCTCCTCCTCCTCCTCCTCCGCCGCCTCCGCCGCCTCCGCCGCGGGTGCCGAGGCGGCTGTAGCCGTGCATTGCTGGAGAGAGAAAAGGCTAGGCTGCTCCAAGACCGCGAGAGGGAGGAAAAGTCAAGAGTCAAGATCTGAGCTTGAGAAGCATTTGTCGGATTTCGAAATTTGGCCGAGGCGTAATTGAGCTTTTTTTGCTTCTTTTAATTTGTTTTGATTAATTTAATTTTCACGAGAAAGCAAAAGAAAAGTTGTAGGGTTTTTTTTTTCTCGAGAAACAAAAGCCCAGAAACTTGAGAAAGAAAGCAGAGAACGGAAAAGAAAGTGGGGGGAGTGGATTTCGTGACGGTTGATAACGGATCAAAAGAGGAAGACAGAGACCGGATTGGAGTGTTTGGATTTTAATTATTTATGGAACCTTTTAATAATAAATTTTTTTTTGGGGGTTAAATTTTAATTAAATAAGAGAAGAGGAACTAAAGAAGATCACGTGTCAAAGGTCGTCGGTTGTCTTCTAGGAAAAAATAAAAGAAATGTGCTTATAAACAAATGAGTTCCGAGAATGTTTGCTACTTTGCCAGCTTGCATGCTTGGTTTGCAGATCGCCCACTTAGTGGCCACTAACTTTCTTTTCTCTTTTTATTTTTTTTTAAAATAGTTTTATTTGATAAAATACTTTTTTATTTGGAAAAAAAATTTCTGTGGCTTGTTATGTTGAGGTGACAATAATCGTGTTCGTGCCGTGTTCTCATCGGTACATTTATAACACGACACGTTTAATCCGAACATGAATACGACATGATTAATAAACATGTTAGAAATGCAAACACAAACACGACACGCCTGTGGTACGCGTAATAGGGCACAATTAACACGATTATTAAACATGCTGTGACGGGTTGACACGATAACAACACGCATATGAGACGTTTATAACACGACACGTTTAGTCCGAACATGAATACGACATGATTAATAAACATGTTAGAAATGCAAACACAAACACGACACGCCTGTGGTACGCGTAATAGGGCACAATTAACACGATTATTAAACATGCTGTGACGGGTTGACACGATAACAATACACATATGATACGTTTATGACCCAATTAACTAAAAATTAAAAAAATGCCAATAAAGAAAATTAACAAAAACACAATATCTAATTAATACTAACATACTATAAATATTTTAAATATTTTTATTTTTAAGTTTAAATGTGTTATAAATGATCGGATCGTGTCGTGTCGTGTTAACACATTTATGGCCCGTTTAATTAAACCTGTTAAGACATGTTTAGCGTGTTAGTACGAATCCAGCCTGTTTATTGTCGTGTTATTCATGTCAACCTATTTATGGCACAATTAATAAACGTGCGGTCCAAACAAGTTTATCTTGTGTCGTTTTCGTATCGTGTCATTGTGTCGTGTCTGAAATTGCCGGCCCTAGTTATCACTCATTGTTGCGGAAATATCCAAGAGGGACGGAGCAAAATAGGCAACGGAAAAAAGATGCTTTTTTTATTGGCAATTTTTTTGACAAGGATTTTTTTTTAAAAAAAAGTCCTTTTTTATCAAGAAAAAATATTCTTCAAAATAAAGAGAAAAAAAAAAAAATATGGGTTACGATTATACTAATCCTACCAAAAACGAAAAAGGAATATCTTTTTTCTTTTCGTTTTCTTCTTTTTAGGGGTTCTTACTTTCTTTCTTTCTTTTGGAATGGGCACTATTTTAGATGCTATAAGGAAAATTAAATTGAAATGAAGTAGGGCTTCTTTCTTTTTTTTTTTTTTTTGGTGACATGAATTAGATGTGGCCTTTTATGTATTAATAATGAGATCATGTTTTGGGACACAAACAAAGCAAAATTGGAAGAAAATTCCTTCTTAATAAAGTGATTTTTTTTAGGTAATCAATAAAGTGATTTCTGTTGGACTTCTCATGTAGATTTCGCTTAGAAGACTCCGATGTCATGTGGAACAAATGATTTCCGACTGAGTACAATATTTGACACGATTTTACGGGCAAAAAAGAAAAGGACTGAAAAATGGTTTGAATGGAATCTGATATAAATGGAATCAAGCAATGATATTAAGCAGTTAAGCAGACAACTTACAATAATATCTAGATATGGAAAATTGTTGATTGACGGGTCAACAAAGTTTTAGCAAAAAAATGTGAGCAAATATTCGAGCATCTCCTTCTATTTTAGAATAAATAAAGAATAAATAAATATTCAAAACTAAATTATTGTGCCAATATTAAATTTTAACATTTGAATAAAAAAATTACTTTTGACGCAATGTTGTTCTTTGTGCTAAATTTGATATATATTAACTTGGTAACAAGTAAAGGGTATGCTAAATTTTGACATTTTATTGTTTAATTTTTCATTTAATAATAATAACATTAACATTTTGAAATAATTTTACAATTGAAAGTTTACTTTTATATCATTTAAAGCTTAATAATTATGACAACATATATATAATATTATACATTGATAGAAAAATAAAAAGATATTGTTATAAATACCCTTCAAACTTTGTGTTTTTTTCATTTTGCTCTTTTATTTTTTAAAACCAGTCAAAGCACCCTTGAATTATAAAAAAAAAAAAAAAAAAAAAAATAGTCAAAGCGCCCTATTGTCTAATTCAGTTTGTAAATTTGATGGGACTGCTGATGTGGCATTTAATTAAAGATTAAAAAATTATAAATTATATTAGATTTATACAAATAAGTAATAAAAACAATTTATTTTAATTTTAATTTTTCTCACCCTCTCTCTTCCGTACTCAATTTTTCCCTTGATCTCTCTCGCTTCCTATCATCTCTCCCTATTCCACGATCTTTGCTCTCTCTCCCTCTCTCAATCTTT
Source organism: Artocarpus heterophyllus (assembly GCA_025403435.1). Lineage (NCBI taxonomy): Eukaryota > Viridiplantae > Streptophyta > Magnoliopsida > Rosales > Moraceae > Artocarpus > Artocarpus heterophyllus. The sequence continues at coordinate 14,734,924 of CM046334.1, forward strand.
TCTTTATCTCAAGTAGGGGCGACAGGGGCAGCACGCGGGTGGGCGTCGATCTCTACCATATCTCTCTCCGTCGATCTCTGCTCACTCTCTCTCTCTCTCTCTCTCAATCTTGGCTGGGCGACGGTGTGAGGGGCAATGGAGGGAAGTACGACACGGGCGGGGGCCGTGACGGGGGCGGCTAGGGAAGGGGGTCATTGGTGACGATGGCGGCTCGATGACCGTCTCTGGGTTCTGGAGCGATGGAGATCGCTGGGCTTCCGGTTGTGGTGAGGGGTTAAGCACCAAAGTGCACGTGTTTTGTTGAAATTTCTTTGGTCTGAGCACCAAAACCTTCAAACTAGCCTATCGTGAGGACAATGACCGTCGCCGGTGGTTTTTTTTTTTTTTTTTTTAATTTACTGTCGCTGGGTTTGGGCAGGGGATGGGGGTTAAGCTTTCTATTTTTTATTTGGCCAAGTCTTTTGTTTTTTTGTTTGCCGTGTTAGGATTTTTAAGTTTTTTTATTATTTTTTTAATAGCTAACCTATTTTAATGACTTAATTAGAATTTAATATCTTTAATTAATAATTAATGAGATGTCATATTAGTGATAGTTTACAGATGAAGTCAGACAAAAGGAGGGTTTTTGACTTGACTCCTATAGTTTAGGGGCATTTTGACATGTTCTAAAAAATCAGAAGGTAAAATAAAATATGGTATATAATTCGAGGTTATTTATGAAAATAATCTAAATTCAAAATGATGCATCATTTTTGTCATCTTCATATTTAAGTAATTGACACTATTTACCCCTAAACCCTTATACGATGTGACAATTTAGTTCTCACTCTTTTTATTTTGTCAAAAGACCTCAAATGTTTATATATTGGCAGTTAAACCCTCTCCATCCAAATCTATTAAATCTTACGGATTAAATCATGTGGACTAGGAGTGTGCTATATGTTTCTTCAAAATATTAAAATGCCCATTATAGATTATAAATTCCACAGATAGATTTGTAAAGACTAATGATTGTGACAACTAAATCAACTAGTTGATAGGAAGTGAGAACGGTAATATAAACTGAAGAAAAGATAGATAACAAAGAAAGTACAAAGATTTATAATAGTTCACCTCTAATAAGTAGTTCACGCTTACTATAGGTTTTTGGGGTTACAATAATGATGGTTTAGAATAGCAGAAAGAGGGAGAATGGGAGTTATAGAGAATAAGCAAGGAAAATATGGAGAAGGGTATATTACGGGGATGTCCTGGTTAGTAACGACAATGTCTCTTTTTATAAGAAATAACTTAACAGATTGTTTGGGAGAATAGTTCAAACCAATGGTTTAAACTTTTTTTAGTTCAAAACACTACAGTTGTTGAGAGCTTTACACTAGAGTTGTTTTTTTGCTTTTATATTGTAGTAGTTGAGAGATTTACACTTTTGTTTGAACCGATGTGCCAAACAGAAAGTAAGCCTTCTTAGCTTCTCAATTCTTGAGTTGATATAGTTGTACGCTGTGGTTGGAAGTTTCCATGCTTGCTCCACAAGGACTATTCCTTTTTACTTGTTCCGTTACATGATTTAGGCGACTTTCCTTGCAAGCTTAATATACCTTTCGATGCCACCGTTGATCAGAAGATCGAGCTGGACATATATCGCCTGCCTATTCCAGTCAATTTTATATTTTGAGTCGTCCTTTTTTATTGACACTTGTACAACGAGAGATGAGGTACAAAATCAAACCTCAACAACCTTAGAAGAGCTAAAAAAAAGACCACATATTATAAAAAAATGGATAGTTAGAACTAACTTTTTAGTTAGTGAATAGTGTAAAGCTTTTACATGCTATAGTGAAAGGGAAAAAGTTGATACAGTATAAAGCTCTCACATGTTACAGTGTTTTTGAATTAAGAAGTTGGTTCTAACTAATTTTGTCAAACACCCTAAAAAATATTTATTACACCTAAAATGGCATAATGCTTTGTAGTATAAATAAAGACAAGAGAATTTAAGCTAGGCAGCCCATTCATTACCCAAAACAAATTTTTTATTCTCTGTGTTTCTAAAATTAGGCAAACGACTGCCAGGTTTTTAATGATTTTTGTTCTCTTAATTTTGTCTGTCTAAGCCAGAATTGAAGAAGAACAGTGGCTCATCGGAGTTCTTGAGCATGGAAGAGAAAAGTCCTACAATGAGTCACGATGGTGAAGTTGGTGACGAAGAAAAATGCATCGTCTTCTCCAATAATGAGGGGAAATCTTCGGTCATAGCGTCAACGAGCCTTACAACTCGACAATATCACGAATGTAGCAGTGACATAGTTCTAGCAGAGAAAAAAAAAAAAAGAGGGGGGGGAGAGAGAATAGGCATTGACGGCGTCTGATGACTGTTTTCTTTGGTGGCGACAGTGTTGCGAGATGTTGATTAGAGCTGTGCGGCTGGTGTAGTGAGAGAAGAAGGAGGGAGAATTTGAGGGTTTGGGTTTTTTTTTTTTTTTTAATTATTACAAGGGTTTGTTCCTTAGTGATATGGCTTATCACTGATGTCTTAAGGTATATTACTAACATACTAGACTTTTTAACACTGATATATGATTTGTCATTGATGTACTAGGGTTTATCACTAATGTGCTACGATTTATATTAGAGTTTATCACTGATTAACTATAGTTTATCATCGATGTACTATGCTACTAATGTATTAGAGTTATCACTGATTTATTATTGCTGATTCATAACAGTGAAGGTTATGTTTGACATTTTTACTTTCAAATTTATAAGGATAAGTCATTTTCCTAATTTAAAAAAGTGTGGTCTTTTATTCGTTTTAAAAATTCCACTAAAAAAGACCATTTATCTCTATGGCCTAGTTTGGCACACTAGACTGAATAGAATTAGAGGATTCGATTGGATTATATTGGATCGGATAGGATTAGATTGGATTACGTTGAGTGTTTGGTGTTAGATTGGACTAGACTAAATCAATTCAACACTTGAGAATTAATTTAATCAAAACAAATACAAAATACAAAATAAAAAGAAAAATTGAAAAACAGCAAACTAGATAAACTTCAAGCACACATACTTATAAAAATCACAAAGCTCAAAAACTAAGGATCTGTTTGTTTTGTGTATTCTTTGGACTCGATATATTCAAATTTGGATTCAAGTATCAAGAATCATTTGGATATGTGTTTGTTTCTTCCAAAACCCGAATCCTTTTGAGTATCAAGAATCCAAGTTTTTAAAGTTCCAACCTCTTCTAAACTTTTGATACTCGGATATATTTATTACAGCAAAAGCTGAAATTCTTTCTTTTATATTTGAGCAAAAAAATCATAATTTCTTCATTTAATATCCAATGGAGATGATTCTTTTTTCATGGTGTTCATAGTGAAGAGAGAAATAAATTAAGATTTATATTGCATAATCTTTAAGATCATTAACATTAAGATTTTATTAGATTTGTCAATAAATCAAAAACTATTTTTACTACCACTCCAAACACAAATTCCAATTTCATTTTATAGTTAGATTAAAACTTAAATGCACATCCAAATGTCAATTCAAATAACAATTCAAATTACTAACTGACATTCTAATTCAAATCACATAACTCAAATTAAATCATTAATTCAAATTCATTTACTAAACGAACCCTAAATGTATTGTAGTGCAAGTCTCAAATTACATGTGCACACATCATCACATAATTTGCTTTTTTGGTAGAAACCCAAATCATATTTCACATGCATGCATGTTGAAACCCATGAAATTTAAATCTCGAAACATTCTGATTGTTTGCTTCTCTTGAGCAAATCCATACAGACCCACAAGAAAAAAAGTCCCTATAGAACTGAGGAAGAAAATTCTTGAGCAAATAAATAATGGAGAGATAGTGACATGAAAATTAGTTTTTGAAATAAAAAAAAAAAGAAAAGTGAACGAATCTGGTTTTGTAATATGTATGTGGGAGAGACAGTGACATCACACGAGAAGGGGTTGGGGGCCGCGAATGATAGAGATTGAGATTCGGGGTTAGAGGCGGCAAGCGAAGGAGTTTTGGGACTGGGTGGTCGCAATCTAGTTGTATGGGCTGCTCTGGCAAGCTTTGGCAGTGGTGAAGGCTTCGACGGTTGCCTAGTGGGGACGGAGCTCCGATGGTTTTTTTTTTTGGTGAAACCCTTCGATATCTGAGTCTACCACGAACGGCATGAACCTTCGGCCCGTGAAGAGATCCGAAGACGGCAAGAGTCTTCACAAGGACTCGAACCTAAGTAGCTTGCTTAAGCAGAACAACCTCTACCAACTGAACTAGCTAGATGTTGGTCAGTCGAATAGATTTCTAATCCCATGTATTTTGGGGGATTAATCCCACATGGACGGGACTATTGTCCAGTTAAATCCCAAGGAATCCTGTCGATAATTACTGCCAAACATGGTATTGAGATAGATAATTTCAATCTTAGTCCATATCCAGCGGGTCAGGCGAGGCTTATATTCCTAAAGAAATATAAAAATATGTTATTTTGACGTTTTATAGACCGTTTGAAAAATTAGTTAAAAATGAAAGTTTCAACAGAAAATACTAATATAATAGGAGAGAAAATATTGATAAAATAATAGTTAAAACCGCAACAACCTATCAATACAAAGAGTACAAATTGGAGTCTAAAAATGAGAACTTTATTAGGTTGTAGGATTTGAAAAATTTTATATCTAAATATAAGAAAAATTAATGTTGAAAAGTTTTCAAACGAAAAGGATACCCTCTTATTATTAAGGTGTTTTAGAGCATTGGTTAAAACTTTAGTTATAACCCTCAAATAATATAAAGCTTTTATAATAAAAAATAAAAAATATTATAATATAAAATTCTTAAATATTAATATTTTAAACTAAAATAAACTCTAACGATGATTTTTAGCTGTACTTGTCAAAAACCTTCTATATAATACACTCTCCTCCCCCTCCTTTTCTGTTGCTCCCAGAGTCATCCTCTCCCGTCTTCTTCCCGGGTATCCTTTACGTCCTGATTGGTGGAAAGACTTTCTTTCTTTTCCATTTGATTCGACATTCATTCATATCATCATATTTACATTGATTGTTGACTTCGATTACTCAAATCTCAATATATCACACTTTGAGGACAATTTTATTCGCACTTTTCAAAACTAGAACACAAATCCTCCTCCTCAAGTATTGTTTTTAGTGTTTTTTGAAAATATTTTGTATGTTTTTTTGAAGCAAAATAATAAAAAATATTTTCAATATCATTTCTCAAAATTTTTTATTTTTTAAAACAAAATTATTTTACTTATTTTAAACGCATTGTTACTTTCTAAGCTTCAAGTTGCAGATTGTTTCAATTGGCCAGAGACAATTGGCGTCTCTACTATCCTTTATATCCATCCAAAACGGCAAAACTACCTCCAAAAAGGGCAAAACTGGCTTTACACGATCAGAAAAGTTATCTGTCAAAGAAGTTAAATGCATATATGGCTGGCCATATAAGCCATGGAAAACGTCTATTCTTTTTTTCAAGATAAGGAGAATAGACTAAAAGTTTGTTTGATTCAAGTATTTAAATAGAGTATTTGTATGAAGATTTAAATTTTTATGAGAGAAAATATTATAACGAAATAATTTAAACCGTAATTTAAATCACGAAACAAACGCAACCTAATTTTAAATATGAATAAAAAACAAAGTCAAAGCTTTTAAAACTCATTTAAATAGTTTAAGTGGGAAAAAAAATCAATTTATAAGCCATAAATTTCCAAAATCATTATTTTTAATTTCTCCCATCTTAGAATCTCTAATACACATTCTCCCGTATCCTTTCTATTCAGTCTCCCCCTCTCTACAACACGACCCCTTCTGTCTCTCTTTTTGCAACAACTCTCTCTCTCCTCCTTCCCCATGCCAACTTTATTTCTCCTCCCCTTCACTTCCATCAAGACAATGCGTCAAGGGACAAGAATCAAGACTATGATCATCAAGTATGGTTCTCATGGCCGTTGAAATCTCTAGCAGTTGTAGCTCCTGTTCGCCGCTAATCGATCATCGATGTGTGGGTCATCGATGTGTGGGTCGACGATCGTAGAAGAGTGGGGCAGGGGAGAGATCGCAAAGGAAAGAGAAAGGAACGTGAAGAAAGAGAGGAGGGAAAGATTGTTATTTGTGAGGGTAAATAAGTAAAAATGATCTCATTGAAATTGAAATTGGCCTGTTACTTTACATTGCTTGTAAATATTTAAAATTCTTTTTTTTTTGGCAAGTGGTGAACGACCTAATTAACTCATTATTTGAGGGATAAATTTGAGAAATACTTGACATCGTTTTTTAACCTTACCACTTTTATAAAAATATTTAAAATATATAATTTTTAAAGAGTATAAAAAATATAATTGATTATAAATATTTTTAATTAGGATAAAACAAATAAGTATTATTTAATAATATTTTAACTTTTTAAATTAAAAAAATAAAAAATAAAAAATAAACGATTGAATGCAACAACAAAAGTAAAAAAAGCGGTGTATCACATAATTTACTCTTCTTTTAGACAAATATATGCTTCATGGGCTGACATATGTGGGCCAAGAATGTTGGGCCATGTTTTTGCGCCTACAACAAGAAGGGCTCTTATAGGCTCCTCCCTCTCCACAAAGGGTTTGCCCTGCGCCGTTCTGTTCTCTGCGCCTGCGGTAGCTGCTGGGTAGAGAGAGAGAGAGAGAGGAAGATGGACGAAGCGGGAGAGGAGATGCCGATATTCAGGGACATAAGGCGGTATTTCTGCGAGTACTGTGGAATCTGTAGGTCCAAGAAATCTCTCATCGTCTCTCACATCCTCACTCATCACAAGGTTTCCATTTTTCTCCTTCTTAGCTCTCTACTTTGTTTTCTATGAATTTGTAAAAGTTTCTTTCAATTTCGTTATCATAATTCATAAGAGAATAATTTTGTTTCCGGTCCGAGTTTCATTTCTCGGGCTGCCATGTGAAAAAGGATTTTTTTAGAGGAGGGTAAAAATACTAAATATTGATGAACAATATGTATTGGAAACCTAATTGCCGCAAAACTTCTTTTTTTTTGGTTCCAGTTATGTATGTCTCTTGGAAATTTTATTCTTAATTATTTCATTGATTACATAATTAATTTTTGTTGTTGTTGTTGTGGTTGTTTTAGGAGGAAATGGAGAAGAGGGTTGAGAAAGAAGAGACAACAGAAGGGGGCAAACAATCAAATACTTGCGAAAAATGTGGTGTCAGCTTCAAAAAACCTGCATATTTGAAGCAACATATGCAAAGCCATTCCGATGAGGTATTTTCTATCTTGAGTTGTTTGGTTTTTCTTTTTTAGTTGCACATGATGAAATATTCACTTGCAATAACAAATACGTATTATTCACTTGTTTTGTTTGCTTTCATAGCTTTTTTTTTTTTTTTTTTTTCACCTGGTAAGGATGGCGTTATGTCTGCACAGATTTTGTTTTTCCTCGTTGGTTTTCTGTTGTTTTCTTATAGGTCAAAAAATGACATGTTGAACAGATGTATGATAGAAAATTGCCTTTTGTAATATCATATGTGATATGTACAATGATTTCCCCTGATTTGCTTAAAGGATATACATATCTTGTGGACACAGCTCTCTATCATTAATAGAGCATCTCCAACCATTCAGGCCAAAATGACGGAACTTTTAAACTAAAATGGTGTAACTTGACTTCAAACAATAAATTCATCTTCAAAGTGCTACACCATTTCTAAAGAGCAACTCCAACCCATGCTTTAATTGGTGTGGAAAAGTTGATTTGGAGTTAGAGAACTGCTCCAACCGACTGCCATATTTTGATGACAATTTGTCATGAAATGAGTAGGATGAACAGTACATTCCTACGGTTCATTCCACACCAAATGCCATGTCATTTTTATTTTGTTTATTTTTTTAATTTGCAAAAAGAAATATAAAAAAGATATAAAAGGAATATGTATGGGATATTTTTTTTGGTGTTAGAAATGGTGAAATGGGATCAAAATAAATTTACAGTTTATAGTGGAAGTAACACCATTTTGGCGGACTCAGATTTTTTGTGGCTTTTCTCTGTCCTTCCAACCAAATTTAGACACTTCATTAAAAAAATACCATTTCACTTTTGGCGTTTTATTACCCAAAAACATTGTTATTTTTTGTTTTTGGCTATTACAACTGCATTTATGGAGGTAGGACCACCAAAGATTCTATTCTCTTTTCCTCTCTCATGGTACCTCCTTTTCGATTTTTTTTTTTTCTTTATTGAAAGTTGACGTTCAACCCTATGACACTCGTTTAGTTTAGGTAGATATTTAAATCACGGTTTGAATTATTTTACTACAGTATTTTCTCTTATAAAAATTTAAATTTTTATTTAAATAGTCTACTTAAATACTCGAACTAAACGGGATAATCATGATGTCAAAATGACTACATGAGAGAAGATATTTTTAATAATTCACTTAAGAGTGTTATTATTATTTCTACTATTATTTTACTTTTTGCTGAAATAAATTGTAGAAATTTGATTTTGTGGGAGAGGAGATGTGACTCCGTTGCTGGTTTTGCCCAATTTTGACATTGATTGGATTTTTTGCCAGTCTATGGTTATGTATGTTCCTTTTAATTTTGGAGGCTGAGAGCCCTTTCAACAACAATTTTTTATCTATGTGCTTTTTAATTGTTTCAATGAATCTTTCTGACCAAGAAAGAAATTGGTGAATAAATAATATAAAAAAAGAAAATATCCAAAAGGAAAAACAAAAAGAGGACATCACGCAATCAAACAGAAAGGACAGAAGTATACCATTCCCAAAAAAAAAAAAAGGGGAAGTATAATATATATTTAATGATAAACCAAGGGTAGGGGTGCAAGTACAACTACATCCCCAAAAAAGGCACTGAACGTCAGCCTTTTTTTTTTTTTTTTTTTAAGGGACTGAATATTAGCCTTAAAGAAAGAATAAGGAAAAATTATAAAAAAAAAGATTTGAAAAGGTGATATCACGAGGGAAGGAGATAGAATAGAATCTTGGTGGGTATCTTCATAAATGTCGTTGTAATGGTCAAAAGCAGAAAATAACTGTATTTTTTGGATGATAAAACGTTAAAAGTGACTTTGGACATTTTTTAACGAGGCAATTAAATTTCGTGGGAGGGACAAAGAGGGAGACAAAGAAAAGGGACAGAAAATCTAAGTCCAAGGTGGGAGATGGTCTAACACTAAAAAGAATATTTTATTTTGGTGTTAGAAATACTGTAATGGGTTGGAGATGGTTTACTGTTTGAGGTGAAAGTTACACTATTTTGGTGTTAAGGGTTGGGATGCTCTAACATCAAAAAGAGTATTCCATGTATATTACCTTTTATCTCATTTTTTATATTTCTTTTTGCAAAAAAAAAAAAAAAGAAAAAGAAAAAATAAAAATTATGATATGATATTTGGTGTGGAATGAAAATGTGTTTCTACCGTTCATTCCACCCATTTCACGGCAAATTGTCGTCAAAATATGGCACTCGTGGGAGCACTTCTCGAGCACCAAATCAGCTGTTCCATGCCAATATTGTGTGGGTTGAAGTTGCTTTTACCATCCAAATTGGTATTATGTGATGATGATTCCCCCCCTTAAAAAGTATCTTGAGATATTGCTGGCTAATCTTTCTTCACATCAGCTAATTATTAAATTCTGCCCTTTTTTTTTTCACTCTTTAGTGTTTACTTCAATTTAAGATGGATAAATTTTTGCAGGAATCGGTTAATATATTGCAAAAAACCCCATAAATTTCAGTGTGAAGCATTGGATCCCACACAATGAACTCCAAAATGCGAGAGGGTTGTAACTTGAGTGGACCAGTATCAGGTTGGGAGACCTCCTGAGAAGCTCCATCAAGTGAGCCTCGATCACGCTACTTACAATTTGAGGTTTGATAAATGGTTATTTCCATGTTATTAGTGTATTTGTTTGCTGTCACGATTGTGGCTTTTGTAAGTTCTTACTGTTTATGGTATTTCTGATTTCATTGCAGAGGCAATATGTTTGTCCAGTTGACGATTGTCGATGCAGTTACATAAGAAAGGATCACTTGACTCGTCACCTTCTTCAGCATGAAGGAAAACTTTTCAAGTGTCCGATTCAGAACTGCAAGAGTGAATTTGCTTTCCAAGGCAATGTGAAGAGGCATGTTATAGAACAGCACAATGAGGATCACCCCTCTGATGAATGTGAGCAGCAGTTTGTATGCCCTGAAGTTGGGTGTGGAAAAGCGTTTAGGTTTGCATCAAAGCTACGAAAGCATGAGGATTCCCATGGTAAGTTGTTTTGGTTTTCCAAGCTTTCTTGTAGCTCATTACGATCACGCTTTAAATCTCTTGATTTCTTTGAATGGAATGTCAAATGTTTACGGATTGATGACTTTCAAATTTTTCCATGTTCATGTAAGGGAAGTGCCGCTTCCCAGTTTAGCACGATATATCTTGCAATCCAAAAATCTGATCATTGACCTTACTGTTGCAGTTAAGTTGAACTCAGTTGAGGCACTATGCGCTGAACCAGGTTGCATGAAAACATTCACCAACGAGCAATGTCTTAAGGCACATATTCAATCATGCCACCAGCATGTCACTTGCGAGATATGTGGGGCCAAGCAGCTCAAAAAGAACATTAAAAGGCACCTCCGGATGCATGAAGAAAATGTTTCAATGGAGAGCATTAAATGCGATTATAAGGGTTGTAATCACACGTTCTCAACTGTAAGTTGCACGCCTTCACACTAGAGAGAGTCTGTTTTGAGCTCTTTTTAGTTGAGATGATTCTCTTTTTTTGAGTTGAGAACTTGCGTTTACGATATATGATTTTCTCTTTTAATTATTTAACTTACGTTTTCAGAAATCGAATCTCAATCAACATGTGAAGGCTATACACCTGAAACAGAAACCTTTTGCCTGCAGCTTTGCTGGTTGCGGAATGAGATTTGCATACAAGCATGTGAGAGATAACCACGAGAATCGTGGATGCCATGTATACACCCATGTGAGTTTTATGCTCAAAATCAATCAACATTATCTTGCGTCTCAGGGATAAAGCAACTTAACTTCCTCAACGTGTAGGCAATATGACATATGAATTGGTTTGTTTGTTTTTATAGGGGGATTTTGAAGAGTCTGATGAGCAGTTTCGTTCGAGGCCAAGGGGTGGGCGTAAAAGGAAGTATCCGACGGTGGAAATGCTGGTAAGGAAGAGGGTCACTCCACCTAATCAAATGGATGGCATTTCCGAGTACTTTTCCATGTTCCTTTCGGAGGAGCAGCAGAGCGAGCTACAATAATAACACTCAAACCTAACACGGGTAGATAATAGCAGTCCACAGATAGTAGTTGGTATTCGTATAAATAGATATCGTATAATGTGTATAGCTTCTTATTATTTGGCTGCATTGGGTGTTTAACTGGATCTTCGGGGTAATGTAACATGTTACCAAAAGTATTGCTCGCTAATGTATAATGTAGTTTTTTGACTGCCGATGTGTAAATTATAATTAAACCTAGTTATTGAAGTCACACGCACGTATCTTCATAATGTCAGTGTTTACTCCTTTATATTGAGATCTCTCTATACGTTTGTCTTTTCGCTTTTTGGGCCAAAAATATTTGCTATTTTGTTTAATTAGATGCGCTCCATTCTGTATTTGAGTGTAGAGATGTAAAAAGCAATCAATCTCTTGGCATTGGGTTGCATTGTGTGTTTGTGTGTGTGGTTTTTTTTCCCCCCAATTCCATTAATTTCTCATCTCGGATTGGTAACAAATAGGTTGCTCAACAACGGGTTCACGCTTTCCTTAATAAAGTCTCTCCCCCTAGGTTCCTAGACAATTAAGGAAATTCAGTTCTATAACATTATCAACTCAGATTGGGTCCGTTCTACGCTATCTTGCAATTAGTTTTTTTTTTTTCCCCTCTTTTTTGATAGGCAAAAGGCTTTCCACTAGCGTGAGCAAACATATATATCGTCTCTTTGCTAGGATCGATTATAATGTTACATGTTAACCGTGTGACCACTATAGTTGATTTGAGATATCGATTGCGAGTATATGCAGTTTTAATCCGGCAAAAAAACCTTGTCTCAGAGGTACTCAACTCTATATAAGCCCTTTTTCTTAAATACGTTCAAAAGTTGATTGCGTTGTGGTTGTTGGCATAATGTCGCAAATTTAGAATTTTTTTAGCAGGTCATCATAAAAGAATAGAGATAATTTCCCACAGCTGCATGCCTGCTTGTCTGTTGTGCTCTTGGCTTGTTTGAATTGACTAAACTAGCAACGGCGGCTCGTTGCTTCACTAGATATAAAGCGATGTATTAAATATCTTTTAATTATTTAGTGAGGCAAAATAATAACTTTTTAAAATTGGGGCACATTATTTTTTTTTTGTTTTTAAAAGAGGGACACAAATGATGTTTTACCAGAATTCTATAGATAACTCAAATTTTTAAATTTGGCTTGGGGCTTGTATCCACTCAAATAGTTGTCACAAAATGCACATCAATTATCGAGCACTACAATAGATGGAAAACATGATGGACCGACAAACCGGCAAAAAAGGACAAGACAAACCGGAAACCACCTTCATCATTACACACAAAACATGAAAAACAACCAAAGTAGATGGTGAAACCATTATAACGGCAAAATCGACCACGCCATATTATACAAACATAAAATCTAAAAGCAACGAAAAAGACCCAAACCACATGAGTGACGCTTACCAGGACAAGGCACCTACCAAGATCAAAGAGGGAGAAACAATCGGCACGAGAAGGGACGGTGGCAACCACTTCCAAATAGCTAGCTGACTGGAAACGGGGTAGGAACGCCCCACCAGCAATGACGTTGCCCATCACCAAGCCCAAGCACCTCGCAAGAAGTTTGGGAACAACAAGAGGATAAATACCTCGTAGTTGAGAGTACTGACGCTCCCGAAGAAGGCGGCCATGACAACAGCCCAACCCCTTCCGAACCAGATCCAATTCTCCGTCCAAGCTGATCTCGCCTACCACCATCACCAACGACAACACCACCATGTGACCGCATACTCATGAAGCTAGGGCTAGGAGTCTAATGAACCACCCTGAGGCTTCACTGGACTTTTGGCCCACCTGGGAAGAAGGGACGACAACGCTTAAAGACAGAAGGGTTTTGAGAGAGAAAATGTCCAAGGGAAAACAACGCTTTCCTTTAGACAATCATTTGGTACTACGTGTTTAGAGGTAGGTCTCGTTTGTCATATTCAAATGCTGTATTACAAAGTAAAAAATTATTATAGGGTAAAATTTTAACATTACGGTGTTTTCGTTTCAATTATATTTTTAAATATTTTAATAATATCAATTGGTATATTATTATTTAAAAAATATTAAAAAAATATCTTGTATTTTTTTGAAAATATTATTCTATTGCTTTAAATCAATGTTTTGAGATATGAAATTTTAAACTTATTTTTTAAATCTTAAATTAATTTTGTTTATGCTTACCAGTAAATGGCAGCGATTCAACACTATGTGCATTGCGTACAGTGTTTGGACAGCTGTTCCCTGGTCGTCTCGGCTTGCTTATACGTATTTGCAACAAAAGGAGGGATGCTTCGGAGGTCGAAGAAAGGGACACCGATGAGATACCAGGCAAGGGCTCTCCGACGCTTAAGGTGGGTATAGCTCGGCAGAGAACGAAAGCTGGTTAGTTGGGAAGGAGCACGCTCGTCTCGAGCTGCAGTACATGCGTTCTATTTATAGGCTACTACTTGAACCGGGTGTTAGGTGGGTTATACTCACGACTCATGTATCACTTCAAGGCCTATTAGAGGGCAGGCGATATGTGTCACAGCCTCCGTCGGCAAATTAGTCATCATCTGATGGTGAAAACGCTGCCATCTGGAGTCTTTTTGTGACGAGTGGCTGTCTTTTTGCAGGTTCTGACAATCCAACCCGAGCACATGTATAACCCAAGGAGGCAATAACTTGCGTCACGGCCATCGGGGACCCTATAAAGCAACCCTGTAAAGCACCTCAGATAGACGAGCCGAGCTTTTGGGGATTGATACTGCGCTTCTCAGTGCTTTTGTTGAGAAACCGAGGATCTACTCCTCGAAGGACAGCACCGAGCACACATCTAACAAATTTCCTATAGCTATAAAAAGAAAAAACAGATATTAAAATAAAAAAGAAAAAACCTACCGACATGATTTTATTGGTGAGTTTTGCTTAATTTTTTATTTATTATTTAAAAGGTCTTTGAAATAGTAATTTAAACCTTAGAGTTTGAACCATAAATAGTATGAAACTTTTACAATGAAATATATAAATATATTATACCGTAAAGCTTTTACATGTTATATAGAACTTTTATAATACACACCCTATTAGCTTTATTAAACTAACTAAGATTTGTTTTATTTTTTACTTTTAATACTAAAGTCTAGAGTTTCTCTTTTTTTTTGGGGGGGTTAGAAATGAGAGTTGCTTCGCTTTTGGGAGTGTTTCAAAGCTAATGCGTCGCAAATATAACATAATTTTCCACCCTTAAAACGCCAAATCTCATTTTGTGATCCTTTTCTTTTGCTGTAACAGAGGGAAGAGATTAAAAAAAAAAAAAACTTTTTTAGTCCGCTTGGACTTAACCGGACCCTCACAAGGATATGGTGGGGTCCACCCCATGTGCTGGCCGGGCCTCGGCTCCCTCGGCTGAATAGAACGGCTCGAAATTAAAATACAAAAAGAAGGGTAAGGCATGGATTATTTACGTGTGGCAGAGAAGTGTCAGTAATTAGAAGCTCAATGGACGGTGGTGGGGCTTTCTTCTGTTGCCTTGTAAGCCACGCTCTATCTTTCTCTCACACTGATAACGGACCCCACAAAGCATGGCGGGAAAAGCGTGACGTGCGGGAAAACAACCCTCATCAGATATATTGCCCATACAGTGGAGATCCCGCCGGGCCACTTTAGTGCTCTCCTCCACCGTCCGATCCTCTGACCCATCTCTCAGAGCCCACGTGGTGGGCCCCGGACCCTGATAATGAGACATCGGCCTTTTCACGAGCTCTGCTTAAGGACAATTGCCACGTGTCCCCTTGGAATTCCACCGCTACCCCTCTTGGAAAATTCTCCTTACGTCCTCACGTCCGTAATCCCCTGTCGCTTACTATTACACGACTAATCATCCATCTCTTACGACAACCCACACGTGCCCGTGACGCTATGCTACTTAATTCCCCCATTTGGATTATCCTTAAAGTAATCCAAAATATACAACTGTCTGTCCGTCTGTCAGAAGAACAAAAGCAAGGCAAACGGTTTAAACGAGTAATATTAAAAGCCTATACCATACTGGTTAGTTTCAATTCATTTTTTTTGTTAAAAATAATGTAAAATTTTTATACATTATAGTCAAAGTAAAATATTGTTGTAGTATAAAATTTTTTATATGTTTTAGTATTTATAGTTTTAACCATAATGTCAAATATCTTATAATTATGTGATATAAATTGAGATTAATCAGAGTTAGATAGCTTACTACCAGTTGATTGTATATTTTGTCTTCACAAAGAATGTATAATATTTAATAGAGTAGTTTATATTCTAAATGCTATCAACTAAATTGGTGTTATTTTAATCAAAGATAGAAGGTGCATTAACAATATGAAAGGAAATTGATGCGTTGCACTTAATTTTGAACTAATATACCCAACTAATTTAGTTGTCAAAGATTTAAACTTTCTACCTCTAGTACTTCAATGAGCTCAGAAGAGTCAGACCGCCATAAATTAGAGTTTATTGAAGCAAGTAAACACGATTAGGAATAATTAAAAAATTGTTAAGAGGATGGAAAAAAAAAGAAAAAGAGAAGAAACCGACAGGTGTGGGTTCATGGTTTGATAGATGGGAAGGAACTAAAATTCTTCGTCTTTTTTTTTTTTTTTTTTTCACTTTGTTAATAAATGATCTGCTATCTTCCCGTCCTCTCAAGCGTGTCCTTGCGTCATGCTGGATCTTAAATATTTCACGCTTTTTGCTGCGATGAGCATTATAGACAAACACAGGAAACGCCAGTGAGTGAAAGTGTTGAGTATTTCCATTTTGTTCATTTGCGGTTTCTCCAAACTTAAGCCATCTCTTCTAAAGCAGAAGTCTAAAACCATCATCACTCTTGACTCTTCACGTTCACTCTCTCTCTAGAGTCTAGTCTCGCCACTACAGCACCATAACCATTAGGGATATATTCAAACACAACCAAATTTCAGATTTTTCTCTTTTTGTTTTCCACTTTTTTTTTTTGAGGAATTAACACGTACGGTTTTGCGGTTGTGGACAAAAAGAGATGGACTTGAGCGTAATCCCATACAAGCATAATCATGAGCAGCACACAGCCAACAACAAGGCCGATAATGAGAGCGAAGACGGCGATGTGGTGGAGCCCAAGAACAACACCAACAACAGCAACTACCTGAATTACAAGAAGAACATTCTTAACTCCAATTGCAACGACGTTGTCAAGTACAGGGAGTGCATGAGGAACCACGCCGCCTCAATCGGCGGCCATGCCAGCGACGGCTGCGGCGAGTTCATGCCTTCCTCCGCCGCCGCAGAGAGCAACGACTCGTCGCTCACGTGCGCCGCGTGCGGGTGCCACCGGAACTTCCACCGGAGGGAAGTGATCGGGTGCGACTGGGCACGGAGTCATCATCAGCAGCAGAGCTTGTTGTACCCCGTCCACTCCCCTCCTCCCCCGCCCATGCTTCTATACAATCCCGGGCCCACCACTGCCCGGTGGGACCCGAAGATGAGCAACGTCGTGGGGCCGCCCCGCCGCCACCAGATTCACTCCCTCCACCGAAACGGCGGCGGGGGAGGTGGGAGGGGGATTATGGAGGCGCGTGAGGCCCACTCGGAGGGTGGAGCGGAGATCAGGGAGTACTACGATAGGCGGTCATCGGAGACGCCGGAGAGGGAGGACGTATCGGGGCCGTCGGTGGCGGCGGCTTTGGGATCCGGCGGAGGAGGGAAGAGGTTCAGGACGAAGTTCACGCAGGAGCAGAAGGATAGGATGCTGGAATTCGCAGAGAGTATCGGGTGGAGGATACAGAGGCGGGATGACGTGGCGATCAACCAGTTCTGCTCGGACGTTGGGGTCAAGCGCAATGTGCTCAAGGTTTGGATGCACAATAACAAGAATGCGCACCGCCGTAGGGAATCCGCTGCGCCGTCGTTTTCCGAGGCGCCCACCCCTCCGACGCCGCAAGCTGCTGGGGTCTGATGAAACATCATTTTACAATAACTCCTCCATTTGTACTAATATATGACATCCTTAAATTGTTGTCCTTTTTTTTTTCCTTAATTAGTTGTTTGTTTAATTTTCGAATTTTTTTTTTCCTTACTTTGATTCCTTGGGTGATGGAAGATGAGGCAGATTGAATTAGAGTGAACGCACTTTTTTTTTGCAAAAAATGAAATTAGGATAATATCTAGAAGAAGAACACCTCGTAAAAATTTGATTATGTTTCGTCTTTTTCTTTTTCTTCTCCTTTTATGTTGTTGGATCAGACGAATGCAGTTGTCCAAAGCTTTTTCCTTCTTTTTCTTTTCCTTTTTTAGCTTAACTCGTCTCCTCTAGTTGTTTGGGAAGTTTTCTGCATTGTACATAACTTGGAAGTTTATGTTGCACCGTATGGGCATTCTTGTGAACCTGTATCTTTATTACGATATATTCCCTAACCCTCAAAAAAGCAAGGATATAGGACGAACTTTTTTCAGTCAAATGTCTTGTAGTGAAAAGGAATATACAAATTTTATTACAAGGTGGTGAAAAGAATTCTATTCTATGTTTAGTATTCTCTTGGGAAATTTCCCAAAAAAAAAAAAAATAATAATAAAAATAAAAAAAGAACGCAAATATAAAAAATAATCAAGCATTATATTCGGCTTAAAACCGCAAAAAAAGTTAAAATAAAAGGAGACATAAGGGCTTTATTTAAGAAATCTATTCCAACTGTTTTAGTGGAAAATTTTAAAGTTCTTGTCTGATACGATGATGATCTGGGTTCTATCTCATATGGAATTGATTTCCAAACAAACTCATAAGCTTGGAACTATAGGTCCTTAAAAAGGAAAAAAGAAAAAAAAACCTTGAAAATATAATGTCGCATTTATATTAGTACATATTATCATCGGTTTCTTTTTAGTTTGCATGTAATACATTACATCATATCTTACCATATATCTAATCATTGTTTGCGTTAGTTAGCATATGGTAGTGTGTGTGTGTGTGTGCATATTTTGTGCTGTTGATCAGTGATGTTACATGAAGCTCTTGGAAATAATTGGGAAAGAATTACTAGAAGTTAATGAATTCAATTAATTTTGTAGTTCATGTAACTAGTGAACAGAAGAATTGAATTAATTTTGTAGTTCATCTTCCAGCCATTTTACATAACAACCCCACGTTTCATTACTATTTATTATGTTGTACGTTTGTAGTTCATAGTAAATAGCTTCACTCTGTTCCCACTGAAGAATTCAAATAATCTTGTCCAGAGTTCAATTTGAAGGTCGTACTTACTACGTTGTACCAAACACAAACGCTACAGGGCCTTCACTTATTGTAGGGTTAATTAATTACACTAGTCTTCTTGTTTTGTTTTTTTTATTTGTTCCGTTAAAAACTTGAAGAAGTTGTAGTAGCAAGTTTGCTGACCCAGTTTTATACAAGTTTATTTATTCATTTAGCTTTTACAATTTTCATACAGGGTTACTGCAATTTTATAAACCTCAAAAGTTATTGATTTGAATTGTCCAAAATAAAGCTTCTACATACTACATTGTAATGGAAAAATATATCATAGTGTTTGAATTCATTTTTTAATTTCAAACATATTAGCTAATTAAATCTTATAAATTAAATTAATCTTCAGATTCCAGAACCATCTCAAAAGTTATGTTCTTTTTTTTTTTTAAAAAAAAAATGTGTTAGTGACATTCGATTTTCTCAACCAATCTACCGATTCCCACTACCAGTGAGTCTTTTATTTTAATATTAGTTTTAGATTGCCTTCTAGCTCGTAAAGTACTTGCTTTAATTTATCACGTAATTAGTAAGTATCCAACATTTGGTGATACCATTGTTTTAAGAATTGTGTTTCTTTTTTCACACGGGAAGTCTCAAATTTCTAGAACTTCCGCACCCTCCCTATTCTATTTATAGGCTCCACAGACCCACTTAGGCATTTACTAGTTTTTAAATTAGGCGAGAGAATGTTAACCTATGGCTATGGTTCCTCTATGACTTAAGTTTCAATAAATTAGCTCATATATTTAACAGAAAAATTAGCTAGGGATATTTTACCGACCTGTAAAGCTGTCTATTTGAAAAATGAAAAAGAAAAAGAAAAATGAAATTCGCGCTTCTTATTAGATAATCATGATGTATGCTTCTTAAAAAAATTTAATGAGGTATTTAATATGGTGGTTAGAATTATTTGTTAAAACTGTAAATGTTGTAGCATGTGAGAGCTTTATACTGTAGCAATTTTTTTGTTTGTTTACTGTAGCATGTAAAAGTTTTACACTGTTTCTAACTGAAAAGTTGGTTTAAACTAACTAATACCGAACATGCTATAAAATTCTTATCAATAGAGCAATGATATCACCATTAATTGTTGTTTAATAAGATACCAAATAGGATGATTGATTTCTCATATCATACTTGAAATAACAAATCTTCTGATAGCACAGATTTATCCTATTTCTCAATAGCGCCCCACAAGCATTCCGCATCTTCATCTTCCTGTGACTGATTTTTCTTTCCTATGCACATTGCCTCAGCTTTAAAGAGACATTAAGGAACATTCATTCACATTTAAATAAGCTAGCCAGTATCGTAACACCCCAAACGTTATGCTCAACAACTTCAATGTAATCTGTTTTTGTGCTTTATGAGACCTTTTATTTATTTATTTTTATTGATAGAATGCTTTATGGGACAATTGTGTTAACAGTGAATGCTACTATTTTCAGTCCCATCTCTCCGTTCCAAACTCAAATCAAACACTATGCAAAAAATGGAAAAAAAAAAGTAGGATAATTTAAGAATTTGTTATATTTGATTCTAATTATTTGTTGATCGTAACATTAAAAGGGTTCTTAGGAGTATCAGCAGAAGCCGATTTGGAAGAGATCAAAGCAGCACACAGGAGGCTATCAAAAGAGTACCATCCAGACACAACCACTCTTCCCTTAAAAGCGGCATCAGACTAGTTCTTGAGGTTACGAGAAGTTTATGATGTGCGAAGCAATGAAGAGAGCCGCCGGTTTTACGACTGGAGGAGGCAACAAGCCGCCAAACGGAGATGACGCGGATGAAGTTGGAGGATCCTTTCGAGCAGGACATCAGGAACTATGAGCCTGTCCCTGACATGGTTGACTGTCTCGGTCGAAGGAACATGGAACTCAGTGATCAGGCTATGACTGCTCTTACTTTTGATGTTCTTATTGTCGTTTTTGCCGTCTGCTGTATGATTTATGTCATCTTCTTCAAAGAACCATATTACTAGCTCGCTAGTTTTCATGATCTATTACATATACATATATATATATATATATATATATATATGAATTCAATTTACTATGCGTGTATATATATGTATATGACTCCTCGTATACTGCATAGTATGCATTTGTAACCTCTCCAAGTGATCATAGGCGTATACGGGGTAGAGATTGAAATTGCAACACTTGGGATTTGAGGATTAAATAACAAGGCTTTGAACCTTTCTGCTTTCAGCTAAAATAATGTTAGATCTTCGCAATCCCATAAAATTCTCTAAGAAATTAAATAAAACATTAATTTGGGCTCATCACTGGGCTAAAATGAAGCAGAAATGCAGGGGAAATTCATTTCTGGAGATGAGAAAGGAGATACATAAGTTTGGGACAAATTAAAAATAATTTTACTTCGCACCCAAAATTTCATTTTGGTTAGAAAGGGCAGACCGTGGTCATTTGGGGAAGAATGAAAAAGTGAAAAAAAATTCTCTTTTTTGTACATTGTATATGTTGTTTCCTTGTCAAATAACTCACCTTTCGAAAACAAGAATGAACAAAAATCTCCACCAAAGAATAAATAAATAAAAAAAAAAGGATTCATGGATCATGGATAAGCGATATTGTCTAATTCATTAATAACAATGAATTCATATCTCAAAAGACTGTCGTTTTTAAGGAAAAACGAACTAACCTTTTCCAACATAAAAGAGACGCCTTTACAACATCATAATAAAACGGCATCAAATTTTGGAGATTGGAGAAACGAGATGGTGATAATTAGAAACAAGAAAGTGAACTTAATTAATAATGACAAACGACAATAATAAGAAAAACTAAATGTCGTTTTTCCTTTCAGAAACGAAAGAAAACTTCGGAGTCACAAAGAAACATCGTTCTTGCAAAGATCAACTTATATTTCGCTCCTTAACGAAATGGCAACAAACTTGTGAAGATTAAACGAAAAAATGATAATTAGAAATAAGAAAGCCAACTTACTATCTTGTTTCTCCTTTCAGAAACAACAGAAACTTTGGAAGACATAATGCAAAATGGTGGAGATATTTGATTTAAAAGTTTTTAAAGGCACACTGAGGACCAAACATACTAGTTTGGTATTTACTTTGATTTCGATGTCTGTGTGTTAATGATTGAGATTTTTGACAAGGTCAATTGCTGTCTTTGTGGAGCTAACGTATATTGTATGGAGTTGCGAGGAGTGCTCTGTTGTTAATTTCGAGGTAGAATTTCATCTCCTTTCCTCTTTCGTGGCCATGATTTTAAGTTATTTAGCTTTGAAAATGCATACTTAAATGTTTTAAGAATTGAGTTTGTAAATTAAATTATTCTCAAACCTTTTGAAAATATGATTTTAAAGAGACATTTGATAAATTAAAAAAATCAATATCTTGGGATAAGATTTCCTAAGTGAGACAGTGTTTGAAATTGGTATGAGATTGTCCGGTTAGTAGAGTTTTAAACGCATGGATCCTTCAGAGTTCAGGTTGTATAGAGGATGACCTAGAGAGAAGGCCCGTATAGACTACTTCAGTGGTGATTCTCGGTCTTGCAACTGAGTAAGTATTTATTCATGATTTTTTGATGAATCATATGAGGTATATAGATAAGTCTTTGTTTCAATATTATTTACGATACCTTTAAAGCTCATTGCATTTTTTAATTAATTTTCATTTAATTTATTACTAATTTTATTTTTATTGTGTTTTATTGTTGTTTTAAAAATTAATAATCCTATTAAGCCTTTCGCTCGTAATTTTGTACTTTGTTTTAAATTCCCCCTCAGGAGGATCGTAGTTCGCTGCAAATTAGAGCATTGCTGGATAGCTCAAGGAGTCTGAGCTGAGTTGTATATTTGTGTTTTCCTTCAAGGCATGTAATAATTCAGTTATTCTCATGCACTTTGGTTTATTTCCTTTGGACTCACTTTTCTTTTGGTTGTCTTAATCATGTATACACATTTTGTATGGTCTGGTGGGACCTAGTTATCTTTGCGGACCTGTTTTTAATTCATGATATTATTTTCATTTTCCAAATATGCTTAATTTATATCTTTCATATTATTGGCCAAGTTAGTAATTTAACATGCAATGTTTTAAACTTATTTGAAAACATGTGTAAAAATACTTTCACAAAATTTTCTGAAAATAAAGTTATTGTTTAGAGTTTAATCTTAATTAATTAATTTTAATTAAACTGTCATATCACTTCCCAATTTTAGGACATGACAATTACTATGACACACTATTTTCTCCAGCTATTGCTCCATATATTATGAGCGTCCACCCCAGCTTATAAATACACGTTAATATTTCGTTTGAGAGATCATGAATGGACATGCAATGCAAATAAAAGACAGAACGTAAACGTCTCATTAATTAATTTTGAACAATCATATTGATCGTCAGATGTATAAAGCTACCAGTCCAACCTTAATTTTCCAAACCGTCAACGTCATTCGCTTTTGAATTAAACATTATCGATGAGGAGTGATATTGTTCATGATATTTATTCAAGCGTAAAAAAAGTGCGTATAATTAGGATTTTCATTTTATGTTTCCTTTCCTTTTAGAATTTCGTAAGCCCTGTTTATACATATGTATATTTAAGCTACGTTATAAGGCTTCTTCGACGTCGTTCAGTTGGTCGTTATCCTTGGGCGTAGTTTCTTAATGCTTTGGTTGAGTTTCAGGTCGAACATAACTTTTCTTTGTCAAAGCTCAATTTCTTAATCTGTGTAATATAGAAGACTGTTATATTGATTAAGTAGTACCGCATCAAACTGATTTAACTGTAACACCTTGCTAATCATCAATATATCAATCTTTAAAAAAAAAGACTATTTTTTTATTACATAAATATTGAATGCCATATTAAAACGAAGCCTTCCAAACTCACGTTCTATCGTATCATTGTGATCATAAATTTGAAGAACACTTTTTTAACGGCCCATAAAAACAGTTATTTTCTAAAAGTGCGTTTAGAAACACTGGTTCGAAACATAAAGTTTTGGTTTAAATTTGTTTTACTATATTGTTTTTTTTCTCCTCACAATATAAAGGTGGTTACAAACATCCTTTAAATTTCGTGATCATAAAAACTACACAGAGTACAGTGTCACTTTAAGCATGTGACATGTTTGGGAAAATAATGGACCTATTGTAATATGACGAATAAACTGATACAATTTGTAAACAGTATTTTGTTTTTATTGGACAACATTGGCTAACTATTAACTTTTTTTTCCCTAAAATTTGTCTGACTAACTTGAAGTGAGATCAAGCTTATTGATTTGTCTCTTGTTTGCATGATGCAGATTATCAACCTAGACGTGTTTAAAATACTAAAAAAATTGACGTTTCATTGGTGGAAATATCAAAGTTGCATCTTTTGGTCAATTTGATTTGTGCTATTTTAAATTGTAGGCGTCAAAGAAAAACAATCTCTCTCTGGTTCTCTTTTTAATTATCAACTTTGTTTCTACAAATAAAGTACAAACGTACTAGGAGAATGAACATAGTCTAACGATTTCGTCGATCTTGATTCTTGCCTACTATCATTTTTTCTTTATAAGACTAAATAGGCAATGGCACCCTTTTGACCACATAAACAAAATAATTTTTCAAATCTATAAACGACAGTCGTTTCTATATCAACACGACATCAAAAATTTAGTGAATGAAGATGTCATTTGATGACTAACGACAGCAAACTTGTGAAAGAAAGAGATTTTGATTTAAAACAATAAAGTCAACTTAATTGTAAACAACATGTATTATAGTCTTAATTAACGACAACAAATATTGGCATACAACCTACATATCGCATTACCTGAATGGCAGATAACAATTTACATTTATAGTTTTGTATTTGAAAACCAAAAAAAAAAAAAATTTAAAATGTTAAGCGACGTGTCGTTTTGTATTGAGCATTCATTTTGCTAAAAGTATCTCTCGTTTCCAGATTTTTTAAAAAAATTTTTTGAAACACTACCGAATGCAACTTATTTACCTGCTGGCTTTTATATATATATATATATATATATATATATATATATATATATATATATTAACTTTGAGGGCAGCAACATATTTACCGGTTAAATGCCACAACATTATCATCGCAAAAGAATTATTTGCAATAAGTTTTTAATGATGACTTACTGACGATGATATATTATTGCAAAAAATTTATTTGTGACGACTTTTTATCTTTTACGACGACCTTTTGTCATCACAAAAGACCCTCTTTGTTATAGTGTTATAAAACCTTTAATGAATAAAGTCAATATGGAAAATTTTCAGATAATAGGAAATAAAAAACTTGAGCCAAAGCTTCCTTTTAACCGACCAGCATGTGTTAGTCCGACTAGTACAAATGATTTACATTTCAATTCCTCAAGGTTGCATCTAGAAAGTGTTTTTTGTACTTGTAAATTCACGCTAATTTTTGCCTTATAATTCCAATAATTTGTTACTTCAAATGTGTGAAATAGAAGATCAGATATCTATGTTCATTATAGGGGTGACTAATATCTCAAGGGGAAAAGAGATAAGTTCAAAGACTATCTCCCGATGGCCAGTTAAAATTTACTGACTTTTGTTTTGGATCTGTTAGACTGATGCAATACCTAATTAAACATGGAGACCCAACTTGAAATTTTTTAATCTAAAAGAATAAAGGGCTCAGAAAAATGGTTATAACCATATAATTATTTCAAGTGGTGGAGAAAGGCATATCCTTCAACACGAGTCGTTTTCTGAACCACCATATTTTTTTGACGGCCGCGCGCCAACAGTTTGTACGAGCACACACAGGCGTTTGGTCCCATAATGTTTTGATTGCAACTCGACATCATTGACTTTTGGCCACTAATTAATCTTTGGTCGAAATTAAAAGCTACAAACTATTGTATGAAATTAAATAAGACAAACTAAAAAGAATATCTAACTTAAGTCGTAATTTGTTGTCCCTCATCAATTATTAGTCGCAGAAACATGAACATGTGGTTGTATATCTGACCAAGAGTTTGGCCTAAATTTGTCTCCTTCGGAAACAACATGCATGACACGTACTAGTGATGAGTCAACTTCAAACATATAACAAAACTCAAAGTTACGGTGTTTGCGAACAGTTTAAACCCCTTTTTTTTTCTCTAAATTACTGACCAAATAAAAAATAAATTTCATTTTTAGACTATTTGGGTGGTTTAATTTTTTTTTTTTTTTTATAAAAATCAAATCAAACTAAATAGCTTATAAAAGGTTTTGACGGTTTGATTTGGGCCGTTTGACTTTAAGATTAAAAAATTTAATATTAATCGGTAATTATAAAATGTCTAAAAGTTCACCATTTAAAGTTTGGATTAATTACAAAAATTTCTCATGAATTATAGCTTTTGTAACACTTTGCCCCTCGAACTTTACAACGTAATATTCGTTCCCCTTGAACTATAAACCATTATCAAAATGGTCCTTCTGGTAGAATTTTTACAAAAAATTGACAAATGATTATAAAGTTAAGGGTATTTTGGTAATTTTGATTATAAAAATTAAAACTGTAATAAAATTAATCTTTATTAATGATTAAAAATAAAAAATAATTAAAACCACTATATCGTTGGAATCCTTCTTTTTGAGATACCAAAATTTTCTTCAAAATTTTATTAATTTTTTTGACACTAAAAAAGTATTTTGAAATTTTAAAATTCACATATATATATATATATATATGTGTGAAATGGAAAAGAATATAACACAAATATATTTAATACAACAAAAAATATAACATAAAATTTTCAAAGAGAAAAACTCTCATAGTATTAATAAAATTTCTTTCATATTTTTGAAGTTTTAATTGGTATTTATACATTTTAAAATTTCAAAATACTTTTTGAGTGTGAAAAATGTTAATAAAATTTTAAAGAAAATTTCGGTATATAGAAAAAAAAAAGAGGGATGCAAATAGTAGTATATTTTTAATTGATTTTTTTGTTTTTAATTATTAATAAAGACAATTTTTATTACATTTTTAACTTGTTGGTTATTTTTATATCTAGGATTACCAAAATACCCTTTAATTTTAAAATTGTTTGTCAATTTACCATTAAAATTCTAACAAAGGGCCTTTTATGTTAACAGTTCATACATCAGGGGCGAACATATGTTACATTTTGAAAATTTGGGGGAAAAGTGTTAAAAATGCTATAGTTCGAAGGGAATTTTTGTAATTATTCTAAGTTTTTATACAAATTCAAGAACTAAACTAAAAAATAATAATAAGAAAAATTAAAGTACACCAACAGCCAAACTAAAGAGTTAAAAATAAAACTAATTAAACAACATAAAATAATACAATTAAATTTTAAAATTGAATTAAAGTTTTCATTTACTTGGTTCTTTTTTTAATTTTATTTTTGGATACTGATAAGCGATGTATAATGTTATTTTAATGTGATTAAGAGAAAGTGTAATTATGGAGTTTGGAAAGGTCTATCATATATGTGTAGAACTTCTTTTAATGAACAATAAAGAATAATTTATATAAAAAATAATAAAAATAGCTTGTATAAAAATTTTAAGAATAAAAAGTTTTTGAGCGGTAGTTTAGGTGGGCGGTTTGGGAGGTTTAAGAAGCCCAAACTATTAATTAAATCACCTAAAATTATTTGTGTAAAAACCAACTTACATCTAAAAATCATAAAGAAAAAAACTACTAGTTTAATTCAGTTATTTAGATTGAGTTGGACAGTTTGGATGGTTTGACGGATCTTTTGAATACCCTTACGGTTAGAATCACATCTCAATATTTCTCAGAAGTGCACGGGGAAAAATTGGCCGAAATAGTATCATCAACTTGGAGAAGTCGTCGAACAAGTTGATCGTGAGAAGTCGTAACTGCATCTCATTAGTTTTCTTGTCATAAAGGCGTCACTCGAACCTTTTAAGCAAAACCATGGGGTACTGTCACAGTAGTAGCTCTCCTTGTCTACGTACATACGGGACGAAACGTCCTAGCTACATGAATAAATGTGTGTGTATATATACACACATATATATATTCAACATATATAAATACGAGAAACTGAGAGTGTGTTTCAAAACCACGTTTTAACATTAAAGTTTTAACCATTACAATATAAGGCTCTCATATGTTATAGTGTTTAAATTCTAACTTCAAATTCCAATTTAGTTTACAAGTACTCTATTAATTACTCACATGCCCGCTCAAGCATGATGCCATTAAGGCCGGTAGACAGAGCCGCCCATAAATGAAGGTGGGAAGCCGTGATGGCAGACTATTTGAGGACAAGCGAGTGTAGCCGCTCCCACTGAGTTTTTTTAAATAATTTTAAAAATTATGATTTTATTTTAACCCTTACTAAGATATTATTTTTGCATGTAAGCACCCACTGTACAATTAACCTGTTTTATTTTTTACTTGTATACTTTAAGGGGAAAAAACAGTCTGTGTCCTCTCTAAAGCAGAAATACAGCTCCGCCACTAGACGGATGCCCCACATGTGTAATTTTGTTCTTCTGATTTGTGCATGAAATCTGATAAAGATTATATCGCATCCCCTTAGAATTCGAGATTTCTTTATTTACCTGTCTCATTAGTTCAATCATGTTCTCAGCCTTCTTTACTAATTTTTCTAGCGTCACACCTGATTAGGGCCATCATGCCTCACCCTTAGGCTATAACCAAGGCCTAAAGTTTGTCTTCCGTAATTGATACAATACCTTTAAACTAAACAAAGAATTATTGTTCACTGATTGAGACTTTTATCTCACCATCAGTGCCAAGTATAATTGTAATAATTCTAATATACCTCTTTTCTTTTCATAGCTTTTAATTCAATTATAATCGTTAGTTCCTAACAGTTCTAATACATGTCGTTTTTCTAAATGTGAAATTTATCCAAAATTTTAATGAAGGGAGGGGAAAAAACAAATGTATAGATTATTTTTCGGAGTATTAAATAGAAAAGTAAAAGATAAATTCACATTAAAATTTTGGCCTAAGGCCTCAACTTGTTGAACGAGGCCTAAATATCTACTCAATGACCAAATGAAAAGGGCAAGAAAATTAAGTAATTAGCTAAGTAGAAGCATGCAGTCAATAAATACAGTCAATAATTATCTAGTCAGTGCATTATCCGCTTCACGACGCTCTGATGTGATGAAAATTTTTGAACAAAATGTTTGGCAACCATATATCCACGTCTGAAAAATTTCAGACATAAACCAATTACTCGATTCTTATTCATTCCTTTTCTCCCTTCAAAAAACTTAAAAATAATGCCTTTTCTTTGAAATAAGGGGTTTATGCTGTGTTGGGAGTAAAGACATAGCTAGTCTACTGTTGATTGCAGAATCGGTTCATTGCACAGCAGTCGTCACAACATTGGTTAGGAAGTTAGATCGGTTGCAAGTTGTAAATAGTATTTAAGCTAACACTGTTCATCATAACTAACTAATGAAAAATTAATCTTTCAGATCTTCGTTCTCTCTTTCATTATTTCTCTTTCTTGCTCTCTTTCGTCTGTTTCTTATTATGCTTCAATCTTTTTCTTTTTTTTTTTTCAAATGAGGGTGGAGAAAAGAGAAGTAAGGCTGGAAGACATAGATGGATTAAGTCTGCGTGCAATAGAGAAAATAGAGAAGTCGAGTAAGCACAGTGGTTATTTATACGAACCGTGATTTGAATTTACTTCTCTATCCTCTTTAAATCATAACCGTATAACTTACCTACGCTTAAACCTTAAGGAGCAAATCAAACCCTTAATCCCCAAAGTAAAGGAGTGACTACAAACAAAGGCATCCAAGAATTAGCTAAGTTGACTAATTTAAATTAAAACTATTTTAAAAAACAAATAATTATTCAATTGATAAGTAAGGGCTACGCACATAATATTTATACTTTGTAGTTTAATTTTCTTTCAAAAGACAAAAATGCCCTAAAATATTTTAAAGAATTAAAAAAAATTTAAAAATCCAGAAAAGCACAAAAATTTTCAAAAGAAAGATATTGAATTTTATGCCTTTCAAATGTTTAAACTGTTTTTCAAAAATTTTCTACAAGATAAAAAAAATTTCGGTCTAAGTATTGGTATTTTTATATTTTCATAAAAAATAAGCTATACAGAAAATTGAAACAAGTTTTATCTAAAAAAATTGCAAAGCAATTGGAACTCGAAAGTATTTTTTTAATACGTGTTACTTTTTTTATTATTAACTGTATATATATGCCATTATTCCTGGTAAGTAATAACAAAGAAAAGAGCATAAATATTAATAAAGAGCTGTAACAGGCAATTGTATGCCGGCAAAAAAAAAAAAAAAATCCTTCAAAAAAAAATCTACGCCTAACGCATCTAGTCACAAACTTTTCGTCGTAATCTTCGTAACAAAAATCTTAATGAATTTGAAGTGTTACTTTTAACTAGAGCACGCATATATATATATATATATGTATATGTATATGTATATTTATAACAAATTTTTTTCCTGATCGATCAGTAATGTTAACCCCAAAAGAAGTGGCTATATATTATGCTATGTATACTTGTGCTTTGGTTACACGTTGTCTAGATCCTATTTAACAATGAGTAACTAGATGTAAAAATTAACGCGTCAACAAAATGTCCTATTGTCACTAAAAAAAAATGAGACCAGACATTTATAGTAAAAGTGAAGAAGGAAGCTAGAATACGGAAACATCCAAAAAAAAAGAACTGTAGGACTACGTTGGCATGCGCTACGCATCCACGAGCAAACTATATATAAATGAAGTGATAGTGGGATCATTTTTGTCAAGACATTTTCCGAGCATCGAACGATGGCCGGGTGGGGATGGATCCCTACCAAATGTAAAGATAAAGAGCTCGTTTGGTTCGAGTATTTAAATAAAATATTTAAATAAAGATTTAAATTTTTACAAAAGAAATTATTATAACAAAATAATTTAAACTGTAATTTAAACCATAAAAAAAATCACCCAAAATACATACGTCTAACTAGCTATTACTTATTATAACAAAAAACACAAAATGACAAAAGACGTGCAGGTACAAACAAGGGCCAACGTAATATAAATTTATTGTACTTTGTGTGTAGAAAACGACGAATATATATATATATATATATGTATGTATATTGAAAGTCATTTCTATCGAGTGGTCCACATATATTATACAAGAGGACGCATAAAAATCTGAAATATTTCTTAGCTTTATTCCAACCAAAAGCTGAAAAATAGTCCCAGAGAAACGATAATAGCAGAACCGGAATGCTGGATTGCATTTTGCCGCTTAACGATGCTTGCCATAGCCTCGGGATAAAATTGTCAATTCATAAGTTAGGAGAGGAAGATTTCAAATAATAGGTCGGGAACCACTTAATAATTAAAGAGCTTGTCTCCATGCGTGTAACGATGTACGGAACTGTTCAAAGTGCCAATATCAGAACCTCAAGACGTTTTTATGCATCGATTGTGTTTGAAAACTTAATTAG
Organism: Artocarpus heterophyllus; assembly: GCA_025403435.1. Lineage (NCBI taxonomy): Eukaryota > Viridiplantae > Streptophyta > Magnoliopsida > Rosales > Moraceae > Artocarpus > Artocarpus heterophyllus. The sequence continues at coordinate 14,766,059 of CM046334.1, forward strand.
AAATAATAAATTAAAATTAAAATATTATAATATATAAAAATTTTATATTGTAGTTTAAAAAAAATTTATACTACAACAGTTAAAATTAATGAGTTGAAATGACACCGTTAAACACACAATACAGACAACAAGGGAAAACATGAAAGTTGTTTTGTATATTTCTGGTTAAAAAAAAAAAAAACAAAGTTTCACCAAAATTAGTAAATTGAAAGTGTTAACCGTCACCTGTATTATATGTTACGAGAACCCTGTTTGAGTCTGTCAGAATGTTGGTGCTGATAGCAATATCATTGCTCTTACACCTCTTCTGTTTTCTTCTAATACTCAAAATAAAAATACAATTCTTTTTTTCCCTTTCGGTATTCTCTAAATTAAGGGCTTATTTGGAAGGGTTTTTTGGAAGTTGTTTTTAACTTTTTGAGCACAAAAGTTGGTTCTACAAGCGTTTGGATGATTTGCCGAAAGTATTTTCTGTCAAAGCTACAAAATATGACTTTTTAAAAAAACATTTCAGAAATAAACTTTAAAACTTGTACCAGAATATTACTATATAAGCTTAAACATAACATTTTTGTAACTTTTTAAAAAAACCGAAACTATTTTGATTTATTAAACTTCTTTTAAAAATATGGTTCTAAACGTTTATTAAAAACTACATCTTTTGATTCTTTTATTCTACTTACTAAAAGCATAACAGGCCTAAAACTAAAAGCAGAGTAGAGAGCAGACTTTAATCATTTCAAATTTGGCTTGGAACTATCTGTGACCCTTTTTTTTTTCTCGACTAGCCAATTATAACCTTTATCTCGTAGTTGATATAGAATTTTTGCTGACGAATAAACCAACCTCTTTTACACGATGATGAGAGAGGACAAACTTGTTAAGTATAGGGTCTTATATTGCCTAACAATACAATTGTTGATCATGATATTCACAGTTTCCTCATTCTAGTTTTCAACCTCTTGCCGAAGTTGTGAATGACTTTCTTACCGTTGTACGTGAAATTTTCTACAACGAGATTGGGATCTTCATGAACGTCATGGCATGTACTATCATTCTTCATGTCGTACCATTTCCTATCATCAAATTCAGCTTGATAGTTGGTGCACGTTATCGGGTTTCTATTATTGGAACGTGGTGGACATTTGATTTTTTGTGTGTTTCATTAGAATTTACTAATAAAATCAGTCTTTGGTTAGAATTAAGTTTTTTTGTATTGCAAGATTATTGAAGGCGGTATTAGTGTGTGTATTTCCTTGATTTAAAATACAAATTACCATTAAAAAAAAGTACACGTAATATTGTGGGACTACTCCGTAATACACACCGCGTCGACTTGCTGCTCCAAAGAGTGGGACTGGTAGCTAACTAGCTGACTAAAGAGTTATGAAAAAATTTGCACAAAAATGTAGATTAAAAAAAAAAACTTGTTTTCTTTTTGACCTTTTTGTATGGATATCAGATTTGCACGTCATCATGATCCCTGATCACTGAATGTGTCTTGAAAGCCTATATTTGGGGAGTGTATTAGCTGTCTATATATTAGTTGGCATGGAAGAAACTTTTTAAAAGCGCAATTGTACGTTTCCTTTTAGTGAGTGTTCTTGATTGTAGTAGTTTTAGCAGTTAGGTTATTATAATATTAAAAAATAAAAAGTCATGTAGATGGAGGGGTGTTCCTCTGCGGGCGGGGTGAGAAAAGGTGCATGGACAAGAGAGGAAGATATTGTTCTTAAGCAGTGCATAGACAAGTACGGTGAAGGACAATGGAAACTTGTTCCTTCAAGAGCTGGTAATTTTTTTTTATGTTTCATGACAGAGTACTTTATATAACAAGCTCAAATATTTATTATGTCGCTTAATATAAAAAAATATATATTCATTATGTCGTTTGATTATATATTTGTTTCTTGCATTTTATTTTATTTTATTTTTTTTTTGTAGGACTGAATAGATGCCGGAAAAGCTGTAGGTTGAGTTGGATGAACTATCTGAAGCCGGACATCAAGAGAGGGGGAATTCACAGCTGATGAAGTTGATCTCATTCTTAGACTTCACAAGCTTTTAGGCAACACGCAAGTGTACTACTGTCTGCAGTTATACATTCATATATATGTTTACACACACACACACACGCCGTTCATATTTATATCATGTCTATAGCTATCAGCATTTATAGTGCTTAATGAGAGTACAAAAAAAACTTTCGCATATGACACTTTTTCGATTTCAGAAAACATACATATATGATTATGAGATTCATATGTGTCTGTATGTTCAGCAAAAGAAAATGTAATTTTGTGTGTGAATATATATATATATATATATCATTTTTTATGAAAATGAATTTGTACTGCGTGGCTATATTTGTAGATCAGTCTATTTCACGCGGGTTGATTGCACAGTGATCAGGACGAGGCACTCTCAACAATTTAGAGTGTCGGTTCTAAAATCCGAGCATATATGCCATTGGTCTTTTATCATCAAGAATGAGAAAGTAACAAAAAAAAAAGGTCAATTATTGAAGCGCTATACTTAAGGGTTATTATGTTGATGCAGTATTAATACAAAAATATATTGATCAGTAACATTGGTTAATTTAGTTTTAATTATTAATCTACGATGTGTATATATCTACGTGTTACTATCTCGATAGGCCGTTGTTTCGATGATTACTACAAGTCATAATAACATGAGGTGATTATGACACACACAAATGTTGCTTATGAATTATTTTTTGTATTATAGTACTATTAAAGAGAAATTAATAATGTAGTAGTGTTACTTGTAAATTCTAATCCTTAGCCTTTCTTTTAATTATTTCGTTATATCTATAAGAGTCAAAATAATAATAGTAGTATGGGCAATACCAAGTAATATGTTTAGTTAACTCTAATACTAAGTTTACTACTTCTAAATACTATCTGGATTAGCGGTTGGGGTTCTATATTATATCCTTCGTGGTATTTAAAAAAAAAAAAAAAAGTCTGGCTAAAAGAGATCCTATTTTTCTTTTCTAATTGAGTCTGTACATAAATAAATACTATGTACTCGATCACGTAGAATTTTTTTAAAAATAATACGACGAGGGATATAATATAGAACCCCAACCCTTGAGATGTAGTTGATGAACTTAATATTACGTCAAAGGAGACAAAAGGACTAGTTTAAATATTGTTTATCAGCTTTCTTCACGTGTCCTGAATGTCAACATATTATTTTTAACCAATATATATATGTATATGTATGTATATGAGCTTGATATGTGTCACATAATAAGATCACACCTTGCGATAATTTGTCTGTGATAAATAACCATGCCACGGTAAACCTTAAAAGAATGACTAGTTTATTAATGCTAGCTTCAAACAGCATACTCTTTTTCGGTTAACATATGCTGGTCTAGAACAGGAAGAAGATCTTCTGAATCGAAGACAATTTCTTTTTGATTGTTGATTTTGAACATGTTTTACAGATGGGCATTAATTGCGGGTAGGATTCCAGGAAGAACAGCCAATGATGTGAAGAACTATTGGAATTCTCACTTACGCAAGAAGATGGCATTCTCCCATGAGATCAAAAACACCAATAAAATTATCAACAACAACGACAATAATATTATTTCTAAATCCAACATAATAAACCTTCGTCCTCGGACCTTAAAAAAACAGCCCTTGTTGATGAACAAGAACAATATTACCAGTATTGTTAGTACTACTATTACAAGTAACAACTGTAATATCCGACCAACAGACAATAATAATAATAATAATATCGAGCCAGTAGTACCGGTTGTAGAGGAGAGCACTAAGAACTGGTGGGAAAGCTCATTAGAGGACAGCACATTCGACCAAGGAGCCATAAGCAGTAGTAATGGCTTGTTAGATCATGGCGAGCCTAACAACAATGACAATATCATTACCCGCCTCGAGAATATTACCGCCGAACGATGTAATGGACAGTGGTGCTACTTCTCGTGTCTTTGTTGAAGATGATAATGGCCAACAAAATTGTTGGACAGACTTCCTCATGGACATGGACATTTGGGATCCTCCCAGTACAGACCAAGGGAATGTAGTAGCTACTAGCTAGTGTTAGTATTTTAGTACTATAAAAACGTCTTCTAGGGATTTAAACTGCTGAAATTTTGAATTAATTTTCCCTGCAAATTTGTTGCTAATCTGAAAGTTTTGTTAAAATTTTAAGTTGTTTTATCTGATTTTTTAAAATTCTATGCATTTAAATTTTTATCAGCCTATCCGGAATTCTTGAAAGGATTGTTCACTAGATTTTTAAAGTTTTAAATTTAAATTTGTGTAATCGGGTTTAGTTCCTTGTATGGCAAGTCTCTTTGAATTTTAAACAAATTTCAGACTCTAGGAATTAATGGAATATTCTTTGAGTCCATTTGTTTTGTATATTCTTTAGACTCAATGGATTAAAAATTTGAATTTGAGTATCAAGAATCCTTTAGATATGTGTTTATTTCTCCTAAAATCTGAATCCTTTAAGTATCAAGAATCTAAGTTTTCAAAGTTCTGACCTCCCTAAACTTTTAATACTCGAATATCTTTGCTACAGTAAAAACTGAAATTCTCTCTCTTATATTTGGGTAAAAAAAATCATAACTTCTTCATTTGATATCTAAGTGAGATGATTCTTTTTTCATTGTGTTCCTAGTGAAGAGAGGAATAAATTAAGATCCATATTGCATATTTTTTAAGATCATTAACATTAAGATTTTATTAGATTTGTCAATAAATTAAAAACTATTTTTACTACCTCACCAAACACAAATTCTAATTTTATCCCATACTCAGATTAAAACTTAAATATATACCCAAATATCAATTCGGATAACAAGTTAAATCACTAACTTAAATCCTAATTCAAATCACATAACTCAAATCAAATCACTAATTCGAATCCATTTACCAAACAAACCCTTTGTATATCTGAATTTCTATTTGCTGGAGTTTGTGGTTTTAAATTCAAACTTGTGACCAAGATCTACTTGACTTTTAAATTCAAATTTTTGTTAAGCTAACCTTGCAATAAATTGAGCCTAGGTTCATTTTTTGTTGGCTTAATTTGAAACAGAACTTTCAACAAATAATTTTCATAATAACATCAAATTCTATTTGGGATTTAAATAAAAAAACTAATATATCTCATTCTATAGTTTTAAAACTTTTAAATTACAATTTTTTGACAGCATATAGATACTGCCCGCAAGATTCGCACACGTGGCTACACTAGTGAAGATTGCAAACAGTTACCACAGTCATTTCTAGAATTTTAGTTTAGTGCAAATCAAGTGTATTTTCAACAACTGAGCTCTATCTTCATATTGGATTAGTTAGGATCCAACCCCAAGATTTAATGGATCTATCTAGACATTTTCTATGTCTAGCCTTTGCTTATTTAAGGAGGTCGATTTGTAACTTCTGAGTTAGAGCTTCCAAGTAAGAGAAAACCACAGCGAAAAACATTAGAGTTTTTAGGCTTCAATACATGAGTTGGACCGAAGGCAAGTAAAATCAACTTGGAGTAGATGAGAAGTCTGAAGTCAAGTCATAGAAGGATATATCATGGGTTTCAAAATTCGTGTAGATTCTAGGTTTTCTTGTAATTAATACTAAACCTTATAACTATAATTCGGTATTAGTGGATCCTTCTTATCTATGGTCTAAGTAGTACATGTGGTTTTCAAGAGTTTTTGACCACATTAAAGAACCATATCACTGTGTTCATTCATTTTATTTTTCACACTTTACATTTACATAGCAATTATATTTGATTATTACTTACACAAGGTACCCTTAACGTGTTCTATGTGCATAGAACACTGTTTGTTTTGCCTATCAAGTCTTACAAGTAGGACAAGAATAATTAGTTAGTTTGTAATTTGCATAACCTTAATTTGTTGTTTTTATAAAGGGCCGTTTACTTTTGGACCATATGGCATGTTCAGACTTCTAAACATTGTTTTTAGGGTGCAAGATTGGAGGAATGTGTATTTGTAAATATTACTTAATGTATATGGGCAATGCTATGATAAAAACCTCTAAAAATTCTCATCGATGTGTCCCCTTTTTTTTACCGTTGAATTGAAACTCAACGATCCAAAATCTAAATCTCACAAAAGTAAAAATAAACACAGGTTCATCCTATCATTTTTTTCTATTTTCACCCTATCGTTTTTAAAATAACAATAAAAAGAAAGGAAAAACCCCAAAAAATAAGGAAAAAAGTGTCTGGGGGGGGGTTGGTGACAGTCGTCATCGGTGAGGGTAAGGTCTTTCGATAGAGGGGGTAATGAGTAGGGAAGACACTTGTGATGCATAGGGGCTCGACGGCTGCAAATCGATAGTGATCCAATGGCAACTGAATCAAGATGGAAACATGATGGATGCGAAGGCGTTGCGATAGAGACTCAATCTTAGTCACACCCTTTTCATCAACAACAGTTTGTGAACCTTTGCCTTTGCAATGGGGCCATGATGAAAGGTGGGATACCATCCAATCACAACCTCGGCCAACGATCTAAGGTCTTCAAGGGTGATCCCCATTGATCTGGACTCAAGATTTAGGGTTGCTGGTAACCAATAGTAGGACCTCTATTGTGATCTGGACTTGCCGAGGGCGATCCTCACCCACCCAAACGGTTGTCAGCAATCATGGCTTTTTTCCTTTTCAGATCAGACTTTTTTTTTTCTTTCAGTTTTTAGGTTTCTTAATAAATTTGGTGTGTTTCAACTCATTGAACTACTAGTGAGCTCATTTAATTTTCACTGTTGAATCCAAATATTGGAGACTAAAAAAAAGCCTCAATGTAAGGTTCTCATTAGCATAATGTCTTCTAGACATGGACGTAAATATCCACAAAATTTTAAAAATTTTGGTAGAAATTTCAATTTCAAGATTCCAAAATATCTTTTCACTGTAATATCGATTTCAGCAAAATATCAGTAAAAATATCGATATCAAAAAATCTGTAGTATATTTTATATAAAATTTCGGTATAAATCATGAAAATTTTGATCAAATTTTGATAATGTTAGAAATTACAAAAATTAATAGATTTTTCCTCTCAAATAATCTATCAATATTTTATACTTTCAATGAATGAATATTTGTCCTATATACGTTAAGAATATTAACATTGGACGAAGATAATATTTCCATGAGTTTACAACTAATGAATTTAGGATCCAATTATAGTAGCTCCTCTTACTTATTATCCACACAATTAAGACTTTGAAAACTATGATGCTTATGGAATTTTTAATTATCCTCATGTAAGCATGCCACCATCATCTCAAGCAATAATTGGAAGAATTCACAATTTTCTATTCATGGAAATACAGTGGGAAGAAATCATCTTGAACTGCAATGCTTATACCTGTTTTCAACTATTAAAATGAGCAGAATACCATTCAAAACCTGTATTTAGCATGCATCATAACATTATACCAAGCATTATACCATCACTTTACAAATCTCATTTAGATCAAGTATGGCACACTAGGTAAAACTAAAAAACATAATCAATGCTTAAAACTACGTCTTATTATAAATTAGACTAAATTTTGATTTTAGAATAATAGAAAAGGTTCTAAAACTTAATGGGGCATGCATTAGATTAAAACGGAACTTGGAACTTACGGTAGTGGAGTCTATATACTGAAGTAGGATTTCTATCCCTTCTTGTGAGCCATGTTTTAAAGTATCTTTGGCCATATGAATACTTTTTAAATTGTATTAAGACTTATATTATATGTTTATGTTTCAGTTAGTATTTGGGTATGGGTTCCTAGTAAAGAATTACAAGAACTAGAAGAAGCACTACATACATTGAGCTGCTTGGTTTACATATACCTCCAATATGTTCTATCGAAAGGTTGTCCCTTATTTTAGAGCCTTTAGAGTTTAGGTCATGAAAGAGGGTGTCCTAGGGGCAGGTCTTGAAAATCCAATCTAGGCTACTTTAGTGGTGTTTTAAAGGTGCTCTATGTAGGTATTATATTCATTTATGTTTTAAGCTAAATCATATGTTGTTGGTTCTAGGTGAATTACATTCTATAATGGGTTCTATTATTTAGTTTGATACGCTTTTTGAAATGTTTTACTTAAATTTTAAATTGATAATCCTACTGAATCTTTCGCTCATAGTTTTCTTTTTCTTTTTTTTTTTTTTAGTTAATCATCCCTAGGAGGATCCAAGTACATTGTTGAGTAGAGCGAGGATTGGTGCAGCTCGCGAAGACTGCGAGCGGTGTTATCTTCTCATTTGCTTTTTAGTTGTATTTCATGTTCAAGGCATGTAATGACTTGTTCATTTTCATGCACTTTATTTCCCTTCTGTTGGGCTTTTATGCATTTTAATTATGCATGTATGCCAAGATAGTAAGGTTCGGAGTCCTGAATTATACCAAGGCGAAACTCTAAGTTTTAACTTGATGTTTTCCAGTTAAATTCAGTGTGTTGCTTATCTTTGGTAGTTCTAAATTGGTTTTATGTTATTTTAGTTTCAATTTACTTATAATTAACCCCTTACAAATTTCTTTTAAAATTTAACTAAATTATTATTTTAAACCTATGTTTTAGTCCTATTCTAGTGTTATGCTTTGAACTTTATTTGAATGTTTTTCATTGATTTTGCGTTCGGTTTATTTTCATGGATTTCTATAAATTGGTTGTTCTAAAATCTCACACATAAATTCCTTCAAATTTAACCCTCTCAATAATTTATTTTAATAAAGATTTTAATTAATTTTTCAAACTAATCCACTATGTCACCATCCCCGGCTTTTAGGCATGACACAAATCCCTTATAAAGTTTGAACCAATATGCCAAACACTCTATAAAACTAATAGGAAACAATCAAATTTCTTTTCTAGTGTTTATTTAAATTGGAAAAAATCCTATCAATAAATTACTAAGACGTCTTAAAATGATAATTGAACTTCAATCTATTAAGTGCCTTTGTTTTAGAAAACATAAAGTACTTATTAAGTATATTTGGCATTTATTTCCTTTAACTAAGAATAAATACTAAAAGATTGCAATAATTAATACTCTTTTATTTATAAAGATCATCTTTTAAAACTTATTTTCAATAAATGCCACATATGTTTAAGTGTGACACACTTTAAAACTTATTTTCAATAAATGCCACATATGTTTAAGTGTGACACACTTTAAGCATGTCATATACATGATAGTGTAGCACAAATTTTTAGACGTAGCATAAATAAATACATTTTTTAAAAACGTGGTATGACATGTGATAATTTTCTCCTTTTTTTCATCCTTTATATTGTGCAACTGTAAGGCCCATAAACTATTATTTTGTAAATAGACAAATTACAAAGAAGTAATTATATAAATTGTGTATTTTAGGCATTTAAAATCTAAAAATGTCTACATACACACAATATTACAATAATATCTAAATTTTTAAAATATAGGATTTGGAATACTGATTATGCCCTATCATATCGAGCGCAATTTTTTGTTTCTATAATTATTCCCGTTTTAGCTATTATGCTGACTATGTACAATCAGTTTCTACAATTACAATAATTAATTTCATAGAACACCGGTTGGCTTTCTCTATAACCAATCACGTTTAATTCAGTGTAATCAATTTTTTTTTGTAAGATTTGATTTGATATTTTTTTAATCTTAGTTTCCCTCCCACCAAATATTTGAATTATGATTTGCTTATATTATTTTCTCATTACGTCTGCGATTCCGGATTGATGGTCAAAGTTTTACTCTCTACTTTATTTCATCATTTTCACGGTAGGATTAATAAAGCATTTGGTCATCTGTTTGTTTGTGGCATTTTTATAATGTTGATTGTTGTCCAGGAATTTATAGCCCATCAGATTATTTCACGGTTGTTGTTTTTTAAACGTTCATACCATTTACATGCTGGGTTTTATTGTTTTGATTTATGATTAGCCAGTATCACTTTTTTTTTTTTTGCATTGGATGATTTGTCTATTTTTTTGTATTAATCAAAAACATCACAACACTAATCTTTTTCCATCATTATTTTGTTTTGCATGTAATTCTTTTTGTTTCAATTCATTGATATATTTTATGTATTCGTTATGATTAAGAAAAGTATTCATTATCTTATTGACAATATTAATATGATTTTTTTTGTTTGAATTACAATCATTTATGAGAAGTATTCATCATGTTGTCAAAAATGTTTTGACAAATTGAAAATATGATTTTTTTTTTTTTTTTTTTTACTATTTTCATTCCTGTTGATAATGACTTCATCATACAGTAACGAAATTATGAAATAATGAATAGTTTAAAATTACAAGTTGCTTTACTTCCTCATTATGATTTTCATATTTATTTTGATAATGAAAATTCTTTGACAAATTTTATAACTTATTATTTTCTGGTGATGGAGCTTGGGATTATTGTTTTACTTAATTTTTACTATTTTCGTTGATAATGACTACTTCTTAATAGTAATGAAACAATGAAATTATAAATAATTCTAAATTACAAGTTTGCTTTAATGCTTTACGATAATTTTGATTTTGATAATGAATTTTCTTTTTCGACCGATTTTGGGAGTGGAAAGAGGCTGTTTGGTAGGGTTTCTATTTGATGAATAATATTGATTAATGTATTCTGATTTCAAATTATTGTTTCTTTTTTTTTTTATTCATTTGTTTCCATGTTTTTAACTTACGGTTGTTTCCTTTTTTCAAAGAAAATAAAGGTTTAATTATTATAATAATGAAGCCTTTGATCTTCATCTTTAAAAAGGAAACAATACAAATTAAATATTTTGTGTTGATTCTTTTCGTTATATTTTCTATTTTAAACATTTATTATTATTTTTATTTATAAGATGTTTTAGAGAGTAATTTAAACCAACAGTTTGAGTTTAAAAACTATAACATATGAGAGCTTTATAAGGTAACTTTTCACTAAAGCAGGTAAGAGCTTTATACCGTTTACAGTTTAAACTATTAGTCTGAACTATTCTTCCAAACACTATATTATTCATTATTCAAGGTAGTAGGCAGTTTTAGATTCCAAGTGCTGTTTTTAGACAGTTACGTGCATGACCCCATAATTAAATGAGAAAAGGAAGCACTCCCCTTAAACATACCCCGTCCCCATGTGTCTTGATGATCAATCCAATTGTTATACATACAGCATCTCAATGCAATTTATTCCAATTGGTTAAGACGAAGAAATATTAATGAACAGTTTCAACCAAAGCAAACCAAATATTCTCTTACAAAATTTGAATTGCTACAAGTTTTTGTTTCAAACTTTGGTTTAAACTCATTTATCAAACACCCTATAAATCATTCTTCGTTCTTTATTAATCTAAAAAGTATGGGGAAGAACCGAAATATAATAATGGGAAATCCAGTTTCAGACTATCGTTCAGTTTAAGCATTGATCAGTTCTTTTTCGGTTCTGTGCACAATCAAATCCTGCCACCAACCAAATTTTGTACAGATCATTGACGGTAATCGAAAGAACCTAGTACAGAATTTTACAGTAGATACATTTCCCAGAATGCAATCCAAGGCTTTGTAATGGTGGAAGTTACTTGCTTACAGATATAGAGAGCACACCATCCTTTCCAAGGAACCCGACATTATTGCAGCCTGCGTAGGCAAAAGCATGGCCTCTTAACAGCATACTTGAAGCTAAATTCGATTTGCTATGCAAATGCGGTTAAAGGCCGGATGTGCAGATAAACAGGGAGGGTGAGAAGTTCGACAAACAAATCAGCTTAGCACTACTTGGCCTTCTTACCAGCGTTTAGTACTTTGTGCAAATGGAAAGCTTCACCTTGGTCCCCATTCAAGGATCTTCTCTCCAAACAGCAAGCAGCTAGCTGGCTCAAAAGCCTCTCCAGATAGGAGTGCAAACAACTACGTGAATCTTTCAGGTTCGGATTCATAGAGAGGATCATGGCATTAACTGTGTCCGCCACCACCTCACGTTGTGCCTCTTCAAGTAGATACCCGACCGAGGACTCCTGCGGTTGTTGATATGCCAGCAAAGCAACAGAGTCCTAAAGAAAAGAAAGTGTTTGGCAGATTGAGTGGACTAAGCTGAAAGATAAAGATCTTGTCCTATTTTTGTACTTCCAAAAGAAGCAGCACAAACATGCTCTAATCTAATATCAAGAGAGAGATAGCGAGAGAATTAGAAGCTCAAAGAGTCTAAACGATAAAAGCAAGACATTACAGTACTGGTTGCTAACCTTAACCAGATCCTCATATCCAGGCAACTGAAAGAACTTTGCCAGTTCCAACCTTCCATATTTGACAGCCTCCTCTAATGCTCCAACCTACATATCATTTTTAAGTTCAAAGCAAGAATATTATAAATTCACACTACTAAAGTTGAAGGACATAAGTATTTAAAAAAGAAGATAAAACAGAGAAACGGGTAAAAATACGTGTGAAGACAACATGAAATTACGCTGCAAAAGAAAAACATGCATCGTCCCTATGCAGCGATTATGATAGTCAATTAAAAACAGATCACCAATGCTAACGTAATGGGCAGCAGGAATGGGAAGTCTGCACCAAGAGACTTTCCTTCCCGTCAAAGTTTATACCAAAAAAAGGCACTTGCATTGACTTTTGGTAACAGTAATTCAGTTTATAGCACAACAGGGTCAAAAACATACCCGAACCAATTCAATGAACTTTTGACAGTGAAGCAGAAAGCAAGTAGCTGATTTATCATCCTGTAGAAAGCAAAAAATCATAATCATTTACAAATAAAGAGAATGAGATTAATAAATTTTCACGAAATATAGAGTAAAAGGAATTGAAAGCAAACAAATAAATAGATAGATAAACCCTGGAGAAGTTAAGATCAGTAAAGGCAACATATCTTTGATATTTGAATTCGAGTGTCAATCAATAATCAAGCAAGCAAAGGTACCGTAACAATTTCTGTGCATAAGCATGTGATGAATGATGAGAAGTACACTCCATTCAGAAGCTAAAGTTTTGTGCATCCCATGAAGAGGGAAACAAAAAAAAAAGGAACCCAACTTACATGCATCAAAATTCACACGACAGACAATATATTTAAGTTATATAAATATAGGTCTGCAAGAAAAGATGACTACTTTTTGTACTTCGTATGGCCATATTTCTTGGAAATAATATCACAGAAGGATTTAGCAGTCTACCTGAACAATCTGGGGATACCATTCGCGAAGCTTGCCAATTGCAGCATCAATCTCACCTTTCCTGATTAACTGCAGTGGCACCCAAAAACAGTCCAAGATTTGTTATGTTAGCAAGACCGCTATAACTTTGTTGGGAAATCAAGAGCTAAATAGAAAATGGTGTAAGGGCTATTTATCAAACCCAAACACATATCATACATATAAAAAAAAAGAAAAAAAAAAGAGGGTGACTGTTCAGAAACTGAAAATAAGGAAAAATTTAGAAGAAGCCACTCAAAGAGAACATTTTTCGTACCATATTAAAACTTTGTTAAATTGTTTGGAAAAAGATTTGGGCATGCAACAAAAACTATTCTCAGAAGGACCAGTTCCAAGAAAAAATTACGCATACATTATGTGTTCACACATGTGTGCACAAGTGTGCAAGGGAAGAAATTACTAGTTGAACCCTATGTTACACTATTCAATTCTTGACGATGAATCAATTTGTTAGAAATTGTTATTCATGATATTGATCACAGCTTTGACCATTTTGTATAGTTATTATACAGAAAAGCCATGATTTTCAAGATATGGCTTCCATAGAATCTATATACATACACACTAATAGGCTTTGCTGAATTCAAAACAGCTCAACAATCATTGATATGCCGTGAAACTATCTGGCCCCACTTAGATTTCAGCCACTAAATTGTGGACTTAGATTTCAGCCACTAAATTGTAGACAACTCCATCCACTAGTTTCATACCTGTCGAAGAATCTTTCTCTGGCTAAGCGCATACACAATGTCACACTCATCAAACCCATTTTCTTGAGCGATGTATACAGGAGGAACAGTGCTTTTAGTAGCCATATCAAACGAACTAAGTGTGTCTTCATAGCCATAGTGTAGCAAGTAGGAGCGAACAATTCTGCTATCAAAATGCAAATAAAAATAGTTTAAGGAAATTTTTAAAGTAACAGGAAATATCAACAACTATCCAACCAAAACGTGATAGCATTAAGGCATTATTGGTTTGCGTTCCCAATTCCCAGGTAGAATTCGTGTTAACGTACTGGCTAGAAAGATAACTTGTGAAGCAGCACTGCATGTGCAGTACAGTAAGATATTTTTTCTTTCTAAGTTTTTGTTTCATAAGATAAGCACACCCAAGAACATTAAGTGTCTACATAAAGCTCTCTCCCCCTCTTCAACCATAAGAATCGGACATGTGTATAAAACAAACGAACAAATAAATAAATAAATGATAAAAAAGGAAAATTCCAATTTGAGGACAATGTCAGCTATGAGCTATCCAAAATCCAAATTAAAAAGAAGAATGTATCGATATATCATTTATTCAGAGCTAATGGGAACTTACCCATGACTGACATTTGTTGGTAAAGAAATCTTTTCTATCGTCATTTGCAGTTTCATCCTCTCTTGAGCTTCAAATTCCTAATCAGATGCTACAGCCATAAATATCACAACAAAAATATGATATCCAGAAGATTAACAACATATGTTATCATATGGGGTATATCTAGTCCTAATTGACAGTCCTTTATGACTATGATTATGAACATAATCAGAACTTGGAAGTAAAACAACAAGGAAAGCCTACCAACCAGTGAACAGATTTGAGTGCACTTCTCTGAATGTCGTAACATGGGGCTTTTTTTAGGCCCCTCCCAAAAGGGAAGCTTATTTTCAAGTCTTATATTTATGTTTCCTTGTCACGTCTCTTGTTCATTTATAACTCAGAGACATAATTGTTTTACATTTTAAGGAGAAAAGAAAGAGGAGAAGAAACAAGACGATAACACTACTATTAACAATGATGATGATGAATTCAAATTAAATCCAAGTATGTTTCCCTGTAGCGAATAGAAAGTTACTTAAAAGTCATAGGCAAACTAAACATTCATAGACAAAAAGGGAGGAGAATGCATAACTTACCTTAAGATCAAAAGCAAAAGGTTTCTGCCCAAAGTTAACATGCACCCTGCAAAGCAAACACTTGACAAGAAAATGAGACCTCCAGCGATATGATTAAAACAAGAATAAATACCATGGCTAATGTCAACACACTGAATATTAAGCATTAAACATTCACTTCAGGTAGGAAGTGTGCTTCGACAACTGGGAATCAGAACAAAAATAAAAATAAAACAAAACAAAAAGTCAAGAAAAAAGGTGAATGAAGCATCAAGAACTAACCAGCATATAAACATCAGAAGGTCAAGCATGAAGCAGAATACAGAAGTTTGTTAAAAGGTGAACATAAACCACAATCATGGGAAAGGAATCATCGCAAGTTTTTCTAAACAAGCAAAGCATAACTGAAACAAAATATGTAGGTGAAATAATTAAAGTCTTAAACGTAAATTCTTTATTAACAACCAAGTCCAACAGCTTATCAAGGAAGAAGAAGCTTTATTATTTGAAGAAGAGAAACATACTCTTCATTTTGGCTGTGAACTGCAATGGTAGGAAATAATGGAACCTTCATTTCCTTGCATGTTGTCCCCACTACTGCCCCATTCTTACTGCAATCAACATGAAAGGCAAAAGACAGGGCAATTTTCAAAAATACAGAACAGACAACAAACAAAACTCTACAAGCATCAAAAATAAAGTAAATAATAAGATTCACAAGAACAAGGGAATTGACAGGAACAACTTACGTAAAAAAAAATTCCTGTGAAGCATAGTTGATACCGCCCCCAACAATATCACCAGTTGTATAGGTTGGGCCAAAAGCCTCTCCCTTTCCCTGTCCGCGGTAAAGCATTCCATCATCCCCATGATATCCACAACTGTTTGCCTCCCATCTGCCTCATACGAGAAAATAGATTATTAATGAACTTCCTTGTTTAGTTCGGGAATTGTTTCATAAGTATTTCAGGGCTCCAATCAAATAGTTTCTGAATTTTTTTTTCTTTCAATTTGATAAAGTTCTATCTATTCCATCAGCTCTGTGATTAACAGGTCTTGTGTCCTTTGTAGTGTACGTTTCCCTATTTGAATATGTAATCAGTCTACTGCCTTCTCTCCTCCCAGGCATTCCAAGATCGTAAATATGAAGAAGTAAAAAGTATAAACAAAGATCACATAACGAAACCTATTATGCTCTTTTTGCTTATGAAACTAGAATACACATACTCCTCATCTCTCAACAAGCAAACAGATCAAAATATAACCCATTGCACCAAAAAATGTAAGATCGATTCCACTGGGAATCAACCAAACTAGATCGAATTCATCAATAAAGTAGTCACCTTCACACTCGAAACTGCACAAGAACCAATAAATCAACACAATTTTCAAAACTACTTATTTATTTCTCCTCGTTTACGAACTAACTTTTTCGCTCCATTTCCTCGCAAATTCACAAATAACCAAACAGACCGAATTAAAAAACCTTAACTCACCCTGGCTGCCTCCGCATCTTGAAGTTCTCGCTAGTGAAGCCAATGGCGATTTGTCCCTTGGTCCCCGCGTCCTTCACGAAAATCTCGAAGTAGTAGACGAGGCACTTCACAGGCGCCGGACGATTCGCCTGGACGACGCCGACGTCGTGGCCATGGAGATTTACGCTGGTGTACTTCACCGACAGCTTGTCCGGCGAGACCACCAGGAATCCGCCGGAGCTGTTGAGCGTGTTGAGCTCCGTCGGAGCCTCCTCGTCCTCGTCCATGTCGCACGGCCCCCGGGCCGAGCCCAGTTGTGACCGCTCCAGGAAGTACCGGCCGAGATCTCCGCCGCCACTCTTGCTGTTGACGTCGTTTGTCGTCGTGCTCATCGTGGTGGAGTTTCCCGAAACCCTAGGATTCAATAAGCATTCACTTCGAAGGTTGTGATTGGGAATTCTGTAAAGTGAGAGCCAATGGGAATGGGATTGGGATTGGGATTGGTATTGGGATTGGGAATTCCCTTTCTTGTCTGTTGTGTTTCTTGAAGCGAAATATGCAGAGCAGAACTTAGAGAGAATCCTATACACTTGTCGTATGTTTTGCCTGTGCAATGGCAATGCAACTTACGACTGGACCACGCGAATACGACATGCGTCCTGTTTGGCCAAGGATGGTTTCCATCACAAATTTAGTTATAGATAGTATAAAACTCTCATATGCTACAGAAAAACGGTTCCCACCAATGGTTCCCACCACTAGTAAAAAAATTTTATAGATTAGTGTTAAAAAAAATAAACTGTTTTTTATTTTTATGTCAATTCAAAATTGATCTGTCTAAAAACGGATCGTGTTCGTATCAACCTATTTGACACTAAGTTGACACTAAATTAACCCGTAACTTAATATTTTATTATTTTTTGAAAACTATTTGCCCTAATATGTATAGAATCAATAAATTGACAGTAAATTTGACGTGTTTGTAGTATGAAAGTGATTTGATTTTAAGAAAATATGTGTTTTATGCTACTTTTATTTAATTTTGACGCATAAATTATAATTTAAAGTTATAAAATATTACGAGTTGATTTCAAGTTGCAGGTTGATTTCAGATTGCGGGTTGATTGAAGATCGTATGCTACATAGGTCACGGGTCAAGGAGGGTCGTGTTGGTGTCAAGATTTTCTAACCCGTTCGTGTCACAAATCGGGTAAGTGTCGAGGTATTTTTTTTACATTTTTGAGCCTTGAATTGATACAAACACGATCCGCCAATGCAAATTGCCACCCCTGGTAATATGTATTGATGGATGAAACTTTACCCAAAGTTGCATGTTTTTTCTGACTCTCTATCTTTTTAGGGTTTTTTTTTTTTTTTTTAGCATATTTGAAGATGGTTTTTTACTTGTGCCTATGGATACCCGTGGATATCCACTTCTAATAAGGCAGCATTAGTATGTATACAAGGATGGGATTGAGTAGAAGCATAAATTAACCCATACTTAGGATGGAGTGGGGTAAGGGAAAGCATCTATGTCTCAACCCGATCATATTACATACCCTTTGCACTTTTTCCATCCCTCTCTTTTTTTTTTTGGGTCACTTTTTTCTAATTTTGGGAGCATATTTGGAGAAGGGTTTTTATATGTGCCTATGGATAGGGTGACATTAGGATATATATGAGGATGAGATCAAGTAAAAGGGTAAATTAACCTAGACTCAAGGTGGGTTGGGGTAGGGAAAAGCGTCTCCGTCTTGACCCGGTTACATATATTATATACTCTATCTTTAGAGGTAGAAAAAGTGAAACTCCTTTTAAAAAAAATAATGCTCCTAGTGTTTTGGTTTGTTCTTCAGTTTTTGAATTTTACTTAGAGGTTTGATAATGTTGCAAGAAAATTATTTTAAAGCTCTCGTAAGTAGGTAAATAGATAAGGTATGAAGTAATGGAAATAGCTCCCAATGGAGATTCCATGACTTGATCCCACCTTAAATTCAGTGGTTTTGACTGTGGGTGTGAGGGGCTAAATGGGTATAGGGTATGGAGGTAAAAGAAGCCTATATAGCAAAAAATGTTTCAATTGATGACAATGTTGACCCTTTAACAGAATTAAATTAGACATGTGCATATGAATTATTGGTTTTCACTCTTTATAGCTATTGGGGTTTTTAATTTTTATTAACGTGGGAATAATTTTGTAGATTCTATTTATGTGTTAAGTTTTAATTATTGTGTTATTTTTAGTTTATTTACTAATGAATATCTTATTTAGTTGTTAGTTAATATGTAACTAACACAAGTGTCTTTATAAGTATCACTTTTGAAATAATAAAGATGGCATAAAAAATAAATAAATAACATAGAGACACGTCTAAAAAAAATTCATTTAACGAAAAATGGCAACAAAAAAGCTACTTAAAAGAAGCACATTACAAAGGATCACAATGTAGAGAATCTTTTAGCAAGATGAACATTAAAAAGAAAAGAGAAAAAATTAAGCACATACACATATGAAAAAAAATTGTTAATAAGAGTAAAATATGAGAAAATGCATTTCCAAATTGTACAATAGAATCAAATTAGAGAGAATGCATTTATTAGAAAATAATAGTAAAAAAGATACCTCAAAAACTTTTGAAAGAAGACACAATTTAGGAAAAATATGTTAATCATTTTTTTCGTAAAAATAGTTAGTAAAAACATATAAAAAATTAATCAAGAGTTGTTAAGAAAAGAAATAGCAACTGAGAAGACCACATTAAAAAAAAAAAAAAAGAAGAAGAACATATATGAGAGATTATTTCAAAAGGGTAAATTAGAGGAATGTCTTTTATAAAACAAATAGTTTTCGCAGGTGTCACTGGGAAAAAAATATGTAAGTAGGAAAATATTTAAGAACTAAAACAATAAAAGGAAGAAAAGTTGAAATAAGCATAAACATAGACGAAAGTTGGAGGTAACACTTGATAAACCATATTTTGAAATATGTATAAGAATATAAAACAAGAATCAATTAAAAGAAAAAAGTTTTTTAACGATATATATTTAAAACCGATTTAATGAAGCAAATTTGAAAAAATAAAAAAATGTGGAGAAACAAAATTAAAAGAGTAAATATGCAAATTAAAAAGGAGAGAGAACAAAGAAAATATGGTGATTAATACAAAAGACCCTTAAACTTTAGTGTACCTCCTACTTTACCCCTTAACATTAAAAATCATCACTTTATCATTTGAAATTCTAAAACTCGTTGTTTTACCCTCTGAACTTTTAAAATTACCACTTTACCCTTGAACTTGCAAGACACCTTATTTGCCTTTTGAACTTTTAATTTTCTATTTAAATAGATGGAATTAAGCTCATGTGATTTCCACATCAGTTACATGTAACAAAAATAAGATTTATTACTTTTAAGTTTTATTTCACTTTTATACTATTACTTGAGTTTTTTTTTTTTATGAACTTTCATTTAAGAAGGTTTTGTCAACACTTTTCTTTTTATCTTTAATGTGTAACTCATTAAATAAATTGATATTGTTCGTCGATATCTAAATTTGAATAATAAATTAGATGAGTTGCGTATTAAAGATGATGATATATTGACGAATAATATTAACTTCTTTAATGAGTATTACATATTAAAGATGAGAAGAAATGTGTATAAAACCATTCCTAAATGAGAGTTCAAATTTTATTTCTTTTAAAAAGCCCTAAGTGAAAGTGTAAACGTAAAACAAACTTTGTGAGTGCCAAAATTTTATTTTGGTCCTTACAAGTGACCCATGTGTTAATCATATAGGCTCAATTCTGTCTATTTAAATCGAAATCAAAGACCTGAAAATAAAGTGAGAAGCTTTGAAAGTTCAAGGGACAAATGATGATTTTTAAAGTTCATAGGGCAAAATAAGAAGTTTTGAAAGTACATGGGGCCAAAGTAATGATTTTTAAAATTCAGAAAGTAAAACATGAGAGACCCAAAGGTTAAGGGCTATTGACGTTAATAACCCCAGAAAATAAAAGGAAGAAGAGGGGGGAAAAAGATCCAAAAAGCAAAAGAAACGGCGAAATCTATTAAAAAAAGCCAAGTCAAAAGTTAATGAGAAAATTACAAGTTATGCTATAGTTTTAAAAAATATATTTATTCATGTCACACTTAAAAAGAATATGTCATACTCTGACTTATATTACATGTTTAAGTTATAATACACTTAAACATGTGCAAATTTATAAAATGTGAGTTTTAAAAGATGTCATTTATAAAAGTTCCCTAAAACTTAAAAAAGAAAAAAAAGTAAGGGTAAAGGGGGTGGGGGTAAGGGAGCGGGAGCTATAACGCCCACATGAATTAATTAAAATTAATTAATTTACTCTAGTTGTTACTATTAATTAATTGAAAATTTGTAATTATTTTCAGTTGTAATATTATTTTTGAATTAATTTCTTGCTTAGAAAAGTTTTGTCATAAACTTGATTGTTAAATTGTTCAGTTGCATGTGTTTGTACAACTGTGTTATTGTGATTGTTTCTAAACAAAATATGGACTTTATTATTTATATTGGGCTTCATTTATAATTTTACACTATATATTGTCAATGTAAATCTGCCACCATCGGTGATTCACTAGAACTCCGCCGTAAGCTGCTGCCGCCACCAATGATGGTCGACACCGCCAACCACAAAATGTTCATTACAACCTCTATTTCAAAACCCCCAACAGATTTTACTAAAATACTTCATATATTCTTCAATTTGTGAGGTAGGGTTTTCTTCTTTGTCTTCTCAAATCCAAAAATAGGTTTTACTTTATGTTTTTCTCTAATTAGTGGTTTGATTTTGTGGGTTCCATGTTAAGTCTTGATTTTCCTTATTCAGATTATGAACCTTGAATCTCCTCTTTTAAAAATTATGTCAATGTAACAACTGTTATTTTAACGAGTATGATGTTGTAAAATTTAATGTGAAAACGTGTCAATTTTAAATTTTTGTTGTATTTAAATTTACCTTGTTGTCTTCACTATACCACTTACTTACTAAAATGCCACATTGGCATCATGTGGCAAGAAAGTATCCAAAGGAGACAAACACTTACCTGCACCCAACCACTTGATTGTCCCCCTAACAATTTTCTTCATATTTGTCTTCCTTTCTTTTTTCCTCCATGACTTACTCTTCCCTGCCCCTTTCTCATTCTTCTCTCACATCTCTTCCTGCTTCCCTTTCTTTCTTTCTTTTCTTCTTCTTCATTTCACTTTCCACGATGAGACAAACTAAAGAGAACCAAAGGGAGAACTCAAACTTTCTTCAAGATTTTCAAGATCTTTTCTTATAAATCTTCACAAACAACTACCCACTAGCTCAAAGATCAAAGAAACTCAAGGATTTGCAAGATCAAATCACTTTTGAGCTAAGTTTTTAAGGTTAGATTTCTAGAACTTTTAACTTTGATTTTAAGTTGTATTTTGGTATGAAAATTTGTCAGAAATGTGTTTTTAATGTTTGTGAATGATTATAGATCACTTTTAAGCTTAGAAACATGTTATACACCTGGATTTTGATTGAGAATGGGTGAAGAATAATCAAGAACTCATCTGTACATATTTTCACACTTTATGTTGTTTTTTTGGCTTTCTATCGTTTTTCCTATAAAGGGGAAAACGATATGTTTTTTTTTTTTTTTAAATAGAAATTTAATAAAAATAGAGGAAATTTTAGCTTTAGGTGGGATTTGAACCCCAACCTTAGGGATAAGTAAAGGAGACCAAACCACCAAGTCAAGAATGGTTATTTGATAATTCATGTTTCGAAAATAATAAATAGTTTTCTATAAAGTTTGTAATTTTTAGATAATTTTATTTTAATGAATATCAAACTTTTTAATTATTTTATTTCTAAATATTTTATAATTGTATTATTGATTCTAAAAATTCATTTAACATATTTCGTACCAAAACAAAATTCGTATATTTTTATTTTATTGTTATTTGATAATTTACTAAATTAAGTTGGAAAAGTGATATTCATAATTTTAGTGCGTTAATGATTATGGCACACTAATAAAGATAAATGAAAAATTGACGTAATTAAAAATTAAGATTTAAGTTAAAGTATGGTTATTTTATACGTTTTAGGACAATAGCATGCTTGGAGCTTACGTGGTGAATTGTGTAAGCTAAGAATTGTCAGTGGATGTTTGTAAAGAGGTAGGGATTCTATTACTCATATTTTGTGAGGTTTTTATGGAATTAAAATTGATTGTTTTACTGTAAGATATATATATCTATGTTGAACTGCTATTATATGAGTATTACATATGAAACTATGACATGGACTCGTCTTGTATTGTACGGCGATGAACATAATGAATTGACACATGTTATAAATTGAGAAGCATGGTTAGGAAAACTGACTCTATAAATAATGATTGAATATAGAGAAATGGTGAGACGTGAAGAGGGCGGTGATTACGTCATTGAGCATGAATACCCTAAAAGGTAAAATATGAGGAAGGTGATGATGCTTCCTTGGGTCGAAAGTCCCAGAACACACTGTACAGGAATCGACTTGATGAGGACTCGGGGCTTGATGTCCCTTCACTGGAACACCCTTTGAATGTTTAGAGGGTGATCAAGCGCGCCCATTTGGGTTTCGATGAGTTGAGTGATACTCTATTGAACGTGGGTATCTAGGAATAATGATGAACTGTAATATTTGTATATATGTATATGTATGAAACTCGAAAACAATTAACTATAGTATCCACAGAATATGATTATAATAAATCTTATAATCTGGATAATGATGAGTATTAACTAACCATGCAGGTTTTAATGTGGTAATGATAAAAACCTAAAGGCGAGTAATGGTTTTCCCTAATGAGCATATTGTCGCTTATTCCCTTATATTTGTATCTTTTCAGGACTCACTAACTGTGAGGTAGCTACAAGAAAAATAACTGAGGAAGCTATGTAGCTATATTACGTTGGGACTACTTCAATTACTAAGAATGTTCTTCATGATAATGTAAGCATCAATTGTTACTTTTTGTGACTGTATTAAAATGCGTTGAAGGTTGAAATGATGATGACAACAAATTTATATTATTAAATTTAAGGTGCTACATTAAACTATGGTTTAATTGTCGTTTATATTTTTATTTTTGATTTGAGAGTTTTCATTTAAGCCCCAGGCAGCTTTATTTTTGAGGTTTTATTTTTATTTCTGATTTTTATTTTAATTCATTAAAAACTATTAAACCCCATATAGGGGCGTTATAGTCAAAGTTTCTATACATGTTATAAATCCAAAATTAATCTTTTAAAATTGAAGATTCCTTTTATCTAGTAGTGTTTGGTTATCTAATATATGGTCATAAGGTTTTCACATGATATTTTCATGGTTATAATAGAGATTGTTGTTAAACTCATATGTTTTATACATTTTTATTATGAAGCTTGTGTTGAATATAAAATCCATTACATGCATCTGAAAATATGAGTTTATGGATAACATACATGGGTTGGAATATATTTAAATGAAACTTTGCAATGTATGGGTGTTATATGCTCTTAAGTGTTTGAATTAATATTTGCATGTGTTAGATTTAGTATTAATTCTATAAATCAGTAAATTTAGAGTTGTACTTGTTTGTGACCAAGTAATCTGCACTAATCTAACATACACTCCTTAAACTTCATTTAGGCTTTTGAATCAATAAAATTGGAGTTTTCTAGCTTAAAATATGATTTTCCAAAATTTGCTTAAAAGCTATCCAATTTCATCTGAACCTACACATATTTATAACATGTTTTTGGAAAGCTAAATGAGCTTGAAATATAGCTTATGATAGCTTAAAAGAAATTTTTATTAGTTAACTTGAAAAGGAAACCGGTTTTCCAATTTTAGAATTTTGTAGAATTAGCTATGAATATTTTCATGCAAGAGGGTAAAGCTGTGTTTTTTTGGAAGTTCGCATGTTATACTTAATGTTTTGGATTTTTATGCCTCTTTAGAATTATTGTAAGGTTATAGATATATATAACCTAAATGTGCGATATTATTGATGTATAAAATTATTGAGTTTTTAAGCATGTAGCTATGTGGCTTCCTTAAATAAACGCTAAATGACGATTTTTAACCTTTGTTTCTGTAAAAGGTTCATATAAGTGAGTTTTTCCTATTTTCTTTAGCTAGTTGGAATTTAACTAGTTCTTTACACATATCATAAGTTACTTGATTAGATTTTTGATTTGTGAAAGACATATGTGTGAAGATGTTAGTATGTTATTTTGACATTGTTAATGTAACTAAATCTTTTAATCTTAGATTGGATTTTTTTCCATGTTTAGAGGATGTAATTGAGATTTTGTTCGGTAAAATCCACTAACGCAAGTGCACGTTATCGATCAAGTAATACAATAGTGAGTAAGAGTATCGTTTCACAGGGACTGTTGTATAATAATCTAACTAAGTACTAAAATTGGATTAACTCTAAGGTTTATCTAGTTGATCATATGAGGTTGTGATTGAATAAATTATTGAACTAAAGTACTAAATTAAGAATAAAAATTACAATCAATTTTAAAAGATACTTCGATAAGACAAGGCGTTAAGGCATTTGATTTCACCATAATCATTAGACATGAATTTCATAAAATTATGCAACCCAATCAATAATACACATGTGATGACGGAAATTCCTAAATTATTTACTATCTGATCTCTAGGTATAGCAAACCTACTCAGTTTATTAACTCACTATATCTCTATGTGAATTTAAATAAATCAGAATGCATTAGGATTCATGAACTTTCCAAATGAAGCCACACAAATAATATGGTATATCTCTATCCATATTTAATTCATGGTTATATGTTAGATGAAGCATTTGCATAATTCTCCCTTCTCAGTTTTGAACATGCACATCAGATCATTTAAATGGTAGCTAATCATTTAAAAGGCATTAAACATAATAACACATAACTCACATGAATAAAACCAATTATGGTGCATAAATATGAAATTCACATCGTCATGATTAGGGTACATCATAGCCCTAACTAAGAAAATTAGAACATAACTGAAAAAGAAATAAAATCTGAAAATTTAATTGAATCAAACATCAAGAGTTAAGAGAGCAAGAAATTCTATCACCAATTCTTCACTTCTTACTCCGGAATGCTTGACGGCTCCTAAGAAAAATAAACAACACTCTCCAAAATTAACTGATAACCTAACTACCCCATACTATTCTATTTATACTACTCTTAAGTTAACAAATCCTTTGTTTTGCGTCCAAAAATCATGGTTCAGGATCACTCTGGCGCCGCGGCCCTTCTCTTCCAGCGCTGCGGCGCTTCTTCTCTGTTTTTCTCTTCTTTTCCGCCGTAGCGCCGCGGCGCTGAGTTTTTGCCAAGCGTTCTTGCACCTCCCTTGGGCGCCGCGGCGCTGCTCTTTGGGCGCCGCGGCGCTTCAGCTCTGCCAACAAGGTTGGTCTCGGATTTCATGTGCTTTTGCTCCCTTTTGTTTTGTTTTCTTTCTTTCCTCAACCTACATCAATAAAATCATGCTTTTATGAAAAAGTTGGATGTTTCATGTAGTTTTTCTCAAAAACATAGTAATATTTGTTAATTAAAAGTGGCCAAATAACTCTCTAAACTAGAGTTATCAAAACCCCCCAAACTAACTTTTGCTAGTCCTCGAGCAAAATCAAGAAGTAACACAAACATGGACCAATAAATCCTTCAAGATGTCCTCCAAAATTTTTCCATCTTACAATTCACAGAAAAGAACAAATTCCATCCAAACAGTGAGATCGATTTGATGGTTAAGACTAATTCTAATTTCATGACCCGTGTGTGTGTGTTATCCATTCTTTTCAAATTGTATGCAGTTCAGTAACATCCACATTACTCTGAGAAGCTTTGATGAGTTATGCACAAAAACATGTTTCATAGGTTCACCTTTCATTTCTTTCTCCACTAATGTAGGCTAGTCATCCAACTAAAAATCATTAGGGCTTTATTAAGCTTGTAACGTCAGGCTGGGCTAGAGGTAAGATAAAAGTAAATTTTAGGCTCAATTCACCCCTCCCATGTTGATTTCTAGACTCCAATTAGAATCACTCTTGGTTGTATACCCTTAAACCACTTCAACTGCACAATCAACATTTACCCTTCTCTTCAAGCCATCCAACTTCTGATCAATTTAGACCCTATCCCCAAACTCACTCCATCGCCCTCAACTGCACTCAATTATGCACTTTCATTTTCTTAGTCACTCACTGTTGTTGTTTCATCCTTTTTTTTTTTTTTCTGGTTTTGTGTTGTTGTTGTGTTTTTTTTTTTTTTAAAAAAAAACCATATGAAAACTAATAAGATCCTTAAGTAGCAAAATTAATACAACGTAAGGCTTAAAAACTTCTATGCTTCAAGAAACAACTCAACAACTCCCTTGCTCCATTCTACCTCCCAAAATACGCTTACCTTCTTTAGAAATCAACATGTTTACGGGATGTGGGACAAGGTAAAAATGATTGGCTGGGTTAACAAATGTGGGTGAAAAATAAAGAACGGTTAATGCATCAAGGCTCAACAAGGTGACTAGGGATATTTAACCAAGGTTGGCTTGAACGGCTCAAACGATCCAAAAATGGCCTAAATCATGTTTTCAGTCAGATGTAGCCTAGGATTTCGCCTCGAGAGAAAATCAGATGAATTCTAAAACATGGGTGAACATTAATGGACATACACACAATTCAAAAATTCAGGATTTTTGTGCTCAAGAAATAGATCATAAATTCAGAATTAGAATTAAACAACAAATCCATCACAAGTTTAGACAAAATTCATACCTCCTACAAATTTTAAGACATCCAAATAAAGGATTCAATCATATCCAGATTCATCAATGCAGGAATGTATCACTTCAAGTTTCAAAAAAGGGTGAACACAAGTTTTAACAAACAAAAATTTTTGTTTCCCCCCCCAAACTAAATAAAGCATTGCCCTCAATGTATAAATAAAGAAGAAAAGGTAAGGAAACCCCCTGAATAACAAATGAGGCCAATTGAACTTGTGCAGCCATGGGAACTCCGAGAAGTGATCTGGACAACAAGGAAAACAAACAAAACAAAAACCTTAAGAAATTGAGAATGAAAAGAAAACCGAAATAATGAAATAAAAATGGCAAGTGAAATTAAGGCTCAGAGTGATCAGGAAAATGCGGTGGAGGTGGAAGTTGAGATTCATCCATGCCCAAGTGTCGAGCAATTGCCCGCGTCATGGCAATATTATATTCTAGGCCCAATTCCAAACGACGCAAGCGATCACTGATTGGTAACTCAGGGGCAGGTACAGCAGGCGGTTGAGCTATGGGAGTGACTTGTTCGGGCTGAGGGGGTTGGCTTGAGGCGGAGGCACCAGTGTCTTGCCGAATCGGAGGGCGTACTTCTTGGTCTCTGAAGCTTCCCACGACCTTTCTGTTAATGATTTTCATGGGTTGCAATAATTCTTCCTCTTGGTCGAATGGGACTCCGGCGTCGAGGCATAGGCGTGTGATGAGGGAAGAGTGACCCAAACCACCAGTCGTGGAACCCATAGCAGTTCTCAGAATACTGTCTTGGATTATGTTTCCCACATCAATAGTTTTACCTGTAACAATAGCAAATAACAAGGCAGCTCTGTCCTTGGTAACATCAGAAAAATGCATGACAGGCATTAATTTTGACGCAATAAAATACAACCACGCTTTGTACTCCCTATTTAACGCGGAGGAGGAAAACGACACCGCTTCGCCTCCTCGTGTTAATTTTCATGTGGTGCCTGCAGTGGCTATGGTGCCAAGAACTTCCTCAAAATCCAAATGTTCATTGAGGTAAATCCCGATGGGAGTTTTGAATGCAGTCCTATATGCCCAAAGTGCATCATCTAACTTAATAGACCAATCCTTCCTAGAGGCATTTACTGTCTTCTCCAAAATCCTCTTGATTTCCCTATTTGAAATTTCCACTTGACCACTAGTCTTAGGATGATATGCTAGTGCCACCTTATGTGTAACCCCATATTTTCCCAAGAGTGCCTCAAATTGCTTACTACTGAAATGCGACCCTTGATCACTTATGATTGCCCTAGGGGTGTCAAATCGGGAAAAAATGTTCTTTTTTAGAAATTTGACTACGACCTTAGTGTTATTTGTTGGTACAGCAGCTGCTTCTACCCACTTAGATACGTACTCAACGGCTACTAAAATGTATTCATTCCCAAATGAAGGTGGAAATGGTCCCATGAAATCAATACCCCAAACATCAAATAGTTCACACACAAGAATGTTGTTTAAAGGCATCTCATTTTTCCTAGAAATATTTCCCATTCTTTGACATCGATCACATGAGGCTACATAGAAATGTGCATCTTTAAAAAGTGTGGGCCAATAGAAACCTGATTGTAATACTTTAGCAGCAGTTTTAGAACCACTAAAATGACCACCAGCCTCCCCATCATGACAAAGTTGTAAAATGCTTACCATTTCGTCCTCAGAAACACATCTTCTTATCACCTGATCTGCGCAAATTTTACACAAGAAAGGGTCTTCCCAAAAATAGTGTTTAACATCAGAAAAGAATTTTTTCTTTTGTTGATATGACAAATTAGGGGGTAGAACATTACTTGCTAAAAAATTTACCAAATCAGCATACCAGGGGACTCGCGGGGATTTGATAGAGAATACCTGCTCATCAGGGAATTCCTCCAGAATTGGGCTGCCCACTTCATCATGATTGGGAATTCTGGATAAGTGATCTGCAACTAGGTTCTCAGTTCCCTTTTTATCCTTGATCTCCAAATCAAACTCTTGAAGCAACAATATCCACCTGATTAACCTAGGCTTGGATTCCTTCTTTTCAAGTAAGTATTTCAGAGTAGAATGATCAGAGTAAACAACTATTTTTGAACCAATCAAATAAGAAGGAAATTTATCAAAAGCAAAAACTACCGCCAGAAGTTCCTTTTCTGTAGTTGTGTAATTCAGTTGTGCTCCCGACAAGGTTCGACTAGCGTAATATATAGTTTGAAAAATTTTGTTCTTTCGTTGGCCCAGCACTGCTCCAACTGCTGAATCACTTGCATCACACATGAGCTCAAAAGGTAAATCCCAATCAGGAGCTGCCATGATAGGTGCTGACACAAGCTTTTCTTTCAAAGTGTTAAAGGCCTGCAAGCATTCATCAGAAAACACAAACGGGGCATCTTTAACCAACAAGTTAGACAAAGGTCTAGCAATTTTTGAAAAATCTTTTATAAATCGCCTATAAAATCCAGCATGCCCCAAGAATCCGCGAACGAGTTTGACAGATGTGGGTGGAGGCAATTTTGCAATAACCTCCACTTTGGCTCTATCAACTTCTATACCGTCTTTGGAGATTTTGTGTCCAAGCACAATCCCTTCCTGCACCATAAAATGACATTTTTCCCAATTCAAAACAAGGTTAGTTTCCTCACATCTTTGTAACACCAATGCCAAATTATGTAAGCATAAATCGAATGATGTGCCAAAAACAGAAAAGTCATCCATGAAAATTTCAATGAATTTCTCAACCATATCAGAAAAAATGGCCATCATACAACGCTGAAAAGTTGCCGGTGCATTACAAAGACCAAATGGCATTCTTCTATATGCAAAAGTGCCATAGGGACAAGTGAACGTGGTCTTTTCTTGATCCTCGGGTGCAATAGGGATTTGATTATACCCTGAATATCCATCTAGAAAACAGTAAAATTGATGTCCTGCAAGTCTTTCCAACATTTGATCAATAAATGGTAAAGGAAAATGATCTTTTCTAGTGGCGTCATTTAATTTCCTATAATCCATACAAACACGCCACCCAGTAACTGTTCTAGTTGGAATTAACTCATTATTGTCATTCTTTTGAACAGTCATACCTCCTTTCTTCGGCACAACTTGCACAGGACTTACCCATGAACTATCAGATATAGGATAGATGATCCCGGCATCTAATAGTTTGATAACCTCAGCTTTCACCACTTCTTGCATTTTTGGATTCAGACGCCTTTGGGGTTGAATGGTGGGCTTGTATTTCTCCTCCATAAGAATTTTGTGCATGCAAATGGAGGGGCTTATTCCTTTAATGTCTGCAATCTTCCATCCAATTGCGCCTTTGTGCTCTCTTAACACCCTAAGCAGTTTTTCCTCCATAAGATCTGTCAAAGAAGAAGAAATAATTACAGGTAGTGAGGAATTGCCATCTAAATATGCATATTTTAAATGAGAAGGTAAGGGTTTAAGTTCAAGAATAGGAGGCTCTTCAATTGATGGCTTAGGCCTTGTGATGGACTGTCCCACTTCTTCAAGTTGCAATGCCTTATGCCTCGGAATTGGTGGATTTGCCTCCATAAATTCTACATATTCCCTTATTTCCTCATTCTCAACATCCGCACCAGTAGATTGGGTTAGACAAGCTTCAAGCGGATCCTTGAAAACATCTTCCTGAAAAATCTTAGATACCAGTTTATCAATGGTGTCAATTCTAAAGCAAGAATCATCAGTTGAGGGATATTTCATTGCTTCAAACACATTAAAGGTGACATGATCATCTTGAACCCTGAGAATTAATTTTCCTTGTTGCACATCTATCAAGGTTCTTCCAGTAGCTAGAAAAGGACGGCCTAAAATGAGCGAAACCTCATGATCTTCCTCCATTTCTAGAACAATGAAATCTACAGGAAAAATAAACTTGTCAACCTTTACTAGTACATCTTCCACAATACCTCTTGGGTGCTTAATTGTTCGGTCTGCTAGTTGAAGTGACACTGTGGTTGCTTTAACCTCTCCCAAACCTAATTTCTTAAAAACAGAAAAAGGCATTAAATTGATACTAGCCCCTAAATCACATAATGCTTTTTCGAAATAAGAGTCACCAATAGTACAAGGAATAGTAAAACTCCCTGGATCTTTTAGTTTAGGTGGCAACTTATTCTGCAGAATGGCTGAACATTCCTCATTCAATTTTACTGTTTCATAATCCTCCAGCTTCCTTTTGTTGGCCAAAATCTCCTTCAAGAATTTTGCATAGCTAGGCATCTGGGCTAAGGCATCTGCAAAAGGAATGTTAATATGCAATTTTTTAAACACCTCAAGAAATTTAGAAAATTGCTTATCTAATTTGTGCTGCTGGAGTCGTTGAGGGAATGGAATAGGAGGCACATAGGGCTTGGGATCATCAGGAAAAAGCTTGCTCTTGCATGTTTCCTTGGATTGCTCATTACTCTCTTCTTCTTGTTCAATGTTGACCTCCTGTTTAGCATCCTCTTGTCCCAATTGTTTGCCACTTCTCAAAGTAATTGCCTTTATGTTCTCAATAGGATTCTTTTCTGTGTTGCTTGGCAAAGAACCCTGTGGTCTACCTGAGATCATATTAGCCATCTGTCCTATTTACATTTCCAGATTTCTGATAGATGACTCTTGATTCTGGAGTCTTGCATCTGTACTCTTCATGAAATCTTGAGTGGAGGTCGCCAGCTTAGCAACAATATCTTCCAGATTCGACTTTTTCTCCTCCTGTTGCTTGAATCCTGGTGGTGGTCTCATCGCATTTTGATTGCCCCATGAAAAATTCGGATGATTTCGCCACCCCGGGTTGTAAGTGTTGGAATAAGGATTATTTTGTGACCTGTTAAAATTTCCAACAAAATTAGCATTTTCAGAAGGTTGAGCAAAATTGTTACCTACCTGGCATTCATTGCTGGCATGTCCTCCACCACAAAATTCACATACGGCATTCTGAATTTTCATAGCTGAAGCACTCATATGGTCTATCTTTCTGTTAAGTGCTTCAAATTGAGCTGTGAGTGCAGATAATGCATCCACTTCATGAACTCCTGCCGTTCTCCTAGTTTGTAGCCTTTCAGTAGGCCACTGATAGTTGTTTGATGCCATCTCTTCTATTAGATCAAAAGCCTCCTCAGGTGTTTTATTATTTAATGTCCCACCTGCAGCTGCATCAATAGTAGCCCGGATACTTGCACTAGACCCATTATAAAAAGTTTGTACCTGCATCCAGACTGGTAATCCATGATGTGGGCACCTCCTTAGCAGCTCCTTGAATCTTTCCCATGCTTCGTATAACGACTCATTATCCATCTGCAAGAAATTAGTGATATCGTTACGCATTTTTGCAGATTTTGCTGGAGGGAAAAACTTACCGAGGAATTTTTGGGCCATAGTATCCCAGGTGGTGATTGATCCTGCAGGAAGAGATGTGAGCCAATTCTTGGCTTTATCCCTCAGCGAGAATGGGAACAATCTCTATCTAACTGCATCATCTGACACTCCATTAAATTTAATAGTGTCACAGATTTCGAGAAATGCATCAATGTGGGCGTTTGGATCATCACAAGGTAGCCCACTAAATTGCACAGATTGTTGAATCATTTGGATGAGAGATGGCTTGATCTCAAAGTTGTTTGCTTGAATAGCTGGCCTCCTAATGCTTGAAGTGGCACCTTGAACAGTTGGTGCTGCATAATCTCTCAAAAGTCGGCGAGGGTTTTCAGCTTCACCTGCATCCGCCATTTTCTCAGTGCGATTTCTCTGTTCTCTTAACAGTCTTTTGAAAGTACGCTCGATTTCTGAATCAAACTTAACAAGTTCCCATTGTTTAGTTCTTCTCATACACCAACGCACTCCTAAAAAAAATGAACAAAATAAAAGAAAGTAGATTAAATCAAGAGTTATCCGGTATTAATATTAATTAGTATTAAACAAGTAGTCCCCGGCAACGGCGCCAAAAACTTGTTCGGTAAAATTCACTAACGCAAGTGCACGTTATCGATCAAGTAATACAATAGTGAGTAAGAGTATCGTCTCATAGGGACTGTTGTATAATAATCTAACTAAGTACTAAAATTGGATTAACTCTAAGGTTTATCTAGTTGAACATATGAGGTTGTGATTGAATAAATTACTGAACTAAAGTACTAAATTAAGAATAAAAATTACAATCAATTTTAAAAGATACTTCGATAAGACAAGGCGTTAAGGCATTTGATTTCACCATAATCACTAGACATGAATTTCATAAAATTATGCAACCCAATCAATAATACACATGTGATGACGGAAATTCTTAAATTATTTACTATCCTATCTCTAGGTATAGCAAACCTACTCAGTTTATTAACTCACTATATCTCTATGTGAATTTAAATAAATCAGAATGCATTAGGATTCATGAACTTTCCAAATGAAGCCACACAAATAATATGGTATATCTCTATCCATATTTAATTCATGGTTATATGTTAGATGAAGCATTTGCATAATTCTCCCTTCTCAGTTTTGAACATGCACATCAGATCATTTAAATGGTAGCTAATCATTTAAAAGGCATTAAACATAATAACACATAACTCACATGAATAAAACCAATTATGGTGCATAAATATGAAATTCACATCGTCATGATTAGGTTACATCATAGCCCTAACTAAGAAAATTAGAACATAATTGAAAAAGAAATAAAATCTGAAAATTTAATTGAATCAAACATCAAGAGTTAAGAGAGCAAGAAATTCTGTCACCAATTCTTCACTTCTTACTCCGGAATGCTTGACGGCTCCTAAGAAAAATAAACAACACTCTCCAAAATTAACTGATAACCTAACTACCCCATACTATTCTATTTATACTACTCTTAAGTTAACAAATCCTTTGTTTTGCGTCCAAAAATCGTGGTTCAGGATCACTCTGGCGCCGCGGCCCTTCTCTTCCAGCGCTGCGGCGCTTCTTCTCTGTTTTTCTCTTCTTTTCCGCCATAGCGCCGCGGCGCTGAGTTTCTGCCAAGCGTTCTTGCACTTCCCTTGGGCGCCGCGGCGCTTCAGCTCTGCCAACAAGGTTGGTCTCGGATTTCTTGTGCTTTTGCTCCCTTTTGTTTTGTTTTCTTTCTTTCCTCAACCTACATCAAT
This sequence comes from Artocarpus heterophyllus, assembly GCA_025403435.1. Lineage (NCBI taxonomy): Eukaryota > Viridiplantae > Streptophyta > Magnoliopsida > Rosales > Moraceae > Artocarpus > Artocarpus heterophyllus. The sequence continues at coordinate 14,800,645 of CM046334.1, forward strand.
AAAATCATGCTTTTATGAAAAAGTTGGATGTTTCATGTAATTTTTCTCAAAAACATAGTAATATTTGTTAATTAAAAGTGGCCAAATAACTCTCTAAACTAGAGTTATCAGATTTGACTATTCATTTTAAGCTAGTGAACAATATAATTAGTTCATAAAACCTCGTTGGTGGCTGCCTTAAAGAAACCAAAAAAAAAACTGTGTTTATTCGTTTAGTTTCTACCTTAGAAACTTATAGGAATTTAAACTATATCCTCTAAGCTTCGTATAGCCATAAAAATCACATTATTTGGACACCCGTAGCCAAAGAAATGCACTTTGGAAATTAGACATCAGTGTAGTGAATTTTGTAGAAAATAGCCACGGTCCTGTTTGGCATTACATGTTTTTGGAGATATTAATAGTGTCAAAATTAAGCATATGATAACTCGTTGGAAAGGTCCAGATGTTAACTTCAATCAGGCTCTAATTTTATAATTTTTGAAGTTGTGTAGAATATTTTATGAATATTCTTATAATAGTCGTCAAAGTTGTATTTTTTCAAAAATCAGTAAAACAAAGAACCAAAATTGCTACATTTTGATATACAATGCCTACACCCAAACCGATCCTTGAACCTTGTAGGACCTTTAAATTGTGACTTGTAGAACTTAGTTTCACTTCGCGTGGGACTACATAGCCTAAGTTGTGTGCATTCAAAGTTTCACTTAGAAATTTTGCGAATTGCAAAATTTCTTAAAGTCTAAGACTTTGATATCTTGAAGATTATTTTGAGTAATCTAAAAGGTTCTAGTAATGGCATACAATGATTCAATGTAAGATTTGTCTGTATGTTTTCTCTTAACACTAGTTTTGCTACTTTGGTAACTTAAGAGATTCCAAGAAATTGAATCTAGAGTGAGATTTAAAATACTTGCATATTTGATATGTTATATGGTTATGTTATATTTGTATAATTGTTGCATTGGCATATGCATTGCATTTACATTGGTTATTGCACTTGACGAGATGCTTGACACATGAAGGCCCTTAAGCTATTAGCTCAGGTTATGGCATTTAGGTAAGCATAGACGCTTGAGCTTTATTGCTTGGATGACAGTATGGTAACTACTACGGGTAGTGTGAACCCTATAACATAGTAAGTGTAGAAGGTGTAAGTTTACCTACTGTTGGTTATGTCTACTGTTTAAGTTTTGTTATTTACTACTATTAGCCATGATGGGTAAGCATCCTATTCTGATCGGACCTATTTCTCTCAAGACTAGGTTGAAATGGGTTGACTAGTCTTTGTAAGGCTTGATGCCCATGGCTCGGTGAGATTCACCATGTTTATATATTTATATAGATATTAGTGAGGTTCAAATTATTTATCTATTTATGCATCAATGCTAGTGAGGTTCATCATTGCCAAGTTCATTGACACAAAATGATTTCTGAGACATTTAGAGATACGGTTAGATAGGAAGACTCTAAAAGAGCTTTGGAATAGGTACAATAGCTCAAGAATGAGCTCCAGGATTGGATCTACATACTGGCATGTATAGATACAATGTTATATGATGACTTGGTGATTTTGTTACGCCTTATGCTGTGAAATGTGTATCTGTGAGTTGATGCATGTGGTTGGAGTCATCTTCACGTTGTAATCTTTTTTCCCCTACTGAGCATTCGGCTAACCCTTTTTATGTTTTTCTCCTGTTTTTAGGATTTACAGATTGTATTAACTGCTAACCGCACTCGGTTGCCTTTTTAGGGGCCCGAAGCCCAAGATAGCTTATGTACGGTTTTACTCTATTTAATTTTCTCTTAGTGTGATATTGTATTATGTGTACAGAAACTATATCAATATAACAACATCTCAAGTCTATATACTTTTTAGAGCATTTTGTAATTTTAGACTTTTACTATTTTTAATTTAAAAACTCCGAAGCAAGTACTTATTGCTAGTAATACTCTATTTTTGGTTTTGGATCAGCTGAATCTAATTTAATTTTAATTATCTATTGACCCTGCTTTAGGGCGTTACAGGAGAGCAACACAAAAAATGATTTTGCTCCAAACATGTTTGGGACACATGTTAGTCCTACGTGTGAAAGCGCATTGGCGTTTTTTAATACAGTAAAAAGAAAGATAAGAAAAGGCGAACATGAAGATGAAACATGACGAAAGCAATTTCATTTGGTTCTTACACTCAAGCAAAAGAAGAAGAACAACTCTCAAGCACGTTGGCAAGTTGCTACATGGTTTCAGTTTTCAAAGACGAGAAATGAAATATAGCTTGCAACAACAATCACCCCCTCGCACTGCTATCAAATACGTCAGCTCAGCAACTCTGCTTTATTCTTGATGTCTCTATTTCACCTTGCATAAACTGCACAAGCAAAGAAAAACAATAGTACTAGTGCCTGGTCAATTATACTTCAACACCAGCATGATAACAAGCATTTTTGTGACATGGCAAATAAACAAATAAGATTGTTGATACATGCATAAGATTAAGTGGCCTTTTTGAGAATGTAGTTAAAACGGTAAAATTATTCAACTAAATTTTGTACAATAATTTCTTTCACAAAATTGAAATTTCAAACTAAGGTTATTAATATTAATGGCCCTTAAATTTTAGGGTCTCCCTCACTTTAACCCCTAAACTTTAAAAATCATAACTTTATCCCCTGAACTTTTAAAACTTCTCAATTTACCTTTTGAATTTTAAAAATCGCTATTTTGCCTCTATTTAAACCTCCTTATTTTTTTCCTTATTTTTTATTTTCTATTTAAATAAACAAAATTAAGCCAACGTGATTCAGATATAGGTCATCTGTAAGGGTAAAATGAGATTTTATAACTCTGAAGTTTTCTTTCACTTAACGCCATTGTCTTTTTTTAATCAAAACTCTAATTTAGGATAGTTTTGTCTGCATATTTCTTCTCATTTTTAATATGCAACTTATTTAATAAGTCGATGTTGTTTGCTGATATCTAAATTTGAATACTATAGAAGATGAATTAAGCATTAAAGATGATGAGATATCGACGAACAATATTGAAAAGAAATATGTGTATAGATCTTTCTTAAATAAGAACAGATAAAAAAAGTTAATTGAGAGTATAAACATAAAAAAACTTAAGAGTAATAAAATCTCATTTTGCTCTTACAGGTGACTCATGTGTGAATCACATAAGCTTAATTATATCTATAGAAAATCGATAAACATGAAAAATATACAGAGGATCAAAACAATGACAAAATTGTGATTTTTAAAATTCAAGAACAAAGTGAGAAGTTTTAAAAATTTAGGGGATAAAGTGGTGATTTTTAAAATTCAAAGGCATAATAAAAAAGACCTTAAAGTTTAAGGGTCATCAATATTAATAACCCTTCAAACTAAATTAGATTCAAATCTTAGTTTCAACCTTTCCAAAACGCCACGCTTAAATGTGCATACAAAATATAAGTGCATATAAAAATTATGTTAATTCCATGTCATAAAATTATAGAGGTCTTGGGATGGCAGCAAAATGGAGAGGAGAGGAGATAAGAAACAGGGAGATAAAAGGCATTATTTACCTCCACATATGCTCTAATTTTTTTTAACAGTTGTAACATACTTCATGAGCATGCCAACCACATCCGGTGAGACCCTTGACCCCGATTCCTTCAAGTTTTTAATCTTCGTCTCCGTTTCTTCCTTAAGCCGTTTGGCGATGGGTTCAGAGTTCGTCTAACAATGGAGAAAGAGTTATGGACCGGTTCGATAACATCATTACAAAAAAAAAAAAAAAAAAAAAAAGGGTTTTCACACTCAAAACAAAACTGTTCTAAAAAGGCTCCCAAATGGACCTTAAAAGGTTAAGATCAAACACTAATGAAGCTTATGGATTGCTACATGTTTGGTATTGTTCTTCTTAGGCTGTACAAAGAAAGGAGAAGAGAAAATATAACTAAATTACACTATACCTCGGCTATTTTCTTTTGGTACTCAGCTTCCATGTTTGAGCGATAAACTGCCATGTCGCTCTCGGCTTCATCTTTAGCTTGCTTTAACCGAGTCATCCTTACTGAAATAGCGCAAAAAAGAAAGAAAAACGTCCAAACCTTAATGAAATAAAATGGAATGTGAAGGAAAAGAAGATTATTTGCAGATGCTACAAAACATTGATCATATCGATTTCGATACATGATTTTGATTCGATTCAACAATTTGCGAAAACAAAATGTTCAAGACAGATAGATGTAAGATATGCTTTTTACAGCTCCTGGCACTGGAGATAATCTGTTGAGCCTCTTGCTCTGCTGTTAGCAGCATCTGGATGCCTCCGTGGCCTCTTAACGAGTCCATTGCAACTGCAAAAACTCGGGACTTGGTAATAAGCAATAAATTATGAAAAAAATATAGATTACTATTATTGGCTTTTTTTATTGAAAAAAAGTATTAGATGTTAATGGCACAGAAATATTATTGAATAAAAAAGGTTCTAATTAACAGTGTGTTGAAAAGATTAAATCTTGAGATGCATGGGATTATTTATATTACCTGTTGGAAGGATTCTGCAAATGAATATATTTCCTTGGAAACGCTTTCAAAAGGAAGGCTGAAAAAATTTGGTTTGGAGAGAGAGATATACGTTAGATTAGGTTTTTTTTTTTTTTATAATTTAGAAAGAGAAGTAACAAAACTAATCCCACGAATATCTCTCGTCAAACCTATACGTGTAAAACACCAGCTTAAAGAGGAGGTTTTATTCATTATTTATTTATTTTCTTGCCTCTTTTAGTTGACTGTTTCATTCGACTTGTCCATAGCAGGAAGGAAACACAGTTTTTTGGTCTATTATTATTATTTTTTTATTTAAGGCTGAAGATGGAATAAGAACTCTTGACCTTAACATCGGAGGCATGAATGTAACTGCTTTCCAGTTTCCACCTAGAAATATCTTTACAATCTTTGAGCATCATAGTTTATAATATTGATTTTTTTTTTCTTGAAAACCCATTATTTTCAATCATCATTCTCTTAGCAGAGAATTTATGTGCCTTTTTTTTTTAAATGGGAAAAGTAATATGGTCTTGAAGACATTGATTAGGAAATGCTAGGCATTGTATGTGATTGACGTCCATGATAACAAGGAAAAAAAATTCAAGATATTCTATTTGGCTTAATTCATGTCAATTCGTTTATTTTCACAGGAAAAAAAGTACAAAGAAAAAACTTGCTTTTGCTAGACCTTAGAAAACAAAATTATTACCACAAACTAGCCTGTTTGGTAAGAAGTGGTCCTAACTATTATCTCAGTTATGAACAATGCAAAGCTCTCACATATTATAGTAAAATAAAAAAGTTACTACAGTGTAAAGCTACTACATGCTACAATAAAAACTGTTCTAATTAGTGGTTCCAACCACCGTATCAATAGTTTTAACACTGTATAAACTGTGGACAACACATAACTAAGAGGGACACAGTTTAGTTGAAGAGAGTGAAATCTAAACTGTAATTACTACTTTACTACACAAGACAACGATCATGTACTTATTCTGCAGAAAATCCTTGCCTGCATTATTTTTAACAAGATATTGAAAAAGGCGTTTATATGTACTTGGGCATTAATTATTATAATAATTATTTGCTATTTCCACAGTGCTGGGAAGTTCCATCGGCCAAGTGAAGAGTGCAGCCTTCTGGAGCCAAGCAGCAGTTGCAGCTGGGCTTAAGCCTTTCACTGGAAGACCCACAGGTCATGTACTCCACGTTCAAGCAATACAGTGGGCAAATTTTGTCTACTTTCGCATGATCCGCCGATTGGAGCCCCACAAGAGCTGTTGCTATAATTACACAAACATAAACACACAATCACAAATACAAAACTTGTTATTCTTTAAATATTAGACATAAAATTAAATCAGTTGTTTTTGCTTTTCTTTTTTGTTTTATTTTGAAATCATCCATTTTGGGACATAAATAGAATATCTATGACAATTGTCAAATTTAAGGCAAGAGGACAAAAGCATAATCTTTATAATATATTTATCAAATAAAAGAAGATTAAGATTGTGGAATTAGATCACTGTACCAATTATTACAAGGAGAAGAAGAGTAATGCTCAGCTTGTTGGTTGCAGCCATATTGGTTCTTGAATTTTCTCCACCTTAATTGCTACAAACGAATTTTAAAGGGTTGAAGAAGGATTTATACAGTGGCTTTGGCCCAAAAAAAAAAATTAATATATACAGAAGGTCAACTTGGGGACTTTAACTCTTACTTTTGTTGCGTAACATGTGAACGTGGAGTCGTGATCTCAACCTTATGTAGGTTTATTTTATGCGCCACATCTGACTTTTTTTTTTTTTGGATGAAAGGCCCATATCTGACTTAAGATAATGTATATGTATTTATCGCATGGTTATCATTCTACGTTCAACTTCAATTGTCTACCGTTCAATTCTGGATAAGCACCACTTTGATTAATTTAAATCATTCAATTGATGATGTCTGGTATTTTCACGTACTTATTCGTCATTTTCATATAGCGCAATCTTATTTTATCTATTGAGGTTAAAATCCTGTTAATAATAAAATATTAAGATTTAATCTAAAATGTACATTATATATTATATTGGTGTTTATATTTTTATGAGTAGTAGTGTTATAATCTACGGGGTGAAAAAAATTTTCTTTGAGGTATGACTTCATAGCATTATATGCATGGTATATTATTGCGTAATCATTTTAGATGCATATGTTCATGATAAATGTGTGTATTGTGCCCAAGAGCTTATTGTGAGCAATTTGTCTTACAGTATAGATAAATGGCTCGAGATTTGCTAAAACCAGAATCCACATATTGAATAATGGGAAAGCATCTTGTCATTGAAGTCTGGCTTGCATTTATAGATGATGCATTGAAGTTAGGCATCCAAGCATGGCTTTAAAGCAAGTTTTTGTCAGAAGCATCATTTTAGGTAAAATAGAGTAGAGCCAATGTTAGGTAAAAAGACTTGGCTATTTAAGGTAACAAACTTTTTAGAATAAGAAAAATTAATTTTATTCTTATGGGTTAAAACTTTATTATTTATAAAACTATGGATCCTAATTTAACATATATCGTACTTTTTAGTATAAAACTCACTATTTTATTAGTAACGAAGTTTTAACTCACTATAAAGTTAAATAGAATTACACTTAAAATAATGTAATGAGCACCACAATGTCACTTATTAGATGATGATGTGTTGAGGAACCCACAAAAAAAAAAAAAAAAAGCAAAAACCACTGCCGCCAAACCAGAAAGTCGACGCCGTGGTAAACTGAAAGTTTGGTGTCTGTCACATCACAAACCGTTCGCATTGGTCAAAAATTGAACCACCCCAACTATCAGCTTACTGCATGTAAACTGTTTGGTTGATGTTCCATGAAACTAACAAACACTGACCACTGAAAGTTCAAGTTGTTTCACTAGGCCTACTTCGGCAGGCGGAAAAGGGCGAGGAAAGAAATTGGAGGAAGGATTTTGGTGAGGAAAAGGGAATCTTAAGTTGTTTGATAGAAAAAAAAAAAAAAAAAATAGGGAAGGAAGGAAGTTATAAATCCATGAGGCCCACTATTTTCCAATCCTTTCAACTTTAGAAAGAAAAGAAAGGGGAAAATTTTGATAAACGAGTGAGATATAAAATAACTATTCTAAACATAGTCACTTGTGATCTTTTTATTTGTACAATGTTATTATTTTAAAATACGCTAGATTTAACATTTTCTTTTTCACTTTTCTTTTTGTTCTATCAAATAAAAATAAAAGAAAATCCTCTTTTCTAACATTTTACTTCATTCACAACTTTGATAAATTTTATTCATTGATCATATTGTTAAATATTTTAGAATCTTTTTTTAATTTAGAGGTCAAAGATAAGTATTTTTTTTAGACGATTAAGCTTGCATCTGATGTTAAAATAGAAAATGAGCTCCTTACACTCTGTTTGGTTGCATGGATGGAGGGTAGGAATGATGGAGACATTTTAGAGGGATAGAGGGTAGGAAGGATAAAGATAATAGTGACTCTCCCTTGTATTGTTTGGTAAGATAGAAGGAAAGAGAACAAGTCTCCATTCCTTTGTTTGGCATTGAAACAAAAATAAGAAGGATATATTGAATTTTATTTTTCAGATTACTATATTGCCTATATTTTGTATATACACTATTTATAAATTTTTTATTGTGCTTGTTCAAATACCTTTATTGTAAGGCAACAGTCATGCATTTTTATATAAAGAAAAAACATAAATTCAAGGGGTAAAAACTTTTGCTGTTAATTTCTATAATAATGCTATGACAATATAATATATTGTTTACGAAGATATGATCAATTATAATTATAATTTATGATATCAATGGTATTCTTCAGCATTCTATGATATAATCCCAATTTATAATCTTATAAACCTTCAACAAAATAGAAACCGAAGAAACGAAAGACAATCATATTGTTGCTAACTTGTGTTAATATCCATAATATGTGATAATGAGTTCTTGAAATATTAAAGATTCAAAATATAATATATTACATCATAAGAAAGTTTAAAGTGCTAATAAAAATTAAGAAGAGAAGGCACAGAAACAAGTAGTTAAATTGTTGTGTGCATCAGATTTTCTATAAAGATTGGAAAATGGAAATATTTGATAAAGAAGAGGTCTGATTGAAATTACCTTCTTTTTTTTTTTCCCCTAAATTGTTGTTAAATTGTTGTGTGCATCAGAAATGGTTTTTTCTTCCCTGCTTGAGCATTTCCTTCCCATTTTTTTGCTTCCTGATCTGTCCTATAGAGGAAGGATGAAAATTGGTGGACCCAAGTGGATTGCACATCCTCTCACATCTCCTCTCCATCCCTATTTCCTTCTAATCAAACACATGATTTAGCCTCTCCCTCCACTCCTCTCCATCCACCCCTCAATCCCCCATACCAAACAAGTTGTTAATGTTTTTGTGGCAAGTATATGTTGGATTGGTACCAATGAGAAGTAAATGCCTAGTTTTTACAGAGGTTTTGAATACCGGATCTAAAAAGAAAAACCAAATAACGTCGAGTGCAATTGTACTCTACAAAGCAAAGTAGAATCTTACCTGCATCACCATAATGTAGCTTGCTTATATCTTATATATGTGATTAATTATGTAGTTAAGGTGCGTATTTGACATGAACATGCTTTGATGACTATTAGCATTTGCAAGCATGCACAATATCAGTAAAAGACATTGTATCCGATTATTACGGATGTAAAATATGTGCATGTAAAATGATTTTTTATGCAACTTCATTTGTGGCATGAGATTGTTTGAAAATAATTTAGAGTTGGTCACGATGGAGATTTCTATGTTAACTTTACGTTTCATCCACCAAAGAAATTTGAAAAGTTCAAAGCGTTGAGTATTTTATATTTGTTCTCGTATATGTATAATAAGAAGTTTATAGGAGAACGGTAGATAATAACAACAAACATGAATTATGAAGTTTTAAAGTTATATGACGTGGGTGTTGCATTGCCATGCTGGAAAGCCGTAGATTCATGTCACAACTCTTTCAGTGATTTGATTTTCTATCTTTCAACAAGGCTATTATTCTAGTCCAATATGCATAAGAAGGAAAACAAGGAAGCATCTAAGGGAAGAGAAAGACCTATCATAATTAAGCATTTCAAAACCATCCTAACTAAGCATTTCAAAAAGGGTTGCTCATTGCACGCAACCTGGACACGTTAAACATAGCCTATAAAAAGAAAATACCTTACTATAGAATTTTCATTTTCTAGGCTGTGATAAGTAATCAATCATGCCAAAATCTTGTCAAAAATAGAGACGTTCAAAAAATCTAATAAACTGTTTAAATTAAACCAAATCGAACCAATCTGGTGGTTTTATTTTAATTTTGAATGGTTCGGATGGTTTCTATGCAAATAATTTTGGATGGTTTGCTTAGTGGTTTGGCACTCCTAATTCACCCAAACCGTCTGCCAAACCGTTCACCAATCCGCCATATGTATTTTTTATAAAATATATTTTATATGTGAGAATTTTTATTATTTTTTATATAGATTATTTTTAATTGGTAATGAGAAAAGTTCTACTTGTATAAGATGCATCTCTCCACATTCTATAATTTCACTTTTCCCTCCTTTTTTGATCGAAATTTCACTTTTGCCTCAATTTTTCCTAAATGTTAATCACCCATCAACATATATATATATATATATATAGAAGAAAAAAATCAAATAAAGGAAAAAAAAAAAAACAAATACGACTAACTCGTAGCCAAAATGAAAAAAAAAATGAGAGTAAAAAAACCTCAAAACAAAAATGAAAAAAGTCATGGAACCCTAGTCTGCCTCTCCCCTTCCAGTGTCGTCTCTGCAATACCATTGGCCCATTCATCGTGCCATCTCTACCATCTCTGTTGTCCTTCCTGTTGTTGTCTCTCCACTACTTTTTTAGTTCAAATTTAAAACTTAATTGGGTTGTCTTTTGTTACGTTGTACTTTTGACCGGATCTAGTTGGTTATTGTGAACTTAATTTGTATTATCATGACCTTTTAGTTTGGTTTTTGGTTTGTATTAAAACTTTGAACGATAAGCTTTAGTTGTTTTACTTTGATTCGTGTTAGGTGAAAACTTTTTTATTTTTAAGTGCAAACTATCCAAACTACTTACGAGTGATTTTGTTTGATTTGGTTTTTATAAAAAATATCAAACCGTCCAAAAATAAAATTTATTTTTCGTTTGGTTGATGGTTTGGAAGAAAAAACCGCCCAAACCACCTACGAACACCCCTAGTCAAAAGACGTTAACATGTATGTATGTATTCTCATTAAAAAAAAAAAATCTTGTTAAGGGCCTTCAGTCATTTAATTCCACCACTTAAAGGTTTAGCTCTCATCTTAAGTATGGATAAATATTTTATGTATAAAATGAAGTTTATGGGAAATATAGACCGTATTATAATTGTACATATACAAATTTTACTTTGGAAATGAACTTGTACATTTTCATCTTTCGCCTCTTTGTTCAGGTGTTAGCCCACCTTTCCCACATTTAGGACAGCTCTTCAATCCGAATCCTTGGCAATCAAAACACCTAAAGATTCATGAAAGCGTGTCAGATTTTATTTGGACTGTAGAATTTGTTACAAGAAATCAAATTGGTTAATCATTTTAAACAAGGAGAAAAAAATAATTACTTACTTCCATCGCTCAAATATGTTCCCATTCTTCTTATTTTTTCCTGTTCCCTGAGAATGATAGCTTTCAATATTAACTTTGAATACAAAAATGATCCTTAGAGGGGAAAGAAGAAGTTACTAATTTCAGTTTGGTGTTATCCAATAGCAACATATCATGTTCAAAGATTTTCTACTTTGCTTTACCTTAATTTTTTGCTAAATAAAAAATCATATATATGTAAAAGGCCATCATTTATTAGTCCTAGACAACATATATGGTGCTATAGTCTTAGGAATTTCATGTTTCATGTATCCTCCTACCAAAGGAATAAAAGCCTAGAAAGCTCTTTAGCTCCTTTGGGTGACTATGGGTCGGGGCCACCGGCATGATGAGAGCTTTAGCCGTGTACTCCATCACTCTTATCAATAAAACAAGTAGCCATGTTTTGCATATGTGTTGCCTCACTTTTATGATTAATTATTCTATGTTATCGGTGTCTCATGTTTATGTGAAGAAGAAGTAGAAGTGCTCCTTTGCACGAGAGAGTATCAAGTTCCTTGACCATATCATAGACCACAGCCATATCCGTATGGATTTGAGAAAGGTGAGAGCCATCCAAGAGTGAAAGATGACGGCCGATGTGAAGGAACTTTGCTCATTTCTTAGACTAGCCAACTACTATAGGCGTTTTTGTTGAGGGTTATTCCAAGAAAGCCACACCCTTGACTGAACTGTTGAAGAAGGGGGTGACATGGAAGTGAGCGACTAGTGTCAAGAAGCATTCGAGAGTTTGAAGGAAGCGATGATGGAAGATCCTATACTTGTATTCCCAGATATCACCAGGCCGTTAAAGGTATAGACTGATGCATTAGACTATGCCTTGGGAGGGGTGTTAATGCAAAAAGGCCATCCAATGGCCTATGAGAGTCGCAAGTTGTCTGAAGCAGAAAGGAAATACATGGCGCAAGAGAAGGAGTTTATGGCCGTGATTCATTGTTTATGAGAGTGGAGACACTACCTTCTAGGTTCGAAGTTTGATGTGAAGACAGAAAACATAACCATGAGTCATTTCTTTACACAACCAAAGCTTACCCTGAACCAAGCAAGATGGTAGTAATTCTTGGCTAAATTCGGCTTTCATTTTGAGCATAAGGCTAGTCGCACCAATCAGGCAACAGATGCCTTAAGTCACAAGGTTGAACTTGCGGCGTTGAAGATGCTAGCTAACATGTTGGCTAGCACTATGACTACTTCAATCAGAGAACGCGTCAAGGAAAATTTGGAGAAAGACCCCACCGTGGAGACCCTATTGAATCTTGTAGAAGAAGGGAAGACTCGCCAGTTTTGGGTAGGGGATAGACTTCTTTTTGCAAAGCATAGTTGCTTGTATGTTCCAAAGGCCAGAGACTTGCGGAGGACACTCTTGAGAAAATGTCATTACACTTTATAGGCGGGATGTTATGGAGTACATTAGAACCTATCTCACCTGCCAACAAGAAAAAATATAAAGGCAAAAGACACCTGGTCTATCGGAGTCATTATCTATACCGAGCAATACATGGAGAGTTTCTCGTTCGACTTTCGTCACTAACCTCCTAAAGGTAGGGGATTTGTCGACTATCTTGGTGATCATTGACAGATTTTTGAAGTATGCAATGTTTGTGCTGGCATCCAAGTATTGCGGAGTAAAAGAGATAGCCCAATTCTTTAAACACATTGTGAAGTATTGGGGTGTGCCCCAAAGCATAGTCAGTGATCGAGACATAAAATTCACTGAAACCTTTTGGACTGAGCTATTCAATCTTCTTGGCTCATACTTGAACATTTCCTTGAGCGACGGTCCACAGATAGACAAACAAACATAGAGATTCAATAGGATGCTGGAAGAGTATATGCAGCACTTTGTCAGTGCCAACCAGAAGAACTAACCGCAGCTACTCGATGTAGCTTAATTTTATTTCGACGCCCAAATGGGCTCTTCCACTAACAAAAGTGATTTTGAGATTATGCAGGGTCAGTAGCCTCTTTTGCCATACATAGTTGATGAATATCGTGGGAAGAGTCCATGAGCCTTCAACTTTACTAGAGAATGGAAGACCAACAATGAGATCGCCGAAACCTACTTAGAAAGAGCTTCAAACAGAATGAAGAAGTGTGCTGGTCAACATAGAGGACCACGTGAGTTCTAACCATAAGACATAGTCTTGGTCAAGTTGGTGCCAGATTGTCTCTGCTACCATGGTGGAAAAGACAAAAGACTAATCCGTGAGTATGAAAGGCCATGTCCAGTGATCACAAAAATTGGAAAAGCATCATATAATATCGAGACTCTAGCTTGGATGAAGATGCACTCAATATTCCACATCAGCCAACTCAAGCCATACCATACAGATGAAGAAGATCCAAAGCAGAACCAGCAGCATGGGAAAACGATCGTCATCAATGAAAGAAAATGAGCCAGAAAAGTTGAAGAAATCTTTGATGAAAGAATCCTCATCATTAACTACCAGCCAAGACTTGAGTACCTCGTCAAGTAGAAGGGTGTTGGAGAAGAAGAGATTAACTGGGAGACAGCTGAAGACCTGAAGAACTGCAAGCAACAAATTGAAGATTTTCAAGTAACATAATCATCGAGGACTATGAGTGATTGAGTGGGTGTAGGTCTCAGTAATTTTATGTATCCTCCTGCCAAAGGAGAAAAAGCCTAGAAGGCTTTTTAGAGGATGGTCCCTTGGGGTGACCATGGGTTGGGCTCACCGACATGATGAGAGCTTCAGCCGTGTACTCTCTCGCTCTTATCAATAAAACAAGAAGCCATGTTTTACATATGTGTCACCTCACTTTTATGCTTAATTGTTCTATGTTCTTGGTGCCTTGTGTTTACCTCGTTATGCATGCCAACTTGCTTTTTGTGTGCTTGATTGCCTTGGTTGTTGTCGCTTATTGAGTTCCTATGATGTTTTTGTATTTTTGTGACATGCCTATGCATACGCATGCTAGTAACATGGTTTACAATCGTGGTTTGTTGCTTTGCAGGTAACGTTCTAGGCTAACTTGCTAGCCAAGAGAGGTGACGTGAATGCCGCACGACCTGCTTGTATTAAGGGTTGAAGTAGTTGGTCCGTGACATACAATAAGAGCTTAGAAGCCCTCTTTCAACTTTTAAGTTGTGGGAAGATTATATGCAAGGAGGGGCAAAGTTAGACACAGATAAGAGTGGACGGTCACCCGGTCCTCTAAAATTTTTTTTCTCTTTTAATATTGTTTATAAAATTTTATAAAAATTATATTCTGTCCTCCTTCGAATTATACTCTGTCTTTTGAAATTATGTTTTGCCTTTCATAAAACTCTATATATCTTTTTATTTAATTTTTCTTGACAATATATTTTTAGTATACGCTATGATTTTCCTGGCTCAGCTCCCGAATGCAAGGGAAGATTTCTTTTAGTGACCTAGTGAATTTCTTGATCAGAGAAAATGAACCAAATAATTAAAAGAGACAATAGATTTATTTATTTTTTTTTTGAACTGGTGATAGATTAAATTGAATATCATAATCCAGAGACAAAACTTAGAGCAGAGCTGAATCTTATGCAGAGCCAGATACTTATCATGAATCTTATGCCCAAAGGAAAAAAGAGTAATAATAATAATAATAAAGAGGCAAGCACACGTACAACAGAGTTGGCTATATAGCACCTAAATTTTAGGGTAGGAAAAAAGAAAATGCAAAGAAAAAAAAAAGATGAAGAAAAAAAGAGGAGAAATTTTTTTCTCTACCGCACCTTGCATCCAGGACACTCTATCGCACCTTTGCCACCGCACGTTTGGCATCGGTTCAGCATCTGTACATGACATAATTAATAGTTAATCATTCAAATGTTTGACACTGGTCAGAATAACAATTATACATTTGGTTCAGTCAAGGATTAATATATTTGAACAAGCATATGTTTTATTTGCCTCTAGAATCGAACCCATTTTTGGTACTAATCAACGAGACAATTATTTACCAGCAAATCTAGCTGTTTAAAAAAATAAAAAAAGGGGCTTACCGAGTTGAACGAAAATCCTCCGGATTTCGCAGCGAAAACAGGCCGTCTCCGCTGCTCTGAACTGCCTTTGGGGTTGCTTTGGCTAAGCTTGTTATGAGAACGAGGAGGTAATGCAGGGCTTGGAGTCAAATTGTTGCAACAAATGTAGAGATTTGCCATGATTTTGTTGATGATAGTAAGCAGAGGAATGTGTTTATGAGAACTTAATCCATATTTTTGGAAAAGCTGCTTCTTTCTCCTACATGTTTGAAGTAGGACAAGAAAATGTGGATGGCAAGAAGCTCATAATCTCACCCACAAAATTCTCCACGTCACTTTGGCTTGCAAGTAAACATCCTGAAAAATCATTTTCAGTCTCGTCTGATTAATACCCTACTGCTTATAAAGTTATAAGTGTCAATCTATTATGTAGTTTTTTTTAAATAAGGATCTATAATTTTGTTAGTAACAAATATTTTAACTTATTAAATTAAATAAGATTGTTCAAGCATTCATATGCCTTGAGACACCCCTTGCATCAAGAATTTTGAAACCATCCATAGATGGCATTTAAAATCAAGTGTTATTTAATTCAGATGATGTTTAAATACGGCACAACCTTCAAAATGACAATTCTTAAAACAGTTTGCGGAAAACGACGGCTTATGAAAAATGACAAAAAATTCCCTCAAAACAAAAAAGAGACAAAACATCTCATGTTCATAAACGATTATAAATTAGGACAGAATTTTTAGAAACGAAAACACAGTAAATAAATAAATAAAAAAAACCATATCTTAAAAATGAAAATATCATAAAGGACGAGGTCTATAAAACGACAATTGTTAAAGAAAACAGCAAGAAGCTTAGAAATTTACTACTTAATTAACAAAATTCTTAACAGGGGACAGAGATGACAAACTATAGGTCAACATCGTAAAACAACATTATAGGCTTCATTTGGTAACTTAATTAAAACTTATTAGTATAAAGCTCTCACATATATGCTAGACAATGTAAATCAAAAGATTGCTTCAATATAAAGCTCTTATATATTACATTATTTTAGTTTTAACTTAAAGTTTAAACTATATTTTTAAACACTCTAACATTAGAAGACGATCAAACAAGATTGATTACGAAACAATATTATATTGAGATAACAAAAAACCTTAAGATGCCATGATTTTGAGAAACTGTCTTTTTAAAACAAGACCAGTGAAGTGTCAATATCACACAACGACGCGATAACGGAAAGCGACGACATATTCAAAAAGGGTCGGCAGATTAAAAACAATGATTTACTTCAAAACGACATGGGTTTTAAGATGCGACACAACTTAAACCACAAATGGGCAACATGTTGAAACAGCAAAACGCTAGAAACGACATGGGTTTCGAGAAGCACAATCAACTTAAAAAAAACGACAACAATTTGGGTCTTCCTCTAACTGGTCAGATTTTCCCAACCTCTTCGCATTCCGATCGGACTGAGCCGTCAAAATAAAATAATAATAATAATAATAATAATAATAGTCACAAAACGACAAAATCTGAAAGAGGAAACGTGACTTCAAAATAGTAAGACGACAACAACAACAACAATAATAATAGTCACGAAACGACAAAATCTTAAACAGAAAACGTCATGAAAAACGATAAAGCATCAGAAAAAAGAACAATAATTAGGGATTGAGTAATAAGAACACAGTCAAGTAGGACAATTGTTTAAAAAGAACAGGCAGCATAAAGAAGGATAATAGCTTGAAACTACATTATTAGAGCAACGGTTAAAATTAATCATTTTTTAAAATTATAGTATATAAAAATTTTATACTATAATTTTTTTTATTGTAGCATATAAAGTTTCATCTTGTTTACAGTTGTAATTGATGGTTAGAACTGTTTTTCCAAACTGCCCCTGCATTAGCTTGAAAAACCACAATAAATTATGAACTTAAGCAAGAAAATCTTAAAAAAAACGATTCTCAAAATTTACAACATGAAGAAGTAGATTACTTGGCAAAGTGAGTTATAACTCACGGGTTCTAACTCAAATAGTAAAAGCTCTCACATGCTATAATAAAAAACAAAAAAGTTGTTACGATATAAAACTCTCACATACTATAGGTGTTTTTAACAAAATTAGTTCTAACCATGTTTCTAACTCACTTTGACAAATACCCTAATAATCTTTTCTATTAGAGCATCCCGAACGTAGCATTAAATTTGAGTACTAATGTTAAATTTTGGGATTTAAATAAAAAATTTACAATGTAAAGACAAAAAAAAAAAAAAGCAAACGGACTGTTGTTTTTGGAGTTAAATTTTGACATGTACTATACTTATATCACACTTAACACTAAGAGAATGTTGGAGAACTAAGTTTTGACATAAAAGTTTCAACTGTTATAATTTAAAACTCTCACATGCTTTAATATAAAAGCAAAAATGTACTACAGTATAAAGCTCTCATATGTTAGAATGTTTAAGTTTTTATTTCACGTTTTCATTTAGTTCATAAAGAATGTATAAATATACTAATATAGTATATTTTAAATTTTAGATATTTGATTGCTCAAGTTTATGTTTTTACTTTGTCATTCAATCGTTACAACATTGTCATTTTCAAATGATTTTAATACAAAATTTTACTTTTACAAGTTTTGAATCTTAATATTTATGACAAAAAGTGTATACACACACTTGAAACAACATTATGCATTAAAGTACAAAATATAAAAAATTTCTAATGTAGTGTCAAATTAATGTGTCAGTGTTGAATTTTTAGCATTTGAATAGGAAAATTAGTCTTCAATACACTGTCATATGTCATGCTACATTTGATTGTGTTATACTTGGTGGTAAATTTGACACCAAATGTAACATATACTAAAATTTGGTATTTAATTACTACTGGTTCATATATTGAGTAATCATTTCGTTACAATATTGATATTGTTAAATTATTTGATTGAAGATAGTTTATTTTTTATGAGTTTTAAAGTTTAATAATTATGATAAAAAGTAGATATAATATTTAAAATAATATTATGCAGTGAATTATAAATTAATAAACATACTGCCTTATTCATTGCTCACATATATATATTTCAATAGTATTTGTATTGAAGCTGGTAGCATATCAAGTATGTTACCTTTATATTTTTTTAGTAATAAATATGACACTAGAATTGAAAGAAAATGTAACACGGGTATTGATAGTTGCATTAGAATGTTAAAAAAAGGGGCAATTTGGGCCTAGTCTCCTAGCACAACTTGGCTCATTAAATGTTGTCTTCAAGTTTGCAAAATTGGAAAAATTATATGTTACGTTATATTTTTAAAAGCTGTATTTGTTTATGCTATATTTAAAAAACTTATGTCACATTATCATTCATATTGCATGTTAAGTTGTGCCACAAATAAACTTGAGTTACATTTATAAAAAGTAAATATTAAAAGATAACATTTATAAAAATTTCCTTATAAAGTTTGTATTATTTTTTGACAGCCCACCCCACCCTACCCCACTTTTTGTAATTTAACCTACTTAATCTTAATAATTTTAAATTTTATGTAAATATTTAAAAAAATTAATTTGCACACCTAATTTTTACTTTTTATTATACCTGATTACTTTTTACCGATAAAAATATAAAGAAACAAAAACGATCATAAAATACTTTTAAACGAAGAAAAAATAAATAAATTAACAGAAAAACAAAATTAAAAATAAACACTAAAAAAGGTTATAAGATTTTAAAAATTTATTACACAAATGCAATTTAAAATTTTTATTTAATTCGAGCATCCCATATCTAAAAAAAGCGTATTCACAACCATCAAATTTTATTTTATTTTCTCCTTCCAGTCCCAAAAAAAAACAAAAAGGAAACTAGCTCCAATTGCTTCTCTCTCCCTTCTCTGCTTAGAAGGCTTCAACCAACCAAAAAAAAAAACAGGCACAAAATAGATAAATAAATAAATAATAACATAAGAGAAATAAAAAAAATTCTTAAAACTCCTTAAAAAATCCTTAAGTGTTATGAAATAAAGCAAAGTATAACAATAGACTAAAGAGAACAATAGAGAAAGACATGAGAAAATTAGAGATAAAACAACTTTCTATACTTTTACTTGTGAGGGATAAAACTTATAACCTTAGTACAACTTATATTTATAAGCCAAGTCATCATATTATAGGTAATAGTAATACACATAACTTACATAGGTTTCATATACAATTAAGAGAGACATAATGCACAATATTAAGAGGGACTTAATTTGGTGATAATGTGGTCTAAATGTGAATTATAAATTTGCAATAAAATATTTGAGTGTAACTCATGGAATACCAAGAGGTGGTATCCACACATACTTGATTCACAACACTCCCCCTTTGATGTCCACCATACAAAGATATGCCTCATTAAAAACCTTATCAAGAAAAAACCCAGTGGGAAAAAATCTTAGTGAAGGAAAAAAGAGTACATAATTCTTGTATGTTCTGTATTTAGTATTGCCTCATTAGAAACCTTGCTAGGAAAACTCAATGGGACAAAAACCTAGGCTAAGGGAAAAAGAGTACAGTATGCAGTGTCTCCCCCTCATATCAACATCTCTTTTTCAAAGATATCTAAGTCGACGCGTACCAATTTTGTGTACCAACTTCTCAAATGTTATTGTAGGAAGTGCCTTTGTAAACAAATCTGTTAAATTGTCACTAGAGCGAATTAGATGTACGTCGATCTCTCCTTTATTTTGAAGCTCATGCGTGAAAAAGAATTTTGGTGAAATGTGCTTTGTTCTATCCTCTTTTATGTAACCCCCTTTGAGTTGAGCGATACAGACTGCATTATCTTCATACAACACAGTTGGACTTTCTTTGTTGAATGAAAGATTACATGTTTCTCTTATATGTTGTACCAGGGATCTTAACCATACATATTCTCGACTTGCCTCATGAATTGCCAATATCTCAATATGATTCGAAGATGTGGCAGTTAGGGTTTGTTTTGTTGAACGCCACGATATAGCTGTACCACTATATGTAAACAAATAACCTGTTTGTGATCGTGCTTTATGTGGATCAGACAAATATCCTGCATCTGCATATCCAATCAATTCTGACTTGGAATCCTGTGTATAATACAGACCCATATCGTTGTACCACGAAGATAACAAAGTATTTGTTTGACACCATTCTAATGTCTTCGAGTTGGTGAAGAAGTATATCTCACTAGTAAGCTAACAGAGAATGATATGCCAGGTCTTGTGCAATTAGCAAGATACATTAGTGCACCAATAGCACTAAGATATGGTACTTCTGGACCTAGAATTTCTTCATCATCATCTCGAGGACGAAAAGGATCATTTTTCACATCAAGGGATCGTACAACCATGGGAGAACTCATTGGATGGGATTTATCCATATTAAAATCTTTTAATACCTTTTCAATATATGTTGACTAATGAACAAAAATCCCTTATGATAAATGCTCGATCTGCAAGCCGAGACAGAATTTTGTTTTTCCTAAGTCCTTCATTTCAAATTCATTTTTCAAATATGTTACCGTATCTGTAAGCTCTTCATGAGTCCCAATGATATTCAAATCGTCAACATAAACTGCAATAATAGCAAATCCAGACTTATACCTTTTAATAAAAACACATGGACAAATTGGATTGTTAATATATCCTTCTTTCAAAAGGTATTCATTGAGACCACATACCACATACATCCAGATTCCTTTAATCCATATAAAGATCTTTGTAATTTTATTGAATACATTTCCCGAGGTTTTGAATTGCATGTTTCAGGAATTTTTAGGCCTTTAGGGACTTTCATGTAAATGTTACTATCAAGTGACCCATATAGATAGGCCGTTACAACATCCATTAGACGCATGTGAAGTCCTTCTGAAACTGGCAGGCTAATAAAAAATCTAAATGTAATTGCATCCATCACTGGTGAATATGTCTCCTCATAATCAATACCAGGTCTTTGCAAAAAGCCTTGTGCAACAAGTCGTGCTTTAAATCTGACAACTTTATTTTTTTCATTACGTTTTCACACAAATACCTACTTGTAGCCTACAGGTTTTACACCTTTAGGTGTTTGGACAACAGGCTCAAAAACTTGACGTTTTTCAAGTGAATTTAATTCTACTTGGATTGTATCTTTCTATTTTGGCCAATCATTTCTACGCTGACATTCTTCAATAGACTTTGGTTCAAGATTCTCGTTTTCTTCTTAATATTAAGAGCTATTGCATATGCAAATATGTTGTCGACAACAATTTCCTTTCAATTCCATCTCTTTCCTGAAGTGACATAGCTTATTGAGATCTCTTCATTAAAATCTTTTTCAAATACTTGAACCTCTTTTGGGGTTAATTCTTCAGCTATGTCAACTGTTTTTATACTAGGCTCTTCAAGAACATTAATAATATTGGAAATGCCAACTCGCGTATTATTTAGCTTCTTTTTCTTTCTTGGATTTTTATCCTTAGAACTGATGGGTCTACCACGCTTTTGGCGTGCCTTAGATTCATTTGCTACCATATTAATATTTTTTTGGTAGGAAGATCAATTCGAATAGGAGCATTTTCAACTGGTATATGTGATTTTGTCACTTTCTTGACATCGGTAAATGCATCTGGTAACTGATTTGCGACCTTTTGCAAATGGATAATTTTTTGAACTTCTAAGTCACATTGATTTGTATGAGGATCAAAGTGAGATAATGACAATGCATTCCATGAAATTTCTTGTTTTTTTCAACTGTTGTTTATCTCCCCCTAATGCTGGGAAAATTGTCTCATCAAATTGACAATCAACAAACCGTGCTGTAAAGAGGTCACATGTCAAGGGTTCGAGATATTTAATTGTTAATGGGGATTCAAATCCAACATAAATTCCCAGACTCCTTTGAGGACCCATCTTAGTACGCTATGCTGAAGCAATTGGGACATATACTGCACAACCAAAAATTCTCTAATGGGAAATATCTGGTTCTTTACCAGAAACAAGCTGTAATGGGGAGTATTTATGATATTTAGTAGGCCTTATGCGAATAAGTGTTGCAGCATGTAATATGGCATGTCCCTAAGCAGAGCTAGGCAATTTTGTTCTTATAAGTAAAGGCCTAACAATTAATTCAACCTTTAAATAAAGGATTTTGCTAATCCATTTTGAGTGTGTACATGAGCAACAAGATGCTCAACAGTAATCCTAATTGACATGTAGTAATCATTAAAGGCTTGGGATGTAAATTCTCCTGCATTATCCAGAAGAATTATCCAGACAGTAATCCTAATTGATTGTATAATCCATTTTGAGTGTGCACATGAGCAATAATATGCTCAACAGTAATCCTAATTGACATGTAGTAATCATTAAAGGCTTGGGATGTAAATTCTCTTGCATTATCCAGACGAATTTTCTTGATTGTATAATCTAGGAATTGTACTCGTAAGCAGATTATTTGAGCAAGGAGTCTCGCAAATGCGACATTACGAGTAGATAATAAACAAACATGTGACCAACGTGTTGATGCATCTATTAGCACCATAAAATACTGAAATGGTCCACATGATGGAATAATAGGCCCATATATATATCATTGAATTCGTTTTAAAAATGTAGGATATTCAATTGTAACTTTCATTGGGGGTGGCCTTATAATTAGTTTTTCTTGAAAACAAGCAGCACATGAAAAATCTTTGGACAAAAGAATCTTTTGGTTCTTTAAAGGATGTCCATTTGAATTTTCTATAATCTTTCGCATCATTGTTGAACCCGGATGACCTAAACGGTTCTGCTAAACAATAAAATTCCTTGAATCTTTGGATTCTTCGTTCATCACCACATAGGATTCAATTGGATTTATAAATCTATAATACAATCCAGAAGAGTATGCTAGTAGCTTTTCTAATATTTGTTTCCTTCCTGAGACATTAGACGTAATATAAAGATATTCAACATCTCTTTCATTTGTTGTCTCAATATGATAACCATTACGACGTATATCTTTAAAACTTAATAGATTTCTTTTTGATCTACTAGAATACATAGCATCGTTAATCATAAACTTTGTGCCACCAGGTAATAGCATATTAGCACTACCAAAGCCCTCAATAAGATTTGCAACACCAGATATTGTACTAACATTAGCTTCAGTTAATATAAGATTGGAAAAATATTTTTATCTTTGAGAATAGTGTGTATTGTTCCACTGTCCACTAGGCAAAAGGCTTCATCATTAACTTTAATACCGGTGGAATGATTTTTGAAATCCATGTCTCTTCATAAAAAATAAAACAAAGAGATAAGAAAATAATATACTAAACACAATCCTTTTTTTTATAAGAAAATATATGGAGATTACAAAACATAATAAAATCACACCGAAATTACAACCAAACTAAAATAAAAAAAAAATCAAAACATACTAAAAATTATAGTCACACCAGAAAAAAAAAAAAAAAAGAAGGGATAGATTGGTGGGAGAACATCTTTTCAAGCCATATTGATGTTTCCTCACTAATTAAATTCTCAAAATTTCCATCATGATTCTCAAAGAAATCTGCAACATCCAAGTATGTAAAATATGTGGGATCATATCGTTTAGTAAAGTTTTTCTCAATAAAGTTTGCCTATGCACCTTTTTCTTTCTCCTTTAAGGAAGCTTGGTAAAGATCAACAAAATGTTTAGACGTGCGACATGTATGTCTCCAATGTTCTTTTATGCCACATCTATGGCAAGTATCTTCATTGTTCTTAGGGGCTTTATTCTAAAAACCCTTTTCTTCTTGTTTCTCCTCATTCTTCTCCCATTTTTGATGTTGAGATGCAACTTTCTTGAAATTTGAGGAGTTTTGGTTATAATAACTACGACCACGACCGCGGCTGTGACCGCGACAGCGACCACGACCACGTCCACGTCCACGTCCACGTGCACCATGCAAACCATGCTCAGGATCTTCAACATATGCTGCATTCACTTCAGGGAATGGTATTGATCCAGTTGGGCGAGATTGATGATTTTTCATCAACAGTTCGTTATTTTGTTCAGCAACGAGAAGACATGATATTAATTCAGAATATTTCTTAAAGCCTCGCTCTCGATATTGCTATTGCAAAAGCACATTAGAGGCATGAAAAGTAGAGTATGTTTTTTATAACATGTCTTCATCAGTAACATTTTCTCCGCATAATTTTAATTGAGAAGTAGTTTTAAACATTGTTGAATTATACTCGCTCACAGTTTTAAAATCTTGCAGTCGTAGGTGCATCCAATTATAGCGAGCTTTAGGAAGAATTAAAGTCTTTTGGTGATCATACATTTCCTTTAAATTATTCCAAAGGACATATGGATCTTTTACCGTCAAATATTCAGTTTTCAATCCTTCATGGAGATGATGACGAAAGAATATCATTGCCTTTGCGTGATTCTGTGAGTATGCATCATTCCTTTCTTTTATTGTATTACCAGGATTCATAGCATCAAGGTGGATCTCAGCATCAAGAGTCCATGCTAAATAATTATTGCCAGAAATATCAAGAGCAACAAACTCTAGCTTTGTAAGATTCGACATTGTGCGAACTAGTATACGATAAAATAAAGTCAATAAGAATTACAATAATTTATTCTTAATTAATTAACAAAAGGACAAAAATTAACAATATGAGAATACCAAAAATCATGCACATGCATAGAAAATAAAAAATATTGTAATAAAATTTTCATTGAAATTCATGTCATTAAAACTAATTGAAAAAAATAGCATATTAATGATAAAAGAAAACTTATACAATAAATTTATTTTTTTAATTATATAGTTATTGATGATAAAAGAAATAATTTGTTAATGTAATAAAACGAAATTAATAATATAACAACTAATTATAACAAAGATGGATTATACAACTACTAACCTAAAAGAAAATGTAATACATCAAATAGTTAACACAACACACATGTATAACATATCAACAACGTGGTGGATGGTGAAATTGCTAGAATTAATTTTACATGAGAAAAAAATTAATGAAATGATCAAAAGCCAACAAAAATACCAATCTCAAAGGAGTGTGCAATTGATATAAAGCTATATTCAATAATAGATAAACTAGATATGTCCTTAGAATTATAAGGGAGAAGACTATACTACATAAATATCAGTGAAGATATATGCACAATATACCTTTCAAAACGAGAAGTGATTGAACCAAAGAGCAATCAACACTTGTAAAAGCTCACAGACAAGAGACTCGTGCTGATAACGTGTTATGAAATAAAGCAAAGTATAACAAAAGACTAAAGAGAACAATAGAGAAAGACAAGAGAAAATTGGATGCAAAACAACTTTATATACTTTTACTTGTGAGGGATGAAACTTACAAGCTTAGTACAACTTCTATTTATAGGCCAAGTCATCATACTATAGGTAATGGTAATAGATATAACTTACATATGTTTTATATATAATTAAGAGAAAAATAATATATAATATTAAGAGAGATTTAATAATACAATAATATTGTTTGAATATAAATCATAAATTTATTAGAAAATATTTAAATGTAATTTATGAAATATCAAGAGGTGGCATGGTTGATTCACAACGTCGAGGAAACATAAGGGGAATAAGAGAAGAAAAGGATCGGAAAGGAGGAGTCAAGAGAGTCTCGCAGTCCACGAAAAAGAACTCCCATGTCCCATGTCTCATGTCTCATGCCTCGTACGACTTTTTTTTTTTTTTTTTTTGGGTTATAATTGTTAAGCACGCGCGAACATCGACACAACGATTTCCAAACGCCCGTTTAATTTTGCCTCCTTTTTGAAATTTCCTTTCAATTCAGTTCTGTCGTGAAAAAGAAAACCTCTGAAGATTCTGTTTCAGAAAATTCCAAAAAGCTCAAAAACTCCATCAATGGCGAAACCCACCGATGATTCGAAGCCAACCATGGCTTCCTCCGCCAAAGTCCACCCTTCCAACGACCCCGACCCCGACGTCTCTTACTCTCTCGAGAAATTCAGGCTTTACGAAACCAGAGCGGTACAGTAATAGTCGTTTTTCGTTTTCTTTTTGGTAAATTCATTGAAATTCCACCTTTTTTGAGGTTTTTTGAGTTTGTTTTGCAGAGATTCTACCTGATCGGGAGTGATCGGAACAAGAGGTTCTTCCGCGTGCTGAAGATTGATCGATCAGAGCCGTCCGATCTCAATCTCAGCGAAGATCCAGTCGTCTACTCGTCGCAGGAGATCAAGAATCTTCTCCAACGGATTTCCGAGGGCAATCGCGCCACCGGAGGCCTCACCTTCGTCACCAAGGTTTATGGAATAGCAGGTCAGTTTCTACTTTCTAGGGCACACATTTCATTATTTCTTGGCAGTTTCAGTTCACAATTAACTGTTGTTCACTCTTTCTTGTTTCTTACCTGTAGGTTGCATTAAGTTTCTGGAATCGTATTACTTGATTCTGGTCACCAAGCGTCGGCAAATAGGATGTATTTGTGGTCATGCGATTTACAGTATAGATGAGAGTCAGTTGATTCCCATTCCTCACATCTCGATTCAAACAGATGTCGCTCATTCTAAGACCGAGCTGCGGTAATTTGTTCTATCAAATTTTGTAATTCTAAGTTTCTCATTTTTCTTTTGAGTTTCTCAATCTGGTTGTGTTGGATGATTCTACTACAGTATTAAAATAGTGGCTTACTGTTAGTGTATAACGTTTGTAGTCACAAAGGGTTGGAAAAATTCAAGATTGAAAAGAATGTGATGGTTGAGTTATCATTAGTACATATTGTTATATGGATTATGAAGACTTTGGTTATACTCAAATTTTCCTCTTCACTGAAATGCAGGTACAAAAAGCTTCTATCTAGTGTTGATTTGACGAAAGATTTTTTCTATAGTTACACATATCCCATAATGCAAAGTTTGCAAAAGAATGTGTTGTCGACGGGTTGTGAAGGAATGCCATACGATAATATGTTTGTGTGGAATGCTTATCTAACACAGGCTATTCGGTCAAGATGCAATAACTCCATTTGGACAATAGCGTTAGTTCATGGGCACTTTGAGCAGGCATGTTGGCATTATCCTGTTGAGTTTTTATGGTGCAAAGCGAGTTTCTTTTTGGTTATTCGTATACCAAAAAATGATCTTTATCATTACCCTTTAAAATGACAGATTAGGCTATCAGTCTATGGGAGGGACTTCAGTGTTTCTTTGGTGGCTAGACGTTCTCGGCATTTTGCTGGGACACGGTATGTTTATAACTAATTAAGAACTTTTTACTGTTTCATATCGAAAAAGAAAAAAGCAATCTTTTTCTCTTTCCAAATGTGTGTATGTTAGATTGATAGAGAAATGTTTTTTGGTTTATAATCCATCGGGAAAGAAAGGAAAATTCAAAACATGAAGGTTAGGAAAATTCAAAAAATGAAGGTTCTTTATTATGTTGCATCAAAATCTTTTTTAAAATTAAATTGGAATGAGTATGTGACTAAACATAAGTTACTGTGAAGTAAAAATATGATATTATAGTCACAAGTTTCATAGATTAGTGTTGCTTGAAGTTCAAGGGATAAATAAAAATACCGTGAGACCTTTCTGATGTTATATATTGCCACCATTCAATGCTTAAACTGCCTTGTTTAAAGTACTTGAGCAAACAGCTAGAGCGGTTGTCCCTCGTATATGTAGAGATCAGCAGTAGACAAATCTACATTCTTGGGAGGCTGATGTTTTGCACATTTTATGTTCGTTAACATGGATCGTTCGAAAATTATGACCATATTTGACAAACAATTTATGTTGCTGAGACCATGAAATATCAATCCGGACTTGATATATAGCTTTTTTTGTTGTTATTTTACCACCCCACTCCACCACATAGTAAGTTATATTTACTTCATGCTTTTAAGAAGTAATTGTTGTAAGCAAGCTTGTTGAGGGTTTTCTCATTTCTTTGGTCCGTGGGATTCCAGTTACTTGAAAAGGGGAGTGAATGATCGGGGCAGGGTTGCAAATGATGTTGAAACTGAGCAGATTCTCCTTGACGAAGAAGCTGGGTCATGTAGGGGAAAGATGAGTTCTGTTGTACAGATGCGTGGTTCAATTCCCCTTTTTTGGTCTCAAGAAGTATCTAAATTCCCTAAACCGGATATTATCTGTAAGGATAGTGTTCATATGATTTTTTATTTCATTTCTGCTGTTTTTTCTGAAACTCTTATGCCCAGTACTAGTCAAGCTTCGTTTAGATTGATCTATTCTATTGGTTCTCTTTTTTACTTCAGTACAGAGATACGATCCCACATATCAGGCAACCAAATTGCATTTTGAAGACCTGGTAGAGCGATATGGAAATCCAATTATTGTGCTTAACTTGATCAAGGTCCAGTTTTTATTTTTTGGAGCATTTATAATTTTTCGGGTTTCTGGAAGATTGCACATGTACATTGGGTGGATTCAAGTTTGACATAAAGGAACATAGTCAATAACATGTAGCTTCTAATAATATAGTGGATAAAGCAAACGGAAGCTGCAGAGTTTATGTGAATAAGCTTGGAATCAGTGTAGTTACTTGCTACTTGAGCCTTTATTTTCTCTATTTATTAACCACTTATACAACTTTTCATTTGAATAACACCGTGTATTATAAGTTTCATTTGTGATAGTTCATTACCTGTAGGAGTCCTGTGTCTAATATAGTTGGTTAATGCAGACTGTAGAGAAAAGGCCTCGGGAAATGATGTTAAGGCGTGAGTATGCAAATGCTGTTGGGTATCTGAACCAAAGTCTTCCAGAGGAAAACCATATTAGATTTATTCACTGGGACTTCCACAAGTTTGCAAAGAGGTAACCGCCTGTTTTTTTTTTGATGAAACAGTTTTTTCAATCAATAGCATAAATAGGAAATTGATTTTATACATGCATGTACTGTATGCAACTCTGATCTAACTGTTCTGTATCTGTATTGTTTTCAAAGCAAGTCTGCCAACGTATTAGCAGTTTTGGGCAATGTGGCAAGGCAAGCACTTGATTTGACGGGTTTTTACTACAGTGGTAAACCTATCATTGTTAAGCGAAGAGCCAATCAATTAAGTCGAACAAGCACTGGGAGGTATGCATTGAATTAACTAGTGATATATGTATTTGAGCGAGATTCTTTTATAACTGGTCAGTTGTTTGATGTTAAATGGTGTTTCTGGTTGAAAATATGAATCCTATTAAAATTGTCATAATAAATGAGCAACCGACATGGAAGGTTTGTTCTGAACTAAGCATATTATTTCTTAACATGTTATCTTGGCTTAGATTGTTAAACCTGTCTCTGAGATTACTTCTTACTTATTTGCAGAGATGCCTCTCTTAAAGACCTCAGAGCTAATTCTGGGGATCTTACAAGGTTTGGAAGCACCAACGAGACGCTAAACTCTGCAGTCAACCAAGACAAAGAAAGTGATTTTGGTCAACAGAACAGAAACGGCAATTCTTATAGTGAAGCACCTTCTTTTCAAAGTGGCGTTCTGCGCACGAACTGCATTGATTGCTTGGATCGTACAAATGTTGCCCAATATGCTTATGGTCTTGCAGCTTTAGGTCGCCAAC
This sequence comes from Artocarpus heterophyllus, assembly GCA_025403435.1. NCBI lineage: Eukaryota > Viridiplantae > Streptophyta > Magnoliopsida > Rosales > Moraceae > Artocarpus > Artocarpus heterophyllus. The sequence continues at coordinate 14,830,514 of CM046334.1, forward strand.
TTCATGCAATGGGTTTAACAGACATGCCGAAAGTGGATCCTGATAGTAGCACTGCTGCAGCTCTTATGGATATGTACCAGAGCATGGGTGATGCTCTTGCACAACAATATGGTGGCTCTGAAGCTCATAATACCGTATGTTTGTTATCCTAGTTAAATGAGAATATCTATAATTTCTTCTTTTGTCTTTGTTTTTAGTTTTTGAAAGCATTATAGTTTTACTGTTGGAGTATCATTTGTTATTGTGAACTTTCTTTTTGCACCTTTTGGTCTGTTTTCAACTCCTAAACCTTTCTTTAATCATGAATTTTAGGTATTCACTGAAAGGCAGGGAAAATGGAAAGCCACAACCCAGTCACAAGAATTTCTCAAGTCTATTAAGCGATACTACAGTAATACTTGTACTGATGGTGAAAAGCAGGATGCCATGAACTTGTACTTGTCCCCTCCCTCCTTTCTTGATATCTTCTTGCTTAGATATCTTGCTTCCATCTTTCTGACGTACCACTATTTTCCCAGATTTTTGGGTTACTTCAAACCACAGGAAGGGAAACCTGCTCTTTGGGACCTTGATTCAGATTATTATCTCCACGTCTCTGGGATCGGAGATGATCTTTTCCCTTATAAGTGGTACTAAATTTTTGTTTTCTATTGTAAGACCTGCATTGAAAGCTTTTATCCATGCTTATGTTGAAATTATGAAGACACAAACATACTACATAGCCGCATTTATAAATGGTACATCCAGAAATGATAAGATTGGGAATTTAAGAATAAATAAATACAGTAGCAAAACTCTTATTTTGTGATGTCTCCTTTATATATATAAGAAAAAAAATTGCTGCTTTTGCCCTTGCAGTTTAGAACTGGACAGTATGCATGTGAGAGCGGCAGGTACTCTTTGCCCTATTCCAGCTTGCAGAGAAGATTTCACGCGGATGAAGTTCACATCATTTGATAAATTGATTGAAAAGACTTGTTCTTCAATAAAGGATGTAAGGCTCTGCAGTGAACCAAATCGAAGACCAGGTGGTGGTGCAGGAAGTTCTGGTGTGGCACCTGATGCTATGTAATTATTCTCTTCCACAAGCGGTTTTATACTCCGACTCTAATGATTTGGCATTTGATTCTTGTTATTTGGAAGGTTCAACATTCTCTCTTCCTGTACCCATAGGTTGCGTGCTTCTTAGCATGCACACAAATACACAGATGCACCTATTATCTGGTTTTGGTTCCCAATAGTAAGAAGAAAAATCAAGTCGAGTCTCATATTATTTTAGTACATCTGGGAAATTTTCTGACTTCTAGTTATTCTAACCAGAGCTTTATAGGAAGAGTTTTGTCTTCAAGTTGTGCAAAATATATTTGGAAGATTCAACTTTCTCTCTTCCTGTATTCCATAGATTGCGTGCTTCTTAGCATGCACACAAATACACAGATGCACCTATTATCTGGTTTTGGTTCCCCATGGTAAGAAGAAAAATCAAGTCGAGTCTCATATTATTTTAGTACATCTGGCAAATTTTCGGACTTCTAGTTGTTCCAACCAGGGCTTTATGGGTAAAGTTTTGTCTTCAAGCTGTGCAAAATATATTTGGAAGATTCAACATTCTCTTCTCTTGTACCCGTAGATTGCGTGCTTCTTAGCATGCACACAAATATACAGATGCACCTATTATCTGGTTTTGGTTCCCCTTAGTAAGAAGAAAACTAAGTCGAGTCTCATATTATTTTAGTATCTCTGGGAAATTTTCTGACTTCTTGTTGTTTCAACCAGAGCTTTATAGGGAGAGTTTTGTCTTCAAGCTGTGCAAAATATGTCGTATATTTAAATCGTTTGCTCTTTGAAGAAATGTTATTAGGCAATTCCCTATGTCTTCCTTCCTCCTAGATGTTCTCTCTACTCGATGCCATAGTTGGAATAAACTTACTGATTTAGTTTGACCGGAAGTACCAAACTATCCTTTTCACTGGTACATCTTTTAGCTTTTATTTTGTTGTTTGATTGATTTTCAATTTTAAATGAGATTTAGGAGTTCATGTGCTTGGTTAGTCAGTTGCTACTTGTTTCTTATTAATTTTCTAACTTGCAAAGGTGAATGACAAAATATTGACGACGCCAACATTTTGCAGTGAAATACAGCTCAAAAGCCCAAATTGGCTATTTGGTCAGAGAAAGTACGAAGAAAATGTTTCTTCCCCAAATGTCACGTCAGGAGAAGCTATAAATGGAGAATCCAGGGATGAGAGAGGAGTTGATTCTTTCCGTAACATGTATTGGATTTCTTCTGATGACGATGGCAATGAAGAGGATATCTTCCAAAGGTGTGAGGAAAAAAAATTACTCACGTTATATTAAAATGCCAATTGTGTTCGGTTGAAAGTGGCTCATTAATTATTTGTTTTGCATTTGAAGGTATCTTGCAATGACATCTGTGGATCAGGCCAATGGTTGGTACGGTGGAAGCCTGCAAAGCGATCAGGATGAAAATAGTGAGATATATAAGCACTATGCTGAACTATGCCAGGTAATTTGAATGATTTGTTTATAGGGCCATTAAACGAATTAAGGGCCTGTTTACTTTCCATGAAAGGAAAGGGAGAATGGAGAGCGATTCTCTTTACATCTAGTCATGCATTTACTTACAAAATCAATGATAAGAGTTTAGTAGGCTCCACATAATATAGGAGATAAGAGAAAGGAATACCAATCCTTGACCTCCTGAGTATTAATTCTCAGTGAAAAGGAATGGATGCCAAAATTAGCCATAAAGGTTCAATGTAATAAGCCAATGATTATTATGGAAATGAACGATTTCGTTATTATATTTAAGTAAACACAAGAAGAGGAATTAGATTGCTTCTCATTCAACCATCAAATAGATGAATAAACACTAGAAAGGGAATCAATGATCCTCATTCTTATCTCTTTTCTTTCCTTTTCAATTTCATAACATTCTTTTACTATTCGGTAAACGCATTCTCAAAGTTCAAAAATATTTCATCCGTTAATATAGAAAGCAGTGCTGTAACGAGAATAGAGGATATGTAGTAGAAGAAACATATCATGACGCTTTTGGTACACGTTGACAACTTGCAACCCGACTAGACATTGTGCGCGTATGCATTTAGTCCATGTACTAGGCCTGTTTGGTGTTGCTGGTTAGCTACTCTTACAAGAAACCAAATTATGGTTAATTACCTAATCTTTCTAGTCTTAACGTTGTTACACTCTATTTTTTGTCTTTGTAGCAGCTATGGTGGTATCGATGCATATCTTGTATGGAACATTATTGCCCTTGTATCGTGTATGATGAATGTCGAAATGTGCAGGGACCTGCCATGGAGCCCTTCCAAAATGATTCCGAATTGGAGATGCATTATGCTGATGCTCTTCGAATGGACACAATTGACATTATAAACGATGCAACTGCAGAAGAAGAGATGGAAGCGGCTCTCAAGGAGTACGATCAGATTGGCGCTGATCTCGGGATCGGTCTGTCGTTTAAATCCTTTTCTGAAGATCCAAGCTGGTTGACGAGGTGGATCATTGAGGATGGGAATTTACAAAGAGCTTAAAACATAATTATCCACCTTTTGTTTTTGAATCGTACACTGTTGTAATAATCGTTTTATTGTTTCTACATTTAGTAATTCATATCTCAGTTATGAGGATATCTGGCACTGGTCATGCTTGTATAATAGTAGCGGCAGCTGTACTATATATATGAATGCATATTTCACATGATTCAAGAGTTCAACCTCCTTGTGTCGTTTTGTCTTGAACAGCCCTTTGCAAGCGTTCTACAAGCTTTTGTAGCTGTTTTTTGTTTTGTTTTGTGTTTTGTGTGTGTCTTTTTTTTTTTGGTTCGTGTTTTTGTTTTTGTTTTTGTTTTTTTTTTTTATTGCTGCTAAATTGTAGCTGTTTCTTAAGTACAAGGGGTTTATACCAGGTAACCGTGAGCGAGAGATTCAAGATCTTAGCAGATACTTTCTTTACGACTCTGATTGATGAAAACGTCAACATATTACTTAGATATCTGTTTGGTGATCTTTGTATGTTGCTTCGCAAATGCAAGAAAATATATCAAGAACGAAGCGTTGGTGAAGAGATGGGAGATCTTAAAAGATGGAAGCGCATAGGATTGATTATATTAATGAGGTAAAATCGGATAGAGTTATGTTAACATGTTATTGGCCAACGAGTACGGCTGAGAGACTTGGATCTATTATTTTTTTAACAAGGGAAATTTGCATTCTAAATTAGGAAAGTACAAATACTTATTCAAACCCTAAAGACCACAACGCATATAACAACCCAATGCCGACCATAGACTAGAACCACCAAAAGGTTTAATTGAAAATGCTCAAAGAAAAATAATGTACCGAGTTTCAATACAAGGAAATAAAAATGACACAACATATCGAGCACAAACAAGTCTCTTTCAAATAAATCACTATAGAAGGTGTAAAACTCCGATCCAACAAGATCGGGAGACTAATAGCATTTAGGTCTATCGCAACACTGTCAAGAACGACAACTCTTATACTAACAAAAAAGACTATGGTGAACGGTGGGGAGATCACATTCGTTATTACAACTACAAACCAACAAAATATAGAAAAAACATTACTTCTAAACGGTTAAAACATCACCGATTTTATTTGACAAACACAAAAATTAAACCAAATGGGTAAGGCCTGAACAACAACAACAAGAAGGATATCAGGAACGAGCCAACAACTGTCGCAAATGGCCGGCGATCCTGTGACACCGCTGGAAGCCTAATGGAAAGCCGGCATGGACTATCACCACTGCCTACCTTCGTTGGCCAGAGAATACGGCACTATTGTGCCTCCATCTTTTGGCTGAACCCAAAAAAGCCACAACGACAGCCAATACCTACAACCTGCACCAAATCTTGTCCAATTAATCACATTATAGCATGCCATTTAAATATATCCTTTTAGCTGTAATCTTATATAAAAGATGGGAGTGTATGAATTGGTTCAGCTTATGCACATTCAAGAAAAAAAATATTTTATTTTTGTCATGTCTTTTTAAGTTTTTTTTAGCAAATATACCTTCTTCTTTTTTCCCCCTTTTTAATCTGTTTGGGAGAGTGGTGAAAACCATTTTTTACAGGTAAAATTGTTTTTTGTTAAAATTTTGTAAGAAAAAACACTATGACAAAAACAGTTAGAACCATGATTGTCAAACAAGGCTTGTATCATAAAAAGAAGATAGAGTTGATAATGGTATTGTTATTTGTTTAATGATGACATGCAGGAGATAATGTTATTTATTTAATTAAATATTGCTATTTGCATTTTTTACTGTTGTTTTCATAGCATACCTTGAGATATTTATGCTATATTTATTTTTGTGTCATATAAAAAGCCCCATGTCCTTCTTTTCGTGCATTTTTATGGTCCATTTGCAATGTTTTTCTCCTTGAATTTTATATGGGTGTAGGTAGATACATACACACACATTACTTTTCTAAAATGGTTTTCTTTACACAAAATATTTTTTTTTTACATCCTATCTACAAGTTAGGATGTGTGGCCTATCTTCGCCCATTATGGGTTTAGATGGGCCATGTAATTTTTAGCATTTTTATTTTTGAATTTTAAACAAGTTAACAAATATAAAAATTTGAATAGTTAATATGCAACACCCGAGATTTTTAATGCATTAAAAATGAATTAAGTTGATGATTATATTAAGACAAAGTACGGTTTAAATATTGTATAATAAGATGGAAAATTATAAAGTATTAGAGCAATGCAGTATAAGAATTGGATTGTGTGGACCACAATTTCTTTTTATACTTTTATAAAAAGAAAAGAAAAAAATCAAAAAAATCACACAAATTCGGGTCTCTCTCTCTACTTTCTCTCTCTCTCCTCAAATCTCGTTCGAGATTTCGACGTTATTTTTTGACACCTCCCGCACCAATGGGAAGCTCTCGTTGAGCTGAGTCCAACGAGGTGTCGTGCCACCCAAATAGCCACCGGAGGGAGCCTTACGCGCCGCCCAAAGTGACGGTGAAACCCATTTCTTCCCGACGTCATTTCTCCGTCGTCCGACAACCAATCGACGTGATCTTGGTGTCTATGGACTCAGCGTGAGGAGAGGAACAAGATGGTACCAATTTTCCAGCTCAATTTTGGCTGGAAAAGCCTCGTCGGAGGAGCTCCGTCGCCGTCGTGGAGCCACTGCCTGACCCACCGTCTCCGACGGCGGTGTGGCACACCGCCGGTGCCAAAATGACTAGAGGGCAACGGCGAGCAAGACCCCTCGATCAATTGCACCATTCCGCCGCCCCTCGAGATCGAAGACGCCCGTCGAAAGCCACCGTGGGTGAGCTCAGGTTCACCGTTTTAGGCCATGTTGTGCCAAATTGAGGGCACAAACACCTTCAGAGGACCGAGAGGAACAATTTCGGCTCCTCAATTGCACGAAATGATGGCCGGTCACCGGAGAACGACCTCTGCCTTGGTGCGCCACCATGAGGAGCTTCGAGCCACCGTTCCACGCGGTGTTGAGGTGCCCCACCATAGGGGAAATGCTCAAAGTGACTTGGGGAACAAATCCCCCACCTCAATTGCACGATATCTCTGCCGGAGAAAGGAGATCTGAGCCGCCGGTGTTAGCCAAAAATTATGTCTTCGATTTGCGATGTTAGAGGCCAAATTGGGTGAAATTGACCCCATCAATAGACTCAGAAGGGACGAATTAGGAGGGGTAGGCTCGAGCTCAGCCCCCAACGGAGCGCATCGCCGCCGGTCAACGGCCGGTCAAACGTCAAATTGGGATTTTGTGATCCGGACCTCCGATTGAAGGTCCGAGACCGCCTCCTGACTCTTTTCAACACTCTGAACGCAATGGTGACCTCCGTTTAAGCTAATTCCACTTCGGTGAAAATCGTTTGGTACCGACTACATGCAGATCGAGGCGATTCAAATAGTAGTAACGGAGTCCAGAATGACGTTTTCAAGAATGTATGATCTCCAAGAAGCATTCCTAGCTATTTATGGTCACTCGAGGAGCACTGCAGAAGATGCTTCGCATACTATAAATGCAGCGAGATACAACTGGATCTGCCTTGCTTGGAGTTCAAGTAAGTAGGAATCTCGCATACAGTATGAACTGTTTTAAAATAAATTGTTTTAGATGCTTTCATAAAAATTTATGAAATGCATGATCAGTGATTGCTATACTGTTTTATGTGAGAATAGGTTTTATAACGTTACAAGGTTGACGAAAAACCCGTTAAGGGTAAAATCGTCATTATTAAGGAAATTGCTAGAACGGAGTCGAACACTCCGATTTAGCATAATGTTATTAGATGAAAAATGTTCCGTAATACGTTAAGTAACGTAACGGTCATGTGAGACCAGAGATTTAATAAGGGACGATTAAATAAACGAGAGGTAAACCGATGGTTACGAAGTTAAAAGGAAAGAATGGTTAATGTTTACGTTTTATTATCAATCGAGTGGATTGATAATAAAGAAAGTTAACTAATAAGTCAGCTGTCGTTTGATCAAGACACAGAGGCCGACTAATAGAAGGAAAAGGAACGGAATAGAGAACGCTAGAGCATAGTTCGGGTAAGTTTCAAATCTCACATGCAGCATGAAATAAATTATTTTTAAATGCTTATTTATATGATTTGCAAATGTGTTTGTAATTGTTATGCAAGTTGTTTTTAAAGTATATTTGTATTTATTATGCAAAAAAGTTCTAAAGTACAAAATAAGATTTGCAATGAATTTGCAACCGTTATAATTAAAGTCTATTTGCATATTGATATGCATAATATTTTTAAAGGTCAAGTTATGATATTTAAAGTATGTTTTGCATTATGACAATGCATAATGTTTTATAGTTTAAGTTATAAGTTTTATGATGCATTTGTTGTGCAATAAGTTGCAATTGTTGTACAATAAGTTTCAGAATAAAAGTTATGATTTACAAAATGTGATTGCGTTATATGATGCATTTGTTATGCAATAAGTTGCTTTTGTTATGTAATAAGTGTTAGAGTACAAGTTATAAATTGCAAAATGTGTTTGCGTTTTATGTAGCATTTGTTATGCAATAAGTTGCATTTGTTATGATGTTTACGAAATGATGTTTAAGAAAGTAAAGTGACTGCCCGAAAAGGCGGATCGTCACATAATAGAAATATGAAAAGGGATATTTTATTTACGATTACTTCATTAAAAACCCTTCCAAGGAAAACCAAATGAGACAAAACTTTGGTAAGAAAAAAATAGTACAATTAGGATAATTATACATAAGATGTTTACAAAATTATTAATTTTTTTTTAAAAAAAAGCTTGCTATAATGTGATGTGTGAGGCCTTTTGCTAGAGAATGTCATATTTAGCCATGTTTACCCATGAATGAATATGAAAAAATATATATAAATAAAATTGAGCCATAATGAGCTTTTGGTGGGCTGGTCCATAGTGGGCCTATATGGCCTTTACATGGACCGGGATGCGCCGACCTATTATAGGCCTAAATGTGTCGGCTGGCTCGGCTTATGCTCGGCCTGGCCCATGATTTTTCATGGGCAATGCCGGGCTGACCCATGAGCCGATAAATGTTGGCTCAGCCCAGCCTACCAATATTTACGGCCCAACTTATCACTGTAACAGGATGGGCCTTAGCCAGCCCATAGGCCCCGGCCCATTGTTGCATCTCTATATACAACTCGACCTATTCTTTTCATTTTCCCACTAGTTCTAGAATTTGTATATATACTAGTTGTGCGTGCATTTTATTTTTGTATTTTTCTAATAGAATTATTTAAAATTCTGTTGTCCCCATTTATTATTTGCATAATAGTTTAGTTTAGTGCAAAAACAAAAATTTAATAGACAAGGGAAAAAATCAATAAAGAAAATTTCAATTTACATTATTTATGGACTATATGAAAAAGAAAAGTGTTTAAGATGGCTGTAAGAAAAAATATTTAGGCAGGATTAAATTTGAAAAGAAACTAGAGAGGAGTAATTAGGGGATATTTATAAGGATCACAGTGAGAAAAAATTGACTAAAAATGTTTAAAAAATCATATATTCAAGAAAAAATATTTTAATAAGAGAAGCTTGTGAAGAAAAAGTTTGATAAGATTTATGAGAAACATAAGACTTTTTTAAATAAAAACACAAATAGATTGAAATGCATGTTTGAATCAAAACATTTGTTTTGGTTGAATGTGTGTGTGAGAGACAAAAATATTGGTACTTGTACACAAAGAAGGCACTTGTTTATTTAAAAAGGATACAGTCAACAAATTTATAGAAAAATTAATTAGGACGTACTATGAGAAGATATTAGTTGTGAAGGTTACTTAAGAAATATTTGAGTAAGGATATAGGATGGAGAGTTTTTATAGGAATGAAATTTATGAGGTAAGTAGTTGGAAATGCCACTGAGAAAAAGAGCATATGTAAGGAGAAAAATATTAGAGAACCTAAATGATAAAGGCAAAAAAAAAAAAAAAAGAAGCTTGAATGGAATGAATACGATTGAAATTTAGAAGGTGCGCTTAAAAAATAATATTTTAGACAATGTAAAATAATATGGAAGAAGAGAAAATTTAAAAAATATTTTGATGATAAACATTAAAAGAAAACCAATGAAGTGACTGAAAATATATAAGATATTAGGGAAAAAGCAACAGAAAAAACCACAAAGGTGAGAAGAAAAAATAAAGCATTGAAAATGCAAATGAGAGTTCGCGAAAAGACTTGACCTCTTTTATACAGTAATAGTATTTTAGATTAGGGTTAGAATACACCATTTTTAAATAATATAAAGATATAATTAATTACAAGTATTTTAAATTAAGGTTAGACAAATAAGTATTATTTAAGGGTTTTTTGTTCTTTTCGGTTAGGAGAATTAGATGAATCAAAATAAACAAAAAGGAAATTTTTTGTAAATAATATCTTTTAAGATTTATTTTTTATAAATATCATATATATTTATTTATGGTATAATTTAACATATAATATAAATGACAGTATATATAAACTTTTTTAAGTGGCATTAACAAATACAATTTTTAAAAATATGGTATGATATGTAATTTTCTCAAACGAAAAAAAAAATGCCAGAAGCGAAGAACGACGGTAAACAAGTAAGACTTGGGAGGGGCATTGGGCTTAGCCGATCAACTAAGCCCTTTAAGCCCACATCATCTGTCAGGCTCGCAGCCCCTGCCCCGGCTGCGCCTCTCTCTCTCTCTCTCTCTGGAATCTCGATCTCTCTGCTGGGCGTAAAACTTCAAACTTTCGCAGCAGGTCTCAAGCTGATCGTTGTCGGAAATGGAGGACATTGAGGATTTGCTGGTCGGAACCACCGGCGGTGCTCCTCCTGGCTTTCGCTTGCCACTCACCGCCGTGGGAATGAATCCGAAGAAGACCAAGAACAGACCTGTTCTCAATGATGTCAACAACAATACCCTCGCTCCCAAAATCCCTGGCACACAGGTCTCTCTCTCTATATATACGTATACATATATATATATATATACTTTTTTTTTTTGGGGGGAAAATTTCTGATTTTCGTTTTATGTTGTTTTTGGTAGACAATTTATATCAACACCTTCGGATGCTCACACAACCAGGTAAGCCTTTTATCTTATACTTGACATGACATGCTTGAATTTGTTGCTTTGATAATGGCTTTTTGTCATAAAAGGAAAAGATAAAATGTTTATGGTTAAATTACAAGCTTTCAATTATGCTGTGTGTTTTTGTTTTGAGCTCTCAGACTGCCAAAATTGCTGCCAAGGGACTGTTCAGTTTCGATTTAAAAGTATATGTGTCGTCTTTTCATTTCTTTTAAAACACTTTGAACTGTTTGGAGATTTCACAATACCTAACACATGTAAATTGTAGAACCCAGTTTTCTGAAAATGTTTTTGGTTCGGAAATCAATGTTCTAATTTAATTTCAGGTGCAAGCAATATTGTTGAAATCACTATTTTGGGGGGAAGCGGAGGGCGAGATTCTAATAATTCCTTCTTTGATATTAATTTCAAGACTCCAACTTTACCTTCTTATTAATTTTCTACCTTTTTTTTTAATTAAAAAACAATCCTTGCAATTTTATTGTGTCAGAGTGACAGTGAATATATGGCTGGTCAGCTTTCGTCATTTGGTTATTCATTGAGTGACAACCCTGAGGAAGCAGATCTCTGGCTTATAAATACGTAAGGATTTTCCTTTTGTTTCTCTCATTCTCGAGTTAGCCTACTTACGTTATGAAATATCGGCTTCCTTGAAGAAATTATCCAAAACATGCATTATACGTCAACTTAATTACTAAAAGATATAATCAAATTTATTTTGGTTGCTTCTTGGGACTGTATCAATCTAGCATATCTTTGTTTGCGCATTTGTTGTCCCTCTGTTAGGTTATCATATCTGCATTATTGCACTATATGTATGTTCTTTACATTTTAGCTGGTGTTAAAAATTCACGCCAGAAGGTTTTTCAAATTTTATGTCTTCTCCATTCACATAAGTTTAAAAATGGATCCGAGGGTATCTTAAATCTGACATCAATAGTACTTTTGATTTTTGTTACTTGATGCAGTTGTACGGTTAAATCTCCAAGTCAGTCAGCAATGGACACTCTTATAACAAAAGGCAAAAGTGCAAAAAAGCTGCTGGTGGTGGCTGGTTGTGTCCCTCAAGGAAGTCGAGATCTGAAAGAACTAGAAGGCATCAGTGTAGTAGGAGTCCAGCAAATTGACCGGGTGGTTGAAGTTGTTGAAGAGACTCTGAAAGGTCATGAGGTGCGGCTTTTGACCTACAAAACATTGCCTGCACTTGACCTTCCTAAGGTATCATAGATTTCTGGTTATTTTCTTGCCATTGGACACTTTTTTCCTTTCATATTTTAGCTTTGGTAAGCACATGATTAGTTCTATTCTAATCATTTTCTTTCAATTCCCTTTGGATTAATATTTATCCTGAATTTAGAGGAGTATCTCATTCGAGTTTTTTTTTTCTTAACAGGTGAGAAAGAACAAGTTCGTTGAGATTCTTCCAATTAATGTTGGTTGTTTAGGTGCCTGCACTTACCGCAAAACAAAGCATGCTCGTGGTCACTTGGGGAGCTATACAGTTGATAGCCTTGTAAGTGGCATGTCATCAATCTCTGTTCTCCATTTAATTTGGTCCGAAATTTACTGGAATGTCAACACTGCAGGTAGGGCGTGTAAGAACTGTCATAGCTGATGGAGTTAAGGAGATATGGTTGAGCAGTGAAGATACTGGAGCTTATGGTAATTTCACACTGATTTTCCTTCTATGCTGATTGTGTTATGTATGTGGAAGTACTTAGGTCATTTATTTACTTGATGATGTTATCTTAAAAAGAAATAAGTGAGTAGTAACAGCTATGGAACTTTAGCTAAAATGATACAAGTATGGAGTCAGGTTTTTGTTTATCTCACTTGTATACTTATGACCAGAAAATTACGTGGAAATACAAAAAAGAAATCCATTAGAATGTTGTTGAACTAAAATTCCTAATTCAAAACTAATGGTTCACAAGTTTTGCAGGTCGTGACATTGGGGTCAATCTTCCAATTTTGTTGAAGGCGATTGTTGCTGAACTTCCTCCTGATGCAAGCACAATGCTTCGCATTGGTATGACTAACCCTCCTTTTATTCTAGAGCACTTGAAAGAGACAGTAGATGTTTTGTGCCACCCATGCGTATATTCCTTCTTGCATGTACCAGTTCAATCTGGAAGTGATGCAGTCTTGACTGTAAGTACCGATATGCAATATTCCTCCAAAAAATTGGCAAAACTTAATTATTCTCTGATGATATTGCTTATCTTCTGAGACTTGAACGATCGAGTTATGGCTATTTCCATGTATAGACATGTCATTCCTGTCGCATTTGTATATATCATGCTGATGACACCCTAAATGTCTTAGGCTATGAATCGGGAATATACTGTTAGTGAGTTCAGGAATGTGGTAGATACCTTGACTGAGCTTGTGCCTGGGATGCAGATTGCAACCGATATAATATGTGGATTTCCTGGTAAGTGTGTGGTCAGTGGGTTAGCTTACGTTTTGTGGGTCTTTTAGATTATTAATCTCGCAAATTGCCGTTCTTTTTTATTTTAAATAGATCTACTACTGGTTTGAGGCTTTTTATATGTATAATTGAGTTGTTTGAGACATTTTCCATTTCTTTGTCATAGCTAAACTTTGTTTGTTCAAGGATACTGCCATCTCAAACGATCAAATCCTATCTTTCTGTCCTTTCTCTTAAATTTTTTCGTAGTATACTCTACCTAATTTCCACCTTTGTGATCTGGAAGGTATATGCCAAGATGATACATATTATTTTGTCAAAAATTTTTGAGGATTAGGGTTTCCTTTTATCTGTGATACATTTTTAGGAATTAGCGATTGAGGAATTCACGTCTACTCCATGGGATTTCAGGTGAAACAGAGGAAGATTTTGCTCAGACCGTTGGCCTTGTTGATGAATACAAGTTCCCCCAAGTTCATATATTACAATTTTATCCTCGACCAGGCATGTTCACGGTCAGTTACGGCACATTTATATTTGAGTATTCCACTAGATCATGTGGCAAGTAGCACTACGCAGACCTTAGAATAACTAAGACATGTTTTCCTTCATCCTCTATAATTTGCTTCTTTCTGAATTCAGGGACGCCAGCAGCGAGGATGAAAAAGGTGCCCAGTACGGTAGTGAAGAAATGGAGCCGTGAGTTGACTTCACTTTTTGAAGCTTTCACACCTTATAATGGAATGGAGGGGAGGGTGGAAAGAATATGGATCACCGATATTGCAACAGACGGAGTTCATTTGGTACGTATATCTGCAAGTGTCTGAATGGAGGAACTTGGCTTTGCAACGTCCCTTATGTGCTTTTGGTTGGACATTCCAAATTTCCTGTCCGAATTTGTCATATGGTATATTTCTAGTAAAGAGTTTGTTGTTCCTTTTTTCTAGGTTGGCCATGCCAAGGGGTATGTGCAGGTGCTTGTGGTTGCTTCAGAGAGTATGCTGGGGACTTCAGCCATTGTGAAAATAACATCTGTGGGAAGGTGGTCAGTTTTTGGAGAAGTGATCGAGACAATCTTGGATGTAAACTACAAAACAACTTCAAGCACAAGGTCATCTGCCGAGGACAAATGTAGCCACCCGTGCTCTCACCCCTGCAATGCATGTGCTTCTTCAAGAGTGCAAGAAACCTGTGCTTGTGGACCTGAAGGCTGCAGAGGAACTACTTTCGAAGAAAGTGTTGTCTCAACAAATGCCATTTCGCAAGATGACCAAAGTAGCAGAAATCTGATTGGATGGTTTCTTAGGAAGAGAAGGAACAATATTGTGCAGAAAATGGTTGAGAGTGAAATTTCATCTGGATTTAAGAAAAAGCAAGAGTGGGTTGGAGAAAGCGAGGGTTCATGGAATATGGTTGATAGAATTCTTCTGAGTGGAATAATAGTGAGCTTCCTGATAATATCAGCACTACTGATACATCTTGGATATAGGACTTTGCCTACCTAACAAAACGTTGATTTTTTTTTCCCTTCATATTCAACGATTTTGATTGAAGATGTTCCCATATGCAAATCTTTGGTTACTTACGTTTGGACACTTTTTTTGTACGATTGTTATGATGAATTGTCTTGGTTACGGGTAAATAGCTAGACAAATTCATTGCTTTTTTATTCTGGCTAGAAGCGCTTTAGTTGGCTTAGCTCATCGAATCTTCTTTTCATTTCTTTATTTCCTAACAAACAAAAATAGAAGAATCAAAGAAAAGAAACAGAACTAGATACTGCAAGGTAGAGCTCAAAAGAAAAAAAATAGTTGGTATGTTATAGATAAGCAGCAATAATAAAGCAGGGATATGCACATCTTTGAAACGTGAGAATCTTATTAGGTGGTGGGGCTAGCAAGAACAAAAGAGCAAATTATTGCTGTCTTCTCCTGATACAACGCAAAGGCGGCGCGATTATTCTCTCAGCCACAACCATCTTGTTTCTTTCTCCATAGCAACTGGCTGTAAAAAAATGCGCTTCAAAACCTCCCTTCCGCAAGAAAAAATTGTACTAAACAGGTAAAAATAAATAGATAAGGTTTTCCCACTTTCTTCACAGCAACATGTCGAACTTGCAGGGCAATCTCTTGAAGAAGTTGTTCGGCACTGAAGGCATCTTGCTCCTGAACCATGGATGCCTCAACCAGTATAGCCCAAGCAGCAACGCCACAAACTGGAAAGGCGTGACGTAGATGAACACAGCCCATATCAAAGAGAAGACGATGAATATGGCCGTAGCTCTTGTATCCCTCCAGCTCAACAGGGCTTGAGTCCTTTCCAATTGTGAGGCCAAATCCCCCACCACACTTTGCACTCTCCCCGCCACGCTCCGCAGCCTGTCATACCTCATCCTCACAATGTCGGCCGGCCGGGAAGTTGGGAACGTGTCAAACTCCTCGTCAAGCTCATCGGGATGGGCAAACTCTGCTTGAGAGAGCCGGGTGTCCATGTGGGGTGGGTGCCGTGGCCTGAACCGGTAGTTCCACATTCCGATCACGAAGAGGTATAGGAAAATCGTGGGCAGGATTAGTTCCGGGTAGCAAATCAGCTTAAAAAACAGGACGTGGACGAGACATGTTGTGATGGGGTTCTTCCAATAGCATATTTTGTCGAACCATCTACACAAGGCGGAGAGGCCGGATAGAACAGCCATTATGCGTTGGAAATTGGCCTTGCTTCTTCTTAGGCTCCACATATGGTAGTCCACGTCCAACATGTACTCCACATTCTCTCGCTGCAGTGGCGGCTCTGCTTGTGCCAGCCTTGCTGCGACAATCTGCATCGCCTGGTTCCGCAGCAAATCGATGTGCTTGACAGAAATCGGTTGGACGTAATGCATTTTCGGCAGCAATGGCTTGCCGTATTGTGTCACCATGTTGACCCAAGCTGTGCAAGTGAACCTTAGCACCAATCGTAGTTCACCGTGCTTCTTCAAACCCGATGGTGTGAGAACAAGAAGCGGGTAGTAATGGGTGCAAATCCGATCGGTTTCTAGAGTCGACAAACGAATCCTCACTTTCCCAATTCTCTGGTCTCTGGCATTGTCTTTGCTTCCGTTTGTGTGGCAATTATCGAACATGCCAATGGTGATCACCGTGCAGGGGTCATAAACCTCCCAAGTGTACTGCTCGTTCCAAAGAGGAGACAGTGTGTCTAGACGTGTTCCCGTCCGAACCCATTTGTTGCCATACTTGGCCACACAATAGGCGTCGGTGGTCCTTCCTTCTTTGCCCTTCATTGGAAGCAAATTTCGAGCACTCAAAATCCCAAGCTCAAGAATCCCAATACTCTGCTTCCTTAAATGCTCACTACTGAAATGCGTGGCCTCGTCAAGAACGTGATAACCCACCTCCAAGCAAAGCATGAGGTGAATCTTGCTCGAGAACTCCTTTTTCTTCTCTGTCTCCTCCTTGGCCGCATCCGAAGGCTTGTGGAGGTTGTACCACCGTGGGTCCGGTAGCTTACTAGTCTCCAACCTGTGAGGAACGTCCCTAATCGAGAATATCACCCTTCCAAGTATCTCATCCTTCCCGGGTCCAACTCTATCCTCAACGCTCACAATTATGAAGTCCTCAAATGGCTCAGACGCCACAAACATGAGCTCGTCATTCCAAACCGGGTTAAACATCCGCATTTGCAACGACCTCGTGAGCCTGGTCTGATTCCCAAGCTGAACCTGTTTTCAATATTCTAATCCATGTCATGAATCTGAAATCAAAATTATTTAGCATTCATTAATGCAGATGATTTGATAAGAACATTACCTTCACAAACACATCCGGAACTCGCCCTCTATCGAAGGGAATAAGGTCCTGCGCTTCAAGGACGTGAACTCTAAGGTAATAAAGTTTAGGAGAGAAGTAAACCTTGGACCTCGTATTAGCGAGGTTGACATGGCTGACGCTGTGGGCATCGGAATGCCAAGCCTCCGGAAAGGACTCATCGGCCTGAGTCCCCATCCAAACGGCGAGCATGATTTCGCCTTTAGTCTTGATTCCGTGCTTATCTTCCAGTTTATACCATTGAGGGGCCAAAGGACTATCTGGTGGAACTCTTAGAGGAACTTCCGAGAGATCGAACACAACTCTCCCGACAAAATCGTCCTTCCCAATATCCTTATCCTTCACCGTCACCTCCAACAAATTCGACTGCAATCTCTCTTTCGAGAAGGCGAAAATCTGTTTCCAAACAGGATTCTGGTTCTTCTCCAAGTGCTTGGTCACTCCTTTATAGTTCCCGAGCTTCACCTCCACATAAGGATCCAGACTTCCGGAGATATCCATCACCGGAAGGTCTCTGGCCTTCACAACGCTCACGTACAAGTAGTGCATCTGCTCCACCAGGTCGTAAGTGCTCGCTGTCTTGACGCCGCCTCTGCACCGCAACCCCGCCGCCACCGGCGGCCGCGTCTCCACCAGCGCGAACTCCGGATTCTGTCTCGGAACCTGCATTCGCATCACCGTCGCTGCCGCCGACGGCCCTGCCTGAGCGTAATCTCTCCTCGTCTCGAAAACCGGCACCGGCTTCTGAGGCGCCTCGAACTCGAATACCGAGGACATCGCCGGCGGAGCGGCATGACCGCCGGCCGCGGCGGCGGTTCCGATGGAGTGAAAAGTCCTCACTTCCTTCTCCTTCTTCTCCTTCTTGAACGTCTTGTGGTCGTCAGCGGCGAAATTCGGCTCAGGAACTTGACCGACTTCCTCTTGGACGATTCTGTTAGAGTTGATTTCTCTTAAAGGATTGTCGGAGTCCAAGATAGCCTCGACGTTGCTTTCGATCGGAGTTTCGTTGTAGTCCTGAACGGCGTAGATCCTGAGAGCGATGTCTCCTTTGATATCCTGCAAAATATTGCACTTATCAAGCGGGTATCTCTGAACAATGACTCCCGACTGGGAGAAGGGAACGGAGGCGCCGGAGATCTGTACTCGGCCGAGGAAGTTTTTCCGGCGACTGTTTCCGAGACGGTCGTTGTAGACCGTGACGTCGAGCGTCTTGTGGAGAAGGTCGTTAGGGTTGGAGACGTTGAAGACAAGCTTCTCGTTCCATTGAGGGTTGAGGTCTTTGGGTCTGGTCTGGGTCCGCTGTCGCTGGTCGTCGAAGGCCACCTCGACGAATGGGCTGGCCGACCCCTGACCGTCCTTGGGCGCGAGGCCGGTGGCATTGTGGACTTCGACGACGAGTTTGGTCATGGCGGTTGTTGGAAAGTGGTGGATTTAGAGACGTTACGACGACGTTTGGTCTAAGGAAAAAGGGAAAGACGGAGAGAGATGAAGGAAAGGGGGAGAAGAAGAAGAAGAAAAAGACCTACAGTAGGCAGTTTTGCAGATGAGACGTCCATTTGGAGTATGTAGACAGAAACATATCACAAATGTTATAGAGAGAGAAAGAGTGAAAGCGGAAGAGAGAGAGAGAGAGAGTTTGGTGGCGCGTGAGGTGGACCCCTTTGGAGCAATAGGGCTTTGATGGAGGGAGATATTTCAATGGGTTTATTACACTTGGTGAGCTTTGTTTCCTCTAGAGAGAGAGAGAGAGAGGGGGAGATTATTATTGTTATGTTGGAATTGTGATGTAGTCCTATTGAAAGAGATAATTGCTTAAGATGGATCATGGAGGTGGGAGAGCGCTAAAAGGATACAAGTAGGGAGGGATGGTGAAAGTGATAATCACTTCATTCATGATCATGAATGAATGAATTTTTTTTTTCTTTTTTCTTTTTGATGGAAAAGCAAGAGTGCCTTTTCAATAGGATCTCTCCTGTTCAAGGAACTTTGTGGATGCATTTTCAATTATTAATTTGAAACTGTTTGCAAAGGTTGTCCAGTCTTTGGCCTCAAACGTCAGCAAAATCATTATTCTTCCTTTGTCTAGCCATAAAGATTAAGATTGGAGCACTCTTATATGGGCGGAGCGAGCTCTCGTAGGGGTGGGCCCCATCGTATTGGGTCCCAATTGTCCCTACTTTTCCTTGGCATTTATTTGAGCGACCCAATTCCTTGAGAAGAAAGGGAAAGAATAAGAAAAAAAAGGTAATGGTAAATTTACAATAAAGGACCAGCTTTTGGTGGTTAAATTATTAAATGGGGAGCCGAATGACCTTTAATTTTAGGATAAAGAAACAAATACGAGTCCACTCAGCTGAGAAGTTTCTCCTTTTCTCGCATGCTTCTAAGTAGTGGAGTTTCACTTTTCAAGGTTCAAACTCCAAGCCCAAAACGTTGGACAAAACAAGGCGGTTTTCCATTAGCAAGTCTTTGTTCTGTGGTTAACACTTAACACGAAACCTTTGTTTTCTTACTTTTGTTTTTCTAACCTGTGTTGTTACTTTATTTTAGTACTTGACATAATATTCCAACATTATGGTTAACAATCTCACAACATATCTAACCCATGCTACTAAAATAATATAACTATCACGTGAAACAATAATTTTATTTCTAATTCTTTATATTATTTTTAACACAAAAAAAAGATATTTTTAATATATTTTATTTTATCTTATTTTTATATTATTTTTTTTACTAATTATCTACTATTTAATTTTTCACCAAAATGACGTGATGAAGCTGACGTACTCTTATTCATCTCACCAATTTGACGTGTTTTTGACGTCTTGTTGAAGACAACATTAATGCTAAAATAGTATTTAGCCTGTAAATTTGACAATTTGACGTGGGTTGGAGATGATCTTAGTACCATAGAGTAATTGCATAAACTTTTATAAATTTTTTGGAATATTCCTTTGTTTTTCAAAAGTGTGCAATTTTTTAAGAGATGCGATATGTATTTCAATTTAATTCATCACGTATTTTTTAAAACAAAACCAAAAGATAAAAAATAAATATTTTTTGAAAAAATTAATTATTTAAAACAGACATCAAAAGTTCAAAACTTTAAAGTGAAACCTAATTATTTTTAAAGGTTGGGAGATCAAAATTTTACAATGGAGAAATTGCATAAATATATTTTAATCTTATTGTAAAATAATTACATAAAGAAATAACCTTAGATAAAATTTTCTAAAATCTAAAATTAAAATTGTTAGAGCATCTCCAATGTGACGTCTTGTCTTTTTGAGCCGTTACTTAACCTGCTTAAACATCATTTTCTAACTTAAATCTTACTTACAAGTAAGAGAAATTTTGAATAATTTTTTAAATTTTGAATAATTTTTTTTCTTTTAACATATGTGAATCTGTTTCAACATAAACTGAAAAATAGCTTAAAACTTATCTTTATAATTATTCAGAACATTTTGTAAAATATTTCTTTACAAATCTTTTTCGTAAAACATTTCTTATAAAACATTTACTTTCTTAAAACCTTTAAAACACTATTTCAAATAGTAGAAAACAATTTCTTTGAGCGGCAAAAACAAACTTGAGTGGTGTCTGTACCCGATCATCGTATTTGTCTCTTCGCGACACGGAGCTCGTCAACCAGTCATACTGGTCTTCTACAGAACTATCTACAGTATGAAGGAACTTGCAATGAGCTTTCACTCAGTGAGTTCAAACATAATTTCACAAAACATAAACATTTCTTTATTAAACATTGCTTTTAAAATTTTCTCATAAAACTTTTTTCATGAACCTTTTCTTGTAAACATTTTTCATATAATGTTTTTCATGAACATTTCTCGTAAAACATTTCTCAAAATGTTTTTCATAAACGTATCATGAAAAGGAATGCAAGCAAAATCATTATGCATGATTCCATTTATACTCATTTATAAACATCCTTTTTATGAACTTCTTATAATTATTCATAACTTGCGTGAATTTTTATCATCGTTCTTATCTTACTTTATCTTGTGGTCTTTAATATTTGTACAAACATCATCAATTATGAGATCATGACTTTAACATAACATAATGCTTCTCTTGTGGAATACGTAAGACCATCGAACAATGAGATCATAACCTTAGCATAACTTGTATACCTCACATCAAGGTGGCTGGTATAATACTCCTTATCATCTTTACTTTACCTTTTTATTAACTTTAGTAAGCATATCAAATGCTAAATATACCTTACGCTATAACTTTGTATTGAAATATTAAATATAGCATATGTAAAACATATTGCAAATCATAACTTAAACTTTCAAAACATTATGCATCACCAATGCACACATACTTTAAGCACAACAATTTGTAAATACATTACAAGTCTTTGAATTGACCTTTAAAACTTTTTGCATAAAAATATAAATATAAAATATAATCAAAGCATTTAAAAATCATTTTCTTCATGCCATAAGTGAGGTTTGAGATTTACCTGAGCAACGTTCTAATGTTCCTATTTCATTTCTTTTTCTTTTTGCTAGTCGGCTTTTGTATCATGTTTCAAATGACACCTGACTATTAACTAACCCTTCTTATTCTCAATCTACTCGATTGATAATGAAACTTAAACATTAATCATTCATTCCTTTTACTTAATTTCGTAACTTATCGATTTATCTTTTCTTCACTTAACTTAAACATTCCTTAACCATATTTTCTATCTCGTTTGACGTTTTCGTTACTTAACATGACATGAAACATTTTCCATCTAAAGCTAATTCAGAGTGTTTGGCTCTGTTTTAGCCATTTTCTTAAAAATGACGATTCTACTCTTGATAGATTTTTCGCAAATCTTGTAACTTTATTAAACCTTTCATTTTACTTTATCATTCCGATACTCAGGAGTTATGAAAAAAATTCTCGCTTAGGGGCGTTTTCCTAATTTGAGCATTTCAGGGTCCGTTTTGGCCATTTTACAAAAAATGACCATTTTGCCCTTAATAGATCTTAGAAAACTTTCAAAACCCGTTTTAAACAATACTTACATTTCTTTACTTCTCATAATATTACAGAAAACAAAACAATAGTTTTCCTTTCGATAAATTTTGTTTTTATCAAAACTTTACCTAACTTAAAAATCTTTGTGATTACGCCCTCTACTCGTTTTTCTTTCTTTCTTGATATAAACTTTTAATCCTTTTAAACTTAAAATCTGTGGTTACTCATTGCCTATAGCAGTATATGAAACCAACATTTTTTTTATTTTGACTCAAAACACAAAAATGTTGACATTTTTTTCTCGGAACCAAAAACGACCGCCTTATACTAAAATGTTCAATTTTTCATAATGATTAAACCTTCCTTAAACTCCTTAGCCTAATTGAAACCATTTCATAACATTTTATTTTATTTTTTACGAAATTTTATGCTTAAAATCTCGTAAATTCATCACTTAATACCAGTGAGGAATTTTTGCAAACTGTTTGCGATTTCTAACAGTTTTGATGAGTTCTATAACTGTCTGTTTTAACTTTTCTAAAATTTCAGTTCCATAGAGTTTTTTGCCATTTTTCAATTTTGCTGAATCTTTACAAATTTTTGCAATTTAGTCCTTTCAAAATTTTACAAAGCTTTGTTCATCAAAATTGTTACTCTTACTATTTTGGCGGATCCAAGACTTTACTTGGAAAATAAATTAGCCTCTAAGGCCCTCAAAAATATCATTTCTTGAAAGCTAGTCAAACTTTGCATTTTTTGACAAAATATAACAATTTCCTACTTTTAACACAAAAACCCTACTTTCTTTACTTCCATCATAATTATCATCATCATAAAGCATAAACAATTATGCTATAATGTCCACCTTACATGCCGTAGCTCATAACATACATCAAACACTTAATATGCATAGTAAAACATAAATTTTAGCTTAATTTCAAAGACTGGGATTTTACCTAATCATCCTAAGGCTGCCCTCTTTTTTTTTTTTTTTTGACACTTGAAAGCTTTCAAATTCTCTTGACATCAAGTCTATACCATATCATAAAAATCTTATTCAAAACTTGAGCAAAACCCATAAAACATCAAACTTTCCAAGCTAAAGTTTAGGCTTTTTACCTCCAAAAATTGCTAAACCTTGCTATGGGTTCTTACTTCCTCATATGATTTGGAGGCTTGTGCTTTGAAAAATATTTGAGGAATTCCATTGAAGGTGGTCTGTTTTGAGTGGGAGAAAATGGGTCTTTTTTTTTATGTTTTCATGTTTTGCATGAAAAAGAAATGACGCAAACCAATTATGGCTAATTTTGTGAAGCTAAACCAGTGCACTTAGGGGGAATGAGGTGGCTTTTTGCCCACCTTAAAGGTGGCACCAAAGTAGGACTCACATAAGCTTTTTAACAGTTCAAATTTATACTAACAGTATTTTTCCTCTATTATAGATATATGTCTCATATTGCTAGCATTCTTCCCTATATCATGTTTCATGGTCCATAAGCTTCCACATCATCCTCACAGTATAATTCCTATACAGTTTAGCTTTACACAATCTAATTTCTATACTGTATTACTTTATGCAGTATAATTTTCATACTATATCACTTTATGCAACATAATTTCTATACTACTTAATTTTATCAGCATAATTCTTATACTGCATAACTTCACCAGTGTAATCTTTACACTGTATTATTCTCATACTGTATGATTTTCATACTTTGTATTCCTTATATTGTATTTCTGTCTTAAAATTTGTTGCAAAACAATCTGTAATAATTAGGCTTTCTAGCTTATTTTCATTTCATTTCTTCATTGTTTAAGACTATGGCATGATTTTTTAATATTAAAAATCTTATTTTCATCTTTATGGAATTTTTCGTAAAAATAGGATTTAAACAATAATCATTGTGATGCTAAAATTGCTCCTTAAATTCTTAAAAAAATTTTAAGCATAAAATTAAGCTCATAAAATTGTTCATAAATTACTTAATATAATCCTTAATTATTGCATAGTTAATACACTAGAAACGCTTGGGTGTCACATCCAATGCAATGCTAAACTGATGCACTATTTGAATGTAAAAAATACTCTCCAATACAATACTATTTTTAATACTAAATTTACTATATGCTAGACGTTGCGGCATTTGTATTTGATTCATATTGGTTAGTAGATTGACTTTTTTGTTTTATGATTACAAAATTCTTATTTTTTTTATTTATTTTAATATTAAAAGTTTATTTTTACAAGTTTCAAGGTTTAATAATAATAACAAAAGACAAACATTACATTTTAAATATTATTGAAGAGCGTAAAATAAAATAACAAATCAAATAAGCTATTTTTACACTTTTTGGTGGCATTAAAGTAGTAAATAAAATAGGAAAATGAAACATTAAAGTCAAGATCTGTGTCACTTTTTCTTAGGTTTTTAATTTTAGACACTCTAATTTATCCGTGACAGTTTAAGCGTTGGATTTTTATTTCATATAAATAAAAACTTTAATTTAAAAATATGTTGCAAATGTAGTTTAGTTACTTATAGATGTCAGTTAAATTAATAAAAAAAAAAAACCTCCTTTTTGTTTTCTTTTGGAAAAATACAACTGAAACCTTTCACGCGGATGAAGTTCACATCATTTGATAAATTGATTGAAAAGACTTGTACTTCAATAAAGGATGTAAGGCTCTGCAGTGAACCAAATCGAAGACCAGGTGGTGGTGCAGGAAGTTCTGGTGTGGCACCTGATGCTATGTAATTATTCTCTTCCACAAGCGGTTATATACTCCGACTCTAATGATTTGGCATTTGATTCTTGTTATTTGGAAGATTCAACAGTCTCTCTTCCTGCACCCATAGATTGCGTGCTTCTTAGCATGCACACAAATACACAGATGCACCTATTATCTGCTTTTGGTTCCCCATAGTAAGAAGAAAAATCAAGTCAAGTCTCATATTATTTTAGTACATCTGGGAAATTTTGTGACTTCTAGTTGTTCCAACCAGAGCTTTATAGGAAGAGTTTTGTCTTCAAGCTGTGCAAAATATATTTGGAAGATTCAACATTCTCTCTTCCTGTATCCCATAGATTGCGTGCTTCTTAGCATGCACACAAATACACAAATGCACCTATTATCTGGTTTGGTTCCCCATAGTAAGAAGAAAAATAAGTCGAGTCTCATATTATTTTAGTATCTCTGGGAAATTTTCTGACTTCTTGTTGTTTCAACCAGAGCTTTATAGGGAGAGTTTTGTCTTCAAGCTGTGCAAAATATGTCGTATATTTAAATCCTTTGCTCTTTGAAGAAATGTTATTAGGCAATTCCCTACGTCTTCCTTCCTCCTAGATGTTCTCTCTACTCGATGCCATAGTTGGAATAAACTTACTGATTTAGTTTGACCGGAAGTACCAAACTATCCTTTTCACTGGTACATCTTTTAGCTTTTATTTTGTTGTTTGATTAATTTTCAATTTTAAATGAGATTTAGGAGTTCATGTGCTTGGTTAGTCAATTGCTACTTGTTTCTTATTAATTTTCTAACTTGCAAAGGTGAATGACAAAATATCGACGACGCCAACATTTTGCAGTGAAATACAGCTCAAAAGCCCAAATTGGCTATTTGGTCAGAGAAAGTACGAAGAAAATGTTTCTTCCCCAAATGTCACGTCAGGAGAAGCTATAAATGGAGAATCCAGGGATGAGAGAGGAGTTGATTCTTTCCGTAACATGTATTGGATTTCTTCTGATGACGATGGCAATGAAGAGGATATCTTCCAAAGGTGTGAGGAAAAAAAATTACTCACGTTATATTAAAATGCCAATTGTGTTCGGTTGAAAGTGGCTCATTAATTATTTGTTTTGCATTTGAAGGTATCTTGCAATGACATCTGTGGATCAGGCCAATGGTTGGTACGGTGGAAGCCTGCAAAGCGATCAGGATGAAAATAGTGAGATATATAAGCACTATGCTGAACTATGCCAGGTAATTTGAATAATTTGTTTATAGGGTCATTAAACGAATTAAGGGCCTGTTTACTTTCCATGAAAGGAAAGGGAGAATTTAGAGCAATTCTCTTTACATCTGGCCATGCATTTACTTACAAAATCAATGATAAGAGTTTAGTAGGCTCAACATAATATAGGAGACAAGAGAAAGAAATACCAATCCTTGACCCCCTAAGTATTAATTCTCATTTAAAAGGAATGGATGCCAAAATTAGCCATGAAGGTTCAATGTAATAAGCCAATGATTATTATGGAAATGAACGATTTCGTTATTATATTTAAGTAAACACAAGAAGAGGAATTAGATTGCTTCTCATTCAACCATCAAATAGATGAATAAACACTAGAAAGGGAATCAATGATCCTCATTCTTATCTCTTTTCTTTCCTTTTCAATTTCATAACACTCTTTTACTGTTCGGTAAACGCATTCTCAAAGTTCAAAAATATTTCATCCGTTAGTATAGAAAGCAGTGTTGTAACGAGAATAGAGGATATGTAGTAGAAGAAACATATCATGACGCTTTTGGTACACGTTTACAACTTACAACCCGACTAGACATTGTGTGCGTATGCATTTAGTCCATGTACTAGGCCTGTTTGGTGTTGCTGGTTAGCTACTCTTACAAGAAACCAAATTATGGTTAATTACCTAATCTTTCTGGTCTTAACGTTGTTACACTCTATTTTTTGTCTTTGTAGCAGCTATGGTGGTATCGATGCATATCTTGTATGGAACATTATTGCCCTTGTATCGTGTATGATGAATGTGGAAATGTGCAGGGACCTGCCATGGAGCCCTTCCACAATGATTCCGAATTGGAGATGCATTATGCTGATGCTCTTCGAATGGACACAATTGACATTATAAACGATGCAACTGCAGAAGAAGAGATGGAAGCGGCTCTCAAGGAGTACGATCAGATTGGCGCTGATCTCGGGATCGGTCTGTCGTTTAAATCCTTTTCTGAAGATCCAAGCTGGTTGACGAGGTGGATCATTGAGGAAGGGAATTTGCAAAGAGCTTAAAACATAATTATCCACCTTTTGTTTTTGAATCGTACACTGTTGTAATAATCGTTTTATTGTTTCTACATTTTGTAATTCATATCTCAGTTATGAGGATATCTGGCACTGGTCATGCTTGTATAATAGTAGCAGCAGCTGTACTATATATATGAATGTATATTTCACATGATTCAAGAGTTCAACCTCCTTGTGTCGTTTTGTCTTGAACAGCCCCTTGCAAGCATTCTACGAGCTTTTGTAGCTGTTTTTTGTTTTGTTTTGTGTTTTGTGTGTGTGTGTCTTTTTTTTTTTTGTGTTTTTGTTTTTATTTTTTTTTTCTTGCTGCTAAATTGTAGCTGTTTCTTAATTACAAGGGGTTTATACCAGGTAACCGTGAGCGAGAGATTCGAGATCTTAGCAGATACTTTCTTTACGACTCTGATTGATGAAAACGTCAACATATTAGTTAGATTTCTGTTTGGTGATCTTTGTATGTTGCTTCGCAAATGCAAGAAAATATATCAAGAACGGAGCGTCGGTGAAGGGATGGGAGATCTTAAAAGATGGAAGCGCATAGGACTGATTATATTAATGAGGTAAAATCGGATAGAGTTATATTAATATGTAATATGCCAACGAGTACGGCTGAGAGACTTGGGTCTATTATTTTTTTAACAAGGGAAATTTGCATTCTAAATTAGGAAAGTACAACTACTTATTCAAACCCTAAAGACAACAACGCATATAACAACCCAATGCCGACCACAGACTAGAACCACCAAAAGGTTTAATTGAAAATGCTCAAAGAGTAATAATGTATCGAGTTCCAATACAAGGAAATAAAAATGACACACAACATATCGAGCACAAACAAGTCTCTTTCAAATAAATCATTATAGAAGGTGTAAAACTCCGATCGAACAAAATCGAGAGACTAATAGCATTTAGGTCTATCGCAACACTGTCAAGAACGACAACTCTTATGCTAACAAAAAAGACTATGACGAAAGGTGGGGAGATCACATTCGTTATTACAACTACAAACCAACAAAATATAGAAAAAAACATTACTTCTAAACGGTTAAATATCACCGATTTTATTTAACAAACACAAAAATTAAACCAAATGGGTAAGGCCTGAACAACAACAACAAGAAGGGTATCAGAAACGAGCCAACAACCGTCGCAAACGGCCGGCGACCCTGTGACACTGCTGGAAGCCTACGCGAACGGCCAGCATGGACTATCACCACTGCCTACCTTCGTTGGCCAGAGAATACGGCACTATTGTGCCTCCATCTTTCGGCCGAACCCAAAAAGGCCACAACGACAGCCAAGACCTACAACCTGCACCAAATCTTGTCCAATTAATCACATTATAGCATGCCATTTAAATATATCCTTTTAGCTGCAATCTTATATTAAAGATGGGAGTGTATGAATTGGTTCAGCTTATGCACATTCAAGAAAAAAAAATATTTTATTTTTTTGTCATGTCTTTTTAAGTTTTTTTAGCAAATATACCTTCTTCTGGTTTTCCCCCTTTTTAATCTGTTTGGGAGAGCGGTGAAAACCATTTTTTATAGGTAAAATTGTTTTTTGTTAAAATTTTGTAAGAAAAAACACTATGACAAAAACAGTTAGAACCATGATTGTCAAACAGGGCTTGTACCATAAAAAGAAGATAGAGTTGATAATGGTATTGTTATCTGTTTAATGATGACATGCTAGGAAATTATGTTATTTATTTAATTAAATATTGCTATTTGCGTTTTTTACTATTGTTTTCATAGCATACCCTTGAGATATTTATGCTATATTTATTTTTGTGTCATATAAAGAGCCCCATGTCCTTCTTTTCTTGCATTTTTATGGTCTATTTGCGATGTTTTTCTCCTTGAATTTTACATGGGTGTAGGTAGATACATACACATACATTACTTTTCTAAAATGGTTTTCTTTACACAAAATATTTTTTTTTTACATCTTAGCTAACAATAATAGCAATTAAAAAGAAGTTGTCATGGTTCTTAGAAAAAATAAATAGATTCCACTATCATACTCTTGTGAGAGTTTTAAACATTCTTTCATTTATATATTTTGTCTAAAATAAATAATAACGTTACAAGATGTTAAAAAAAACTATTTTATGAGTTTAGGTGTTTTCTACCCAAAAAAAATTATAAAGCAATTGTGAAAAGTTGTACATCATCACTTTTATATTATGCCTATACAGCTAGAGATGCAAGAATGAGCCGGGCCAGGTACAACTAGGGACGCAAGAACAGGTACGCTAGGCCTATTCTCATTAGGCCTACGCAGGCCGTGGACTGGGCTGGCCTAGCCCATGAATTTTGTGGGTTGGGTTGAGCCATCCTAAATAAGAATTACCTCAGCCTAGCTCACACCATGAGCCAATTTTACGTAGGCCAGGCCGAGCGGTACCATAGGCCTTGAGTGGGCTGGCC
Organism: Artocarpus heterophyllus; assembly: GCA_025403435.1. Taxonomy (NCBI): domain Eukaryota; kingdom Viridiplantae; phylum Streptophyta; class Magnoliopsida; order Rosales; family Moraceae; genus Artocarpus; species Artocarpus heterophyllus. The sequence continues at coordinate 14,859,914 of CM046334.1, forward strand.
CATTCGAGTCTATCTACAAGTTAGGATGCGTGGCCTATCTTCGTCCATTATAGGTTTAGATGGGCCAGCCCATCTAAACATGCAATTTTTTAACTTTTTTATTTTTATTTTTTATTTTTGAATTTTAAACAAGTTAACAAATATAAAAGTTTGAATAGTTAATAGAAATATGAAAATGGATATTTTACTTACGATTACTTCATTAAAAACCCTTCCATGGAAAACCAAATGGGACAAAACTTTGGTAAGAAAAAAAGAGTATAATTAGGATAATTATACATAAGATGTTTACAAAATTACTAAAAAAATTAAAAAAAAAGCTTGTCATGATGTGATGTGTAAGGCCTTTTGTTGGAGAATGTCATACTTAGCCATGTTCACCCGTGAATGAATATGAAAATATATATATAAATGAAATTGAGCCATAATGAGCTTTCGGTGGGCTGGTCCATAGTGGGCCTATATGGCCTTTACATGGATCGGGATGCGCCGGCCTATTATAGGCCTAAATGTGTCGGCCGGCTCTGCTTATGCCCGTCCTGGCCCATGATTTTTCATGGGCAGTGCCGGGCTGACCCATGGGCCTATAAATGTTGGCTCAGCCCAGCCTACCAATATTTACGGCCCAGCCCGTCACTGTATTAGGATGGGCTTTAGCCGGCCCATAGGCCCCCACCCATTGTTGTACCTCTATATACAACTTGACCTATTCTTTTCATTTTCCCACTAGTTCTAGAATTTGTATATATACTAGTTGTGCGTGTATTTTATTTTTGTATTTTTCTAATAGAATTATTTAAAATTTTGTTGTCCCCATTTATTATTTGCATAATAGTTTAGTTTAGTGCAAAAACAAAAGTTTAATAGATAAGGGAAAAAATCAATAAAGAAAATTTCAATTTACATTATTTATGGACTATATGAAAAAGAAAAGTGTTTAAGATGGTTGTAAGGAAAAAATATTTAGGCAGGATTAAATTTGAAAAGAAACTAGAGAGGAGTAATTAGGGGATATTTACAAGGATCACGGTGAGAAAAAATTGACTAAAAATGTTTAAAAAATCATATATTCAAAAAAAATATTTTAATAAGAGAAGCTTATGAAGAAAAAGTTTGATAAGATTTATTAGAAACATAAGACTTTTTTAAATAAAAACACAAATAGATTGAAATGCATGTTTGAATGAAAACATTTGTTTTGGTTGAATGTGTGTGTGAGAGAAAAACATATTGGTACATATACACAAAGAAGGCACCTGTTTATTTAAAAAGGGTATAGTCAACAAATTTATAGAAAAATTAATTAGGATGTACTATGAGAAGATATCATTTGTGAAGGTTACTTAAGAAATATTTGAGTAAGGATATAGGATGGAGAGTTTTTATAGGAATGAAATTTATGAGGTAAGTAGTTGCAAATGCCACTGAGGAAAAGAGCATACGTAAGGAGGAAAATATTAGAGAACCTAAATGATAAAGGCAAAAAACCAAAAAAAGCTTAAATGGAATGAATACGATCGAAATTTAGAAGCTGCGCTTAAAAAATAATATTTTAGACAACGTAAAATAATATGGAAGAAGAGGAAATTTAAAAAATATTTTGATGATAAACATTAAAACAAAACAAATGAAGCGACTGAAAATATATAAGATATTAGGGAAAAAGCAACAGAAAAAACCACAAAGGTGAGAAGAAAAAATAAAGCATTGAAAATGCAAATGAGAGTTCGCGAAAAGACTTGACCTCTTTTATACAGTAATAGCATTTTAGATTAGGGTTAGAAATACACCACTTTTAAAGGGTATAAAAGTATAATTGATCACAAGTATTTTAAATTAGGGTTAAACAAATAAGTATTATTTAAGGATTTTTTGTTCTTTTCGGTTAGGAGAATTAGATGAATCAAAAGAAACAAAAAGGAAAATTTTCGTAAATGATATCATTTAAGATTTACTTTTTATAAATATTATATATATTTATTTATGATATAATTTAACATATAATATAAATAGTAGCATATATAAACTTTTTTAGGTGGCATTAACAAATATAATTTTTAAAAATATGGTATAATATGTAATTTTTTCAAACGAAAAAAAATGCCAGAAGCCAAGAACGATGGTAAACACGTAAGACTTGGGAGAGGCATTGGGCTCAGCCGATCAACTAAGCCCTTTAAGCCCACTTCCTCATCTATCAGGCTCGCAACCCCTGCCCCGGCTGCGCCTCTCTCCCTCTCTCTCTATCTGGAATCTCGATCTCTCTGCTGCGCGTAAAACTTCAAACTTTAGCAGCACGTCTCAAGCTGATCGTTGTCGGAAATGGAGGACATTGAGGATTTGCTGGTCGGTACCACCGGCGGTGCTCCTCCTGGCTTTCGCTTGCCACTCACCGCCGTGGGATTGAATCCGAAGAAGACCAAGAACAGACCTGTTCTCAATGATGTCAACAACAATACCCTCGCTCCCAAAATCCCTGGCACACAGGTCTCTCTCTATATATACGTATACATATATATATGTGTATATATACTTTTTTTTGTTTTTGGGAGAATTTCTGATTTTCGTTTTATGTTGTTTTTGGTAGACAATTTATATGAAGACCTTCGGATGCTCACACAACCAGGTAAGCCTTTTATCTTATACTTGAAATGACATGCTTGAATTTGTTGCTTTGATAATGGCTTTTTGTCATAAAAGGAAAAGATAAAATGTTTATGGTTAAATTACAAGCTTTCAATTATGCTGTGTGTTTTTGTTTTGAGCTCTCAGACTGCCAAAATTGCTGCCAAGGGACTGTTCAGTTTCGTTTTAAAACTATATGTGTCGTCTTTTCATTTCTTTTAAAACACTTCGAACTGTTTGGAGATTTCACAATACCTAACACATGTAAATTGTAGAACCCAGTTTTCTGAAAATGTTTTTGGTTCGGAAATCAATGTTCGAATTTAATTTCAGATGCAAGCAATATTGTTGAAATCACTATTTTGGGGGAAGCGGAGGGCGAGATTCTAATAATTCCTTCTTTGATATTAATTTCAAGACTCCAACTTTACCTTCTTATTAATTTTCTACCTTTTTTTTTTTTAATTAAAAAACAATCCTTGCAATTTTATTGTGTCAGAGTGACAGTGAATATATGGCTGGTCAGCTTTCGTCATTTGGTTATTCATTGAGTGACAACCCTGATGAAGCAGATCTCTGGCTTATAAATACGTAAGGATTTTCCTTTTTGTTTCTCTCATTCTCGAGTTAGCCTACTTACGTTATGAAATATCGGCTTCCTTGAAGGAATTATCCAAAACATGCATTGTACGTCAACTTAATTACTAAAAGATATAATCAAATTTATTTTGGTTGCTTCTTGGGACTGTATCAATCTAGCATATCTTTGTGTGCGCATTTGTTGTCCCTCTGTTAGGTTATCATATCTGCATTATTGCACTATATGTATGTTCTTTACATTTTAGCTGGTGTTAAAAATTCACGCTGAAGGTTTTTCGACTTTTATGTCTTCTCCATTCACATAAGTTTAAAAATGAATCTGAGGGTATCTTAAATCTGACATCAATAGTACTTATGATTCTTGTTACTTGATGCAGTTGTACGGTTAAATCTCCAAGTCAGTCAGCAATGGACACTCTTATAACAAAAGGCAAAAATGCAAAAAAGCCGCTGGTGGTGGCTGGTTGTGTCCCTCAAGGAAGTCGAGATCTGAAAGAACTAGAAGGCATCAGTGTAGTAGGAGTCCAGCAAATTGACCGTGTGGTTGAAGTTGTTGAAGAGACTCTGAAAGGTCATGAGGTGCGGCTTTTGACCCGCAAAACGTTGCCTGCACTTGACCTTCCTAAGGTATCATAGATTTCTGGCTATTTTCTTGCCATTGGACACTTTTTTCCTTTCATATTTTAGCTTTGGTAAGCACATGATTAGTTCTATTCTAATCATGTTCTTTCAACTCCCTTTGGATTAATATTTATCCTGAATTTAGAGGAGTATCTCATTCGAGTTTTTTTTTTCTTAACAGGTGAGAAAGAACAAGTTCGTTGAGATTCTTCCAATTAATGTTGGTTGTTTAGGTGCCTGCACTTACTGCAAAACAAAGCATGCTCGTGGTCACTTGGGGAGCTATACAGTTGATAGCCTTGTAAGTGGCATGTCATCAATCTCTGTTCTCCATTTAATTTGGTCCGAAATTTATTGGAATGTCAACACTGCAGGTAGGGCGTGTAAGAACTGTCATAGCTGATGGAGTTAAGGAGATATGGTTGAGCAGTGAAGATACTGGAGCTTATGGTAATTTCACACTGATTTTCCTTCTATGCTGATTGTGTTATGTATGTGGAAGTACTTAGGCCATTTATTTACTTGATGATGTTATCTTAAAAAGAAATAAGTGAGTAGGAACAGCTATGGAACTTTAGCTAAAATGATACAAGTATGGAGTCAGGTTTTTGTTTATCTCACTTGTATACTTATGACCAGAAAATTACGTGGAAATACAAGAAAGAAATCCATTAGAATGTTGTTGAACTAAAATTCCTAATTCAAAACTAATGGTTCACAAGTTTTGCAGGTCGTGACATTGGGGTCAATCTTCCAATTTTGTTGAAGGCGATTGTTGCTGAACTTCCTCCTGATGCAAGCACAATGCTTCGCATTGGTATGACTAACCCTCCTTTTATTCTAGAGCACTTGAAAGAGATAGCAGATGTTTTGTGCCACCCATGCGTATATTCCTTCTTGCATGTACCAGTTCAATCTGGAAGTGATGCAGTCTTGACTGTAAGTACCGATATGCAATATTCCTCCAAAAAATTGGCAAAACTTAATTATTCTCTGATGATATTGCTTATCTTCTGAGACTTGAACGATCGAGTTATGGCTATTTCCATGTATAGACATGTCATTCCTGTTGCATTTGTATATATCATGCTGATGACACCCTAAATGTCTTAGGCTATGAATCGGGAATATGCTGTTAGTGAGTTCAGGAATGTGGTAGATACCTTGACTGAGCTTGTGCCTGGGATGCAGATTGCAACCGATATAATATGTGGATTTCCTGGTAAGTGTGTGGTCAGTGGGTTAGCTTACGTTTTGTGGGTCTTTTAGATTTTTAATCTCGCAAATTGCTGTTCTTTTTTATTTTAAATAGATCTACTACTGGTTTGAGGCTTTTTATATGTATAATTGACTTGTTTGAGACATTTTCCATTTCTTTGTCATAGCTAAACTTTGTTTGTTCAAGGATACTGCCATCTCAAACGATCAAATCCTATCTTTCTGTCCTTTCTCTTAAATTTTTTCGTAGTATACTCTACCTATTTTCCACCTTTGTGATCTGGAAGGTATATGCCAAGATGATACGTATTATTTTGTCGAAAATTTTTGAGGATTAGGGTGTCCTTTTATCTGTGATACATTTTTAGGAATTAGCGATGGAGGAATTCACGTCTACTCCATGGGATTTCAGGTGAAACAGATGAAGATTTTGCTCAGACCGTTGGCCTTATTGATGAGTACAAGTTTCCCCAAGTTCATATATCACAATTTTATCCTCGACCAGGTATGTTCACGGTCAGTTACGGCACATTTATATTTGAGTATTCCACTAGATTATGTGGCAAGTAGCACTACGCAGACCTTAGAATAACTAAGACATGTTTTCCTTCATCCTCTATAATTTGCTTCTTTCTGAATTCAGGGACGCCAGCAGCGAGGATGAAAAAGGTGCCCAGTACGGTAGTGAAGAAACGGAGCCGTGAGTTGACTTCACTTTTTGAAGCTTTCACACCTTATAATGGAATGGAGGGGAGGGTGGAAAGAATATGGATCACCGATATTGCAACAGACGGAGTTCATTTGGTACGTATATCTGCAAGTGTCTGAAGGGAGGAACTTGGCTTTGCAACGTCCCTTATGTGCTTTTGGTTGGACATTCCAAATTTCCTGTCCGAATTAGTCATATGGTATATTTCTAGTAAAGAGTTTGTTGTTCCTTTTTTCTAGGTTGGCCATACCAAGGGATACGTGCAGGTGCTTGTGGTTGCTTCAGAGAGTATGCTGGGGACTTCAGCCATTGTGAAAATAACATCTGTGGGAAGGTGGTCAGTTTTTGGAGAAGTGATCGAGACAATCCCGGATGTATACTACAAAACAACTTCAACCACAGGGTCATCTGCCGAGGACAAACGTAGCCACCCGTGCTCTGACCCCTGCAATGCATGTGCTTCTTCAAGAGTGCAAGAAACCTGTGCTTGTGGAGCTGAAGGCTGCAGAGGAACTTCTTTCGAAAAAAGTGTTGTCTCAACAGATGCCATTTCGCAAGATGACCAAAGTAGCAGAAATGTGATTGGATGGTTTCTTAGGAAGAGAAGGAACAATATTGTGCAGAAAATGGTTGAGAGTGAAATTTCATCTGGATTTAAGAAAAAGCAAGAGTGGGTTGGAGAAAGCGAGGGTGCATGGAATATGGTTGATAGAATTCTTCTGGGTGGAATAATAGTGAGCTTCCTGATAATATCAGCACTACTGATACATCTTGGATTTAGGACTTTGCCTAACTAACGAAACGTTGATTTTTTTTTCTCCATATTCAACGATTTTGATTGAAGATGTTCCCATATGTAAATCTTTGGTTACTTACGTTTGGACCCTTTTTGTTGTACGATTGTTATGATGAAGTGTCTTGGTTACGCGTAAATAGCTAGACAAATTCATTGCTTTTTTATTCTGGCTAGAAGCGCTTTAGTTGGCTTAGCTCATTGAATCTTCTTTTCATTTCTTTATTTCCTAACAAACAAAAATAGAAGAATCAAAGAAAGAAACAGAACTAGATACTGCAAGGTAGAGCTCAAAAGAAAAAAAATAGTTGGAATGTTATAGATAAGCATCAATAATAAAGCAGGGATATACACATCTTTGAAACGTGAGAATCTTATTGGGTGGTGGGGCTAGCAAGAACAAAAGAGATAATTATTGCTGTCTTCTCCTGATACAACGCAACGGCGGCGCAATTATTCTTTCAGCCACAACCATCTTGTTTCTTTCTCCATAGCAACTGGCTGTAAAAAAATGCGCTTCAAAATCCCCCCTCCGGAAGTGAAAATTGTACTAAACGGGTAAAAATAAATAAATGAAGTTTTCCCACTTTCTTCACAGCAACATATCGGACTTGGAGGGCAATCTCTTGAAGAAGTTGATCGGCACTGAAGGCATCTTGCTCCTGAACCGTGGATGCCTCAACCAATATAGCCCAAGCAGCAACGCCACAACCTGGAAAGGCGTGACGTAGATGAACACAGCCCATATCAAAGAGAAGATGATGAATATGGCCGTGGCTCTTGGATCCCTCCAGCTCAACAGGGCTTGAGTCCTTTCCAATTGTGAGGCCAAATCCCCCACCACACTTTGCACTCTCCCTGCCACGCTCCGCAGCCGGTCATACCTCATCCTCACAATGTCAGCTGGCCGGGAAGTTGGGAACGTGTCAAACTCCTCGTCAAGCTCATCAGGATGGGCAAACTCTGCTTGAGAGAGCCGGGCGTCCATGTGGGGTGGGTGCCGTGGCCTGAACCGGTAGTTCCACATTCCGATCACGAAGAGGTATAGGAAAATCGTGGGCAGGATTAGTTCCGGGTAGCAAATCAGCATCAAAAACAGGACGTGGACGAGACATGTTGTGATGGGGTTCTTCCAATAGCATATTTCGTCGAACCATCTACACACTGCGGAGAGGCCGGATAGAACAGCCTTTATGCGTTGGAAATTGGCCTTGCTTCTTCTTAGGCTCCACATGTGGTAGTCCACGTCCAACATGTACTCCACATTCTCTCGCCGCAGTGGCGGCTCTGCTCGTGCCAGCCTTGCTGCGACAATCTGCATCGCCTGGTGCCGCAGCAAATCGATGTGCTTGACAGAAATCGGTTGGACATAATGCATTTTCGGCAGCAATGGCTTGCCGTATTGTGTCACCATGTTGACCCAAGCTGTGCAAGTGAACCTTAGCGCCAATTGTAGTTCACCGTGCTTCTTCAAACCTGATGGTGTGAGAACAAGAAGCGGGTAGTAATGGGTGTAAATCCGATCGGTTTCTAGAGTTGACAAACGAATCCTCACTTTCCCAATTCTCTGGTCTCTGGCATCGTCTTTGCTTCCGTTTGTGTGGCAATTATCGAACATGCCAATGGTGATCACCGTGCAGGGGTCATAAACCTCCCAAGTGTACTGCTCGTTCCAACGAGGAGACAGTGTGTCTAGAAGTGTTCTCGTCCGAACCCATTTGTTGCCATACTTGGCCACACAATAGGCGTCGGTGGTCCTCCCTTCTTTGCCCTTCATTGGAAGCAAATTTCGAGCACTCAAAATCCCAAGCTCAAGAATCCCAATACTCTGCTTCCTTAAATGCTTGGATGACGGCTGAAGATCACTACTGAAATGCGTGGCCTCGTCAAGAACGTGATAACCCGCCTCCAAGCAAAGCATGAGGTGAATCTTGCTCGAGAACTTCTCCTTTTTCTTCTCTGTCTCCTCCTTGGCCGCATCCGAAGGCTTGTGGAGGTTGTACCACCGTGGGTCCGGTAGCTTACTAGTCTCCAACCTGTGAGGAACGTCCCTAATCGAGAATATCACCCTTCCAAGTATCTCATCCTTCCCGGGTCCAACTCTATCCTCAACGCTCACAATTATGAAGTCCTCAAATGGCTCAGACGCCACAAACATGAGCTCGTCATTCCAAACCGGGTTAAACATCCGCATTTGCAACGACCTCGTGAGCCTGGTCTGATTCCCAAGCTGAACCTGTTTTCAATATTCTAATCCATGTCATGAATCTGAAATCAAAATTATTTGGCATTCATTGATGCAGATGATTTGATCCGAACATTACCTTCACAAACACATCCGGAACTCGCCCTCTATCGGAGGGAATAAGGTCCTGCGCTTCAAGGACGTGAACTCTAAGGTAATAAAGTTTAGGAGAGAAGTAAACCTTGGACCTCGTATTGGCGAGGTTGACATGGCTGACGCTGTGGGCATCGGAATGCCAAGCCTCCGGAAAGGACTCATCGGCCTGAGTCCCCATCCAAACGGCGAGCATGATTTCGCCTTTAGTCTTGATTCCGTGCTTATCTTCCAGTTTATACCATTGAGGGGCCAAAGGACTATCTGGTGGAACTCTTAGAGGAACTTCCGAGAGATCGAACACAACTCTCCCGACAAAATCGTCCTTCCCAATATCCTTATCCTTCACCGTCACCTCCAACAAATTCGACTGCAATCTCTCTTTCGAGAAGGCGAAAATCTGTTTCCAAACAGGATTCTGGTTCTTCTCCAAGTGCTTGGTCACTCCTTTATAGTTCCCGAGCTTCACCTCCACATAAGGATCCAGACTTCCGGAGATATCCATCACCGGAAGGTCTCTGGCCTTCACAACGCTCACGTACAAGTAGTGCATCTGCTCCACCAGGTCGTAAGTGCTCGCCGTCTTGTCACCGCCTCTGTACCGCAACCGCGCCGCCACCGGCGGCCGCGTCTCCACCAGCGCGAACTCCGGATTCTGTCCTCGGAACCTGCATTCGCATCACCGTCGCCGCCGCCGGCAGCCCTGCCTGAGCGTAATCTCTCCTCGTCTCGAAAACCGGCACCGGCTTCTGAGGCGCCTCGAACGCGAAGTCCCGAGGACATCGCCGGCGGAGGAGCGGAATGCCCGCCGGCCGCGGCGGCGGTTCCGATGGAGTGAAAAGTCCTCACTTCCTTCTCCTTCTTCTTCTTCTTGAACGTCTTGTGGTCGTCGGCAGCGAAATTCGGCTCCGGAACTTGACCGACTTCCTCTTGGACGATTCTGTTAGGGTTGATATCTCTCAGAGGAGTGTCGGAGTCCAAGACAGCCTCGACATTGCTTTCGATCGGAGTTTCGTTGTAGTCCTGAACAGCGTAGATCCTGAGAGCGATGTCTCCTTTGATATCCTGCAAGATATTGCGCTTATCAAGCGGGTATCTCTGAACAATGACTTCCGACTCGGAGAACGGAACGGAGTCGCCGGAGATCTTTACTCGGCCGAGAAAGTTTTTCCGACGACTGTTTCCCAGACGGTCGTTGTAGACGGTGACGTCGAGCGTCTTGTGGAGAAGGTCGTTAGGGTTGGAGACGTTGAAGACGAGCTTCTCGTTCCATTGAGGGTTGAGGTCTTTGGGTCTGGTCTGGGTCCGCTGTTGCTGGTCGTCGAAGGCCACCTCGACGAATGGGCTGGCCGAGCCCTGGCCGTCCTTGGGCGCGAGGTGGGTGGCATTGTGGACTTCGACGACGAGTTTGGTCATGGCTGGTTGTTGGAAAGTAGTGGATTTAGAGACGTTACGACGACGTTTGGTCTAAGGAAAAAGGGAAAGACGGAGAGAGATGAAGGAAAGGAAGAGAAGAAGAAGAAGAAAAAGACCTACAGTAGGCAGTTTTGCAGATGAGACGTCCATTTGGAGTATGTAGACAGAAACATATCACAAATGTTATAGAGAGAGAAAGAGTGAAAGAGGAAGAGAGAGAGAGAGAGTTTTTGGTGGCGCGTGTGGTGGACCCCTTTGGAGCAATAGGGCTTTGATGGAGAGAGATATTTCAATGGGTTTATTACACTTGGTGAGCTTTGTTTCCTCTAGAGAGAGAGAGAGAGAGAGAGAGAGGGGAGATTATTATTGTTATGTTGGAATTGTGATTGAAAGAGATAATTGCTTAAGATGGATCATGGAGGTAGGAGAGCGCTAAAAGGATACAAGTAGGGAGGGATGGTGAAAGTGATAATCACTTCATTCATGATCTTGAATGAATGAATTTTTTCTCTTTTTTTTTTCCTTTTTCTTTTTGATGGAAAAGCAAGAGTGCCTTTTCAATAGGATCTCTCCCTGTTCAAGGAACTTTGTGGATGCATTTTCAACTATTAATTTCAAACTGTTTGCAAAGGTTGTCAAGTCTTTGGCCTCAAAGGTCAGCAAAATCATTTTTCTTCCTTTGTCTAGCCATAAAGATTAAGATTGGAGCACTGTTACATGGAGCGAGCGAGCCTCTCGTAGGGGTGGGCCCCACCGTATTGGGTCCCAATTGTCCCTACTTTTCCTGAACATTTATTTGAGCGACCCAATTCCTTGAGAAGCAAGGGAAAAAATAAGAAAAAAAAGGTAATGGTAAATTTACAATAAAGGACCAGCTTTTGGTGGTTAAATTATTAAATGGGGAGCCGAATTACCTTTTAGGATAAAGAAACAAATACGAGTCCACTCAGCTAAGAAGTTTCTCCTTTTCCTGCATATAAAAATGCTTCAAAGTAGTGGAGTTTCACTTTTCAAGGTTCAAACTCCAAGCCCAAAACGTTGAACAAAACAAGGTAGTTTTCCATTAGCAAGTCTTTGTTCTGTGGTTAACACTTAACACGTAACCTTTGTTTTCTTACTTCTGTTTTTTTAACTTGTGTTGTTACTTTATTTTAGTACTGACATAATATTCCAACACTATAGTTAACAATATTGCACCAAAATTTACAATGAAGTAATTGCATAAATGTGCCTTAAACTTATCTAACTCATACTAGTAAAATAGTATAACTTTCACATCAAATAATAATTTTATTTTCAATCCTTTACATTATTTTTGACACCCAAAAAAATAATCTTACTATATTCTATTTCATTTTATTTTTATATTATTTTTTTACTGATTCTTTACTATTTAACTATTTCACCAAAATTGTGTGACGAACAGTAGCATATTAGATTTGACGTGCTCTTATTTATCTCACCAATTTGTGTGTTTTTGGTGTCTCATTGGAGACAACATTAATGCTAAAATAGCGTTTAACCTGTAAATTTGGCGTGGGTTGGAGATGATCTTAGTACCATAGAATAATTGCATAAACTTTGTAAATTTTTTGGAATATTTCTTTGTTTTTCAAAAGTGTGCAATTTTTTAAGAGATGAGATATGTATTTCAATTTCATTCATCACGTATTTTTTACAACAAAACCAAAAGATAAAAAAAAAAAATTTTTGAAAAAATTAATATTTAAAATAGACATCAAAAGTTCACAACTTTAAAGTGCAACATAATTATTTTTAAAGGTTGGGAGATCGAAATTTTACAACGGAGAAATCGCATAAATATATTTTAATCTTGTTGTAAAATAATTGCATAAAGAAATTACCTTAGGTAAAATTTTCTAAAATCTAAAATTAAAATTGTTAGATCATCTCCAATGTGATGCCTTGCCTTTTCGAGCTATTACTGGACCTGCTTAAACATTCTTTCCTGACTTAAATCTTACTTACAAGTAAGAGAAATTTTGACTAATTTTTTAAATTCCAAATAATTTTTTTTTCTTTTAACATATGTGAATCTGCTGCAACGTAAGCTAAAAAATAGCTCAAAACTTATCTTTATAATTATTTAGAACATTTTGTAAAATATTTCTTTACAAATCTTTTTCGTATAACATTTCTTATAAAACATTTATTTTCTTAAAACCTTTAAAACACTATTTTAAATAGTAGAAAACTATTTCTTTAAGCAGCGGAAACAAACTGTAGTGTTGTCCATACCCGATCATTGTATTTATCTATCCGCAACACCAAGCTCGTCAACCAGCCATACCGGTCTTCTATAGAACTACCTACAGCATGAAGGAACTCGTAATGAGCTTTTGCACAGTAAGTTCAAACATAATTTCACAAAACATAAACATTTCTTTATTAAACATTGTCTTTAAACTTTTCTCATAAAACTTTCTTCATGAACATTTTCTTGTAAACATTTTTCATAGAATGTAAGCAAGGTCATTATGCATGATTCCATTAATACTCATTTATAAACATCCTTTTATGAACTTCTCATAATTATTCATAACTTACGTGAATTTTTATTATCGCTCTTATCTTACTTTATCTTGTGGTCTTTACTATTCGTACCAACATCATCAATTACGAGATCATGACTTTAACATAATATGATGCTTCCCTTATGGAAGGCTTAAGACCATCGAACAATGAGGTCATAACTTTAGCATAACTTATATACCTCACATCAAGGAGGCTAGTATGATACTCCTTATCATCTTTAGTTTACCTTCTTATTAACTTTAGTGAGCATATCAAACGCTAAATATGCCTTATGCTATAACTTTGTATTGAAATATTAAATATAGGATATGCAAAACATATTGCAAATCATAACTTGAACTTTCAAAATATTATGCATCATCAATGCACACATACTTTAAGCATAACAATTTGTAAATACATTACAAGTCTTTGAATTGACCTTTAAAACTTTTTGCATAAAAATACAAATATAAAATATAATCAAAGCATTTCAAAATCATTTTCTTCATGCCATAAGCGAGGTTTGAGACTTACCTGAGCAGCGTTCTAACGTTCTTATTTCATTCCTTTTTTCTTTTTGCTAGTCGGCTTTTGTGTCCTGTTTTAAAAGACACCTGACTATTAACTAACCCTTCTTATTATCAATCTACTCGATTGATAAGGAAACCTAGACATTAATCATTCATTCTTTTTACTTAAGTTCGTAACTTATTAATTTATCTTTTCTTCACTTAACTTGAACATTCCTTAACCATATTTCCCATCTCGCTTGACAGCTTCTTTAATTAACATAATACGAAACATTTTCTGTCTAATAATATTTTGCTAAGTTGGAGTGTTCGGCTCTGTTTTAGTTATTTTCTTAAAAATGATGATTTTACATTTAATGGGTTTTTTGCGAGTCTTGTAACTTTATTAAACCTCTCGTTTTACTTTACTATCCTGATACTTACGAATTATGAAAAAATTCTCGCTTAGGGTTGTTTTCCTAATTCGAGCATTTCGAGGTTTGTTTTGGCCTTTTTACAAAAACTGACCATTTTACCCCTCATGGGTGTTAAAAAACTTTCAAAACCCATTTTAAACAATACTTCCATTTTTTTACTTCTCATAATATTATAGAAAACAAAACAACAGTTTTCCTTTCGATAAAATCTGTTTTATCAAAACTTTATATTTTTAACCCTAACTTAAAAATCTTTGGGATTACGCGCTCAGCCCATTTTTCTTTTTTTCCTTTTCTTGATATAAACTCTTAGTCCTTTTAAACTTAAAACCTACGGTTACTCACTACCTATAGCAGTATAGGAAACTAACATTTTTTTGATTTTGACCCAAAATACAAAAATCTTGACATTTTTTCCTCGAAACCAAAAACGACCGCCTTATACTAAAATGTTCAATTTTTCATAATGATTAAAGCTTCATTAAACTCCTTAGCCTTATTGAAACCATTTCATAACATTTTTACTTTTTTACAAAATTTTATGCTTGATATCTCGTAAAATTCATCACTTAATACCAGTGAGGAATTTTTGCAAACCGTCTGCTATTCGTAACAGTTTCAATGAGTTCTATAACTTTCTATTTTAAATTTTCTAAAATTCCAATTTCACAAAGTTTTCTACCATTTTTTAATTTTGCTAAATCTTTACAAATTTTTGCAATTTAGTCCTCTTAAAATTTTACAAAACTTTGTTCATCAAAATTGTTACTCTTACTATTTTAGTAGATCCAAGACTTTACTTGGAAAATAAGTTAGCACCTAAGGCCCTCAAAAATATCATTTCTTGAAAGCTAGTTAAACTTTGCATTTTTTGACAAAATATAACAATTTTCTATTTTTTAACACAAAAACCCTACTTTCTTTATTTCCATCATCATCATAAAACATAACCAATCATGCTATAATGTCCACCTTACATGTCGTAGCCCATAACATACATCAAACACTAAATATGCGTAGTAAAACATAAACTTTAACTTAATTCCAAAGACTGAGATTTTACCTAATCATCCCAATGCATTTGCCCTTTTTTTTTTTTTTTTGACACTTGAAAGCTTTCGAATTCCCTTGACATCAAGTCTATACCATATCATAAAAATCTCATTCAAAACTTGAGCAAAACCCATAAAAACATCAAACTTTCCAAGCTAAAGTTTAGGCTTTTTACCTCCAAAAATTGCTAAATCTTGCTCTGAAATGATTGTTCTTAATTCCTTATATGATTTGGAGGCTTATGCTTTGAAAAATATTTGAGGGAGTTCCATTGAAGGTGGTCGGTTTTGAGTGGAAGAAAATGGGTCTTTTTTTTTTCATGTTTTCATGCTTTGCATTAAAAATAAATGACGCAGACCAATTATGGCTCATTTTGTGAAGCTAAACCGATGCACTTAGGGGGAATGAGGTGGCTTTTTGCCCACCTTGAAGATGGCACCAAAGTAGGTCCTACATAAGCTTTTTAACAGTTTAAATTTATACTGATAGTATTTTTATCATATTGTAGATATATGTCTCATACCGTTAGCATTCTTCCTTATGTTATGTTTCACGGTCCATAAGCTTCCACATCATCCTCACAGTATAATTCCTATACAGTCTAGCTTTATACAGTCTAATTTCTATATTATATTACTTTATAATTTCCATACTGTATAACTTTATGTAGCAGAATTTTTATACTACTTAACTTTATGAGTATAATTCTTATGCTGCATAACTTCACTAGTGTAATCTTTACACTGTATTATTCTTATATTGTATGAGTTCCATCCTTTGTATTCCTTATACTGTATTTTTATATTAAAATTTGTTGCAACACAATCTGTAATAATTAGGCTCTCTAGCTTATTTTCATTTTATTCATTCCTTGTTTAAGACTATGCCATGATTTTAAATATAAAAATTTTATTTTCATCTTTATGGAATTTTTCATAAAAATAGGATTTAAACAATAATCATTGTGATACTAAAATTGCTCATTAAATTCTTAATAAATTTTCGAGCATAAAATTAAGCTTGTAAAATTGTTCATGAATTACTTAATATAATCCTTAATTATTGCATAGTTAATGCACTAGAAGTGCTAGGGTATCTGTAACGCCCCTATATGGGGGTTAACAGTTTTTAATGAGATAAAATAAAAATAAATAATAAAAGTAAAACCTTAAAAATAAAATTTGCCCGGGACTTAAATGAAAACTCTCAACTCAAAAATAAAAATATAAACGATAAATAAACCACAGTTTTAATGTAGCACCTTAAATTTAATAATATAAACTGTTGTCATCATCATTTTAACCCTCAACACATTATAATACAGTCACAGAAAGTAACAATTGATGCTTACATTATCATGAAGAATATTCTCAACGATTGAAGCAGTCCCAATGTAATATAGTTACATCACTTCCTCAACTATATTTCTCGTAGCCACCTCACACTTAGTGAGTCCTGAAAAGATATAAACATAAAGGAATGAGCAACACTATGCTCAGTAGAGAAAGCCATTACTCACCTTTAGGTTTTTATCATTACCACATTAAAATCTGCATGGTTAGTAAGTCACATCATATTCCAGATTATGAGGTTTATTATGATCACATCTTATGGATACCGTAGTTAATCATTACCAAGTGTCATAATTACACATTTATACAAATATTATCAATCATCATTGTTCCTAGGTATCCATGTTAAATTGAGTATCACTTAACTCATCGAAACCCAAATGGGCGCACTTGATCACCCTATAAACATTCCAAGGGTGTTCCGGTGAGGGGACATCAAGCCCCGAGTCCTCACCAAATCAATTCCTGTACAGTGTGTTCTGGGACTTTCAACCCAAGGAAGCGTCATCACCTTCCCCCTATTTTACCTTTTAGGGTATTCATGCCCAAGGACGTAACCGTCGCCCTTTTCATGTCTCACAATTTCTCTATATTAAATCATTATTAATAGAGTTAATTTTCCTAACCATGCTTCTCAATTTATAACATGTGTCAATTCATTATGTTCCTCGCCGTACAATACAAGACGAGTCCATGTCATAGTTTCATATGTGATACACATATAATATCAGTTCAACATAGATATATATATATTGCGGCAAAACAATCAATTTTAATTCTATAAAAACCTCACAAAAGATGAGTAAGAGAATCCCTACCTTTCAAGCTTATCAACAGTCTCTTAATCCTGGAATCAATTAACGTTAGCTCCATACTCCCTTGATCTTGAACTCCAAGCAAAGCAAATCCAGTTGTATCTCGCTGTATCTACGAAGCATCCTCTGTAGTGCTCCTCGAGCGACTATGAATGGCTAGGAATGCTTCCTGGAGATCATACATTCTTGAAAACGTCATTCTGGACTCCGATACTGCTGTTTGAATCGCCTCGATTCGCGTGCAGTCGGTACCGGATGATTTTCATCAGAGTGGAATTTGCTCGAACGGAGGTCACCATTGCATCCAGAGCATTGAAACGAGTCGGGAGGCGGTCTCGGATCTTCGATCGGAGGTCCGGATCACAAAATCCTATTTTGGCCTTTGACCGGCCGTTGATCGGCGTTGACCACCGTTGACCGGCGTTGACCGACTTTGACCGTCGTTGACCGGCGTCAATCGGGGTCCGTTGGCAGCTGGGCTCGGGCCTACCCCCCATAAATCGACCCTTCTGAGTCCAATGGCGGGGTCAATTTCACCCAATTCTGCCTCTAACATAGCGGGTCGTGAAGTACAACGTCGGTAGAAATGGATGAGCTCCGATCTTGATTCTCCGACGATGGAAACCTGAAATTGGCTGAGGGCTTTTGCTACCCATCCTCCTATGAGCATTTCCCCTCATCCAATTTGAAGAAACGTGGCTGGGAAGAGCCAAAACGGAGACTCCCGCGGCGGTTGACGGCGGCGTTGGCCGTTCTCCGGCGAAACCGGCTCCTTTCGTGCAATTGATCGAGGGGTTTTACTCCCCTTGATCCTCTGAACTCATTGGGAGGGGTGGTGTCAGTCACCTCCTCCGGCAAGGCGGAGTTCCACCATGGGGGCGGCGGTGCACGGCGGCAATAGACGGGCGGAGCAATCCGGCGGTTGTTGAGCTGCCACCAAGGGTGGGTTTTGTTCCTCTCATCACGGTGGTCGTGTAGGAACAAGAATCACGTCGATCGGACGTCGGACGGCGAAGATATCTCGTCGGAAAGAAATGGGTTTTGCCGCCACTTTGGGCGGCGCGTGTGGTCTCCTCCGGCGGCGTTTTTGGCGGCGCGGCACCTCGTTGGACTCAGCTCGTCGAGAGCTTTCCATTGGTGCGGGAGGTGTCGAAAACGGATGCCGAAATCTCAAACGATCTTTGAGGGGAGAGAGAGAATTCTAGAGAGAGAAAGAGGAGAGAGAAAGTGTCGAGTTTCTCTCAATTTTCTGATTTTTTTTTTATATATATATATATACTAAAAATTAATCTAATTACCTTAATAACCTTAGGGGAATAACGGGTGTCACAGTATCACATCCAATGCAATGCTAAATTGATGTGCCAATGGCAACTTTCGTATTTAAGTGTAAAAAATACTCTTCAATACAATACCATTTTTAATGCTAAATTTACTATATGCTAAATGTTGTGGCATTTGTATTTGATTTATATTGGTTGATAGATTGATTTTTTTGCTTTATAATTACAAAATTCTTATTTTTTATTTATTTTGTTATTAAAAGTTTACTTTTATAAGTTTCAAGGTTTGATAATAATGACAAAGACAAACATTGCATCTTAAATAGTATTATAGAGCATAAAATAAAACAACAGATCAAATAAGCTATTTTTACACTTTTTGATGACAATTATACATTAGACATGAGCATTTGTATTAGAGATAGTCTTAACTTAAATTTGAAGTAGTAAATGAAACAGGAAAATGAAACATTAAAGCCAAGAACTGTGTCACTTTTTCTTAGGTTTTTAATTTTCAAACACTCTAATTTACCCGTTGCAGTTTGAGCATTGGATTTTTATTTCAATAAAAAATTTAATTTTAAAAATATGTTGAAAAATGTAGTTTAGTTACTGATAGATGTCAATTAAATTAATAAAAAAATAACTTTTTTTTTCAAAAATACAATTGAAACTTTTTGTTCATTGACATATTGGACTAATTATTGTCATCAATTTTGGCATTTCCTAATCCCTTTCAGATTTGTTCACGGCCCAACTCACTATATATAAAACTCCATGTTCATTTCATACAAGCGTTACATGTATTACTTGGATTGCAGATACATCATACAAATAGCATGAGCATATTACTAGAGTGCGGTTTGTCTCGTGAGTTCAAATTCATTTGGGACAATTTGAACAAGATACTTAAATTCTTGAGTTCAAATTTAAATAGGTTTCTGGAAGGGGCAAAAACACCAATCTAAAATAGATAATTTGAATGAATTTTCCAATTTAAACTAAGAAAATTCGGACTCAACACCCTTTAAATTCTCACTTTTTTCAAATTTATACTTTAAAATATCTAAGCATCAACTCAAATTTCAATTTAAACTCAAGTCATTTTAGATTTTCATTTCAAAACAAAAAAGGTGTTAAATCGCCAATTCAAAGTCAATATCCGCACTCTAAACCAACCTTGGATCATTCCATTTAAATTCTAGAAAATAACTTGGGAAGGAAAGTTCCTATTTAAACAATAATTAGTGGAAAACCATGCGCTCCATGCGTGCACGTTAAATATATTAACAAATAAAAAGTAAAAGAATTAAGAAAGAAAAATAAATATGTGTGGAAAAAAAAGCAGAGAAAAGAGAGAGAAAGAAAAACAAATTCTGAAAAGTAAAAAAGAAGAAGAAGAACATTTCGTTGGTTTTTTTATTATGTAGACATCAACTTAAATATGCTTTCAATTGGTCTTCAACCTTTTACGAAAGTAAGATCTTAGTCCTTAACTTTTTTTTTTTTTTTTCAATTTCTAGTCTTTCATATAAGATGCTGAGCGACCAATCTAACTGACATCTATTAAAATGCCTCTCATATGACTTGCACATGACCGCTTTAATAAGGGTACTTTAGTGAAATACCTAATATGTTTAAAGTAAATTTAAATTAAAACATAAAAAGAGTAAAAAGGGACAACAAATCCCCTAAAAAAAAAAACAGCAAATAATAAAACAGAAAAAAAGGAAAAAAAAAAAAAACTAAAACTTTTACAGATTAGCGCCTCCCTTTTTCCTTCCCCTTCTCTATCAATAGCCTCTCCAAAATGCTAACCAAATTTGAAATCGGCAAGGGAGAAGCTCTCGCTCTCAATTCATCGACGACAAGGATTTGAGCCAAATCTGTCTCCGTGGCACTGGCGAAGCTCAATTTGCAGTGGTAGTCCGGTTTGCAATAGTAGTCTAATTCGTAGCCAAAGCCGCAATTCAATTTGTAGCCAAAGCCGCAGTCCCATTGGCAATCATAGTCCCCAAAAGCATATTTTTTTTTATTCATGTTGCCTCTTTGTTTGGTTCTATAATTGGGTTTTCAGGTAAAAAGTAGAAATTTTTAGGTAGATTATTAGCTTATGAACATGTGTGATTTGGTTATGATATGAATTTGACCTATTTGCGTAATCGGTACTAAAGGATCTAAGATTTGACATTTTGTGTTCAAGGGGAACTGTTCGCATCGGAGAAGGGCCAACAGGGATTGACAAGGGAGAGGGGTCGATGGGGATTGCAAAGGGAGAGGGATCAATAGGGTTTGAAGGGCTACGGGAAGGGTGACGGCGTGTGGGGGGTTGTTGGTTGGGGGCTCCAGTGGGGTCGCCGACATGGGAGGGAAGAGGTGGGCATGGGTGGGCTTGACAAGAGAAGAGAGAGAAGGGAAGACGAGAAGGGAAGAGAGAAAGAAAATAGGGAAAATTGGAATTTTTTTTTAATTTTTTGTTTTTTTTTTCTTTTTATTATTTTGTGGTAAAAATCAAATCAATGACTGTAATTTGGTGTTTTTAAATTAATGGTTTTGATTTACCCTTAATTTTTTAATGTATCTATTATTATGAGTGTAATTTAATAATTTTAATTAAAAAATAATTTTCAGTCACTTTAACGGTCAAATTTAACGGTGTGACAATTAAATTGGTCATTTAGCAACTTAAATGAAAGGATAGGAATCCAAATCTCACTTTCTTGAAAGATTAAGGACCAATTGAGAGTTTTTGACTTGAGCATAACCAAAGGAGATTTGAGGGATGCTTTTGCAGTGCAGACCTAATTTTACAGGATTCTCTTTTTTGCTGTTGAATCTAATCAAAATTATTTTTCTAGATATTTTACAGTTGAAAAATAAATATTTACCTCGTGTTTGTAAGATGAGTTTAAATTTTATGAGTTTTAAACTATTGATAATATAAAGCTTTTATATGTCATAGTATAAAACAAAATTATATTATTGTATAAAATTTTAACATGATAAAGTGATTAAATTTAGTTTTTTTAATTTTAAACTGTTTTGTGAAACATTTTAATGTTACAGATAAATTACCTCCTTTTTTTTTTTTTTTTAGTAGGAGCAGTAAAATCCTCGTTATGTGAGGACAAAATTTGTCGAATGATAGAAAGGCGTGGACCTGAGGAGGCAGTGAATTGGAGATTTTGATGGCCCAGAAATTTGTGGGAGAATATGCTGTGGGACAGGGAAGTCTGCGTCAGAGGGCACTTTAGTGAAGGGGGTTGCTTTCACAGTTGAGTTGAGTGATTGATCTTGACCTTTCTTGGAGCTTTGAACGGTGATTCTGTCACACAAGGATTGATACTTTGCTTTTTTTACCAGGCAGTGATTTCTACATTAGCCAAAAAAAAGAAAAGAAAAGAAAAATCTTCTTTTGTAAGAAAACAGTAGTCAAGGACACGTGGCGATAGGCGCAGGTCTGACATATCATCCAACGACTGTGAAATGATCTCAATTAGCATTTTCGGTTGACGATGAAATATACGTAGCAGTACATGCATGTCTTCCCGGCTGAAGAAAAGTACATTATTATGTAAGGAGAGTGACCACAACAAAATCAACATTTAATGTGGAATTTTTGATCGTTCAAGAGTAATAAAAAAAAAACAATTTTGTTTACTTATAGAATCATACATACTTACAGGGTGTTTAAAACATTAATTTTAACTTATTAATTATAATTATAAACAGTGTAAAACTCTCAATAGTTATAATAAAAAATAAAAAATTGTTACAATATAAAAATCTTATGTACTGTAATTTTTAAATTTAAAAAATATATTTTAACTGATTTTTTAAACAAAAGCTTAAAGAATATAATGAACTAATAAAATTTGATGACATTTAATATTTTAATGGTTAAAATACGCGTCCTACGAGTTCATATATAATTCTCTATATTCAATCGAATAATTTTGTACAATATTAAAATTTTAGGATAAATTTGGGCTGCAAAAAACAAAGGTACCGATCAGTACAATAGTGAACCTCTACACTTTTATCAGCCTTTGTTAAATTATAATACATTTTTTTTTATTTTATATGTGATATAATGGTTTAAGAACATGGTTTACCTAGAATTATCCATATTAATAATATTTATGATGAGATTCTTTGTTGATGTGTATTAATATTGCAAAATAGATGTATTAGCGTGCCAACTAAACTAATACCAATTGATCAATTGCATGCATTTTAAATTCCCTGTACGTGAAGGACTTCAAGCAACACGGGTTTGCAAACTACAAATCCATCACAATATATTATAAAAAATAAAAAAAAAATCCATTACAAATATTACATAAGAGCTCACTTCCCAAGTTTTGTCCGGCCAAAAATATAGCTGTCGGACAGGAGACTGTTTAGATCAGTACTACAACCTTAAGCATAATTTCATAAGGTTTGTGGTCCAATATTCCGTTATTTTTTTCTTTAATCTATTTCTCTTCTTCTTCTTTTTTTTTTTCTCTCTAAATGCACCTTTAATCTATTTCTAGAATCAATGATTGGAGTTGGTGGTTTTAGCATAATGCAACATGATCCAACCACGACTCGTGACCCGCATCATTCAATAATAAGAAAAAAAAAAAGAATTGGTATTATTTTGTTAGATGAATATTAATTATAATATATGAATGAGAGAAAAAAAAAATGGAGTGGAATCCATGAAAAGGTTTTCGAATTCATGTGGGTTTGTGACCTTAGCTTTTGTAATTTTGTTTGTATAGCATCATACCCATATGCAAAAGCACATGCTAGCTTTTAGCTTGCCTTTTTTCCCCCTCTCTTTCTGTTGGCGTATCGCTTTCATGAGAAAATAAAATGCTAAAAGAGACGACTGAAGCGGGTGGTTTATTGGTTTGATTCTTTTTTTCCTCTTTTTTTTTTTTATATTTTTCCTTTTTTTTATTTTCAAAATTTATCTCCGTCATCAATAAATTAGTAATTTTGCTTGTTTGTCTGGTTAATATTTTTTTTTTGATACAAGAGGAGCGGAGAATGCTGCCACTTCAACTGGGACTTAGTATGATTCGAACCCTCAATTTATGGTTACGGTGGAGGGACTAACTTCTGTTATATTTTTTATGCAAAATTTTTGTGATTGTTAGGTGTGGAATAAGGAGATAACACTAGACTATTCACCGTAACATCAATTGAAATAAAGGGGGCTTATACACTCACGAAAAGTTGACATATATCCTTTACAAGGTTAAGGATTTGATCCAATCAAACTCCTTATAGGAATTACAATTTACTCACGTTGCATTAAAAAAAAAATCTTCTACAGTGGAGAAAAAAAATTCTATAGACAGAACATTTTTAAATTGTTAAATTTTTATCAAATTTAACTAGATTTTTTTGATTTATTTTACTTCATTATGGTTTTAATATAATTTAACAATCTAAAATTACGTTATTTTTAATATTTTACCACAGAATTGTCAAATATAGAAAATAAAAGACGGTACTCCTTTTTATAAGTAAATGAAAGATGGTGGTGAATTGGCAATCAATCTCTTTACAATAGTAATATAACGCTAGAAAATGGGTATAGTGGTTGGGCTTTCTCAAAAGAAAAAAAAAAATTGGTCCAAGTGATGCAACTGAAATATATGCCTTGTTTGGTATTATTCTGAGAGCTTTTAGACATGTTTTTGCATATTTTTAAGACAAAAAAATTTTAAAAATACTTAATATAATTCGTAAAAAATTTTTATTTTTTAAAATAAGACAAATTCCACTGATTTTAAAAATACTATTAAATAGGTCCTGTATATCAAGAACATCTGTCAACTGGTATGACATTCTAAGCCACACCCCAACCAAAGTCTCCGTACGGGTAGTCAGTGGTCGCCACACTTTTATGAAGAATAGGTTTTTTGTAGTGCAATTAAAAATTCAATATCGTTGTTTTTTTTTTGCTAAAAATATTTTTGATATTTTTAATGAATAGTGAAAGAGACTGTCTAAAATTAGCAGTTGCCCTGTCTAGCCAATCCAGAGTATAGTCCATTAATTCAGACGTCAAAAGAGACAATGATATTTAGCAGGAGAGCCCTTTAAGTACAGCCAAGTAATGGCTTTGGCACATGGGAAAAAAAAATTACAACTTTTTATTTGTTTATTGATCTTTAATTTGTTTATTTGTTTTTAATAAAGCAATATTATAAGCTTTACAGGGTATGTGAACAATAATTCTTTTTCAATTGTTTTTTTCTTCTGGCACAATTCAATGAAACGCACTACGTTTTATTTGTTTGCTTGGAAGATGTTACTATGTTGCTTGGAAACTTCGAGGTAACTTTATTAAAGCCTCCTCAGAACAACACTTTGAAGGAGAGAAATTGCAGAAACGTTTTGCAGAACTTTGGGAGAATATTGGAATCCTATTTAACCCCATGATTATAACATTATTGTTAACAAAATAATAAGATTTAGTCTAAAAAAATACACGGCCTTGTGAGTAGCAAAAATTATAACCATAATATATGCATTTTTGTATTTTCTATATGCATTTTCTTGCATTTATATTCAAGTGGCGTCTCAGAGACATTGGCAGGTCAAGTACAACAATAGCGCTCGAATTACAACACATAATAATGGAGCATAAAGACAAGAGTCCTTGGTGGTTAGATCAGTATAATATATATATAAATATATATAATAAAATAATAAAAATAATTTCATAAACAGATTGTAGACTTTTACTCTAAGGTCCAAATTGTTATTGTGTGCACGCACACGGGGGCCAACCCCAGTTGCCGATCCTGCTAAGGAAGCTACACAAAGGAAGGTTTGGAGAGTCAAAGTATGCCAAGATCCTCGGTGTTGAGCAAGTTGGTGTTTTTGTGTCATTACTTGCTAAAATATTATAAGGATGTTTGACATGGTTAGAATCCAATTTTTTGTTTAAAATATTATAATATTAGTAATTTTTTGCTTTTATTGTAGCATGTAAAAGCTTTACACTATTTAGTAACTGAAAAGTTAGTTTTAACCATACTTGTCAAACATCCTAATATATTACATACCCAATGAAACATTAGAAAATTCCTTATTCCATTATGTGTTTGTAGTACTCTTTTTGTCTTCCTTTTTTTTTTTTTTTCTGTGAAAATATGTTTGCAACATACAGAAGATTGAAGAGAGATATGATCACTGCAACAAACTGTAATAAAGTAACTTCAATGCATTAACTATGTACGTGGAAACCATTAATTAGAAACATTTTATAACCAACTATGTTAATAGATGAGCTATCTAGCAGCAGTCAATAATTTATATTTCACTAAACAAAATACTAAGATGTACAGAGCTATTTCTTAGAAAAGCATTAGAAATGGCAAAAGAATCTCGTATAAAAACATATCATCTCAACCCAATAGTTGTGGCTGCTGCTTAATTTGAGGTTAAACAATTTGAACTATAATTAAGAAATCAGACGAAAACTTCAGCTTAATAGTTTCGGAACTCGCAATCCGCAAAGAAATATAAATAAACGTGTGAAAACATCTAGCGCCAAGAAGTCATCTGTCGAAAGGAAAACTGAGGAGAATCCCACCCTCCTTCCGGTTCTCTCCTCTTCATGCCCGTAGCAGAGACAGAAACTTGCTGGAAACTCTTCATCTGTTCTTCCAATGTCGAATTACTCAAAGGCATACAAGGTTGTCCTCCATTTGCTCCCCTGTTTACATTCTCCTGAGTATTCATCCCATTGTAAGCATCGAGATTGGGCCTTGCGATAGCAATGTTGTCAGGGCTTGATCCGTGAGGAACCTGGAAAACATGACCGGGAAAGGCAGAAACGCTACCAGAACCTAACACTTGTGATATGATGGAAGTCGTGTGTGGATCCACCACATATGGTAGGACAGCGTGCGCGCCTACAGTTGAAGATATACAATCTTTTGGGTCAACCCGGAAAGCGTTAAGCGGTGGTTGTGCGTAGGGTAACTGTGGTTGCAGGAAAGCAGCCCTTTGCAGTTGTTCATTTGATGGAAGCATGTTGGGTGCTGCTACCAGAAAAGGTTGAACATGACCCTGGATAAAGCCCGGCATAGAGCATAAATCTGCAGAATAGGGAGATCTGAAACTTCTCAAGTCTTGGCGTTTTGGATTTTCCACAGACGAAATTGGAGGACAGTCCGTTCCCATTCTTTTCAACACTTGGGTGCCTTGACTAGGTTGGCAAGCAACATTGCATGTATCCGCAGATGGATTGTCATTCAAATCAAAATCCCTTACACAGTGCCTTGGTAATGAAGTTGTAAGAGGTGATTGATTACAGTCATCATCGTCTCCGCTAACACAATTAAGATCAATATCTAACTTTCTTGCTTGTGAAGAAGCCACCCCCATATTTGAAGGGAAACTCAACTCAGTCACGGCGGATTTATCTTGAAGCGATTCAACATCAAAATCAGCTCCTGTAGCAGTAAGATTGAGATCAATCCTTTTAACCTCCGAGTGCAATTCACTGTCATTCCCAGCACGCACAAACAAGGCCTTGCTGCCAATGCAATTATTGGCAATTGAAGTTGGCTGGAAAGCACTGGTTCTAGTAGACCCCTTCCACCCACATACTTTCCCTTCTTTCTTGACTTTGGGTGCTAGAAAGTCCAAGGGAATTCCAGGTTTAGCCATCACAGCTTTTGGCTTTGACACAACCCCCACAAACTTCGTCGCGGTTTCTTTTCCTGACTGTCCAAGGTATTCCACGTCGTGTTCAAGGATGTCTTCATTAAGATCGATTTTGGAGCGATGACCACAAGACGATAAACCTACAGATTTTGTGGTTTCGCAAGACAATTCCTGCCCATGAATACCACCATTAACTTCATGACTCACTTTGGCACCCATGTCCGGTAATGGTTCTTGACCTTTGCACCGCTGGATCAGAGACTCACTTTCTGTTAAGCAGCTTTTTCTGTTAGAATCCACAGAATCAACATAGCTCTGGCGTAACATCTCGTTGTTTCTACCTTCAGCAGTAGAGGAGCTTCCTGAAGCCTCGAAATCTTCCTCCATTGCTCTTGCAACTGTGGGAGCCGTATCAACCTGATCACCATTCTTATAAACACCTTCTGGTTTACAATGAACATCAACCTCCTCGCCCCTCTTAAGCAGATCAGATTTCAATTTCTCTGGACTCATCCCTGCCGCATTACCACAATTCCTTGTTCTGACACCGAGGGTCTGAGAAACTTTAATTATATCACTTCGTTTTCCAGGTGAAATGGTCTTTTCCAGATTATCTTGAGAATTACGTATTGCTGTACCTGGCCGTAAACTTCCAGAAGCAGCCTCTTTGAGATCACATTTTATGTCGGTATAAATGGAAGTATCTATTGCGTCAATTTTGCTACGCTTGCATGACTGGATGTCTAACGATGTTTCCTGACAGCTGTCATTTGGCGAAGCTGGAAGAATGATGTGTGATGAATTTGAAGACGACGACTCAGTTTTACAATGCTTATCAGGAAAGACTGCCCGCATCCCAGATCTTGCTCCATTTTCACCCTTCTTGAGCCAACGGGTTTCAAGGGGTTGTCCATTGCCAGAGTCAAGGTTGGACTTCATGGAAGTTTTTTTGGACATTGTAACCTCTTCAGCAGAACAAGCAGATGCTTCACTGTTCTTCAGACTCTCATCGCTTCCAACTCCGTTACGAATGGGAGTAACCATGGAAGTTCCTTCAGGAACCATTGGTCTCTCAAGTACTGAATTTCTTGCTGTGGAAATAATAAAAGATGGTCTCAAATCATTACTACTTTCCTTCACACAACCAGAGGAATGAATGTGATCGTTCCTTTCAATTCCTGGAAAGTTTTCAGCTCTGCAACTGCTAATATCGCGGTTAGATTTGTGCCCCTCTTTCTGTATCTCAACATTCACATCAGCCAATCCTTTACGACAATCAGCTAAGCTGTTAGCCTTCTCTAAAAGGCTATGTTTCTTGGGAGAACAGGTATTCCCAGCATTATTTTTCATTTCACTTCCCTTTAAATCATGGTGGTCCATGAGTAGCCCGACGAACCCTACTGAGACAATGAGTTGTGACAAGAAACCTGATAGTTCTTTTCACCAGAATGACAAGCTTCTTTAAGCAACAATGCCAGAAGTCATGAGACAAAGGACGCTAACCAAAATGAAGGATGCCAACAAGTCCATAAATTTACCGAATGCAGAGCAACTCCAGTCAAATTGCGAAATTGGAATCAATTAAACCCAAAAACAGATATGGCCAAATGCATTCTGCAAAAGAGAAGTTCATCCTAACATCTTAACTCACTTGAATGAAAAAAAGAAAGGTAGTTTTTCAGAGTTCAGTGGAGAAAATAGTCGACATACCAAAGATGACATACATTGGAAAAATTATGGGTGAGGGTGAATGAACAAATAAATAAAACCCAGAAGCTGAGTTACGGAAAAAAGGATAAAAAGGACACCAAACTAAAAGAGTGAACATCAAGAACACTAAATTTATGCAAGACTAGAGAGCATAAAAAACGAACCCATTGTGCTGTAATAAAAACAAATGCTTATCATGACAAAAAAATGCCATTTCTTAATTAGAGCTATGCACAGACAAGCAATAAATGTAAAAACTACAGAGAATAGTAATCCAGATCGTAAATGAACAAGATTGCTCTCATCACTTTACTAGAACAACTCCCTTGAATAACACCCGACCCCATGAATTAAATACATTTGACTTATTCCAAACTGAGCAATTGTACTCTAACCGCCTATCCTACGTTCAACAGTCATAGATGTACATAAAAGTGTCTATTTTTTTTATTTAAGGAAAAAAAAAAAGAAGAAAAATCAAAAATAAAAAACACCCTATGTCTTTATGACTTTATTCAGTAAAGACTTTGCTGATGTACAAAAACTAGGCACGCAAATTATACAGATCATTATTTTATATTTTCCGCTTCTTAAAACTCCATCAAAATTTCGAATCGAGGAAGAAAGAAACAAACAATTCAAAGAAGTTGTTGAAATTAATAAATCCCACGGCAAGCTAAAAAACTTTCCGATTCAGATTCAGGTCATTACTCATAAGAAACAAGACAAGACACGTAGAGCCAAACAAGACACAAATAGAAAGACCAGAAGAAAAGAAAAACACCTGAAGATGAAGCATGAAGAATTATGAAAAGAAAATGAACCTGAAAAATCCGGGAAGAGAGAGAGGAGAGAGAAAGGAATCAGATTGGTGGAACTCGGAAGCCAGTAAGTAGGGTTTCTAAGCGCAGCCAAAAAAACCAAAAAAAAAAAAAAAAAAGAAGAGAAGAAAAAGAGTGAACGAAAGACCCTCCAATTCCAAAGCTCTCTCTTTCTTCTCTCTATCCAAAAAAAACTCTTTAATTTTTTTTCCTTCTTTTATTTTTTTCTCTAAAGCGTATTTTGCCCACTCAACCCCACAAAAAGTCCAACCAACCAAACGGATCCTCCCCTTTTCTCTCCTCCAAGATCTAGCTTTAGCTGTAGAGGGAGAAGTTAGAGAGAAATAGAGAAAAACAAGGGGAAGAAGAGACCTGAAATGACGGGGACAACAAACATTAAAACAAAACAAAACAAAAAAATAAAAATAAATAAACATAAAAAAAATATTTTTTGGGGTAAATATTTTATTTTATTTTAATCAGTTATTGGAAAGAGAGAGAGAGAGGTGATGAGAGAGAGAGGGGGAGAGGGGGGGAGGACTGGAGACACCATGAAAATGAGTGCTTCAGAGGACAGAGACAGGCGGTGATGATGTGATGGGAAAATAGCAAGCTTAGCAACTCAGCAAGTCAGCAGCAAGCACAACACCAGCAACCTGACGTGAGGTGTGGGTCCCACAGGGATAAAAACTCAGAGGAATGTGGGGCCCCTTTGGGGCTCCCTCATTCTTTTCTTTTCTTTTTTTCTTTCTTTTCTATCCTCTGAAGACCAATCCAGAGAGGCCAGTTATGGCTTATTCGGCTTATGGGCCCCTTTCCCCACTTCCTTGCTGGTACCGCCGGTGCTGCTACCTGGTGGGGGCCATTCCCTCACTCCCGCCTAACTCAAATCCCCAGCTGCTTTTGGCCTGGCCCGCTTGGTCCTACATCTTTTTTGTCATTATTATGATACAATTTTTATAGTGTGGAGGGATTCTGCTTTTTGGTAGAGCACGAGTATTTTATCGGACCTTTTAAACTTTATCGGTTTAGTTTGTAATTAAAAATAGTTTTATATTATACATTGTAAACTTTTGATATAGATCATACCAAATTAGAATTAAAATTTTAATCCAACTATAAAAATATTATACCCTATTGTACAATAAAATTATATTTTCTACCACAAAAATTCTCTTATTATGAAAGCCTCTCCTATTTTTCTTTTTTTTTCTTTTTTTTCTTTTTGAAGATATGTAAATGAAAAACAAGGACAACCCACCGAGTATGGACTCAGTGATCTGGATCCCACCGTGACCGTCTTGTTTTCTATCTTCCTTCTTTTAGGACCAAAAACAAAATGGAAAATGCCTAGAGTAGGGTCCATTCTTTGGATCATAAAAACCAAATAGCCGATTTGTTATGTGAGAGGAAAAAAAAATAATTGAATAATTTCATACAGTAACAATTTATTTTTGGTGATGCCAACATATTGATATTTTATTGGTTGAATATTTATATAATACATGTATAACAGATCTAAATGTTAATTTTCATTTTATATTCTACCGAATTAATTATCATGTTGCTCAATGTCTAAAGTTACTATATTGGTTTGAAAATTTTTTTGTTTAAAACATTGTAGTATGTGAGAGCTTTATATTACAGCTTATTTTTGCTTTTATATTATAGCATGTAATAGCTTTTATATTGTAGTATGTGAGAATTTTATCTTGATTAAGTTTAAACCATTAGTTCAAACCACCATTTTATAAGTAAATAAGTAAAATTTGACTAGTTGTGCTGCTTTTTTTTTCCCCTCTGAAAATTGATGAGTTGAAAAAGTGAAAAATTAAGAAGAAAAATGAGGATTTAAGTGGTGGCCGTACGGGTGATGAGTGAAGACCCATTTTTAATTGAATGATTAATTCAACGTGTTTGCTCTGCAATCCATAAAGTAGATTTTCCTATATCTTTTTTCAGTGGCATGAATGAATTAATGAAAGTAATCTATTGCTCCAGCCTAGCATATTAAGACACTGATGTTACAACATATTTTATGTGCATGATTTTCTAATTTTTCCCATATTATATATATATATTTTATTTTTTCGTAATCTGATTCTGACACAGCAAAAAAAAAGAAAAGAAAAAAGCTTAGCAGTTTCTTGCACCGACGACTCACTTTCTAATTTTTTACTCATTTCCTTTGGCTAATCATGATTCTTCAATTACAAAATTCAACATTCATATATATATATATATATATATATATATATATATATTCGGATTGCCCGTATATTAGTATAGTCTTACGGTCAAAAATTTTTGTAGAACACATGACAGCGACTCCCATATGCAGCAGCTACGTATACCATGTTCACACGTAACGTATATACAAAGAAAGCAAAAATATAAAATAAAAAAATAGAAACCAAGACGAACAGAAGCACTTAGTCACTTGGCCCTACGGCTGTACAAAAACTATCCCGCACCTGTCAACCGTCCGTTCTTGCGCCCGCTCATCTCAAAAAAAATAGGTTTACATTAACAACCCACTGGTAAACGGGTTCAACCCGCTCACCAATATATTCAGTGGGCGGGTTTGGTTTCAAGTTTTTGAGGGCGGGTTTAACCCACACCCGTCCGTCTATATATTTTTTTAAAAAAACTTATCATTTATTTGATTTTGTTCTTATTTTAGAAATGATTGAACAATCCAACACTTCAAGCATGGGCTCGGCTGTCTCTTGACATATTAGAAACTAGAAATTCTCCTATTATTTTGTGAAGTGATCAAAATTCAAATCAAGTAAGTTAGTAGAAAAAGCCCTAAAAGAAAAAAAACACTTGACTTTGTTCATCATTTCATTTGTAGTATTCTATTATTTTCGAACCCAGTGAATAGGTTTTAATCTTTATGGACTCTTGACTTTGTTCATCATTTTATATGTAGTTGATGTTTCTTGTTGCAGTGAATAATTATGTTTCTTAATTTGTACTTTTGAATATGGCCACTGTCTTTAAGCATCAAACTGTTGGGAATACTTTATGTATTATCATCTTATATTTTCTATAAAATTTTCTTCACTTTCTAAAAAAAAAGATCCAAAAAATTACATTGGACAATAACATAGGTCTAAACCGCCTCAACCCGCCCGCAACCACTCAAAACCAAACCAAAACCGCCCGTCATGTGGTGGGCGGTTTGCGGGTTGATTAATCGCCAACCCGCCATCCAAAAAAACCACACTGCACCCGCCTAAAAACCATCAAACCGCCCGCCGTTAACCCTTACTTAGCCCTAACCGATAATTGAGGTGGGATCTTATTAAATATTAATTACTCAAGCAAAAAGAGAGAGAGAGAGAGAGGAGAATTTAGATAAGGGACGAAAGCCGCATTAAAGGGCAAAATGCTTCGATGATATTGATCAAAACACAAAACAGCGTAATAAGATGACGACAATTATCTAACAATTAAGCCGCCTCAATCTTTCAATTATTATAATACGTCGATTATTTATTTATTATTATTATTAATATTACAATCGAGAGTCGATTCACCAAGGCAAACAACATGCCGTTTCTCACAAGTGAAGCTGCACTGTCATACTCCCTAGTAGAAAAAGACAAGATGACAATGAATTAACACGTGTTCTTTGTTTATATATACGATATCACAACAGAACAAGTTGTCTTTTATGAACAGGAGAAAGCAATCTTTAATGGTATGTTTGTTCTCTCCCTCAAGTAAACGTCACTTTAATGAAATATACATATATATATATATATATATATATTTATGTTGCCTCAACAGGAAAACGACATCGTGAGAGCAAACGACTTGTCGGTTCTACAAATAACACCTCCTAAAAATGTTGCCAACAACTTTGTCATCGGAATCAATACTAAGAAATGATGTAAATTTATGTTGGCTTTTATCAGAACAAATATAAGAGAAGAGGGCAAAGTTTGCACATTATACATTTTTACATCACTAATTTCTGTTCGAGAACTATCCTTCTATGCCAACAACTTATACGCAAAAAATGACATAAATTGAAACTATTTCTAGACCTGAGTCTTGCCATTCGAGATGGTGATTGGTGTGCTGAGAATTCTTCTCCCTTTTAAAGGCATTAAAAAGATCGAATCCAAGGAAGACGTTAAGCAAGTTCATTCCGGCCATTCCAAACAGGGCTAGGGGCAGCTCCACGCCCTTTTCAAACTTGGGAGCATCCCAGATGAGCTTGGCAGTGATGAGGATGTGAGATGCAAACCTTGCTACAAAGAAGGTGACCCAATTTAGAACCCATTCTATCCTCACTATTGTGCTAGTGGCGTTGTGAAATCCAGCCATCCTCCGCGCTTTCCTCACGCGTAGAAAGATGGAATGCAGCTGCATCATCAACGTGCATTTCACATTAGTTTTGCACATTAACATCATCGCACACTAAGACTCGAAACCTTCAAACCATTACCATACATTATATTACAAATAAATCAATTTTTTCTATTTGTGTGTTGTTCCATTTGAAGATGGTTCTACTCCTAGGTACCTGTTTCTTCTTAAATTTCATCTCAGTTACAATAGCTGGATTGACTCCATTTGGCGGCAGAAATCAATGTAAAAAGAAAAAAGAAAAAAGAAAAAGAAGAAGGAAACTAATGGTTCTTGCCCAAAGTTTAGCCAAGGGCTAGCCTAAAGACTGGATTCTCAAGATTAAAACTGTGATAAAAAATAAATGCAAGTATTGGCACCTTAGTGGTAACTTATCTCAAAGAAGATCAGTACTAGTTGCTCAATTTATTTGCATCGCATATTATTCAATAATTAACCAAAACAAGCAGACTCATTATCAGTTCCTACTTAAATTTGCTTTTTCTCTGAGAAAATAAAAATCTGAAATTGCCCTTTTTCGATAAGTAGAACATTTTCAGCTCATAAGAAATCCCAGGAAAAAAAAATGCAATCTTACTACGGAGCATCCAAATTCAAACAATAGTAGTACATTCAGCAGATAAGAATTAAGCAGAAACGACGATAGACCTCGCAAATGAGCGTGAGAATAAGATAGTTGATGGCGACATTTCGATACAAAGCGAGAGTAAAGTAAATGAGGAGTATCAGATGATGCACCAGGATGGCCGGGACAAAACCGCTATAAAGTCGGTACCGCAACATATCCCATTGGTCATAAGCAAAGTAACCACATGAGAAGCACAAGCTGCATAGGCCCAGGGCCAAGTTCCCCCAAATAGCTGAGAGTGCTCAAGCATCCCACTCGTACCACTTCTTAGCCACTGATTAACCAAAATGAAAACCCCTGCATAAACCGAACCAAATTTCAATAACGTTCAAACAACATTGATGAGTTCTTTTTAATGGACTCACATTCAGTATTTAACCAATCATATCATGTCATGCCGTTTAAAAAATTTGAAGTGGCTTTTAACCAACTTCTTAGCAACTGATTAACCAAAATGAAAAACACTACATAAACGGAACCAAATTTCAATAACTTCAAACAAAACCAAGAAGCAGAAACAATACTAAAAACACCTATAAAAAGAAATTGGACAGGGATAAATGTATTAATTTTTGGATTGAGAAAAAGGAATCACAAACCATCTTTAGAAATTGGAGTTACCAACAAATGTCAGATATGCCACCAAAATACGATTTTGTGACGAAGTCCTTATGAATAATCAGATTTAAGACTTAAAATTTAGTGTCAGAAAAATTAAGTGAGAGAAATAGAAGGCAGAGAAAGAAAGAGAACCTGAAGAGGAGGTAATGGTGGAGTGGAGGAGAGAGACGGAGGTGTTAACGAAGAGGGGGTCACGACAGGTGAAAAAGCGGATGACCCAGTTGGCGGTTTGGAAGAAGAAACATCCGACGACGACGGAGAGCAGCTCATAGTGTTAGTTGTTTGTGCAATTAATAACAACCATAAAATACAGAAAACGGAAGCGTATTGGATCGAATTCAATACCTCCAGCCATTGTGTTTGATGCTCTGTTTTCCACAGAATTTGCACACTGTGTTCCTCCGTGAAAATGTTGTTTTCTGGGCACTCACAATTCTCACTTGATGGTGTAATTTTTTTTGTTAAGAAAAGTATGCCCAGGGACCAGAGAATTTAATACCGTGACCATCACACGGGTGTAACGATTACCAACCGTTACAAGAGACAGTTGAATATCACGTGGGCCAAATCCGTATCACGTGGGCAGCACATATCACGTGGGCAACACGAATTTTTTTTTTTAACATTCTCCCACTTGGCTCACGTATTACATCAACTGCTATAAAGAGAAACAAAATACATGAATCATGGCGACAGGTCCTCTAAATAACGAGTATTATCTTCCATGTATCACAATATATCTTGTTTCTTAGATTTTCTATCTTATCTTAATGAATAAACCCCATGTTTATTCCAGGTCCTAAACTTTAGTGATATTTCTCATAAATAAAGTTGCGCACTTAATTGAAGCTGAAAAGAGAAATTATCATAAATATAGAGTTTCACAATAAGTAATTCAAAATTACATAAGGGAACCAAGTCCCATTCTATCCACATGATCCCTAAATTTTACTGGTGGCATGCCTTTAGTCAAGGGATCGGCAATCATCAATTCAGTGCTTATGTGTTCAATGACCACTGCTTTATTCTTAACACGCTCTCGTATGGCCAGATACTTAATGTCGATATGTTTGCTTCGACTACCGCTCTTGTTGTTTCTAGCCATAAAAACAGCAGCTGAATTGTCACAGAATATCTTCAACGGCCTAGAGATAGAATCCATAATCTTAAGCCCAGAAATGAAACTCTTGATCCATACACCATGTGAGGTAGCCTCAAAACAGGATACAAACTCGGCCTCCATAGTGGAAGTAGCAGTCAAGGTTTGTTTGGCGCTCCTCCATGAAACAGCTCCACTAGCTAGCATGAAAATGTATCCGGAAGTTGATTTCCGTGAATCAATGCAGCCAGCAAAGTCAGAATCAGAGTAGCCAATGACTTCCAAGTTGTCAGTCCGTCTATACATAAGCATGTAGTCTTTGGTTCCTTGTAGGTACCTCATCACCTTCTTTGCAGCCTTCCAGTGGTCTAATCCTGGATCACTCTGATATCTGCCCAACATTCCTACAGCAAATGCAATGTCAGGTCTTGTGCAAACCTGAGCATACATAAGACTTCCAACAGCTGAAGCATATGGAATGTTGTGCATCTGTTCTCTTTCAAGGTCATTTTTCGGGCACTGATTCAAATTGAATCTGTCACCCTTCACAATGGGAGCTATACTTGGTGAACAATTTTTCATCCGAAATCTCTCCAAAACTTTGTTGATATAGGCTTCTTGAGACAGACCCAAAGTGCCTTTATATCTGTCTCTGTGTATCTTAATGCCTATAACGAAGGATGCATCACCCATATCCTTCATGTCAAAGTTTTTAGAGAGGAATTGTTTTACCTCATGTAGCATACCCTTGTCATTGGTTGCAAGTAAAATGTCATCCACATATAGAACCAGGAAACAGATTTTACTCCCACTGACCTTCTGGTATATACATTGATCCATGATGTTCTCTACAAATCCAAATGAAGAGATGACATCATGAAATTTCAAATACCACTGACGGGAGGCCTGCTTTAACCCATATATGGATTTCTTAAGCTTACATACTAACTGCTCACCATTACTAGAGGAGAATCCTTCTGGTTGTTTCATATAAACCTCTTCCTCTAGTTCACCATTGAGAAATGCCGTTTTCACATCCATCTGTTGTAACTCTAAGTCAAAATGAGCAACAAGTGCCAAGATGATGCGGAGAGAATCTTTCTTGGATACAGGAGAAAAGGTCTCCTTGTAGTCGATTCCTTCTTTCTGAGTGAATCCTTTGGCCACGAGTCTTGCCTTATATCTTTCGATGTTGCCTAATGAGTCTTTCTTCGTTTTATAGACCCATTTACACCCTATGGCTTTTGCACCATCAGGCAACTCGACAAGATCCCAGACTCCATTGGATGCCATAGAATCCATCTCATCCTTCATTGCATCGTACCAAAGTTTTGATTCTTGGCAACTTATGGCTTGTGAAAATGTTTCGGGATCATTTTCGGCTCCAATGTTGTACTCCGATTCCTGTAGATACACAACATAATCACTAGAAATTGCCGATTTCCTTTCTCTAGTAGATCTCCTTAATGTTGGTTCAACATTTTCCTGAGGAATATGTTGTCCAACTTGCTGCTCAATTGTTTCCGTTGGTTCTTGAGCAACTTGACCTTCTAGATTATTATCAGCAATTTGTGGAACCTCAATGATCGGTTGCACAACACTCGGTTGGACTATAGGAGTGCTATGAACTATGATCAACCTATCACTTGATGTAGATGGTTGAGCTTCAGTATGATCTCCTTCAGAAACTATGTTCCGAAATTGATCGCTCCCACTAATCAAGTCATTCTCAAGAAACTTGGCGTTCCTTGATTCCACAAATCTAGTGCTATGAGTTGGACAGTAGAATCTATATCCTTTGGACCTCTCGGCATATCCAACGAAATATCCGCTAATGGTCCTCGGATCTAGCTTCTTCTCTTGTGGGTTGTATACTCTTACTTCAGACGGACATCCCCAAACGCGTATATGTCGCAAACTCGGTTTCCAACCTTTCCATAACTCAAATGGCGTCTTTGGGACAGCCTTAGTCGGAACCCGGTTCAATATATACACAGCCGTCTTAAGAGCTTCAGTCCACAAGGACTTAGGTAGGTTGGAGTTACTCTGCATACTCCTCACCATGTCCATTAATGTTCGGTTTCTTCTTTCTGCTACACCATTCTGATCCGGAGAACCAGGCATGGTGTATTGGGCAACTATCCCATGTTCTTGAAGAAACCTTGCAAATGGACCTTGAGCTTGTCCATCCTCAGTGTATCTACCATAATATTCTCCACCTCTATCTGTCCTCACGATCTTTATTTGCTTTTCGCATTGTTTCTCTACTTCAGCCTTGAAAACCTTAAAGGCGTCTAATGCTTCGTCCTTTGTATGAAGCAAGTAGAGATACATGTACCGTGAGTAATCATCTATGAAAGAGATGAAGTATCTCGGACCATATGAGTCCATTACTGGACTACAAATATCTGAATGTATGATTTCTAATATTTCTGAACTCCTCTTGGCACCTTTCTTAGACTTCTTGGTTAGCTTTCCCTTAATGCAACCCACACAAGTCTCGAAGTCAGTAAAATCCAAAGTACTAAGTACTCCGTCAGTCACTAACCTCTTGATTCTCTCAATGGAGATATGTCCTAATCTCCGATGCCACAACATAGAGGAATCCTCATTTATAACACAACGTTTAATGCCAGATTGAACATGCATAGCAGTATGATGTGGTTCATTTTGCAAGTTAATTGAGAAAAGACCATCAGACAAAATACCATTCCCAACAAGATCAGATTTATAAAATAAACTGAAACAGTTGTCTGAAAAAGTAAAGGAATATCCCAAATGTACAAGTCTGGAAACAGAAATCAAGTTCCTAGAAAAGTTTGGAACATAAAATGTCTTATCCAATTCCAAAGTAAAACCACTACTTAAAACTAAGGTGCATGTTCCGATGGCTTCCACATGTGAACGCATCTTATTTCCTGAAGAGATGCTAAGCTCACTTCCCAGTGGCTTCCTTAGTTTTCGCATACCCTGCAAGGTATTCGAAACATGGATTGTAGATCCAGAATCAATCCACCATGTGTTATAAACAACATCAATCATATTAGATTCATAACAAACCAATGAGATTGAATTACCTTTCTTCTCAAGCCAACTCTGAAATTTTGTGCAATCCTTCTTCATGTGTCCCTTCTTTTTACAGAAGAAACACTTGGATTCCTTCTTAATGACAGCTTTGGGAGGCATTTTACTCTTCCCTTTGTCCTTGGCCTGATGTTGGTCTTGATTCTGATTCTTTCCTTTCGTGGTTGTAAGTGCAGTTTCACCCATTTCCATTACAAGCCGCCCCTCTTCCTGAGTACACATGGTCAGAAGTTCATTTATTGACCATTTGTCCTTATGTGTATTGTAGGAAATCTTAAAGGCCCCATATTGTTTTGGTAGGGTGTTCAGAATGTAGTGCACCAGGAAAGATTCAGACATATCCACCTCAAGGTTCTTTAATTGAGCCGCTATGTCCCTCATCTCCATGATGTGCTCACGCACACCTCTCACACTGGTGAGCCTTAAGGATGAGAACCTCATGATTAGGGTGCTGGCAAGTGCCTTATCTGAAGTTTTAAATTGCTCATCAATGGCTTTCAGTAATGCCCGGACCTTGTCATAC
This sequence comes from Artocarpus heterophyllus, assembly GCA_025403435.1. Classification (NCBI taxonomy): domain Eukaryota; kingdom Viridiplantae; phylum Streptophyta; class Magnoliopsida; order Rosales; family Moraceae; genus Artocarpus; species Artocarpus heterophyllus. The sequence goes on from CM046334.1 coordinate 14,899,772, forward strand.
TGTTCGACGGAACCACGTATACCAGCAGAGATTTTGGTCTTTATGAACATGACGCTAAGGCGATTAGATCGCTCCCAACGTTCATAAAGAGCAATCTCATCCTGAGTGCTGGTATCAGTAATTACGGGCTCGTCTTTCCTTATAGCATAATCAATGTCCATCCACCCTAAGTGAAGGAGTATTCTCTCCTTCCAGACCTTGTAGTTATCCCCTTTCAGCTCAGGGATATCACATCGTATATCAGAGAAATTCACAGGTTGTATGACTGCATAATTAAAATAAGCATGCTTATGATCAAAATATTGAGGCTAATAAACATAAATCATGCTTTACCAATGTAAATCATGCATAATATCATGAATCTATGACATAAAACTTGCCTGTGGGCTAGAGTTTTAATTCAATTAGATTCATTTAATTGTATGATAAAACTATCAAATTATGTTCCCTTTTCTAATCCCTGTGGGTAAATCAGAAAATATAATTTGATATTTTATCCTAATCAGTTATATCAATATAATAAAAATTCCTGTGGGATAAAATTTATTATATTAAGTACAACTAATTACAATAAATGTCCTTTACCCAAATGTGATCCTAAACAAATTAATATATAATTTTACATAATTAGAGTTGCTGTGGCTAAGCTCCAATTATTAAAAAATTATATGGATCACTTAGACATTTTATTTTGTTCACAATTATTCATGAAAATTGCATGTTCTCTAGGCAATATAATAATTATGAACGAAATCATAATTTGTGCTAAATGAGTTAATTAACTTAATAACATGCATAATATAACTCAAAACAATGCATATAACAAATACTTGGCACATAATGCTTAAATTAAATTTCCCATGAAATTATTGCAAGAATTATGTGCATATCTAAAAACCAAAATTAAATTTTTTTTTTTTTGATTTTCGGATTTTTTTTTTTTTTTTTTTTTTGCCAAAACGGCGTCGTTTCATTTAAGGGGGGGGGGGGGGGGGGGGGGTCCTTTAAACGGCGTCGTTTCGCTGAAGAGGGGGGGGTCCCCAAAAACGGCGTCGTTTCGCTGAAGGAGATTCTCGCCCCCGCTAAAAACGACGGGTCGTTTTGCTGCCGAATGCAAAACGACATGTCGTATGGGTCGTCTTCAACCTCCAGCCGGGTCGTTCTGACCCGGCTGCGACCCGCGGACCCGTCGGAAAACCCGTCGGTTTCTCTCCCCTCCGACGTCAATTTCAGGCGTTCCAAATCCCAAAATGCTCAGAAATCAATAATATGATGATTTATGAATTCAAAATACATAATTAACCAAGTATTCATATTGATCAATATATGCTTTTCACGGCCAAAAATCCGGCATGCACAGACCGGAAAAAGATGTAGAATTCCTCGGTTTTTCATCATAAAACATCAAGAAAACATTAACCCAATGGTTTTATAGCAGTAACATTGAAAAAATATCAAGGAAAAACAAAGTCCAATTCACGGTACAAAAACCGTGGGAAAACAGAATTTTCGTTCAAAATTTGAACACCAAGGCAGAGGTATAAGGCTCGGATACCAAATGTTAGTTGTTTGTGCAATTAATAACAACCATAAAATACAGAAAACGGAAGCGTATTGGATCGAATTCAATACCTCCAGCCATTGTGTTTGATGCTCTGTTTTCCACCGAATTTGCACACTGTGTTCCTCCGTGAAAATGTTGTTTTCTGGGCACTCACAATTCTCACTTGATGGTGTAATTTTTTTTTGTTAAGAAAAGTATGCCCAGGGACCAGAGAATTTAATACCGTGACCATCACACGGGTGTAACGATTACCAACCGTTACAAGAGACAGTTGAATATCACGTGGGCCAAATCTGTATCACGTGGGCAACACGAATTTTTTTTTTTAACACATAGCGCTTGTTGAACAGACTTTCGAAGCAGACGGAGACGAACCATAGAACCAGAGTGGCCAAGAAGAAGGCCCCTACCTTGTTCTTCTCATTTTGCCCTGTCGTTCTCTCTCTACCACTTTCTCCCTAATTCTCCGTATTTGTGGCAGAGAATGTTGTGGAAGCTGTTATTTCTCTTTGATTAATTAATTCAATTTAGCTCGGTGCAAATGTAAGCTGCGGTTCGATTCGTTAATGGAAAGTTCGTCAAGGCCAATCCAAAAGCAAAATTTTGATCCATGGGGGGGGAGGGATGCTTCATTTGCCGGCAATCTTATTGAGTTCGTTAATGCAGTTATGGGCTCGTCCCTGAGGCCTATAATGTTTACTGTACCCCAGCCCATGTATGCAGTAGCGGAATTCGGTTGCCTTTGCACACATTGGCCCGTTGAGGATAGCAACATTTTTTTGGGGGAGAATTACGTCATTGTAGATCTGTGTACGATTAAATCAAATAAAGTTAAAACGAATTTAGGGACTAATTTAAGTTGATTGGACTATTTGATCATTGTTATTAGGTTCTAACACCCTTAAGATTTAGGTTAGTCGCATAATAATAACCAAAAACGTTGATAATAAACATGAAATGAAATACAGTAAAAGGTATCTCACAAAGAATTTATTATGGTTTACTCAAATGTTGGCTATGTTTACTATTGAGGAGTTTTTTCACCAAATAAGCTTTTACAAGTTACAACAACCTTTCTGATAATGTGCGTATAAAATAGAAAGAATGAGTTTAAAAGATGAGAGACGAGAAGAGCAATACACTGGCAAGAGTTCTCTGGTAGAAATCCGAAATGCCCTATAAATTATACGTGGCAAAATTGTGTTCGTGTCGTATTCGTGTCGGCACGTTTACAGCAAGACACGTTTAGTCTGAGCACGAATACGACACAATTAATAAACATACTAGAAATGCAAACACAAACACGACACGCCTATGGCACGCGTAATACGACATGACACGATTAACATGATTATTAAACGTGCCGTGAAGGGTTGACACGATAACAACACGCATATGACACATTTATGACCTAATTAACTAAAAATTTAAAAAAAATATATAATTTTTTTTTAAAAAGCCAATAAAGAAAATTAACAAAAACACAATATCTAATTAATACAGACCTATTATAAATATTTCAAATATTTTTATTTTTAAGTTTAAATGTATTATAAATGGGCGGGTCGTGTTGTGCTGTGTCAACACGTTTACAGCTCGTTTAATTAAACGTGTTAAGGAGTGTTAGCACGAATCTAACCTGTTTATTTTTGTGTTATTTGTGCCAATCTATTTATGGTACAATTAATAAACGTGTGGTCCAAACCCGCTTATCTCGTGTCGTTTTCGTATATGTCATCGTGTCATGTCCAAAATTACCAGCCCTACTTCAAATGAAGCCCTCACCCTATTTATAGACGTCTAATAGAAAGTGGGTTCTTATTAGTAGGAAGTGGGTCTAGTGCTTGGTAAGTGGGCCACATGTCAGTCATTTATTCGCCTCAAGTTTCGGGCCACTTCTTTTTGTATAGTGATGTGACTAGGTATATTTTAACTTCCATTAGGCCATTGTCGGCTTGAATTGAGTACTCTATGTCGAGATGAGTGAATCGAACAAAGTTGGGCCTTTATCGAATAGTACTTGTCAAAACTGTGCAAATTAAACATGTCAAGTCCAAAATAGATACTCTGAATTGGATTGATTTTGTAACACCCGAGATTTTTAATGCATTAAAAATGCATTAAATTAAGGATTATATTAAGACAAAGTATAGTTTAATGAGAAATACTGTATAATAACATAGAAAATTATACAGTATTAGAGCAATGCAGTATAAGAATTAAATTGTGTGGACCATAATTTCTTTTTATACTTTTATAAAAAGAAAAGAAAAAAAAAGGGGAAAAAAAATTAGAAAATCTCTCAAATTCGACACACACACTCTCTCTCCTCAAATCTCGTTTGAGATTTCGGCATCCGTTTTCGACACCTCCCGCGCCAATGGAAAGCTCTCAACAAGCTGAGTCCAACGAGGTGTCGCGCCGCCCAAAACGCCGTCGGAAGAGGCCACACGCGCCGCCCAAAGTGACGGCGAAACCCATTTCTTTCCGACGAGATATCTTTGCCGTCCGACGTCCGATCGACGTGATTCTTGTTCCTACACGACCACCGTGATGAGAGGAACAAAACCCACCCTTGGTGGCAGCTCAACAACAGCCGGATTGCTCCGCCCGCCTATCGCCGCCGTGAGCCACCGCCCCCATGGTGGAACTCCGCCTTGCCGGAGGAGGTGGCCGACACCACCCCTCCCAATGAGTTCAGAGGATCAAGGGGAGTAAAACCCCTCGATCAATTGCACGGAAGGAGCCTGTTTCGCCGGAGAACGGCCAACGCCGCCGTCAACCGCCGCTGGAGCCTCCGTTTTGGCTTTTCCCAGCCACGTTTCTTCAAATTGGATGAGGGGAAATGCTCATAGGATGATGGGTAGCAAAAGCCCTCAGCCAATTTCAGGTTTCCATCGCCAGAAAGCCATCATCGGAGCCTCCATTTTTGCCATCAATGTCGAGCTCCGACCCACTATGTTAGAGGCGGAATTAGGTGAAATTGACATCGCCATTGGACTCAGAAGGGTCGATTTAGGGGGGGGTAGGCCCGAGCCCAGCTGCCAACGAACCCCGATTGACGCCGGTCAACGGCGACTTTGGATTTTGTGATCCGGACCTCCGATCGAAGATCCGAGACCGCCTCCCGACTCGTTTCGACGCTCTGAACGTAATGGTGACCTCCGTTCGAGCAAATTCCACTCCGATGAAAATCGTCTGGTACCGACTGCACGCGGATCGAGACGATTCAAACAGCAGTATCAGAGTCCAGAATGACAGTTTCAAGAATGGATGATCTCCAGGAAGCATTCCTAGCCATTCATGGTAGCTCGATGAGCACTGCAGAGGATGCTTCGCATACTGTAGATGCAGCAAGATACAACTGGATCTACTTAGCTTGGAGTTCAAGTAAGTAGAAATCTCGCCTACAGTATGAACTGTTTTAGAATTAATTGTGTTAGATGCTTTCATAGAAATTTATGAAATGCATGATCAGTGATTGTTACACTGTTTTATGTGAGAATAGGTTCTATAACGTTACAAGGTTGACGAAAAACCCGTTAAGGGTAAAATCGTCATTATTAAGGAAACGGCTAGAATGAAGTCGAACACTTCGATTTAGCATAACGTTATTAGACGAAAAATGTTCCGTAATACGTTAAGTAACGTAACGGTCATATGAGATCAGAGATTTAACAAGGGATGTTTAAGTAAACGAGAGGTAACCGTTGGGTTACAAAGTTAAAAGGAAATGTAACCCCGGTGGGTTACAAGGCTAATTGAAGGAAATGTAAACTGATGGTTTATAAGGTTGAGTTAAAAGAATGGTAGACCGATAGTGTACTAGTCGTTAAAGGAAAGAATGATTAATGTTTACGTTTTATTATCAATCGAGTGGATTGATAATAAAGAAAGTTAATTAATGAGTTGGTTGTCGTTTGATCAGGACACAGAGGCCGACTAATGGAAGGAAAAGGACCGGAATAGAGAACGCTAGAGCATAGTTTGGGTAAGTTTTAAATCTCACCTACAACATGAAATAAATGATTTTTAAATGCTTATTTATATAATTTGCAAATGAGTTTGCAATTATTATGCAAGTTTCTTTTAAAGTATGTTTGCATTTATTATGCAAAAAGTTTTAAAGTTCAAGAAAAAGATTTGCAATGAATTTGCAATCGTTATGTTACAGGTTTATTGGCATATTAATATGCATAACGTTTTTTAAAAGTTTAAGTTATGATTTTCAAAGTATTGAAAGTATGTTTTGCATTATGATAATGCAAAATGTTTTATAGTTTAAGTTATAAGTTTCATGATGCATTTGTTATGCAATAGATTTTATAGTACAAGCTATTTTATGTAAAATGTTTCAGAAATGTTTTACGAAAAACGTTTATGCAAAACGTTTCAGAAATGTTTTATGAAAAACGTTTTTAAAAATGTTTAAGGAAAATGTTTATGAAGAACGTTTTCAGAATTGTTTATGGAAAACGTTCATGAAGAACGTTTCAAGAGAAAGGTTTTCATGAGAAAAGTTTTTAAAGCATGTTTAAATGCTTTGTGAGCATATGTTTGAACTTGTTGAGCGAAAGCTCACTAAAAGTTTTTCATGCTGTAGGTAATTTATGGGTGACCAATAGGACCCGCTAGAAGAGCTGGGTGCTGCAGAGGACAGATGCGAAGATTTGGGTATGGGTACCATCACTGTTTGCTTCCGCTATGCAAAGAAAATGTTTTCCATTGTTAATGTAGTGTTTGTGAAGTTTTAAGAAAATCAGAGTTTTATGAATAGTATTTAAAGTTTTAAGATACAATTTACAAACTGTTTTATGTAATTATAAAGTAAAGTTTTAAGCTATGATTTAATAATTGTTTCTTATTAAGTTTTAAGAAACGATTTGAAATGATTTTAAGGACAAGTGTTGAGCGATGTCTCAACTTGAATGGCGACAGAGGTCGCATCAGTTTTAAAGAACGTTTAAGGAAAAAAAAATTTATTACAGTATTTTCTTACTAAGTAAGTAAGATTACTGTTTATGAAACGATGTTTATGAAAGTAAAGTGACTGCCCGAAAAGGCGGGTCGTCACAGGTGGTATCAGAGCCGTATCCTGCCATCCCATCTCGCGCTGTCATACGTCCGCTACACCATAGCTCAAGTAAGTAAGTTATGTTAAGCAGAAAGAAAAGTTAGAATTTAACGAATACGTGTTATTGTTGGGCGTAGCCTTTGATATTGGCACACCTAGATGAGCAACGAGAGGGTAAGGGTCAAAGGATGAACGTGATGATATATGCTAGAATTTCCTCGCAACTTGACAGTAGTCGTTGTCTATTAGCGATGTCAAGTCAACGATGACAAAACGTGGTCAATGATGGTCAAGAGATGGCCGACGACTTAAAATCAAGAAGATGAGCTTGTGACACGTTATGATGTTTAGGCGTACAATGGTGTCTCCGTAGGAGCAAATATTACTCTGTTGTAGTTATTTTGTATTGGCTGCACGTATAACGAGGAAAAGTGGATAAGGACAACGGAATAATGAAGGTCTAAAGTGATTTTCAGTGCTATGTGGAACGAGAGTGCTTGAGAACAACCATATGTTAGATGACTAGTTATGTGATTTTATCGAACTTAAGCACTCCTTCGCTGAGCTGAGACATGCAAATGAGCTCGTAACTGCCCGGATGGGAAATACGATCAAGACAATTATGCCCAATCTAGCAGCAGAAACCTCACAGATTGGAGGATGGAAGCTGGAAATTTATACGTTATAAGGAACATTACGGCAGAATGTCATTCTATAATGGATATAGAACCGAAAATTATGGATTCTGTGGTCGGGTGACCCTCATCTTTAGAAAGAAATGAAGAGATTAGAATGGAAATGAATCATATTTTCAAGAATAGCATTCTATGGTGGAATGCTAAACCTTTAGATGAATGGAAACTGTGCTCAAATGTTGAAAGATTAGAGTTGCGCAGCAGAAGTGTGGTGTATAATTTAAAGGAATATGTCAGTAACATGATGAAAATTGTTGAAGTTCCAAGATGATGGCTCAGTATTAGTGAAAAAGTAGTAATCAAGGAAGTATGTTAAGAACGAAAAAGGATGACAAAGGAGATGAATTACCTATGAAGGTTTTAATTTTCGAGGACGAAAATTGTTAAGGGGGGTAGATTGTAACACCCGAGATTTTTAATGCATTAAAATGCATTAAATTAAGGATTATATTAAGACAAAGTATACTTTAATGAGAAATACTGTATAATAACATAGAAAATTATACAGTATTAGAGCAATGCAGTATAAGAATTAAATTGTGTGGACCACAATTTCTTTTTATACTTTTATAAAAAGAAAAGAAAAAAAAAGAGGAAAAAAATCAAAAAATCTCTCAAATTCGACACACTCTCTCTACATTTTCTCTCTCTCTCTCTCCTCAAATCTCGTTTGAGATTCCGGCATCCGTTTTCGACACCTCCCGCGCCAATGGAAAGCTTTCGACGAGCTGAGTCCAACGAGGTGTCGCGCCGCCCAAAACGTCGCCGGAAGAGGCCACACGCGCCACCCAAAGTGGCAACGAAACCCATTTCTTTCCGACGAGATATCTTCGCCGTCCGACGTCCGATCGACGTGATTCTTGTTCCTACACGACCACCGTGATGAGAGGAACAAAACCCACCCTTGGTGGCAGCTCAACAATGGCCGGATTGCTCCGCCCGCCTATCGCCGCAGTGCGCCACCGCCCCCACGGTGGAACTCCGCCTTGCCGGAGGAGGTGGCCGACACCACCCCTCCCAATGAGTTCAGAGGATCAAGGGGAGTAAAACCCCTCGATCAATTGCGTATAAAATAGAAAGAATGAGTTTAAAAGATGAAAGACGAGAAGAGCAATACACTGGCAAGAGTTCTCTGGTAGAAATCCAGAATGCCCTTTAAATTATAGGTGGCAAAATCGTGTTCGTGCCGTATTCGTGTCGGCACGTTTACAGCACGACACGTTTAGTCTGAGCACAAACACGACACGATTAATAAACATACTAGAAATGCAAACACAAACACGACACGCCTATGGCACGCGTAATACGACATGACACGATTAACACGATTATTAAACGTGCCGTGAAGGGTTGACACGATAACAACACGCATATGACACAGTTATGACCTAATTAACTAAAAATTTAAAAAAATAAAAAAAATATAATTTTTTTTAAAAAAAGCCAATAAAGAAAATTAACAAAAACACAATATCTAATTAATACAGACCTACTATAAATATTTCAAATTTTTTTATTTTTAAGTTTAAATGTATTATAAATGGACGGGTCGTGTTGTGCTGTGTCAACACGTTTACAGCTCGTTTAATTAATCGTGTTAAGGCGTGTTAGTACGAATCTAACCCGTTTATTTTTGTGTTATTTGTGCCAATCTATTTATGGTACAATTAATAAACGTGTGGTCCAAACCTGCTTATCTCGTGTCGTTTTCGTATCATGTCATCGTATCATGTCCAAAATTACCGGCCCTACTTCAAATGAAGCCCTCACCCTATTTATAGACGTCTAATAGAAAGTGGGTTCTTATTAGTAGGAAGTGGGTCTAGTGCTTGGTAAGTGGGCCACATGTTAGTCATTTATTCGCCTCAAGTTTCGGGCCACTTCTTTTTGTACAGTGATGTGACTAGGTATATTTTAACTTCCATTAGGCCATTGTCGGCTTGAATTGAGTACTCTATGTCGAGATGAGTGAATCGAACAAAGTTGGGCCTTTATCGAATAGTACTTGTCAAAATTGTGCAAATTAAACATGTCAAGTCCAAAATAGATACTCTGAATTGGATTGATTTGGGCCTCTTATAATGAGCATATCGGGCAGAAATCCGCTCCAAACCACATCACACACGACGAGCATGTCAACTGGGCTCATTTTGTTTGCCACTTATATTAGGTCACACTTTACTAGGCCTCGATCTTGACGTGATTTGGACCTATCCAAATCAGATCCCAACACATACGCCACACTTTAAGAAATTGTTTATTCATATCACAATCAAAAAAATTATGCCATAAAATCACTCATATTATACGTTAAACTTGTATCATACTTAAACATGTGTAGCATTTATATAAAATAAGTTTAAAAAATGGCATCTATGTAAATTTTTATTGAGAAACTTTAATTTATAGCAAATTTTTAAAAATTTGAGACTGTAAATTCATATTTACTTTCAACTAATAGTAAATAGGATTTTAGTTTTAGAGGTTTAAATTTTTCCTTTTTACACTTTATTGATTTAGATGGTTCTTTTCTTTTTTCTTTTTCACTAGATTACTCCCTAAAACTATTGTTTTCTTATTGGCCTTTGTCAAGTTTAACAAGAATAACCCGTGCTCGGTGTAATACCTTGAATTTTACAGAAGCAATTGTTTTAGACACAAAATTTCTAATTTTTAGGATTTTTTTGAAGATAGTGTGGAAATATTTTGCAACTGATGTAACAATTTTATGAAATTTCAAATTATCGTTCTAACCACACGATTACTCATGTTAATTTTAAAGCTATATCATCCATATTAGAGTTAGAGATCAAAACTTAATAAATTAATAATAAATTTAGGAAGTAATATGAGATAAAATGGAGAACAAAAATGTCACAATATTAATAGTTCAAGAGCTAATAATCATAGAAATCTTAGTGTAACGCCCCTATATGGGAGTTAACAGTTTTTAATGAATGAAAATAAAAATAAAAAATAAAAGTAAAACATCAAAAATAAAGTTGCATGGGGTTTAAATGAAAACTCTCAAATCAAAAATAAAAATATAAACGACAATTAAACCAAAGTTTAATGTAACACCTTAAATTTAATAATATAAATTATCGTCATCATCATTTCAACCCTCAACCTATTTTAATACAGTCACAAAAAGTCACAATTGATGCTTACATTATCATGAAGAACATTCTTAGCAATTGAAGCAGTCCCAACGTAATATAGCTACATAACTTCCTCAACTATTTTTCTCGTAGCCACCTCACACTTAATGAGTCCTGAAAAGATGAAAATATAAGGAAATGAGCGACAACATGCTCAGTAGGAAAAAGCTATTACTCACCTTTAGGTTTTTATCATTACGACATTAAAACTTACATGGATAGTTAATACTCATCATTACCTACATTATGAGATTTATTATAATCATATTCCGTGGATACCATAGTTAATCATTACTGAGTTTCATACATATACATATATACAAATATTACAGTTTAACATTATTCCTAGGTATCCACATTTAATAGAGTATCACTCAACTCATCGAACCCAAATGGGCACGCTTGATCACCCTCTAAACATTCCAAGGGTGTTCCAGTGAGGGGACATCAAGTCCTGAGTCCTTCATCAAGTTGATTCCTGTATAGTGTGTTCTAGGACTTTCAACCTAAGGAAGCGTCATCACCTTCCCCCTATTTTACCTTTTAGGGTATTCATGCCCAAAGACGTAACCGTCACCCTATTCACGTCTCACTATTTCTCTATATTCAATCATTATTTATAGAGTCAGTTTTCCTAACCATGCTTCTCAATTTATAACAACATATGTCAATTCATTATGTTCCTAGCTGTATAATACAAGACAAGTCTATGTCATAGTTTCATATCTGATACTCATATAATAGTAGTTCAACATAGATGTATATATCTTGCAGTAAAACAATTAATTTTAATTCCATAAAAACCTCACAAAAGATGAGTAATAGAATCCCTACCTTCCAAGCTTATCAACAATCTTTCAATCCCGAAATCAATTAACGTTAGCTCCACACTCCCTTGATCCTAAAGCGTGCATAAGGACAATTAAAACTAAAGCATAACATACAACCACATTCATAAATAAATCATGTGTAAATCCATCTTACTAGTGTGTTATTAAAGCTTTTATGTAAATCTCTTTTGAATACCACAGTAAACAATTTTTGTCTTAACACAATATAAAATGTATACAAGTAATCTATATGTTTTAGTCCCTAATAAGATTCATCAATCACTTAGGATAATATTGGAAAGGTTACAAGACATTAAGGAATTAGGTGGTGAGCAAAGATGGGTTCTTGGTTCAGGTTAGCAGCTGGTATACCATGACAAACTAGCAGTATACTTTTGCAATAAGGATAGGTTCACTATCTACAACCATCACATAGGTTAGCAAGTGGTTTACTTAACGTATACGAGAGGTATATTGCCACTTGCAGGTGTACTATCAATCTAAAAATTAAAAAATTCATAGAAAATAAAATACAACTCCGATTTAGGCTTATGATAGTTCGTTAGAAAGCTTAGGATGTCTACTTTTTTAAATATTCAAACCAATTTATAAAATTTATTTTTATCTAATCCCAAAATTTCAAAAAGGAGCCATTGCCCATAGAGGTATTACAAAGTTTAACAATATAAATTTTCTGTCTACGACATATACACTTAGACTTTATACATATGCTCCAAAATAGCAACAAAATATATACTCAGGTTTAAGAACGCAAATTTGAATAATCCTTGAGTATAAAAAAAATTTATAAGTGAAAGACTAAATTTGTTCATAAGATTCTAACCTCAGATTATGGCTAGTTGGAAGCTTGAAATGGCTTCAAAACAGGCTCTTTGACTTCGGTATGGCTAAAATTCTTGCTCAAATGGAGGTGATGGTGGCTGATTTTTATGGCTGTCTTGAAGAAGTTCTCTAAGTATTTTGCTTCAGCAAAGAAATGAGAAGAAGAGTGTGGGAACCGTGGAAGAAAAAGGAAGAAAAGATGAAGTCTTTGAAGAGAAGTGATATAAGCAATTATGGAGGAGACATGTTGGAGCATGTCACGGAGGAAATAAAGAAAATGAGGGTCAAGAGTAGTTAGAAAATATATCCTCATGTCTCCTCTAGAGAGGAGACTTTAGCCCCCATAATGCTAAAATGGCATTTTTGAAATTTATTAGAAGTTCCAAGGCTTTTCAATAAACATACTAAATAAGTATGGGAGAATTTTAAAAAATTTAAAAATAGATAGAAATAAATATTATGAAATAGATTTTAAATGAAACAAATTTTTGATTGGCACACTAAAAATGAATTTAATTACCTTAATATCCGTTAGGAGAATAACAGGTGTCACACTTAACGTTTGGCAAAGTGAATTAATCATGGTTAGAACCAATTTTGGTTAAAAACACTATAAAACGTGAGAGTTTTATATTGTAGTAACTTTTTACTGTAGTATATGAGAGTTTTTTACTCATAAGTTCTAACTTACTTTGTCAAATACCATAGCAGATTGATGGTAAATTATCGTTACTAACTTAGACAAAGGCACCTTTTTTTAGTACTAAGTGAAATATTTCTTTTACACATGTATTATCTTTGTTTTGCTGTTTTACTCTTATAAAGAAAAGAGCCATTTCTCAAAACGAGATTCCTAAATTCAATCATGTTTTTTTTAAGGTAAGTTCAATATTATTAATAAGGCATTTAATTCTATGTCTAGTTTTTGGTGTTATAAATGATATATAAATCCATATTGTGTCACATTATTTGATGAATTTGGACAAAAAAAATAATAAAAATATTTCAATATTATAATAACGATATAGTATAATGTAGTTAAACGATATTAAAACTAGACATGATGTGTGCAACACCTAACTTTATCTAGGGGTGACAAAATCGTGTCGCGTGTCGTATTCGTGTCAGCACGATTACAGCACGACACGATTAGGTTGAATACGAAAACGACACGGTTAACAAATGCGCCAGAAATGTAAACATGAACACGACCCGCCTATGACACGTGTAACACGACACGACACAATTAGCACGATTACTAAGTGAGCTATGACAGGTTGATACGATAATAACATTTATATGATACGTTTATGACCTAGTTAACTAAAAATTAAAAAAAAAAAAAAAAGCCAATAAAGAAAATTAACAAAACCACAATATCTAATTAATATTAACATACAAATATTTTAAATATTTTTATTTTTAAATTTAAATGTGTTATAAATGGGCAAGTTGTGTCGACACATTTACGGCCTGTTTAATTAAACATGTTAAAACGTATTACACGTGTTAGTACGAATCCAGCCTATTTATTTTTGTGTTATTCGTGTCAACCTATTTATGGTCTAATTAATAAACGTATAGTCTAAACCTGTTTATTTTATATTGTTTTTGTATTGTATCATTGTTAGAAATTATCGGCTCTAACTTTAATGCCGTGGAGATGCAACTCTTTAATTAAACTGCCACAGTTGATCCAACAAAAAGAGACCTTGGTGGAATAAGGAGAGCATATACCACTAATTAACAAAAACAAAAATATATTGAAGTAGACTTTTCGAACCTTGATTAAAAAAAAAAAAAGATTGGACAAGATTACACATCGGCCCACATAAATGCGATCAATAGTAACACCAATCCCATAGGACAAAACCTCAAAAACTCTTTTTCAAAAACCAAAACACAGAGACAAGGAACACAAAGCAAGAAGATAGAGAGAGATATCTTGACTGTCCGAGCTGGCAGGATATTAGAGGGCCCACAAAGGGAGGAGCCTAGATACTCTGTTTCGAATGCCCCAAAGAGCATGTGGATCTAAGGCAGGCCACGCGGGTAAGAAGAGAGTCCACGCTTGTCCACGTGGCAGGCCACGGGAGGCAAGCCCAGATCGCGCTCAACACCAACCTCTTATCAACAACATCCAACAACAAATCTCTCTCTCCAATTTTGCCCACAGTTTTCTCTCTCCTTCTCTCTCTGTCTCTCTCAAGCGTCTGTCAGCTTCCAACGCCATGAACGCCATAGCTACAGCTGCAGCTCTTTCCTTGCCGCTCTCTTTCTTTAAATCGTCTAACCTTAAATACAAAAAGGTGTGCAACTATTTCTATGTCCCTTGCTATAGCTTTATCTGGGTGTTTGCTTAAATTTGTAGCAATTGCTAAAAAAGACGTGGTCTTCACTTTTTTTTTAAATTATCTGGGTTTGTTCGGAAAATGCTTGATCACTTACTATTCCACTGTACAAATGGCGATTTTTCTTCGAAATGGCTACATGGTAATTACGTTAAGAAGAGTTAATACGTCGGTTGATTAAATAAGGAAAAAAAGTGATTATATCTTGTGCAAAAACATATATGGGCTAGTGATTCTAGAGGGAAACTCATTTACTGTTTCATTTTTTGTTTTTCGAAGTTGAATGTTGGGTTGGACTTGGATCCTGATAAACAGCGGCAGAGGATTTTCAATATTTTATTCCGTGGACAAAAATATTCATATGTAATCATTTTAGTTCATTTCTGTTATCTAAAGGAAATAGTCAATAGATTGTTAAAGGATGTGGCATTTCAGGGCGTAAAAGCAGGGTTCAGGGTGTATGCTGTCTTAGAAGAGGAAGCATCATTGGTGAAGAAGAGTTCCTGGGGACCTCTCTTTGACGTGGAAGATCCAAGATCTAAGGTTCCTCAGTGCAAAGGGAAGTTCTTAGATGTCAATCAGGCACTAGAAGTTGCTAGATATGACATTCAGTACTGCGATTGGCGGGCTCGGCAAGATCTTCTAACAATCATGCTTCTTCATGAGAAGGTCTCTATCTGTTTCCTTTCCTTTCGTTTCCTTCCCTTTTCTCTTCTTTTTCTTTACTCTTACTCTTCAAACATATTGGTGTAGGTTGTGGAAGTTTTGAATCCCTTAGCCCGTGATTATAAGTCTATTGGTACCATGAAGAAGGAGCTAGCAGGGTTGCAAGATGAACTAGCACAAGCTCATAGACAGGTCTACGAAAAACAAATTCCTTTACCTGATTTGAGTAGAAAATAAACAAAAAAAAAAGGAACCTAGTGAATCTAGTTTGTAAACATGTTAGAGTCTAACACATGAGCGACAACAGGTCCATATATCTGAAGCAAGGGTTGGCACTGCTTTAGATAAATTGGCTTACATGGAAGAGTTGGTGAATGATAGACTATTACAGGGCAGAAATAGCGAGGAAGTTGGAGCAAACTTCCCCTTCTTCCGCCAGTTCTTCCACACAATCTCTGGATGCCATGAAGAGAAGGATGCCACGGAAAAGCTTGGACGTTTCAGGGTCCAATTCAACCTTATCATCCTCGCTTGAAGAACTTCTGGTATCCAGTTGCCTTTTCCGCCGACCTCAAGGATGATACTATGGTATGCTATATTGCTATTCATTCATTTTCTATTAACAACTTCAGGCAAAGAAAGTAATAAGGAATTTTTTTATGTCAACTGATTGGAGAGATTATGTGATTGCTATGTCAAAGAAGAGCTGCCCCGTTTTGCAATGTTAGTTTGACTTGAGATTACTCAACGCAATCCTGATAAGACCCTTTTTCTGTTCTTACTCTGTTTCAGATTCCTATCGAGTGTTTCGAGGAACCATGGGTTATCTTCCGTGGAAAAGATGGGAAACCTGGATGCGTACAGAACACTTGCGCACATAGGGCATGCCCTCTTCATCTTGGTTCCGTAAATGAGGGTCGTATTCAATGTCCCTACCATGGTGAGTAAACATCCCAAAGGGCACATGGCCTTTTTCAAATTATATCTGAACTGATCTCTTACATAGTATTTTGCTTAAATTCAGTGCTAAATCCCTGGATTAACTAATTTCCCTAACTCTGTTATTAATGGATATCAGGGTGGGAATACTCGACAGATGGAAAGTGTGAGAAGATGCCTTCGACGCGACTACTAAATGTTAAAATAAAGTCTTTGCTATGTTTTGAAAAAGAAGGGCTGATCTGGGTTTGGCCTGGCAGTGACCCTCCATCTCCTACTCCTCCTTCCTTACAACCTCCTAAAGGATTTCAAATTCACGCAGAGGTACAATAATATGGAGAAAATCCCATTCTTTTTTCTTTTCTATAGGCAAAAAGCTTAGCAGAATTTCAGTATGATGTTTTATTTATTTTTCTGTCAGAAGATTTACACACCGTTTTTGCCTAAAACAGATAGTCATGGAACTTCCAGTTGAACATGGTCTACTTTTGGATAACCTTTTGGATCTTGCACACGCCCCTTTCACTCACACATCCACCTTTGCTAAGGGATGGGCAGTCCCCAGGTTTGTTTTCTCGCTATTAAAGAAAACTACAGATGTTTATGTGAACATCCCAAAAAAGGGAAAAATGAAAAAATATTCAGCATCTGCAAAACATAGCTAAGAGTCTTTATATATAGTTATCATCCTAAAGTGAATGAATCTAACCTTGGCTTTGTCTCTCAGCTTGGTTAAATTCTTGACGCCGGCGTCAGGGCTCCAAGGATTTGGGACCCATATCCAATAGACATGGAGTTTAGACCACCTTGTATGGTCCTCTCGACAATTGGGATCTCAAAGCCTGGCAAGCTTGAAGGACAGAGTGCCAAGCAGTGCGCCACGCATCTTCACCAACTCCATGTTTGCCTACCCTCATCAAAACAGAAAACAAGGTTATTATACAGAATGTCATTAGACTTTGCGCCGTTGCTGAAGCACGTCCCGTTCGTG
Source organism: Artocarpus heterophyllus (assembly GCA_025403435.1). Lineage (NCBI taxonomy): Eukaryota > Viridiplantae > Streptophyta > Magnoliopsida > Rosales > Moraceae > Artocarpus > Artocarpus heterophyllus. The sequence continues at coordinate 14,916,886 of CM046334.1, forward strand.
GACCGCCTATGGAGGCATTTCGCTGAACAGGTAAAATGAAAACTGTCTTTGAAACTACACAACAACCTTGGAGACAACCATTCTCTTTTACTTCCCTGCTCAGACCAACGCTTCTCTGATTTCCACAGGTTTTGAATGAGGATCTGAGGCTCGTAGTCGGCCAACAAGAGCGGATGATAAATGGCGCAAACGTATGGAATTGGCCAGTGTCGTATGACAAGCTAGGAGTGAGATACAGACTATGGAGAGATGCAGTGGAAAGAGGAGCTAAACAATTGCCATTCAGTAAGTCCATGTAAATTCAAATGTCCCTGAAATGGATCAAATCAACTTCCTAGATATCTTCCTCCTCGGAACCAATCTGCATGAATGACTCAAACGCTCTTCCCATAAAAGCTTTGCAAATAAGATGATCAACTCATCAACTGATATCTGACGACGAACTTGTGCAGTTTGGCTCTAAAAAAAAGGATCCCAGTTTGACTCGGCGGAACTGTTAATTGATCTGAGGCATAGAATCATATTGTCTCTATATAAAAATCCCCTGTAAGAATTAAAGAAAACTGTACACTAGTTATTTGTTCCCGTGTACAGTGTCAATTCCATTTTGTTTTTCCTCTTCAAAATTTTCTCACTCTTACTCTTCTTCTCCTTCTTCACATTTGCACGTCACAAATATGAAGATCTTCCACCAGTTCTACAGACGAACGTTTGACCTGTTTTACCCTGTAGAAATGAAAATATTTGCTGTGTATGATGGTACCAACATTGTCCTTTCCAAATCCTATATCGCATAATAATTTCTCACTCTTCAAAATTCAAGATTAAATATTTACAGGCAAATTATTTAGTTTTTTCTAATTTACTCCAATCGAAAGTAGAGAATTTTTAAACTGTAAATACAAATAATAACTAAATGGACAAGATTTGAAATTTTTGAGCAGCTCAAATGAACTGAAAATTCCATATTCAGATTGGAAATTTTATTTTGATACATCACCCATTCTCGGATATTAAACGCACAATAAAGATTTAAACTTAAATCCGATAATAACTTTATCAAAACAGAAAATTGATTTACCTATTCACGAAGAAAGCAAAACAACATTTAAACCTCAGAAAAACCCTAAATCCTATTTACAGAGCAGAGCCACAGAAGGGGCAGAATCGGAAATCGGGCTCCACCAAGCGGTCGCAGAAGCGGCAACGCGGTGACACCGGCACCGTCGACGGCGGCGGCGGAGGCGACTCCGCCGTCCTAGGGGAGAGAGAGTAGGAAGAAGGGAAGAAGAGCTTGCAGTTGTCGCAATACATCATGGGATCTTTCCCAGGCCACTTCCATACCGGAAGGAAGAAAAGCTTCAGAACCTTCTCGTAGTCCACCAGATCGGCCTTGGAGCCGCACGACATGCACCTGCCCGCACCGTATTTCAGCACCTGCTGGACTTGTTGCTCCACTCCGCCGACGAAGAAGAAGAACATTTCTCTCTCTTTTCGATTTTGGCAATGATTTCGTTTGTATTTCCTTGCGGTTTCTCGGTGCGGTCGTATGTTCTGTTTCTGTAAGGACAATCTGAAGTTGAAGAAGCGGTTGGTGCCTATTGTCCTTTTTCTGGAAAGCTCGGGTCTTTGGGTTTAAGCTAACATGAGTTATAGATTAATCAACGTATTGTGGTGGGGGATTTTGGCCAAAATTTTTTTTGATAAATAGATTATTTTTTTTTAATAATTTTTGGTAAAAAAAAAGTTTTTTGGACATCAAAACAATTTCAATTTTTTTTTATCATGTTGAGGTTCTTTATTCTGCTACAGTTATTTTTCTTATTTTGTTGAAAAAAAACTGGGACAGTTTACCTGTATAAAAAAGCGTGTTTTTTTTGTTCCAAAAAAAAAAGCCTTTTACCCAATTCAAATTTTTTTTGTCCCTTTGTTCAAAATCTTCGGTCTGGATCCGGGTTTGGGTGCTAGACCAATTTGGTGAATGGCTTTTCTTTATTTTATTAATTTAACAATTTTGAAAACCGCCGTCCAACTTTCAAGTATGTACAGCTAAAACTATTATTAATAAGCTTGGCAATACAGTTAGATCTAAAAATTGAAACGATTTTACTATAATATATAAGAGTTTTATATTTTAGCAATTTCAACTATATAATTAAAACGATGTTGCAAAATACAACCTACAATATAAAACCCTCACTTATTATAGTGTAAAGTAAAATAGGCTACTGTACAAAGCTCTTATATGCTATAATAAAATTCTTTCAACTTTTAGTTCTAATTACGTTGCCAAACACACTCGTTGTTAAGATTTTTATTTTGAATTAATTACGAAAATTCTACATCAATTACAAGGTTTGTAACACTATTTCATAAACTTCAAAATGTAACATCCATTTCCACCAAACTATAAAATATTAACAAAAAGCTCCTTTTGTTAGAACTTTTAATCAATCTTAGAAAATATTTAAGATTTGGTATATAATATAGATGCATTTTGGTAATTTTATCATCTCTAAAGCTAATTTAAATTTAAAAAGAATATAATTTAAAAGTTTAATTGTTGAAAATATAAACAGAAAAACCTTAACAAAATTTTAAAAAATAATTTTATTTTTTCACTTTCATGTGAGTATATCAAGATAAGATAACAGCTTAATAGTTCACTAAACTATTCAACAATCTCATTATTTGTGTAATATTGTGTCATTTATGTTCAAAATCATAATCCATAGAGTTTTCTTGTTAATATTTTATATATCAGGGGGATAAATGTTACATTTTAAAGTTTAGAGAAGAATAAATATTACATTTTAAAGTTCGAAAGACATAATGTTACAAGGATGATAATTGAGGGGAATTTTTATAATTAATCCTTTTATTTTTTAGGTGATGGGCTAAAATGTTGCTTTTAGGCGAACAATATTTTTTTTCCAACAGTGGTTAATCAATTATAAACTAATAATTTGTCACTCATTGATAAATCAATGATTTATAATAAATAATAAATTATTGATAGGAATTAATTAATTATTAATTGATATTAGAAAATCTGTAATACACTATCAAGTTAATTAATGAAAAACCAACCATTAACAAAGTAATGATGATAAACTACCTAATTCATTAATAATAAACAATAAATTAGGGATATTCACGGGAAGATTATACCAATTAAATCTTAATCTAGAGCCAATCTATGAGACCCACAATCTAATATGTAACATCAGATTTTGTTAATTGGATTGTACGTATTCATAAAATGAGCCTTTAAATTCCATAAAAAATAAAAAATTAAAATTATTACATAGCATAAATAATATTAGTTCAATAAAATCCATATTACAACCTAATCAAATGCAAGTTTTGCTAGGTAATTAAACTATAGTATTGCAATCGATTACAACAAATAAACATAAGATAATTGCGCTAAAAATTGGGCTCACTTTTTTTTTGAACTAACACACATTTAGGTAATATTAAGCTTTATAGACTTAAAAATTAGAACTGATAAACAAAGTATTGAAAAATATATAATCTTGTCTCCCCTGCATGATTGGGCTAAAAAAATTGTGAAAAAGACTTTGTTAGGGCTTTCTCCTTTTCTCTTTGTATAAGTGCACCGTCTCTCTTAGGAAGGTCATGGGGTAAGAGTTTGGCACCATTTTCATACGGTTCTTCAGACTTCTGGCCCCTTGAAGGTGAGGTTTAAAATTGTGGTATCATTTTCTCTAGTGATGGGGCTATTTGCTCGGGATTTTAGGAGGGATGTTTGTGGCTTGGTGGAGGAAGCTTCATCATGGGTGGGCTGGCTTTCTCCGGTGGCTATCAATGGTGGCCTGGTGGCGCAATGAGCAGATATGGTGGGGAGGAACCTTCTTGCTCCACGGGCTGGAGGCTTTGGTCGAGTTTGCATTTAGCATTCCTTTGGCCTCAATGGGAAAATGGAGCCATGGTGGTACCATTTTCTTGGGTTGACGGAGGTGGGCAGTGGAGATTCAATTTGGCTTTCCATCAGTTTTCTAGAAAGTTTAAAAAGTCTTATCCTCACTTAACAGTAGCTGGTTTATCACTAGTGTCTTTGTTTTTGATGGGTGGGTCTTACCTATTTATTTTATGTTTTGTGTTCATCAAATAAAATCGTTGGTGTTTTCGCTGTTTAGTAGTTCTATGTTTTGTTGGGTTGTTGTAATAACAAATGTGGTCTCCTCGACTCTGATTTTAATTTGTTTGTCTCTTCCCCTTGTTATTGATGAAATGTGTGCAGGTATCTGGCTAGACCTTACTATAGATCGAGTCATGTGTTCCCTTGACAAGGAGGGTTTGGCTTTGGTCAATTGGTCTTGTCCATCGACTGTAGTGGATTTTGAAACGAGCCTTTGTTGTGCACTATTATATGTGTCGAGCGGGCTTTTCTCCTTTATGTCTTGATATTTGAACTTAGTCCTCATACTTCATCCGTCTTTACAAATGAATCTAGTTGGTTTGGGGGTTAGACTCTTCTACAAAGTATGGTCTCGTACGATTATATTTGTACTTGCCTTAGTTTTAATAAAAGTTTCCTATTTCAAATTTTATATATATATATATATAATCTTCATATAGTATATATAGATATCTCAGGTTCATGTAATACAATGATTGATCTGTACATATCGGTTTAGGAAAATCCTATTTCATCACCAATCTATTTAATCCTACATATTAATTTGGATGAATTGAATAGATTGAAAGATTTCGTGAACATCACTATTATCACTAATTAGTCATTTTTAAAAATAGTGGTAGTTGTATCCCTAATTAAACAAAACTTCATTTATTTAACCAGAAAAAGCCATTTTCATGTGCACGAAGAGCCATTGACAATGCAAATGAGCAGATCTATTGTTAAGCCTAGAAGGAAAAGTTAAAGTTAAATATTTTTAGAAATTTGTTTCTTATGTTGAGGTTATTTATGTTTGGATTTCATTTGCCCTGGAAATTTGGAAATTAATTTTATTTACTGAATCATGTGAGCAGATCTATTCTCACATGGTTTTCTCTTACGTTTTATTTTTTTCAATTTTTATTTCAGTACCCTTGAAATAAAGTCACATGCAAACCATATGACTAAAAGCTGTTCAAATTTAAAAAGGTTATCAAAAGGATTAACTGTGCAACATATTTATGAATTCAAGGGTCAACTGTCAAATTTTTAATTTAAGGACCATTCTGCCAAATATGCAAATTTAGAGCGGTCCCATGCAAAAAAGCCTAAAATATGAGACTCAAGCAGAGAAAAAACCCTTTCATTAGAAGATAATCAGAGGCCGTTTGGTATTGTTTTCAAAATATGTGAAAATGTTTTTGTTTTAGAAAATGAGAATTTTTTGATAATTGTGCTGAAAGTGTTTTTAAAATTTTTGTCTCAAAAAACGTACAAAAACATTTTTAAAAATTATAAAAATGAAACCAAACGAGATCTAATATTCACCGGCCTAACCTTGCCTACATCAAACATGTATGATCCCATAAATAGTGATCGAAGAAACAATAAGTTACACATATGTTAATCTTGTCTGCAATCAAGTAAACGTTGTCATTTTTTTTTTAAATATTTCTATTTTTGTTTTCATTCTTGTTTAATATATATATGTATATATATATATGTATATATATATATATATATATATTATTTCTTATGGCCTTTCTTAAAGCCTTTGTTAAAGTGTGAACCCATACCTGAGTCTTTCGATTATAACACGAGATTTAGTCTTCAGTTTCTGCTCATTTAGTCGTCATTAATTTTCTGTTTCAATTTTTCATGTTAAAATGACTTTTCTTAAATGTGCGCCACTTAAATATATTTCTTGTGGCCTACTTGAATAATATTTTTTTCCAATTGTTTCCTTTATTAATACTCCTTTTTCCAGTAGTTGCTCAGCCTAGAGTGTGTTTGGTACTATTAGTTCACAGGAATGGTTTAAACTGTTACAGAGTAAAGCTTTTACATACTATAGTATAAAACAAAAGGAAGCTACAATGTAAAATAAAAGTAAACTACAATATAAAGCTCTCACGTGATGTAGTGTTTTGAACCAAAATAGTTTAGTTTGAACCATGTTGCAAAACACACTCTTAAATAATTCTTCTTAAATATATCACTATTTAAATATCTTATTCATGCAACCCTATATTTAATTTTCTTTGCTCAAATGTACCTTATGAATAATTTACTATTTATAGATTGTTTGAGAAGTATGGTTAGAATTGAAACTTTTGAATCAAAAACTATAGCATATAAGAGCTTTATACTATAGCTCACTTTTTACGATCATTATAACATGTGAAAGCTTTACACTGTAGCAACCAAAAATTTTGGTTAGACTTAATTTTGCCAAACACTCTTTTAATTTACCCCAATTTTTAATGTGTTATGCTTAAATTTAGTTTTCACTACACTAAAGCTCTTAAGACAATAAAATATCAATAAAATAAAATATACATCATACATATTTTAAGGAAAATTGGGTTAGGTGGCTGATAGCTCAATAGTCTAAAATTTATGTCCCAAATTTTTAGAAACTAGGGATGTAGCTAGTTCTATTACTTTCAATTTTTTCAACATTTTCATTCTTTCAAAATTAACGTCAACTCTATCCTAACTCAACACTTTTGAGCGATGACGACTACTACCATCGACGGTGGAGCAACCTTTGGAGCATGGCACAAGTCTTGAGGCAAGTTGGTGCTGCCTTCTTCGACAACATCATCGTCCTCTTCTTCCTCTCCCTCGTCGTCTTCTCCTTCGTGCCATCTTCAAGAATGGCACCCTCCTCATCACCATCTTCATCGATCACAACCCTCCCTCAAATCCCTCCTTTATTAATTTATCATTGATGATTGAACTCGAGTTTATCATTGATAAACTATAGCTAATTAATAATTAATAAAGTTTTTTTTTGTCGTTATAACTTTATAACCAATAAATAGAAGCCATTTACCTAATTTAAAAAAAATATGGTCATTTATTTTAAAAAGGCCTTTAAAAAGACCATTTGTTTCTATATATCTTTTTGAAATCTCACATATTGAAAACATCAACAATTTTTTCCTTAAAAAAAGCAACAATTAAAGAGTAATCTCCCTTGCCAAATGACCTTGGCACTGTCAACACGTGTGTCATAAAATTGTAAAAGAAAGAACTGACTAACCCATAACCTAACCTCCTTTTTTTTTTTTCAAGACTTAAGAGGCAAATTAAGTAGCAAAATTCTCCTCACAATATAGTGATATACTTCAAAATTTCGCAGAGAAGATCTGAAATCTCACAACAACAAAAAAAAAACATAAATATTATGAAGTAGGCATGGCGTAGCGGCACAACGGGCATAAGTGACTGCTCTTGAGCCACTTGACGATGCAATGTTTGTGAAAAAGATGAGAGCATGGCATCTTGCTCACCACCGTCTCCTTATTAGTACCTCGATCATCAACATCTCCACACGACGGCCACAAATCTTCCAAACATATCGTACACAATTCTTGTGCTGCGCCGATCGTCGTGTCCACTTTCACCTCCTTTAGAGTCTCAATGGACGACTTAGCCGCCGGGACAGTGCGAACTGGCGCTTGTGCGGCCGACTCTCTCAGGACTAAATCTAATATCACTTCCTGCGGTTCGTCGTGCGGATCAGCCCCAGATGCATAGAATTCTAGATAGAAGTTCAATATTCTAGAACCGGAAAAGCGAGGGCTCTCTGCCGTCTCCAAAACGTAGTTAGTTATATACGGCTCTATCTGATCGATCATCGCGTAAGTCATACCTAGGTCGGAGAGCATGATGTATGCGGCGGTCTCGGCACCTTCATATGCGAAGTACTCGCAACTGGGTAGTATAAGCCTGCCGTCCCTGGGTTCGGAGGCACGTGGGTGGTACCTATAGACGAAGTCCAAATATTGGCCGTCGTCTGGAAGCTGGATGCTTCCGAGGGCTGCAAGATTACTCTCAACCCGGATTCGGAACCTCATCTGTTTAAAAATATAATCAATATTCTTGTGATGAATTACGCAAAAGGGTACTGATCTTGGACTTATGAGATTTCTGACGTAAAAATCTTATTAGGGTTTGTATTATATATGTTGTTTATATATATTGATGGAGGGCGATTACCTTCGTTTGGTTAAGTTAAATCCCTTTTGAATTCAAAAAACAATTTAAAGATATTTGAGTATAATTTGAGTCCTACAAGTTTTCTGAGTGTATGATTTTTAGTCCTACAAGTATACTATATGTCAGCAGAAACGTTCCAGAATATATATGATCTACAAAGGACGTTGCGTCAGAGAGAAAAGAGGAACCCGTTAAAACTAATCATTATCAAATTGTAGTTTATTATCGTAGCCGTTTATATCTTTTTTTTTTTTTTTGAACGGTTATTAATTGTCTTTGATATAAAAATTTTAGAAGATACTATTCGGGAAATAATTAAGTAAAAAGGAGGGAATCTTACCATACTCAATCGTTAAATTACATTTACACACTTGTCGTTTTATCATTAATAATGACTAGAAAATACTTGTTAAAGCTTCCGTAGCAAAAATTAGCCAAAAAATATTAATTAGCGGATAATTACCAATTTCTCAGCAACCTAAAGTCGTCAAATGTAAGTTAGGTTACATTATTCCTATTATCAGTGTATATTTATTGAAGAGGCAAAAATCTAAACTCCGTATCCGTACCAAATTAATATCACTCGGGGGGAAAAAAAATTCACTGTGTGCCCCAAAAGAGTTGCGTTACTGCCTATCTTTATTCAATAGAAATCTTATACGAGGGTCCTTTTTTTTTTTTTTTAACTCTATATGTTAGTTTTGGTAACTTTGACTTTACTTTTTCAAATTTTATCATAAAATGATAAACACAAGTTGAACGGATTTTTTTTTCTACTTAACTCATTTTCAAAATTTGGTTTTCTCTGAGAGGTTAAAAAGAGAGATTCGTAGCATAAATCTTCTTCACATTCGTACTATATTATACATATATATATATATATATGTATATACATAGTCATTAACGAGGAAATATTTTACCGAATATATACCTTGCAACCTTTATGATCAACTACATTCTTGAAAAGTTAAATATAATCAAGTTATGAAAAAAAGGAGCAAATTTCCGTACAATACACCTAAACATCTTTAATTATAATAGTACAAAATGAGTGCCATACGTAGGTGTGTTACGAAATCCATTCAATCCAATCCAATCTGGAGGCTTTGAATCAGGCTGGGAAGAGTTTCGGATTGAGTGATGGATTAAGAAATCCTAATCTGAAGGTTTGGGAGTGTGTTATGAAGAGTTTCGAATTAGATCATAGATTGAGCTACTTTCAAGCCATGAAATCCATGAATCTGAAACCATGTATAGTATTTATAATAATTTAAGTAATATACATAATTATGAGAAGACTTCATTTGGAATTGAATTACTGCAAAGTTTTAGTATTGTTGATAAATGAACAAAACTTCATTTTGAGTTTTTTTTTTTTTGAATTTTGAGTTTTTTTTAAGCTAGTTTATCTTAATTGAATGGGTTGTAATACATGGATTTTATTGAGCTATTTTATATTATGGAATGTTTATTTTAATTTTTGATGTTGAAAAAATTTCCTTCAATATCTTAATTTTAAAGATCCTAGCTCAGTCCATGAATCTATTAAATCCAATTCGTGAAATATAAATAGTAACATTTGAGATTTTCTCAATTCAATAGTTTTAGATCAAATTATATATTGACCTTGATATGTGAAATTTAATCCGTGAACACTTCTAATTGCATGTTTGATGTTTGTTTTTACCCTAACTCAGAAATTGGCTTAGTGTAAGTTGTTTTTTGAAAAGGGCAACAGGCTAATATTATTGCAAATGAACTGGACAAAAATATAACAATATACAAGCTGATCATCAAAACTTAAAACGTATTATTACATCCAAAAAGAAAGCAAATATAACTATTAGCAGACCCTTTTGTGTGCGTGTGTGTAGAAAAGTTCGTAACAGTATTGTCTTATCTTGACCGTCCATACTATTTCTGTGCTTCCATTGACCTCTTTTTTTTTTTTTTAAGCATTAAATAACACATATACCACTTAAAATTCCCCCAAAACACAGCGACCTTATTCCATACCCAATTTTTAAAATTGAAGCTGAATAATAACAATTACTAATATGTCAATTATGAAGAAATCCCTTAGCTAGTTTTTGATCGACTTGTATGTAATTTATCAATCAAACATGAGTCGGCATGGCGTAGCGGCACAACGGGCACATGTGACTTGTCTTCAGCCACCGAGTTATGCAATCTTTGTGATAAACATGAGAACACGGCATTTGCACAACAATCTTCCGATGATCATCAGCTTCACCATCATCATCACCACCACCATAACGGATTCCTTTGGTCTATGGACCAAACCTCTTTCGGAGACCAAATTTTTTTTCCAGTCGCGTATTCTTTTGAGCATGGTCCAATCCACACAATGACAAATCTTCCAAACAGATACTGCAGTTCTCTTTTTTTGTTGTACTTGCACCACCAACAATCTCAGCCTTCACCTCTTTAAGCGCCTCAATGGACGACTTAGTCGCGGGAACAGTACTACGGAATGCCCCCGCGACGTGGTAGTGCTGCAGACTCAGGGTATAGACATTGATATTTATAGGCAATATTCTGCGGCGGAAAAACGAGGGTTTTTGTTTATAAGCGCCCAGGCCCAACTGGAGATTTTCGGCGCTAAGGAGTCCGCAACGCTCTGGGCCATGCCCACGCGGGAGGGAGAGCATGTCGCAGGCGGTCATAGGAGCGCGGAAGATGAACTCGTGGCGGGGCATGACGATCTGCAAGACGGGGGCATCAACCAAAGGCGTCTCCGCGATGAGCTGATGATCATGTCGATCATCTGAGACGGCGTCCAGTAATCTGAGCACGTGAATACTCGTAAGGAGGATTAATAATCGCCATGGTTGATGTCAATGACAGTAATATGTATGTTCTGGAACAAGAGAGGAGATAGTTGTACGTAAAACTGAACACTAGACCATATATATGGAGGATTAATGGCAACGAAATAGTAATCTGTTCGTTGTCTCTTGGTGAGAATAAAAGAAACCATTAGAGTTAATTACTATAAACCCAAGTAGGAAACCATGAGTATTCTCCACTCTCAAGTGTTTCCCAAATATTTACCAACAGATGTACGGGTAATTTTTTCAAAAATAGCACTGCTATTTTTTTTTTTGAAGAGAACTGTGATGTTTACACCTATATGTTTATTTTCGTACGTATTTAGTACTCAATTGTCGAACAATTCTTAGCAACCAGAAAGAAATTGAATATATGTATTTGGGGATAATTTTAATTCTCTAGAAATTATACCAAATAGCAGATTTTGCTATTTATATACTAAATAATGTAAATAGTTTCGAAAATAGGAAGTGAAGAGCAGACTTGGTATCAATCAATTTTTTTTACAAACGTAAACAGACCAAACTACCCCTAAAAGTAACAAAACCAAATCTAAAATCAAAATTACAGATTGACTGTCTCTCTCCTCCCCTCCCTCTTCTCTTTTTCTCTATCCTCTCAATGTCCTTCTCTCGGTCTCTCTCCTCCTATTCTTGACAGTGGAGCACCATCGTTGGAGTGCCATCGCAGAAGATCTTGGACGAAACTGCGAAGGTGTCGGCGTCACAAGGCTCGTGACAGAGCTTCAACCGAAGACCTTGACCATCGAAGATTTTCCCCTCCGCTCCATCATGATCTGATTTTCTTGATCTGCTTCGTTAGTCCTGCCGTTTGTCAAAGCTCGCGGCGAGATTGACGATGAGATCGACAGATGGGTGATGAGACGGTGTCGCAATTGGAATGATCTCCGCAAGATCGGAGGTCCGCGATGATGTCCGCCACTAGTCTTCGTCGAATGGCTGTTGCTACTCGTCTTCAGATCATGATCTAAGCGTCCAAAAAAAAAGTTGATCCTTTGAGTAGACACATGAAAGAAATTGGTTTAATATGTTTTTTGTTTTCTCTTTTTGTATAAAATGACAGTCATAGAGAAATATGTATTTTCTGGCCACTTACGACGTTGTAGGTGCCGGTGATGCCCAACGACATCGCAGTTAAATTTTTTAATTTTATATACATGTAGTATTAACACAATATTACGATATTACCAGGTATTGTATTGTCAGCCGTCGACGGTTCGGCGAAGTTACCGGAGTAATAGAGTATTTCTTGGTCGTTGACAGTCCCGTGAAGTCGTTAATGAAATTTTATCTAACATTGTAATACAGTATTTGTCACGCCTCGAAGTACGGAATGTGACAGGGTGGATTACTTAAGTTAATCAACCCAAAATTTTTGATTAAAACTCCAATTAAATGTTTTGGGTTATTCTAAAAAACGTGATAGTTTTAAAAACTCTTCAAAGCAATTATCGTTATTTTGAAACAGTTAATCATAAAATAAAATAACAAAGACAGAAGAACATAAGATGGGCCCCACCGGACCTACATTAGTACACACATAATATCATAATAAAATTTACAATCACAGTCCAATATGAGAGATAAAAATTTAAATAATACATGCATTGATTAAAATGAAGAAATAACCAAAACAGAATTCCTACAACTCATGTGTTTGACCTGCCGCCTTCCAATTGATCATAAGCTGCAATCCTACCTAGGGGGAAAGGTTTTTAAAACAAATAAAGAAATATGAGCGGAAGGCTCAGTAGGACTAGGCTTAGAAAACATTAGTTCTAAACATAAATTCTCATATTTGAAAATAATTCACAAAATTTCATAAAGATAAATAAAACGTATTTAAATTCATCTTTACCTTTAGAATCTCTATTCATTTGGAATTATTCTTTATTATTTGTTCTCTAGCAAAGCCATAGTATCACCACCGTAGTGGCCCAGTTGGGTCTCGGGACCTGCCTCCAAAGTTGCACTCTCCACGACCCAATCTCTGTGTATGGCATCATGCTCTAGTTTATCATTCCAGACGGTACTAGTCGACACGTCCGGTATCTTATCATTATTATGTCCCATTTTACCGGATATTCTCATTACGTTCATGATTTGATTCATTATAATCATTCATCCTTCAGCGAGAAATGAAAAATACTAAGAAGTTCATTCTAATCATTCCTTAAAAAATCAATTTAAAAGAAATCATTTGGAAATAAGTCTTTTTGTGGCCAAGGCCCTCTTTGAAAATATTTAAAACATTTTGTCATTTATTGAAAACATTTTGAAAGAATCTTTAAGGCCAAAACCATTTAAAAACCTAGCTACCAAAAAAGGGATAGAAGTCCTACCTCGATACTCTACATCATGACCCAACACCGCAGTCTTAACCCGTTATACGTTAGCTCCACGAAACTATGATCAACCTTAAAAGTAAACTAAGCTTTATCAATATCTAACTCAGAATATTCTACAGTACTATGCTATCTCATGGTGTCTTAGTATGACTTTAAAGGTCACAAAATCATATCATGAAGTTAAAATCTTTATCTACGTTTTAAACGGTGAAAAACTGGTGAAAAAATAGTAAAATTCTATGAAATCTGGTCAGCCTACCAAACCTCTCTGTCCAGCCTAACAAACTATACAGTTTGGCCAACCAGGCCATGCAGCACCGGCCTGCCAGACTGGCCCAAGTTCGGCCTGCCGATGGTATGAATCTGACATGCCGAACTCATGAGTCCGACTTGTCGATATTTAAGATTAGCCTGCCGAACTGAAAAAATCTAGGGACCCAAGACTTTGAGTCTCGGCCTCTCCAAATCCAAAATTTCATTCTAAACCTGTTTTCTCAATTCTCAAGCATGGAAAATATTCATAGATGATAGAAAAACATACTAGAACACTTTTAAACAACTTTAAACAAGATTTACACAAAGATTTTTGAAAAATCCAAAAATGGAGAAAAAGGAAAAATGTAATTTAACCCAATTTTCTTAAAATCGAGCCTAAATTCTAGATGATTTGGGCTCTACTAACTTAGATTGAAGGTTTCCTAAGCTTTAGAAACTCAAATTTCAACATTTCAATGAAATTTAAAGAATTGGGAAAAAGTTTGAAATGTTGAAAGTTTAGTAAACTAACCTCAAATCCGAGCTTTAAACTGGGTTTATGGAGACCGAATCATGTTTCTTGAACTTCCAATCCAGCTAAGGCTCAAAGTTTTTGCTCAAATTTTGAATAAAAATCAAGAGAGAAGAGAGAGAGAGAGAAGGAGCGTGAGAGAAGAAGAGAAAGAGAGCTGGGAAAGAAAGAGGGAGAGTGAGTGAAGAAGAGGAGGGGAGAAGGGGTTAAATAGAAGAAAATGTGGTTCTGCAGAGTGAAAATCATGTTCCAACACATGGTTTTCCAAAAGGGAAATATTGGACATTTGATAAATTGTTTTGTTTCAAAATTCAAAATAACAAATAAAAATAACTGAAGGTGAGATAAATTTAAAATGTATCACAAAATGTTTAAATTAAATTTAAATCACATTAAGGCATACTAATCCATCGTTTACATGCTAACCTTAATTAAATTTTGGGTGTTACAGTATTGCTAGAGTAATACTGTATTTCTCGACCGCCGCCAACTCGGCAAAGTCGCCAGTGAAATTCTGTATTTACATTATAATACAATATTACACCGGCAATACTATATTTCCCGACCGACAATGGTTTGGCAAGGTCGTCGGTAAATTTTTATATTTACACTGTAATATAGTATTACAAGGTAATTGCTATGTTTCCCAGCCGTCGATGCTCTGATGAAGTCATTGGTAAAATTTTATATTTATACTATAATACAGTATTACCGGAGTAATACTGTATTTCTGAGCTGTGGTGATCCAGTGAAGTCACCGATAAAAATTTGTATTTACCCTGTAATATAGTGTTATCGGAGTAATACTGTATTTTTCAGTTGTCGACAGTCCCTCAAAGTCGTCAGTAAACTTTTATATTTACACTGTATTATAGTATTATAATGTTAGTATTGTATTTCCTGCCTATCGATAGTTTGGTGAAGTCACCGGTGACATTTTATATTTACACTATAATACAATATTACAAAAGTAATATAGTATTTCTTGGCTGCTGGCGGAGCAACAAAGCCTTTTGTGAAATTTCATATTTACATTGTAATACAATATTACTCCGATAATATTGTATTTCCTAACTGTCGATTGTCTAGCGAAGTCCCCAGTGAATTTTTGTATTTACACAGTAAATATGTTATTTTTTGGCAAATATTGTATTTTCTAACCACTGGCGGTACCGGCAAGGGAACAGAATAAGAGATAAAAAGGATAAAGATATATGAGTATTTTGGAGTTTTTGCTCTCAATTTCTCATAATATGCTATAAATTACGCATTTTGAAATTATATAACTTTATTTACTAAGTTCTAACCTAAATATGTTATTTGCTATTTCTTCCTTAATTCCCTTGCAACTTAAAGACATATTATATTAGGGGAGAAGGGTTAATAAATATGTGCCACATATATTGCATACTTTTTCAAAAAGGTTTTTTAACCAACAATGTTGTTTTTAATTTCTAGTTGTCGTTTATATTTTCTTGTCGTTCGTTTCCAATTTGTTGTTTTCACTTGTAGGTGTTGTCGTTTTTCGCATTGCTTCCTATATATGTTGTCGTTGTTAGTCTTGCAATCCTCTATGTTGTCCTTTTTTTTGTCCGATGTCTAATTTTGTCGCTGGTTCTCATCTCTTTGTCGGTTTTACTGGTTACTTTATTACGTTTTGGTTTCTTGTTATACTCAATCTTCCGTTTACTTTGATTATTTTTCTTTTCTTGTGTCCCCCATTTCTTTGGTATGTTTCTGTATAAAATTCAGAGGTTTGCAGGAAGAAAGAACCTACATAATTCTAGTCTAAGGATGGGCTTAGCAAACGGTGTAGTTCTTCAGGATCTATTGAATCTTGAACAATGATGAAGGATGAATGGAGGAAGAAAGAATCAATGGATGAATAGAGGTGAATCAGTTCAAAGGAAATGAGAAAACCTGAATGAAGGAAAAATGGTTTTTCTACATCTTGCTATTCTAAATATTTGGGTTATATACTCGATTGTACAAGAGGAAGAGTTGTTGAGGGTTTTGGCTCCCCGGCCGGAGCCTAGTGGGACCCTCGAACGTATTGCCGGAGAGGCTGCTTGGGGAGCCTCCACGCGGATTTGCCTCCACAAGGGAGCGCGTCCCCTAGGAGTTGAACCTTTTTCCTCTCGTATAAGAGAGTCTTAAGGCCAACCTTTTTCCTCTCGTATAAGGCCTATCCCAGGTATTGGTACCTGGGATAGGCCTTAAGACTCTCTTATACGAGAGGAAAAGGTTCGACTCCTGGGGGACGCGTTCCCCCGTGGAGGCAAATCCGCGTAGAGGCTCTCCGAACAGCCTCCCCGACAATATGTTCGAGGGTCCCGCCAAGCTCCGGCCGGGGAGCCAAAACCCTCAACATAAAAACAAATTGGATGGATTAGTACCTAGGATAGGCCTTAAGACTCTCTTATATGAGAGGAAAAAGGTTCGACTCCTAGGAGACGCGCTCCTCCTGCAAGAGGCAAATCCGCGTGGAGGCTCCCCGAGCAGTCTGCCCGGCAATACGTTCAAGGGTCCCGTCAAGAGTAATTAATTTATAACTGAAAATTAACCAACTACTTCTAACTTCTAGTTGATTACAAGTGGTAAACCATTAGACTAAAACTAACTTGTAACTAATTTGTACAGCTCAGCACAACTAACTTGTTAACTAACATTTATCCTAAAACTCCCCCTCAAGATGGACTGTAAATGTCTTTTATAACCATCTTGGATAACAATGGAAAAAGAGAAGAAGCAAGTAACGCTTTAGTGAATACATCCGCGAGTTAGTGTTGAGAGCGAATAGGCTGTAGCTTGACTGATCCATCAGTAATTTTATCTCGAATGAAATGGCAATCAATTTCAATGTGCTTTGTGCGTTCATGAAATGGATGAGAAATAGAAAAATCCTGCAGTAGTTGTTTCAACCATATGAGTTCACTAGCTGTGGCAGCTAAGGCACGGTATTTAGCTTCAGCAAATGAGCGAGATATCGTGGATTGTTTCTTGGCTTTCCAAGATATTGAGAGTCTTCTAGAAAAACACAGAAACCAGTAGTAGACTTTCTAGTATCTGGACAAGAACCCTAGTCAGCATCCGAAAAGGCTTTCAATTGAAGGGAAGAGGAAGATGAGAAAAAGAGACCTTGCCCAGGATGGGCCTTGAGGTATTTAAGCAAATGATGCACAGCTTGAAGATGTAGGACACGAGGTTGTGCAAGAAATTGACTGAGTTTGTGTACAACATAAGTAATGTCTAGCTTGGAAAGAGAAAGATACAAGAGGCGTCCAATGAGTCTTCTATATTGAGATACATCTGATAGAAGTTCTCCATTAGTAGCATTGAGTTTTAAATTTGGATCCATAGGGATTGAGGCAGGCTTAGATACCAGAAACCTAGTATCTTCCAAAAGCTGCAATGTGTAATGTCTTTGGGAGAGAACAATACCTTGAGCAAAATGAGCAATCTCAAGACCAAGGAAATATCTTAATTTTCCTAGGTCTTTGAGTTTGAAATGACTATGGAGAAGGGCCTTTACTAAATTAATATGATGGATGGAAGGACCAGTAAAGCAACAAAGGAGGATCCTGTGCCTTTGGTGAATAGAGAGTAATCAGATTTTGATTGACAAAATCCCAATTGAAGGACTGAGGTTGAAAATTTTGCATACCATTGCCTCGAGGCTTGTTTGAGGCCATATATGGATTTATGTAGCTTACAAACAAGTTTTTGTTCATGAATAGAAGTCTCCCCTGAAGTTTATAACCCAAAGAAAGATCCATATACACTTCCTCAAAGAGATCTCCATTAAGGAATGCATTATTAACATTCATTTGGACCAAATGCCAAGAATTGACAGCAGCTAAGGCTAAGAGAACCTTGACTGTGACTAGTTTAGCAATTGGTGAAAAAGTTTCTAGAAAATCAACTCCTTCTTGTTGTGTATAGCCTTTAGCAACTAACCTAGCGTTATGACAATCAACTGAACCATCAGGTTTAAGTTTGAGTTTGTAAACCCATTTGTAACCTATGGTATGTTTTCCTGGTGGTAGAGGAACAATAGACCAAGTACTATTTGCTTCCATAGCCTTTAACTCGGTTGTCATGGCTTCCTTCCATTGAGGAAATTTAACTGCTTGATGATAAAACTGAGGCTCATATTGTGAAGAAACATTGAGAATGAAGGTTTTATATGATGGTGAAAGTGAATGATAGGACAAATAGTGATCTAGAGGATAGGATGAGGAAGTGCTGGCTTCTAGCAGTTGGTGAGGAAGTAAAAGGTTACAGTGGAAGTCTTATAGATATGATGGAGGTTTGGAAATTCTGCACGATCTTCAAAGTGGCATACTAGGTAGCTCATGTGGAAGTGTAGATGGAAGTGGGTTGGTAGAAGATGAAGAACATGGGGAAGAAGTATATGGGATATCCAAATTTGGCAATGGTAAAACCAAATCAAGGAAAGGATCAATGAGTGATTCCTTAGAGACCACAGAATGGAAAGGGAAAATGTGTTCATGAAACGCTTTGTCCCTGGAAACAAATGCTTGCTTGGTCTATATATCGAGTAACTTATAGCCCTTCATACCTACAGGATAGCCGATAAAGACACATGCACGAGCTCTAGGATCAAACTTTGTACGAGAAGCTGAGAGGGTTAAAGCAAATGCTAAACAACCAAACACTCTGAAAATAGAGTAATCCATAGTAGACTTATACAGCAGCTCATATGGTGTCTTGTTGTGAATAAGTGGTGAAGGTGTATGATTGATTAAAAAGGTTGCAGTAAGAATGCATTCATTCCAATATTGAAGAGGAATTCAAGACTAGAAATATAGAGCTCTAGCTACATTCAACAAATGTTGATGTTTACGTTCAACTATTGAGTTTTGTTGTGGAGTTTCCACACATGAATAATGATGTAAGATACCCTTTGCTTAGAAAAGTTCTGTGAATGCTAATTCTCTCGCATTGTTAGATCTAAAACATTTTATTTTGCAATTGAATTAAGTATCAACCAAATTGATAAAATTCTAAATCACTACAGCCACATCTTATTTTTGTCTAAGCAAGAACACCCAAGTGAAACGAGTAAAATCATCAACCAAGGTTAAGAAATAACGGTGTCCTAAGTGAGCAATGATGTGATAGGGTCCCGAAATGTCTACATGAACTAGTTCAAATGGGGAATGTGACATGTGATTGTGAGATACAACTGAAAGTCTTCTCTGTTTAGCTAAAGGGCAAATATAACATGGTGATAAACTATCTATCTTGGATTCTTTGTAGTGTAATAGATTCTTCAAAACTTCTAACCTTTTTGATGATAAGAGTCCAAGTCGACTATGCCATGTTTGAGTAAACACAGCATTAACGCCATGGGAACTCTGTAATGAATTGGCATCAAGGACATAGAGATTGTCCATCTTGTCACCCCCTGCCAATCATCCTCTTGGAATTGATGTCCTAAATCATAAAGTGATAAGGAAAGAATCCAATAGTAAAACAAGAATTTGCTGTTAAAGCACTGACAGAAAGGAGATTAAATTTGAATTGAGGAAAATATAAAACATCCTTGAGTATCAACATTAGACTTAGTATAATATCACCATTGAATTGAAATGGAATGCATGCGTGGTTTGGTAGAGTAACCATAGAATTCTTGATAGGTTTCAAGGACACAAACAATTTGTCATTGAAATAGATATGTTGAGAAGCCCTAGTCAACTATCTAGAAATGTTGACAAGAAATCACAGGATTCATAGATATTGAGAAACAAGTACCTGTGTCATATGAAGTGGTTCCATTGTCTTGTTGTCCAGGGTTGTTGGCTGAAACAGATACATGACTAGAAAGCATGTTCATGAGCTGCTGATATTGAGTGGAATTAAGAGTTTAAAAGAAATTATCAACCTTGTTATGATCAGTGATGCCTTCTTCATCAGTACCAATCTTATTGGTAACTTGATTCACAGAAGCAACACAACTGTTGTTTGATTAAGATCCTTTTTGGCGTTGTTGAAAACCAGGTGGAAAACCATGGATTTTGTAGCACTTCTCAATGGTATGTCCATGGAAGTTACAATGAGTGCAAAATGGCCGATCTTTCTTTTGACCTTTGTGTCCTCCAATAAAAGGATTCTGTGCACTTGTCATTCCTCCATGTCTTTTAGAATTGTCGGTCTTGGTAGCAAAAGCCAGACTATGAGTCGAATTATCCGTGATTTGCATACCGATTTTTCTTTGTCTCTTTTCTTGAGAGATGAGGTAAAACACTTTGTTTATGGGTGGGATAGGGTCCATTAACAACATCTAACCCCTTACCTGAGCTAAGGAATCGTTTAAGCCTATAAGAAAGGCCATGATATACTCTATTTGATAGTAAGAGTTAAGGTTCTTGACATTACCGCATGTGCACCTTCCACATGTACAAGCTA
Source organism: Artocarpus heterophyllus (assembly GCA_025403435.1). Lineage (NCBI taxonomy): Eukaryota > Viridiplantae > Streptophyta > Magnoliopsida > Rosales > Moraceae > Artocarpus > Artocarpus heterophyllus. The sequence continues at coordinate 14,937,478 of CM046334.1, forward strand.
GCTTGTAATTGCTTAACTCTTCCCATAATGTCTTCAGCTTAGTAAAGTATACACTAACAGAGTTTTGATCCTGTTTGTGATTCACAAGTTCACAACGTAATTGGAATATCCTAGGGCCAGTACTCTACTAGAATTGATCTTTAAGATCATTCCAGAGTTCATAGGCTGATTTAGAGAAGATCACACTAGCACAAATCTCCTTTGATACTGAATCCAAGATCCACGAGATAACTATGTTATTATTTCGAATCCAGGAGTTAAGGAGATTCGAATCTGTACCTTTAGGCTTCTTGATCGTGCCATCAATGAAACCTAGCTTGTTCTTGACTGAGAGTGCGATTGTCATGGCTCTACTCCAGGATGCATAATTTTCACCTGTTAATTGTTGTGAAACAAGTGCAAGAGCTAGTCCATCTGAATGGTGAAGGAAGTAAGGACTTGCAGGATCATCAATGGAAGATTTGCCATTCATGATTGCAAGCGTTGTAGGATTATTCGGCTCCATGATTGCCAAAGGAAAAACTTGAATCAAGAAATGAAATTCTTGAAACAGGAACGAGGATCGAACGAAGTCAATCAGGATCAAGCAACGAGTTTCCGCTCTGATATGATATTGAATCTTGAACAATGAAAAATGACGAATGGAGGAAGAAAGAATCAACGGATGAACAGAGGTGAATCAGTTCAAAGGAAATGAGAAAAACGTGAATGAAGGAAAAATGATTTTTCTATATCTTGCTATTCTGAATATTTGGGTTTTATACCCGATTGTACAAGAGGAAGAGTAATTAATTTATAACTGAAAATTAACTAACTACTGCTAACTGCTAGCTGATTACAAGTGGTAAACCATCAGACTAAAACTAACTTGTAACTAATTTGTACAGCTCAGCACAACTAACCAACTAACTAGTTAACTAACATTTATCCTAAAAGGATCCATGTCATGTGGGATTGGTACCATAATCAAACAGAAACAGAATCCTAAGGAACTACTCACAGATCTCAAATTGCAAGTATATGAGAATGGAATATGAACTCGGTCCGTAATCAGAAGAAGCTAGCATCGCTTGTTCTGCATCAAACATATGAGTCTTGAACCAAAATTTATTTTAATTACAAGCGAAATTTACCTTTTAACATCCACACATCAGTTTCTGTCTTGTCAAACATCAAACAAGTCATGAGAACTTATATATACATGCTTCTGTGTAAATGACCATAGAAGGTACAAACTCCATATGCAGCTTAAGCAAGCTTCCAAACTGTAAGCACCTCCTGAAACATCTCCATCATGAGCTCCCTGTCTGCACGTCTAACGAAGTCATTCATTTCATCTCTAACATCATATATCTTGCCAAATTCAAACAAGTATATCAAGCATCCTTTCTTCAGCTTGTTCAGCTGGTAAAGCCACGCCTCCTCAAGCCTCTTCAGGACATTACCAGAGTTGATGTCCTCCATGAGGCTCTCCTCGCAAGCGTCTTTCAAGTCTGCAATGTCATACTTGTTTGCTGCACCCAAAAGTGCCAATCGGTGCTCCCAGAAATCTTCTTGTTTGATGGTTCCGTACATGTAGCTAAGAAGGGCCATGCACGAATCCACTGACATGTCCTCTATGTGGATTGTCGAGGACTCTTTCTCCACTAGGTCGTGGTGGAACATTCTTTGAAACACCGGAGAACTCGCGGATAAAATCGCCTTGTGAGCTCTTAGAGTGCCACCTGCACTGTGGATGGTGACATCAGCAAGGATCGACTCATCAAGCATCCTAGAGAGGCATCTAAGAGTGCTCTTGGTTGATATAGATTGCATTGTTCCATCAATAGGCCATATAGATCTAGCTTCCCCACCCTGATTGTAAGGGCAAACAAAGACGTTAAGGGGCAAAAGAAGCACACTCGCACAAATGACAAACTAATCAAAAGGTAATTGTAAGAAGGCTGATTGTAAGGGCAAGACGTTGAGGAGCAAAAGAAGCACACTCGCACAAATGACAAACTAATCAAAAGGTAATTGTAAGAAGGTTTAAGGATCTTACGTTTACTGAGCATATCTTCAAATCCAGAAACTCAACATCGATGATGAATCGACCAACAAAGGTGGAATCGACAGGCCAGACAAAGTCTTCACAAGTTCGAAGCAGCCTCTCGTGAACTGCAATTGTAGGAAGCATTAAAAGCATTTCAGTGATGCTGCTTACAGCAAAACAACATATATAAGATTTGGTCATTTCAGCTGAAAGAGATCACTTATCGCTAGATAGACCAACTAGTAAAAGAACTAAAACAAGAAAATTATCCTAGAGCAATGATTGGCTACATTCCAAAAATACATCCATTTGTTGAATATGCACTGTTGCAACACAATACCCAACCATAGCACCAACTCTGACATTCAATTGCAAGTACAAACCAGACTAAACCAGATTTGAAGCGGTGATTTTCAAATAGCTAGACATAGTAGGAATTAACAGAGGAGAAACCATAATCGACCAGGAATTCGAAAAATCAGAGGAGCTAATCGACCAGGAATTCGAAAAATCAGAGGAGCTAATTTAACCAACTTAACAGTATAATGCACCATGCTTCGCCAACAAGTAACACAGCACACAGAAAAAACCATCAAACCTTGCAGTTTCACCCATGTCAAAAGTGACTATCAAAAACAACAGTCCTTCAAACAAGTTCTTTTTCCCCATTGATTGTATAAAATAACAACAATACCAAATTATCACTTCTAAATTTCCACCATAAGTCAATCAAGCTTTATACTCACATACAAACATAAATAAACAAAAAAGAATCCCTTTCCTTTCTTTTATTTTCTTTTTTGCCCCTCTTCCCTTGTACTATCCTTCAAACTTTTGGTCGGATTCTTTGAAAAAACAGAAAAGTCAAACAGGATAAGAAGCGAAAGTGAAGCCATACTTGGAGAGATATAGAGCTTGCGACCACTTCCGGTGTTGGAGACTCTGAGAACAAACCGAGCAATCGGAGGATGTTCTTTCGACGACCGAGAAGGTTCCGGAAACAAACGAATGTACATATACCGGTTCTTCTCCACCGATAAATGCCTCAAAAAAAGAAAAAAACAATTCATAAATTACAATGAATTACAATATTCTGAGCGATATAGGTAGAGAGAGAAAGAGAAAGAAAGGGTTGATGGTGAGGAATTACCAGTTCCAAAGACCGACCTTGAAAGGGTCGGATTTCTTGTAAGAGCAAGGTCCGAAGTTCTCGATCCTCCATTGGGCAAGGCGAGAGATGGTCTCCACTCTCGAATCGGCCATAACCCAGTAGTCGTCTTTCTCCTCCAGTCTAGCTTTGAATCTCTCGCCTATGGAGCTATGGCTTCCACGGAAAAAAGGTTGAAAAAAAAAAAAAAGGCAACCGATAGCACTCCCACGGACTGACTTCGGTTTTAAGCTTTTTGACACGATCATAAAGTTCTATTTTTTATCGGTTTGTTTTTTCTTTTCTTTTCTTTACTTTTTCTTTTTTTTTCATTTCTCTCCCTTACTTCTTTACATTATGTTTGACCACGTACTAATTATAAACGTTTAAAAGATTTTGTTATAGTATGTAAAAATTTTATATTTTATTTTATATTGTAATAATTTTAATTATATAATTAAAGTAAAATTGTAAAACGTACTTGAATGAATACCTCCCTAGCTCTATTGTTAGTATATGTTTTTTAAACTATTAGAGTTTATTATTTTTTTATATTTTTTATAAATTTAATAAGATGAAAACATATACTATATTTATTGATAAATTACTTTTAAATATTCATTAGCAAAATTATTTGTTTAATTTACAAAGGTGATGAGTAACAAGCAATTTTTCTCTTTTTTCTACGAAATTATTATTAGAACAAAGAGAGAATAGGCACAAAAAAAAAAAGTACAAGTGTGTTGCACATGAAGTACTGTCGTAAAAGTCATTATCGAAATTGATAGAATGTACTATAAGGAAAGAAAAAAAAACATTTTCGTGAATTAAACATGCATATATGTTTTTCATTAGAAGTATGTATGTTTTTACGCGTACTAGACTATGTACTAAATTTTAGTGTTATTCAAAAGCGTCTATAATATTGGTCCAAAATGTGGAAAGACACGTATACATATCACTCAATACATAAGCAATTATTTCCTCAAGAAACATACGCAAGCAATTATGTATATTTATCTTAATTTGTGATTTGGCTAACCTTTGCGACTCCCTTTCCCTTTCTGCTTTTCTCTCCTTTTTGTGTAGGACGCCTCGTGAAGCACTTCTTTATTCTTTTCTTTTTAATCTTGTTGTGAAAGTAAAGGTTGTGTAGAAGGTAGAAACTATATGAAAATATAATGGGAAATGGCATTTGAAGTTAAGAACGAAAAAATTAAAAGCAAAGAAAAAAAAAACAAAACAAAACAATTGAATATCCTGAAATAAGAAAGGAGGTTTTTTTTTTCAGTGGTTTTTTTAAGAAAGAGAAAATTGAAGAATATCTCTCTTTTTAACGTTTATTTAAATTCGGGGTGTTTGGCAGTAGTGGAAACCACTCAGTTCTCATCACAATCTCAATTATAAACAGTGTAAAGCTCTCACATGCTACAGTAACAATAAAAAAAAAATATGCTACAGTATAAAACTCTCGCATACTACAACAAAAATAGTTTCCACCACCCTTCCAAACATCCTATTCATGTCCATTCTTAATAGTGCTTTAGATGCATGCCTTTTTTCACCCTATTGAGAAATTTATGTTGATGACCATGACAATGCACCTCTCTCATCTTTTGTAGAAGAAAAGGTGAAATTTCGTTCCAAACAAAGGGAATTACAATTGTGACTTACCTGAAATACAAGGCATGACTCTCAAGACAGACTAATACCATCAGTACAATAAATTCACGCACAAGCTAAAAGCTCGACTGAACGGAAAGGCCCAAGTAAACGGGGTTCTTCGGCTCATAACAAGAGCACACATTACACTTATTTAAAAGGCCTTCAACAATTTATAGATAAACAACTAAACCATGGGTCACAACAATGCAGCACAAAGGCCACAATCACAGAGAAGACCAACCACCGGCGAGAACAAGCTCTAAAGGGGAAACACACAAAACCAACCCATAGATGAGAAAACCATCTTTGTTATTACAATAAAAACATAAAACAACAGACATAAAATACAAAGACGGGGAATAACAGTCCGTTATTGAAAAAAAGTAAAATAACACAGTTGCTAAGAAAAATGAAAGGACTGGGTCTAGCGCACAATCTGAAAGATGACACACCATAATATCATGGCAACTGAGACAAACCGAAAAGACCTGCAAAGGATGGGCCTCCATGAGGAAAATCAAGCCATGCCAGAACGGAGGCCATAACCAAAACCACCGGAGAACTCAAACACCCATCAAAATCTTCCCCAACAAAACTTTTCACACAGGCAGGTGAAACCACGAAAACATCAAAACACACAAAAGGGAATCGGATCAAACCACGACGGAAGGATACGACTGCCGCCAGATCGGAAGGGCCACGAAATAGAGACAGCTGCAGCCTCCGCCATAGCACGCCGCACTTAGAAGACCCGGCGTTGCACCATTAGGACACAGATACAGCCACCCAAAAAAACAAGCCATGTCGGAGATGAAACCAGACCTGCCAGCACTAGCACTTCCAATCAAAGCCACTATCACTCTGCCGTGCAACATATGACGATAGCGGCCCTGCCCATCGAAGCCACTAAAATTGAATCAGAAAACCAAAAACCCGCCGAGGGGAGGAGGTGGTCTCTGGCCCCGAGCTCCATCTCTAGGGCCGGAGGACAAGGCGTCACCGAAAAGCCGCTGTGAGGCTCCGAGTGCCATCTCTAGGACTGGAGGACCAAAACGCGCTGAGGGGCGGCGGTGGTCACCAGCCCAAAGCAGCGACGCACAAGCAAAAGGGAAAACTCTAGTACACGAGTGTGAGAGAGCGAGAAGAGAAGGAGTCGCTTCGAAAACCCTGGCAAAACGTGGACAACCGACCTCTCTCATCTTTCTTATTTCCTCTCTTTTTCTTCTTTCTTCGTCATGTGACACAACGATTATGGAAACATACTAGTCTTAACTAGGACCGGCAATTTTAAATATGGTATGATGACACGATATAAAAACAACACGAGATAAATAAGTTTAGACCACACGTTTATTAATTGTGTCATAAATAGGTTGGCACGAATAACACAAAAATAAACAGGCTGGATTTGTGCTAACACTCTAAATACGCCTTAACACGTTTAATTAAACGGATCGTAAACGTGTTAACACGTCACTACACGACACGACCCGTCCATTTATAACACTTTTAAACTTAAAAAAAATATTTGAAATATTTATAGTAGGTTAATATTAATTAGATATTGTGTTTTTGTTAATTTTCTTTATTGGTTTTTTTTAATTTTTTTTAATTTTTAGTTAATTGGGTCATAAACGTGTCAGATGCGTATTGTTATCGTGTCAACTCGTCACGGCATGTTTAATAATCGTGTTAATCGTGTCGTGTCGTATTACGCATGTCATAGGCATGTCGTGTTCGTGTTTTCATTTATAGCACGTTTATTAATCGTGTCGTGTTCGTATTCGGGCTAAACGTATCGTGTTGTAAACGTGCCGACACGAACATAGCACAAACATGATTATTGCCACCTCTAGTCTTAACCAACATTGTGGTAGACTTGGCATTCAAATTGTAGTTATGTGAAAAATTTGAAGACTTTTTATTTTATTTTTTTAACAATTATAATTTTTAATCTATGTTAAGTTTAAAACTCAAATTAACTTAAGACAGAAAATAAAGTTATCAAAATACTCATATATTATGTAACACATGCTAATTAGATATCAATTTTCATTAATAAAAGATTTTTCAATAATATTTCAAAATTCAAGAAAATAAATGCTAGATTTTGAAATTTGAGTGCACATCCTTACATGAGCTGGGGAAAATTTGTAATTAAATAATAATAATAATACCGAAAATTTTTATAAATACAATATTTTAATATTTATTTTTTATAAATATCACACATGTTTATTAATAACATAACTTAACATGTAATATATGCGATAGTTTGACATAAACTTTTCTACACATGGTATAAATAAACACTACTTTTAAAAATGTGTCATAAAATGCAATTTTCTCTAAGACAATCTCCATCCCACGCTAGATTCGTGGGTAAAACGTCATTTTGGTATTGATGCTGTCTTCCAACAAGACGCCAAAAACTCATTCCAAATTAATAAGATGAACAAGAACACCCTAGAATCTGATGTGCCATTGTTCCTCACACCATTTTGGTGACGACTAAAAACAATTAATAAAAATTAATTATATCAAGAATATCCTTTCTCAGTGTTAAAAATAGTGCAAAAACTTAAAATAAAGTTACTGTTTGATACACCATTTTATTGTTATGAGTTAAAGATGCGACATCAAATACTGCAATTCCAAGAGAAAAATGAAAGCATTATCATAAACCAACCCAAGCTACATCTCTTTGCGAATACTCGCGAACGGCGACGAACTGCCCACCGTGATCTTGTTGATTGAAAATCGACTAATCTTTCTCTCATCAAAGCGAACTATCATACAACAACAACCAGCAAAGAAAACAACAAAGAACCATCTTTTGTGGCATTAATACAACATTTAAAACAAACAAATGGGTCATAAACAACTTAAATGCTTCGGCATTACACTGTATTTACAAATAAGAAAACCCCTTCGTCCAAGTTCTCAGCCAGGTACAAAGTAATCCATCTTGTCCACGGGCAGATTCAAAACTGAAGTCTCAACCTACACCAAAGACAGAAAGTGCCAACAGTTTCATGGGCGTTAAGATGGCCAACTCTGAATCTTGTTGCTCAGAAGCAAAAAGCTTTTAAAGATTTACGGAACGTACCTCTTCAAAAGGGACAAACACAAAGGGTGTCATACCCCTCTTGTGTGACACAGCAGGCACATCAGGATTGTGCGTTTCATCGTCCTGCCACCCTTCAACCACTCCAAGGATATCATCGTCTGGGCTGTTGACCTCATTGCTGTCTACCCCACTTGTAACAAGTGAGAGTAAATCCATCCGGTTGTTTGCCCCCGCTTCAGTTCCTCTTAACCTATATGAGAAGGAGAAAAGCAGTCCTTCATGGTATAACTAGAGATTTAAAGAATAGAACACCCAAAAGGCACAAATGTAAAAGGATTGTGAGTTTTTATCAAAGGACCCTAGAAAGAGGGCTAACTGAGGAATCCTCTAGAGTCATTGATCCAAAAATATTTGAGCTTAGACGATCTCCATGTAGTATGATTAATAGGATGTTTCCGATAAGAGTTCCAACTCTAAAGTTTGAACTACACACTGTAGCATATGAGAACTTTACTCTGTAGCATATTTTTACTTCACACTGTAACATGTGGGAGTTTTACACTGCAGTTTGAACTCTACAATTTATATCACTCTACCAAACACCCTGTAAATTTTGCATATGATACACCGGTAGTTCAAAAGAATTATTACCATAAGCCACCAAATGGTAAAACAGTAAGATAATTCAGTTACGCTTTTATCCCAAATCAAAAAATAAAATAAAAGATGATAAAAGGCAGATTAAGCATGCCTCAAGCGGATCCTCAATACGGTAGGACGCATGCCAGGATACAAAATTGCAGCTTCAACCTGTAAGTAATCAGGGGAAAAAATATTCAAGGTGCATGTAGAATTTGCAGAGAATGGGAGTAGCATTTCGAAGCAAAAGCCAACTAAAAATATGATAACTGTTGTAAGAGAGTACATAAGGGCGTCTTCGAAAAAGCTTATTCCAACCTTATCATCTGACAATGTGTAATGGCCACTGTAAATACCATCTGTCTTAGCTGCACGAAAATTCATGGATTTCGCAACATCCTTGATCTTTTGGGATGAATTCTATCAATAGCATATTAAAGTCATGATAATAGTAACTCAGAATGGAGATGATTATACTTTGACGCGTAATGTGAGATGAAACAATCCTAACCTTGTAAAGGAATCGTCCAGAAGGATAAAATCTTATGTAACGAAAATAGCAGACCTGAAAAAGCAAGTTCTGTTAAAAGTGGAAAGGATAAAAAGGGGTTCCTGAACAGAAATTAGGTCATAGAATTCCAACGTACAACCAAGTAATTTTATCACAAGATTATCATCCAAAACAATTATGTCACTATAAGATTGTTTTCCAAAAACGCAAGTCCTTGAATCCACAATCAGCTGAAAGTGTGAGAGTATCTAATGACGATTTTGCTAGAAGCAGTACAACATGCATTAAGCATGACATGCCCTGTAAATATTTATCACACCATTGCTAATCTAATTACAGGTCACTATAACCCGAGTCCTAGTGCTCCTGCAACTTGTATTTCACATTTATGGATGATTGTGATTTGAAATTTGTGTCGTGGGCTTAGATTTGCAAAATGTACCATGGAATACACTCAACAAATTGTGATATTGGCTATCAAAAATACAAAGGCAAGCCTCAGATGAAAGCATTACCACATGAACAGGATTAGTGATCTTCCATTCTGCAACTCCAGCACGAATATAAGTATTCCTACTCACATAAAGACCTGACATACAAAATGGAATTTAAATTCGTTAAGTCAAGATACATATAATATAATAATTAGAAACAAATAAAAAATTAGAAAATGTAAGCAATGCCCTACCATCGGTACGAACTCTTGGTCTCAAAAGCCACATTCTTCTCCATGAACCCTCATACTTTGAGTGCAAAGTCCTATAATTTTCGACCACCCCAGAGAGCTTCATTGTAGAGGCACCCAGTTTTAAAATCAACCAATTAACAGGACATGAAAAAAGGGGGGCTCAAACAACATAGGCAATACCAAATTACCTGCCAGGCCTTTAAGCACGCATTGCGCCAAAACACAGGGTTACGAATTGTGTACCTCCATTTTCGACAAACACAAGACACCCTTCCCAAGTCATAAGGATTCATTCTTGCAAATACCTGTGGATGAATAAAAAATTTATTCTCTGCCCTAATATCATTTTACCAAACTTTTTATGGAAATGCATACCTCAAAGAGAAGCTCATCGGGCAAGCAACGGTGAATCAATGCCGGATCAACGTATGGTTTTCTACTCACACTTCCAAATGGTGCAACAGGTCTAACATTGATACCGTAAAGATCTGAAACAGAAACTCTGAAAACAATCAGAAATTATAAAAATCTATATGGAAGACAAAATCTGAAGTACACAACCACAACACCATTTACTTTAGTCAAACTCATCAGCCTACACAGAAATTTACAAAGCAATAGAAGTTAATTATGAAGTTACCAAGCCACGGTCTTTTTGTGACGAAGTACTGAACAGTCTTCAATCTCAAAACTGATTCCAATTCAGCCGGAGTTGTTGAGGCAAAATCTGCATGAAACGACAATCAATAGATGTCAAAAAACCAACTTCAAAACAACATAAACTAATGCAAGTATTTTACTCAATCAAGATGTCCTTTTCCCATGTTTCAGGAAAATAAATAAATAAATAAACCTTGAAGCAGAAAGTTTTCCCCCTAATTCTTCTTATATGAGAAGAAAAGAAAAATAACTGGATTACAAGATCAAAATCATGTTGAATTTCGGAGAAACTCGAACAACCCAGAAAACTACTTAATCGACTAATTCAATTGGTTATTTATCACTTTCCGAACGTGAAGCTGTTAGAAATTTTGTTAAAAAAATATATGGGTATTACACAATTCAACAGCGGATGAAAAATATATATATATATATACACACACTTTTGATCAATTGTTCCGAGGAATTATACTCAAACAAAATCGCGCCAAAATTGGCGGCTTTACTAAATCCAATAGAGTGAATAGCTCAACACACCTGAAGCCATGAAGAAGGAAGAACAAGTTTCCCGGCCGATTAACGAAAGTATTTCCTCTCAATTTTCTCAGGCTAACTATGGAGAAAAAAGAGGGAAAAAATAAAAAGGAGAGAACATTGGATAGAGGAGAAACTTCCTTAATATATCAAGTACCAGCGTTCGATTGCGGAAGCCGACTTCGCAAAATTATTCGTGGAACCAACCTACCACATTGGTAGAAATATCAAAATAAACTACATTTTTAAAATTTTATATTTTTTTTAAACACTTAAAGGATATTTAACAAGTGATAAAAACTATTAGTAGAAACTATTTTTACTATAACATATGAGAGTTTTATATTGTAATAATTTTTTTTCTTTTTTATTGTAACATGTAAAAGTTTTACACTGTTTATAACTAAGTTTATGGTGTAAGCCACCTTTAGCCAAATCCCTTTTTAAATTTTTAATTTAACTTTTTTTTTCATTTTCATATCTTTTTTTTCGTTTTTGGTTTTTATTATTTCACTGTTGTTTCATATTTTTTTATACGTCATTTTATATAAAGATAATTTTTATTTTAATCTAAATAAACTATTTACTAAACACTACTATATTTTAGTTTATTTATTTTTATTCATATTTAATAATGGGTTAATTCTCTACTTATCCTAAAAGTTACATTATTACCTCTAACCTGATTGGGCCATAACTGAGGTGGACCCAAATCATCTCGTAGACATTTCAGCCTACGGCTACGAACGCTTCCTCTAATTTAAATGTGTATATATATATATATATATATTTACATCAACACCTTATATCTTTTTGAGTTTGGCAATTTCGGGCATTTGTTTTGCATATTTGGCCAATTTTGTATATTCAAATCTTTAAAATTCTTTTTATATATATATTTTTAAGAAATTCAAATCAAATGAATTATTTGAATCCCAATTTTAAGAGTTCTACCCCTTTGAACTCTTTGCATTTGAGTATATTTGTTATAATAAAAGCTAAAATTTTCCCTCTTATATTTTTGAAAAAAACATAACTTCTTTATTTGATATTCGATTGAGACGATTCTTCTTTCATTACGTTCTTAATAAATAGATGAATAAATCAATATCCATATTGCTTATTTTTTTAGGATTATGAACATTAATTGTCTGTTGTTTTGTATATTCAAATTATAGTTCAAACTATTTTGCTATAGTATTTTCTCTCATAAGAATTTAAATTTCTGTTCAAACTTTTTATTCAAATCTGTGAACTAAACGGGCAATAAGATTTTGTTAGGCATGTTAGATTTCTTTTTTCACTAACTATCCAAACACAAATTCTAATTTTATTTTATGTTCATATTAACACTTTAAATGCACATCCAAACATCAGTTAGGATAGCAATTCAAATCACACAACTCAAATTAAAATAATCTAAATCAACACAATTTGAATTCATATACTAAACAACTCTGGACTCTTTTTCTTGGCCCCTTTAATTACAAAATCTGTTTCACGACCAGTAACATAGTTAAATTTTGGACAATTTCATCCCTTATGACATGGCACTCACGTTATGAGGGCAAGGTTGTCTTTTTGCTTCGAAGAAAATCCTAAGAACAAAGAGAAATAAGAGGGAGATAGAAAGGGAGCAACAATCAAAAAGAGATTGTCATTGTCGCACCATTGTTGACTCTTCATGTTGCTCGCTCTTATTGTCGCCCAACCCAACCCCCTTAGCAACCCATTATTTCGAGATCCATCACCCTTCATCAACCAGCCCATAAGCAAACTAAAAAAGAAAATTTAAATTTATAAGGTTATAACCACGCTACTAACAAAATAGTAGGATCCAGTCTACAAAGTACACTATACACTAAAATGAGTCCAATAGCTTTGTAAGTGTTGGAGAAATTGTAATATATCTTTCTAACATATTTAAAAATCAAAGATCACGTTAGAATGGTAAGAAAAATACAATTTTAATATGTTTTGTGCTAGTACAGAATGCAAGAAGAGATGATGGTTTTCTCTTGGTTGAAGGAGATGTTGTCAAAAGGAGAATTAAATGACATGTGACTACTCACATTTTGGCAATGGATAAGAAAATAGCAAAGAATAATAATTAGTTAAAGCTCATTTGTGACACCCGTTATTCTCCTAAGGGTATTAAGGTAATTAGATTAATTACCTAGTATATATATAAAAAAAAATCAGAAATCTCTCATAATTCGAAACTCTCTCTCTCTCTACTTTCTCTCTCTAAAAAATTCTCTATCTCTCCTCAAAGATCGTTTGAGATTTCGGCATCCGTTTTCGACACCTCCCGCACCAATGGAAAGCTCTCGACGAGCTGAGTCCAACGAGGTGCCGCGCCGCCCAAAACGCCGCCGGAGGAGACCACATGCGCCGCCCAAAGTGGCGGCAAAACCCATTTCTTTCCGACGAGATATCTTCGCCGTCCGACGTCCGATCGACGTGATTCTTGTTCCTACACGACCACCGTGATGAGAGGAACAAAACCCACCCTTGGTGGCAGCTCAACAACCGCCGGATTGCTCCGCCCGCCTATTGCCGCCGTGCACCGCCGCCCCCATGGTGGAACTCCGCCTTGCCGGAGGAGGTGACTGACACCACCCCTCCCAATGAGTTCAGAGGATCAAGGGGAGTAAAACCCCTCGATCAATTGCGCGGAAGGAGCCGGTTTCGCCGGAGAACGGCCAACGCCGCCGTCAACCGCCGCGGGAGCCTCCGTTTTGTCTCTTCCCAGCCACGTTTCTTCAAATTGGATGAGGGGAAATGCTCATAGGAGGATGGGTAGCAAAAGCCCTCAGCCAATTTCAGGTTTCCATCGTCGGAGAATCAAGATCGGGGCTCATCCATTTCTACCGACGTTGTACTTCACGACCCGCTATGTTAGAGGCAGAATTGGGTGAAATTGACCCCGCCATTGGACTCAGAAGGGTCGATTTAGGGGGGGTAGGCCCGAGCCCAGCTGCCAACGGACCCCGATTGACGGGGTCAACGACAGTCAAAGTCGGTCAACGCCGGTCAACGGCCAGTCAAAGGCTAAATTGGAATCTTGTGATCCGGACCTCCGATCGAAGATCCGAGACCGCCTCCCGACTCGTTTCGATGCTCTGGATGCAATGGTGACCTCCGTTTGAGCAAATTCCACTCCGATGAAAATCATCCGGTACCGACTGCACGCGAATCGAGGCGATTCAAACAGCAGTATCGGAGTCCAGAATGACGTTTTCCAGGAAGCATTCCTAGCCATTCATAGTCGCTCGAGGAGCACTACAGAGGATGCTTCGTAGATACAGCGAGATACAACTGGATCTGTTTTGCTTAGAGTTCAAGATCAAGGGAGTATGGAGCTAACGTTAATTGATTCCAGGATTAAGAGACTGTTGATAAGCTTGAAAGGTAGGGATTCTATTACTCATCTTTTGTGAGGTTTTTATAGAATTAAAATTGATTGTTTTGCCGCAATATATATATATCTATGTTGAACTGATATTATATGAGTATCACATATGAAACTATGACATGGACTCGTCTTGTATTGTACGGCGAGGAACATAATGAATTGACATATGTTATAAATTGAGAAGCATGGTTAGGAAAATTAACTCTATTAATAATGATTTAATATAGAGAAATTGTGAGACATGAAAAGGGCGACGGTTACGTCCTTGGGCATGAATACCCTAAAAGGTAAAATAGGGGGAAGGTGATGACGCTTCCTTGGGTTGAAAGTCCCAGAACACACTGTACAGGAATTGATTTGGTGAGGACTCGGGGCTTGATGTCCCCTCACCGGAACACCCTTGGAATGTTTATAGGGTGATCAAGTGCGCCCATTTGGGTCTCGATGAGTTGAGTGATACTCAATTTAACATGGATACCTAGGAACAATGATGATTGGTAATATTTGTATAAATGTGTAATTATGACACTTGGTAATGATTAACTACGGTATCCATAAGATGTGATCATAATAAACCTCATAATCTAGAATATGATGTGACTTACTGACCATGCAGGTTTTAATGTGGTAATGATAAAAACCTAAAGGTGAGTAATGGCTTTCTCTACTGAGCATAGTGTTGCTCATTCCCTTATGTTTATATCTTTTCAGGACTCACTAAGTGTGAGGTGGCTACGAGAAATATAGTTGAGGAAGTGATGTAGCTATATTACATTGGGACTGCTTCAATTGTTGAGAATGTTCTTCATGATAATGTAAGCATCAATTGTTACTTTCTGTGACTGTATTACAATGTGATGAGGGTTAAAATGATGATGACAACAGTTTATATTATTAAATTTAAGGTGCTACATTAAAACTGTGGTTTATTTATCGTTTATATTTTTATTTTTGAGTTGAGAGTTTTCATTTAAGTCCCGGGCAAATTTTATTTTTAAGGTTTTACTTTTATTATTTATTTTTATTTTATCTCATTAAAAACTGTTAACCCCCATATAGGGGCGTTACAGAATTTTTGGTATCAGAGCCTAGGTTCGGTTAACCTAGGGAGTGTAGCACCACTTTAAAAAAATATATTTTTGAGATGGTTTTGAAGCTGAATTTTCATTGTCATCATCAAAATGAACCTTCACATTGATTTATACAGTCTAGAAGGATGTAACATGGAAAGGCCATAGAATGAAAATATCAATAGTTATATGAGTACAATAATTATATAGAAGGAAAGTATTAATAGTTATAAGGGAATGATAATTATATGGAATGAGTTTATAAGTAGAATGCTTATGAGAGATTCGTATAATATTTGGACCTATAAGCATATCTAATTCGTATAAACGATGAGAAATTCGTATAGATACGAGGATTTAAAAGCCTTTTGTCTCGTGAAAAACAATAAGAAATATAAGGCTTGATTTATTGATTTTAAAGTTTGGCATAGATATGCCAAATTTTTCGTAATTGATTCAAACCTAAGTAATGATTATGTGTGGATTCGATGGAACACATAAGTGTCAATATCTTTTCTTAAAAGTTCTATTTATTTGAGGAATATGATATAAGTTGGGAATCATGGTATTGAATCTTGAGAGAGATAAATGTTAGACTTTTGGTCTGTTGAGACTGTGTAAAGTCTAGAATGCATGAATCTCAAAATTGGAATATTTTGTTACGTACATTATATTTAAGTGTATCAGTGAATCTTTATATATAGATGCAATAGAAAAATGATCAATAGGAGTTTCCTTAAGTAAATCATAATACTTAAGGCACTTATAATAATTTTGGATAATTACGATAAAATGTTTAAGTTTTAGATGTTTAGATGTGAATCTTTTGGTTACCTACGGTTTTGTTATATGAGGAAATTCGATATTGTATAAGTAGAATTGTAGGGATTGTAGATGTTCTTAAGTAGTAACATCAAGTGTCTTTGTTCGTTGATATGGTCTACGTTGAAAGACGTAAATCGTATTGATTTCAAGGTTAGTCGCATTCTAAACCCTTGGTAGTAATGATGATGAATCCATTGATAGATGTTAAGTATTATGAATAACATATGGGTGTATGCATTGTTCAATAAGGTTTTGATTAAAACAAAATTATTTGAGTTGCTGGAAGATTGTGTTGTTATGAAATGATTTTAAATATCATTCAGGAAGATCCTTGTTGTCGTTAAATTAGATTTGTTGTTCATAATTAACTTTATCTATAGTGGGCTTTGAATTGGGTTTAAGATTCATACGAATTGGTTTTCAATTTTATGTTTGTTATTTAACTTGTTCTAAATGTGTTAAGGCCCGAAACAACCTGACCATTTTCAACTTAGAACATTTGGGCCTAGTTCAAATCTTAAATCAGTTTGATTCACACTGTCTCTCCCACGTGGTCTCTATACGTGTCATATACAGTGGTTTAATTATTGTTTACATATACGTTTACTGTGCGTAAGACCTTATTTCTCCAAGTTCACTTTTTCTCTCTTAATTTGTTATTTTTTCTCTAAATCGCAAATCCTCTTCTTTTTCATTAAAAATTCTTCTTTTCCTCTAAAAGAAGAAGGAATTCTAGGATTCTGCAATTTACTATCTTAATTTTTCCTTTCTATTTACTCTTCTTTCATCTCATCATGGACCCAAAGTACCAACACCTGAGAAAGTATTTCCCATCACTCTCCCAAAAGATTCTCAGAAAGAAATACAAGGCTAGAATTACTCGGTTGTGGATTCTTATGCGTTTTGGTATCCCTTGTGATGTGAGAATGTTAATAGAGGGGAAAATCCGTCCGAGTGACTTTAGTCAAGATGTCGGTTTACCAGGAACGGGTACCAGTCGTAGTGCAATGAAAAGAAGAGCTCGTGCCATCGTGGTCACTTGTAACAAATGTGGAAGACAAAATTGTAACGGTAAATGTACTTCACCTGGTTATATGTCTACGAATAGAGAGGATAAAATAAGGTTTTGTAGGAATGGACTTTCAAAGGAGAACTTGGATAGCATCCATCCTCCTCTCCACGGTCACCCTAGTGGATATGTTCAAGGAGCTATTTTTAAACTCTGGCCTAAATTTTATACAGAAAGACAACGCCTCAGGAATATGGTATTTCTAGATCCTGTTTGCCAAGCCATAAGAAAACTGGATGGGGAATAAGTCATCGCTCTATAAAGGTTATTTAGTCTTTACTTATTTGAAGCAGTTTTAGCTGATGTTCAACAGTTTGTGTTTTTCTTTTACTCATAATATTTGCTTTTGTGTTTGAAATAATTGTGATTATTAGATTG
Source organism: Artocarpus heterophyllus (assembly GCA_025403435.1). Lineage (NCBI taxonomy): Eukaryota > Viridiplantae > Streptophyta > Magnoliopsida > Rosales > Moraceae > Artocarpus > Artocarpus heterophyllus. The sequence goes on from CM046334.1 coordinate 14,955,184, forward strand.
ATACAGTAAGTGTTAATATCTTATTTAATTTATGATTTTCTTAAATATATATATAATAAAATATATTATCTTATCAGACACGTTACATACGGTACAGTAATATGTTTGAATTTTGAAAAGCTTATCCAGATATTTCAAGATTGTGTCTCAAATTTCAAAAGTTCTACAGTATTTGTCGTTTATATTAAATTTCTAGACTTGGTGTATATTTGTCAAAAAGTCTGCAGTTGTGTCAAGAGGGTCTTCTGTCAAATTGTTCTCAATTGTCAAAAGTTATACAATTAGAGTCTAATCTTTTTCAAAAAGTGAATCAGATTTTCTGTAAACTATCAATCACCTTATCTTACTTTCTTATCCGCACAAGATTTTGTTTAAATCTTTGGATTACCTTTTCATTACCTACTCGTCTATCTCTTTAGCCCTTTTTGTATATTTCTCATCTTAAAATCTCATGTAGAACCCGAAGTCTAAGTGGAGCAGACATTAAGCAACCACTTCTATAAACCAAATATGTCTACCTCCCAGTCCACGAAGAAAATAAAGAATGTCTGTGTCTTTTGTGGTTCCAGCCTTGGAAAAGATAAAGCTTATTTAGAAGCTGCAAATCACTTAGGGCAAGTCCTAGCAAGCAAGAAGATTAACATAATCTATAGGGGTGGTAGTATAAAAATGATGGTAAATATGGCACTAGCAGCTAGGTCTAGCGACGCTACTGATGTAAGAATTTGGCCTCATATTCCAGTTGAAGGAAACCTTTGTAAGGAAGCCATAGGTAAGGGAGAAGGAGTCAGGAGTATCCCTATAAATTTTAAAGACATAATCTATAATTATGATGCTTTTATAGCATTACCTGGTGGTCTAGGTACTCTTGAGGAAATATTTATAGTTGCTTGTGGGCAATTGTTGGGCTTTTATTCCAAACCTTTGGGACTGCTGAACGTAAAGGGTTTTTATGACGGTCTTTTGAAATTTTTAGATTACGCTGTGGAAGAAAACATCACTACAGAATCGGAGAGACAAATCTTTGTCACTGCTTCAACAGCTGAGGAATTGATAGATAAAATGCAAATCATACATCCAGAATCCGACACTGCAACATCCAAGCTTGAATGGGAAAGGGAAAGCCGGGAGCGGCCAATTGATTTGAATCTCCATCTGTAATCTTTTTGTTTTATCTTTGGCATGTAGGCATGTGTGTCCGTATTTCGTGTGTTACGAATAACCGTTTGCCTTGTATTCTGTGTTTCTTGTGGTACGTCGTTGTTCAATCTTTTAGATTCATTGAGCCTAATGCCGGGATGGCTGGATACGGAGTACTTGATGCTCTCGAAACGCATCCTTCTTAAGGTCCGATCTTTTGTTTATCGATGTTTTTGTATCCTCTAAGCATGCATGATATGGATAGCTGGTATACAGAGTGCCTTGTACTCTCGAAACGTATCCGTATTATGTTTGTAATGTGTAATATTCTGTTAATATTATGTGGAAGTACCAGAGTCAGTTATGGGGATATTCCATATGAAATATGAGTATATTATTTGGATTGAATGTTTGTGTCATGAGGATAGCTGTTTAATGAAAAATATGCCGGGTATGTTTGCAACTCTGAGATTCCGTTTAATATCTCTATGAGTAAGTTTAATGTATAGTTTTGAATAAAAGCGTTTGTGATATATGTTTTATGATTATGTTTTAGTTTATTAGTTGAGGTATGAAATCAAATATATTTGACTTTTCCTTACTCAAAAAGGAAAAGGAACCTAAAGATGAAGTATATAAAATTTCTCTAGCAATCTCCTTAAATGTGATTGTAAATCACAGTCCATGGACAATGAAGGACTGGAATCATGGTATGGTCAATATGTATGCCTGATCAAATTCTTAGACTATTATACGGTGTTACAAGTTGAAACTTGTCAGAAATACTCTCATTGAGGGATTTAGAATTTAGAGTAAGATTTATTATGCAAGTAAATAAGTGGAGATACGATAACTTAAATTTGGAGGACAAACAACATTAACGGTTTAGACTCGGAATTGGAATCATAATTTTTACTAGTATTACTAGAATTGAAATTTCGAGGACGAAATTTCTTTAAGGGGGGTAGAGCTGTGACACCCGTTATTCTCCTAAGGGTATTAAGGTAATTAGATTAATTACCTAGTATATATATAAAAAAAAATCAGAAATCTCTCATAATTCGAAACTCTCTCTCTCTCTACTTTCTCTCTCTAAAAAATTCTCTCTCTCTCCTCAAAGATCGTTTGAGATTTCGGCATCCGTTTTCGACACCTCCCGCACCAATGGAAAGCTCTCGACGAGCTGAGTCCAACGAGGTGCCGCGCCGCCCAAAACGCCGCCGGAGGAGACCACATGCGCCGCCCAAAGTGGCGGCAAAACCCATTTCTTTCCGACGAGATATCTTCGCCGTCCGACGTCCGATCGACGTGATTCTTGTTCCTACACGACCACCGTGATGAGAGGAACAAAACCCACCCTTGGTGGCAGCTCAACAACCGCCGGATTGCTCCGCCCGCCTATTGCCGCCGTGCACCGCCGCCCCCATGGTGGAACTCCGCCTTGCCGGAGGAGGTGACTGACACCACCCCTCCCAATGAGTTCAGAGGATCAAGGGGAGTAAAACCCCTCGATCAATTGCACGGAAGGAGCCGGTTTCGCCGGAGAACGGCCAACGCCGCCGTCAACCGCTGCGGGAGCCTCCGTTTTGGCTCTTCCCAGCCACGTTTCTTCAAATTGGATGAGGGGAAATGCTCCTAGGAGGATGGGTAGCAAAAGCCCTCAGCCAATTTCAGGTTTCCATCGTCGGAGAATCAAGATCGGAGCTCATCCATTTCTACCGACGTTGTACTTCACGACCCGCTATGTTAGAGGCAGAATTGGGTGAAATTGACCCCGTCATTGGACTCAGAAGGGTCGATTTAGGGGGGGTAGGCCCGAGCCCAGCTGCCAACGGACCCCGATTGACGCCGGTCAACGACGGTCAAAGTCGGTCAACGCCGGTCAACGGTGGTCAACGCCGGTCAACGGCCAGTCAAAGGCTAAATTGGAATCTTGTGATCCGGACCTCCGATCGAAGATCCGAGACCGCCTCCCGACTCGTTTCGATGCTCTGGATGCAATGGTGACCTCCGTTTGAGCAAATTCCACTCCGATGAAAATCATCCGGTACCAACTGCACGTGAATCGAGGCGATTCAAACAGCAGTATCGGAGTCCAGAATGACGTTTTCCAGGAAGCATTCCTAGCCATTCATAGTCGCTCGAGGAGCACTACAGAGGATGCTTCGTAGATACAGCGAGATACAACTGGATCTGTTTTGCTTGGAGTTCAAGATCAAGGGAGTATGGAGCTAACGTTAATTGATTCCAGGATTAAGAGACTGTTGATAAGCTTGAAAGGTAGGGATTCTATTACTCATCTTTTGTGAGGTTTTTATAGAATTAAAATTGATTGTTTTGCCGCAATATATATATATCTATGTTGAACTGATATTATATGAGTATCACATATGAAACTATGACATGGACTCGTCTTGTATTGTACGGCGAGGAACATAATGAATTGACATATGTTATAAATTGAGAAGCATGGTTAGGAAAATTAACTCTATTAATAATGATTTAATATAGAGAAATTGTGAGACATGAAAAGGGCGACGGTTACGTCCTTGGGCATGAATACCCTAAAAGGTAAAATAGGGGGAAGGTGATGACGCTTCCTTGGGTTGAAAGTCCCAGAACACACTGTACAGGAATTGATTTGGTGAGGACTCGGGGCTTGATGTCCCCTCACCGGAACACCCTTGGAATGTTTATAGGGTGATCAAGTGCGCCCATTTGAGTCTCGATGAGTTGAGTGATACTCAATTTAACATGGATACCTAGGAACAATGATGATTGGTAATATTTGTATAAATGTGTAATTATGACACTTGGTAATGATTAACTACGGTATCCATAAGATGTGATCATAATAAACCTCATAATCTAGAATATGATGTGACTTACTGACCATGCAGGTTTTAATGTAGTAATGATAAAAACCTAAAGGTGAGTAATGGCTTTCTCTACTGAGCATAGTGTTGCTCATTCCCTTATGTTTATATCTTTTCAGGACTCACTAAGTGTGAGGTGGCTACGAGAAATATAGTTGAGGAAGTGATGTAGCTATATTACATTGGGACTGCTTCAATTGTTGAGAATGTTCTTCATGATAATGTAAGCATCAATTGTTACTTTCTGTGACTGTATTACAATGTGATGAGGGTTAAAATGATGATGACAACAGTTTATATTATTAAATTTAAGGTGCTACATTAAAACTGTGGTTTATTTATCGTTTATATTTTTATTTTTGAGTTGAGAGTTTTCATTTAAGTCCCGGGCAAATTTTATTTTTAAGGTTTTACTTTTATTATTTATTTTTATTTTATCTCATTAAAAACTGTTAACCCCCATATAGGGGCGTTACATCCTTCGAACGCAATTCTCATGTAGCAATTTTGCTAAATAACTTTTTGTTAGAAATACGGTTCAAATTCTAAAAGGTACATCAAATTTGTTATTAATTTATGTTACATAGCATGTTTAACTCGTTTATAGAAAAAGCATTTACTAAAAAATTTTAAAATTTTGCTTCGTACTCATTTTTCAATACATGGGGCTTAAGAAATTGGGCTATTTATATGTATGCCACAAAACTAAAGGCTTCTATTGATTTATGCTACAAAAAAAAATGATTTTTATAAATGCAATATTTTAAGATTTACTTGTTATCAATATTACACATGTTTATTTGTCGCACGACTTGACATGTAATATAAATGATAGTGTGGTATAAATAAATACTTTAAAAGTGTAGCATAACATGTAATTTTCTCAAAAATAATTACAGAGAATATCATTCCATATTATCACGTTATATTTTAAAATACTCAATATACTCTTAAGATATGGGCCAATGTCCGGTGTGGTTACCAACCGGTATCCAATTTCATGTAGTCACCAGTTGGTACCCACGCGGTTGTTGTAATGATTAGGAGAAATTCATTAATAAAATCTAATATTTAATTGGGTTTAATTAATAAATTTACCCTTAAAATTGTATTTTCTGTAAAAAAAATTATGATTATGTACAAATAAGAAGTATCAATAGGAAACTCCACTGCGTACTTGATGCAATGTTGGATATTGTCAACACAGATTTTGTGAGTTTAAATACTCAAAAATTTGTAAATAATATCCATGAAATGAATTTTATATCACAGTTAATTATAAAATTGTGATATAAATAGATGGATAACTAACGTATAAATAACATAGAAAGTCTGCCAAAACCCTAAAGCAAAGAAAAATGGGGTCTGATGTAGTATAAGTATACTACTAAGTAAAAATACAAATATAAGAAATGTTATATTTGGATTTCGAAAATAAACCAAAGGCAAGTAGGATATTTTATACAGTCTAAAAATATGTTTTGCATTGATTTTACAACAACAGCATAAGAAAAATACTGTGTGGTGAAAAATTATACTGTGTAAAATTTTAGGGCCCACCAAATGGACACGTATTGAAATCTTATTGGGTCACCATGCCATGAAAGGTGGCCCAATCATAATTAGCCACCTTACTAAACCACCTGATTACTTGATAAGTCACCATAACAAGATAAGCATTGTTAAAAGCTAAAACAAGTCAAAATTTTTTCATATTCTTCTCCCTCATCCCACAGCAGCCATAGAAGCATTTCTCCAAAAGTTTTCCAACTTCAAATCTTTGCAAAATTGGCCCCAATTGAGTTCAAGAAGCAAAGTTCAAGGGATTTTATCAACTTTTGAGGTAAAAATCTAAACTTTTTTTTAAGTTTCAAAGGAGCCCTTAGAAAGCCTAGAATCACAAATTTTTCTTTGGGTAAGTTCTAATTCTCAAACTTAAGGTTTACTTGGTTTTGTTTTAATTTTGATTATTTCAAAAGCCATGTAGGTATTCAAGCAAGAGAATGGTTGAACTGCTTGAGTGTGTGGTTTATGATGTGATGGTGTTGTGGAAATTAGGGGTTAGATGTGAAAATTATGGGTTTATGCAAAAGAAGGATAGTTTTGTAATTTTGATGTTAGTTTTGGAAAGAATGGTGATTTGGCATGAAAATGGTTTTAGTAAAGATTGAGTCTGCCTTCACAGTGGCCGGAATACTGTTTTAAAACTGCTTTTCACAAAAATGACCTAAGGACTAAATTGTAAAGAAAAAGTTTTTCTTGACATATTTGAAAAATGACCAAAAACACCCATGTGTAGTGAAAATTTTAAAAAAGTTAAAATACACAAGTTATAGATCTCAATGAAACTGTTACAAATCGCGAAAGATTCTTTGAAAATCGCCTTTGTTTGCGAGTTATTGATTTTACAAAAATTTGTTAAAATTGGAAAAAAAAAACATTTAAAGGGCAAAAATGTCATTTTGTAAAAGGATTTTGGGTATGGTATTTTAAGCAAAATGATCCTTATGAAAAAAGAAAAATTATGGTTTAAAGAGATTATTTTTAGTTTTGGGATAAAATTGTCAAAATTTTCAAATAAGGGAGAAATTGTAAAGTTTTATTAAAATGGGACATTGATGTAAAATAAGGAAACCCGACACCCCAAGGTATTATTTTAAAGTTAATAAGCAACAATTTTCGCTAAAATAGCAAAATCAAGCTCGAGAAATTTAAAAAGGCCAACCGAAGTTAAAATCATCATTTTCTCACAAATGACCCGAATTGCTCTGAAACATTCTAAATAGGAAAAGGGAGTACTAATAAGATTTTCACCCTTCATTAGAAACGATAAGGTAGAATAAAATAAGGGAAAGAAAATTTGAGATCATTAGAGCAATAGATGGGTGTATAACCAGTGTCACAACCCGTCTTTTCAGGCTGTGATAAAACTCTTTCTTACATACTTTAGAGCATAAATTTAGGAAATTTTTTTTTTTTATACAAATACTATACATATACTGTTTAATAACTTTTGATATACAAACACATACTTGTATTTACATGATCATCATTCCTTTACAATACAACTTATTAAACATTACTTTCAAAATATTTTAAAATACCATACAGTGGAAAACATACTGTGGTGAAAACCATACCCAGTCTGCACACATCATCCGTCCGCCAGCTCATCATTATTATTTATTCTGACCTTTTTGTCGGAATACCTACAACATGAAAAACTTAATGAGCTAACGCCCAGTAAGTCCCATATAAACCCACATGCACCCTTGTACAGCTAACAGTTTCATCGAGATCTACAATTTTTGTGTTTTAACTTTTTTCAAAATATCACTATACAAGGGTGTTTTTGGCTAATTTCCAATTCTGCCGAGAGGAATTTTTTTCTTTCAATTTAGTCCCTATGACATTTTTACAAAAATCCATTTCAAACTTGCAATTTTACCCCCGTAGAAATCATTTCATTCCTTAATCAATACATTCCCATGCTCAAACATCACCTTTGCAAAGTTAAATATCAAAATTACAAAAATATTATTTTTTCAAAAATTGTCAGTTTGCACTAAAATAAAAATTCCATAACTCAAACTTATCATCCACCACATATACATGAACTTCCATCAAATACATGTTCAAAACCCCTCATGGGTTTGAAAGAATAAGAATCACAACAAAATCTATAAAATTTCAAACTTTAAAGCTTAAAACTTACCAAAATAACACCCTTTTGGTTTGAAGCCTTCAAAATCCTTTTAGACTCCCTCCTAAGCTTCCTTTTCATACAAAAATACCATGGATTAATCTCTTATCCTTTGCCCATGAAAAATCCCTTGAAAACCCATTAAAAGTTTAGGATTTTACCTTAAACTTGTGCGAAAATCCTTGTACTTGCTTGTAAAATTTGTTTGGGGTTATTTTTGCAAGATTTGGGGGCTGAGAAATTTTTTTTGGGAGCTGAGTTATGGCTGCCAGAGCTTGGATGGAAAGAAAAGAAAAGAAAATTGTGATAAACTTGCCATAAATGCATGTTTATCACATTTGGTGACTCATGGTAACCCATGAGTACACCACTAGGTGTCACAAGATGATTGGGCCACTTTTCTTGACATGTGGCCCAATAGAAAATCAAAGAGTGTCCACTTTATAAAGTTAAAAATTTATACTGTGTAATTTTTCACCACACAGTATTTTTTCTATACTGCCGTGGTCAAATCAGTGTACTTTCTATCCTTAGACGGTATAAAAATATTTAACTTACTTTTCATTTACTTTTGGAGGCCAATCATAACGTTTTTCGTATCTGTGTTTTCATTTAGCAGTATACTCATACTGCTTTGGCCTCCTTTTTACCTCTAATTTGGGTTTGGACAACTTCTATGTCATATTTACATTCTAATCACCCACTTATTTATATCACAATTTTACAATTAATCGTGACATAAATTTCATTTTATGGATATTATTTACAAATTTTTGAGTAATTAAACTCATAAAATATGCATTCGGCAATATCCAACATTGCATGACATTTGCCATATAATTTACATTCAATGCCGTTTATTCCTACTTTATCGTAATTTTTACAAAAATTACAATTTTCACAAAAATTTACATTTTTAAAAGTAAATTCATTAATTAAACCCAATTAAATATTAGGTTTTATTAATGAATATTTTTCCCGGTCATTACAACCAGTCTATTGATTAAAGAATGTTTTGTATTGACACACAAGATGAAATAGTAAAAATGTGGCTAATAGCGTTATAATTGGCCAAACAAGACCCTAAAAGATTAGGAAGGGGACTGAGATCGGCTAGCACAGCAGCCTAGTCACGTAAATACCAATCTCACCTATAGTATGGAATTGTAGGTATAGAATATGATATATATACATATCTATATAATGTATGTACCTATGTGTATATTATGATGCGTACCTATGTGTATATTGATATGTGTACCTACGAGTATATAAAATAAGTACTTGTGCGTATATTATGTCGTATATCTGTGCGTATGTTGATATGTACCTGTGAGTATATAAAATATGTGCATGTGTGTACTACACAGTAGAAGAATATTTATGTTTTGTGTATAACATGTGAACATGACCTCATGCATGATATGGTAACCAAAATAATTAGGCTGGTAAATACACAACCAGAAATAAGAAGAGTGTCGTACTGACCACTGACTGAAGGGGAGTTTAAGGTTATAGTATGGTCTTGGTATCACGTAGACTTATGTGCGCAATGGTATAAACACTTAGACCCTAGCTAAAGATAAGACATTATAAGGATAAAGAATATTCATAAGAAAGCATAACTGGATTATGCATTTTAATGAATGTGGCATGCAGGCTGTATTGGGACTTACTGGGCACAAGTTCACTTAATATTTCATGTTGTAGGTATCTCTACTAAAAGGTCAGAGTAATTTCACTGATGAGTTGGTGGTGGTGGAATACGAGCAATGTGTAAAACCGGGTATGGATGCCGTCACAGACGTGTTTCCACTGTTATTGATTTTAAATTATTTTGAAATGGGTTATATAAAAGCTACAATATAGTTATGTAAGATAAAACCTCTTTTGAGACATATTATATATATTATGTGATAAAAAAAAGTTTGCTTTTGTATATATATAATTACTAAAGACGTTTGAGTATGTATGTGTGAAATTCTAGAAAATATGTGTGAAATTCTAAAAAAAAAAATTATTTCTCAGATTTTTATTATTATGTAAGTAAGGAAAAATAATAAAGTATAGCCCAATAAAACAGGTTGTGATAGTTGTTGGCCACTATCTGGTATCGGTGCGGTTACCACCGTAGTTATTGGTTGATAACCACCAAGCCCAATGGCACCACGTCGATCTTCGTCATAAAAAAATAACAAAAACCACAATTACAATAATCAAATCAATTCCTCCCAAAAAAACATATCAATCCTAGAAAAAAATAATATCCAAAATACAAAAAAAAAAAAAAAAAATCCTCAATAATCCACAAACAGTGACAGGTATTGACGTTACAACACCAATGAGATACAATCGCACCAGGAGGAAACCAAATTTGCTACCACTTGACACCAGCAACTGCAGGCTTCCGTCACTGTTCCAGGAATGGCCGTCGACATCATGGTTTGGGGAAGTTGCTGACAACCTTGGATCTTCGGGCTGCGACCATAGTTGCAGTAGATCTCGTAGTTGCAACACCTTGTAAAATCGATATAGCTGAAAAGGTGCTAAGAGAAGCCAATCTCAACGAGAGGAAGCCAAATCTACCACTGGCATCATGTACGAAGAAAGAGTTGGATCTGACATGGGGTCGCGTAGAGAAACCGGATCTACGGTTAAAGTTAGCCGGAGAAGTAGCCAGATATTTCTTGGAGTTGCGGACGGAGGGAGGCAGATCATTCTGGTGGCGTTGCACTGGGAGTGTTACACGAAGCAGACCAATTTGTAGTGAGGAATGCCCTTTCATGGCAACGCACGCAGTGAAAAGAAAACTAATGAATAAAGAAGAAAGGATAGTATGAGAATTCAGGAAAGTTGCTTAAAGGGCAATAATGTCTGCATTGTCAATTTTGGTTCAAAGGCAGTGGCATAAATTGCAACATTTTTTTTATCGTGTCGTAAATATCATGAATAAAATAAGTGGTACATCACTTTTTTATTTACACTATCGTGTTTTATCATTTTTTTTCTTATTCATTCATGCAGTTTCTCTTAATTAAAAAGACTGAAATACCCTTAAATAACACATGTATATATAACCTTAACCTAAAATACTTGTAATTAATTACGTCCTTATACTTCTTAAAAGTTATATGTTTTAAACTTTTTTATACAGCTGGTAAAATTAAAAAACAATGTCATAAAAGTGGTATCTATTTCCTTAAAAAAAAAAAAAATGGTAACTATCAATTTGACCTCAAATATCTATCCAACGTGGAAAAGGGTAACATGAGGCGTGATTATCTCTGGAAAATTGTGCGATGGAGTCTCAACCCACACGAAATCGAACAGATCGGGGACTTGGGTCGAGGAAACCGTCCCGGACGAGTACTAGTTTCACTTTTCGGGAGATTCACATGATTACAAAGACTTTGTGGCCTTCTTGGAAATGTGCCACCATCTAGATGTTTTAGTATACTAATGGTTTACTTTTGGCAATGTCCATGGCTTCCTTTTGAGTTTTTTTTTCCTTTTTCGGCGAATCTATGATATAATTTACACTATAGTTCTCCACCAAAAGCAATATTAAAAATGAGTTTATTATTGAGAAATATCGAAAATTTTATTTTTAATATATAAATTTTACCCTTACTCGTGTGCCAAATATATCATATCCTTCAATGATGCTTCAATGTTGAAAATAAAATTCATGACATTGAAACATGAAGAACACATGCCGCAGTAGGGAAAAAAAATTGAGATTCTATCTGTCGTTGAAATAGAACGAGCCTTGTTGGAGAGAAGGTCAGATCCAAGTCTAATGTAGATTTTTCCGAAATGGGAGGAAGAGAATGAGGGGAAAGAGGGAAAGAAAAAGGCAAGTTTTTTTTAGACTTTCTCTTATGCAAATGTCAATACTATTACTATATTTGCTATTAAGAAGTGAAAGAATAACAAAATTTGACATCGAATACCAAATTTACCATATATAGTACATGATAGTAAATTTGCCACCAAATTTAGCATCAAAATTATTGAAGAGTGTATTTTACTCTAAAATGCCAAAATTTAATAAGCATTCGGCAATCTCAGTTTCAACCACAACTTTTAGTTGCTACAATATAAAAGCTCTTACATACTACAATGTTAAAAAAATAAGTTAAAATATAAAGCTCTCACAATGCTTTTAACTAAAATTGGTACAAATCAAACTTCCCAAACATTATATCAACATTGAAACATTAATATAACATTACATCGAATAAAGTAATATTTTCAAGTAAAACCTTTTAAATTACGAAAAACTACTAGCCCCCCTCAAGGTCAAGGGTGCACCAATAAAAGTTTTCTTGATGGGCACTTCTATTGACATTCCTTATTCTCTTTTCACACACATTTTTTTCAACCACATCTCATTCTACTTTTAACACCCTTCCTAAAATAGCAAAAAAGTCCATACACTTAAATACTATTATTACTTTTCTTTTTTCCACCCACTCGCCAAATAAGTTTACAATTTTTTTCCAAACATTTATCTTTTTGAGTTTGTATATTATATGATTGTTTTTCCTTAATTTTTTTTTCCTTTGTATTAAACAAAATATTGGATTCTAAGAAACAATAATTAGTAGTGAATTATAAGGGTTTATATATGAATCAAACAAATTGTATTTCCTTTACTTAAAAAGGAGAAGGAAAACAAGAAAACAAACCGTTTGGTTTTGTTCTCAAAATTTTTGAAAATGTTTTAGCATGGTTTTCGAGGCAAAAATTTTAAAAACAATCTAAGTACAATTCCTAAAATATTCTTATTTTTTAAAATAAAAATATTTTTATTTATTTTGAAAACAATACCAAACGGTATTTTTTTTTCTATTTTTATATTGTGCTCTTTATATCAAACAAAAGTGTGGTTTCTTTTACTGAGCACATGTTTGTAGTCAAACAATTTGTAATGACATACAAATATAATTAATATATATAAAACAATAATAAAAATAAGAATTTTGAAAAAGAAATAAAACACATATATTTTTTCTGGAAGACTCTTTCATGTTGAAATTTATCTCTAGTCTTTTGAAAAAACTAATTTTTTAGGAGAGAATATATATGTGTTTTAACATTGGATAAGCAACGAGTATTGATTTAAAACACTTATAACAATAAATAATTTTTTTTAAATAAGGATGTGAAAAATAAAATGAGAGGCCTAGGTTGATGCGACCTTTCTTGATATTATCCGTAAGAATCATGGTTGAAAAAGTCAAGATCATTCACATGATGGAATGTTGGTTTTGAATGGCGTCGAAAATGGAAGCAGACGGGCTATTTCTCTAGCTCTATTTGTTTAGTATATTGAGCTAACTGTTTAAACTTTGAGTTTAAAGAATATTTTAAATTTATGTTTATTTTTTTAAAATGTAAATTAAATGAATATTTGAATATAAGTTTTTAAAATTATACTCCTCTTGAACTCTTTGTACTCAAATTAGTTTGTTATAATATAATCTCATATTCTTTCTCGTATATTTGTGAAAAAATAATCATAATTCATTCATTTGATATCTGATTTAGATGATTCTTCTTTTATTGTATTTCTAACGAAGAAAGGAATAAATCAAGATCCTATTACATATTTTTTAATATCATGAACATCAAGATTTTGTTAGATTTGTGAATAAAAAAAAAAACTCTTTCCACTATTTATTCAAACACAAATTATAACTTTATTCATTAACACTTTAAATGCACATCCAAACGTCAATTTAGATAGTAATTCAAATCATATAATTTAAATCATACAACTTAAATCAAAATAATTCAAATTAATACAATTCGAAACCATTTATCAGACAGACATTACGAGTTTATCAATTTTTTTAAAACTTAATTATGTAATCAGCTGTGGTTTATGGCTATAATCATCAATTTCTTTTCTTTTCTTTTGAATAACATAAATAAACAACCTTCGTAACATGCTTTGTCAGTGGGGGTATGTCAAGTGAGCAAGGGCAACGAAAAGCATCACATACGTAGATTGATTGAAAAAAAAAGAAAGACATCCAATAAACATCGAGTTGTGAGAAGAAATTTGTAACAAAATGTAACTAACATGAAGATCATAATAATATTGTAAATTTATCAGAATCTAGGAAATTTAAAATCAAATACATATACATATTACGAAGAATTTTTTACCCAATAGGTATAGAATCTTCCTTGAATTTGTAGTTTTTTTTTTAGGACAAATTAGAGTACGCTCGAATGAAAGACTCACTTGACTCTGGCAGAGTCGTGGAGATGAAAATATCAACGGTCCAAGACACACATATATATTTGAAAAATGCTTGGAAACGCATCCATTATGAAAGACTATAAAATAAAGACATGTTTTTTAATGTTCGTCTATAAAACAATTATCAAGGTGTTTGACAAAGTGAGTCAGAACTCATAAGTTTTAACTTAAATAGTAAAAAGTTCTCATATACTACAAGTAAAAAACAAAAAATTGCTATAATATAAAGCTCTTACATGTTACAATGTTTTTAATTAAAATTGGTTCGAACTTACTTTGCTAAACACCATATATGCAAGTTTATCTAGGCTTGTATAAATTGCTCTTCAGCTGTTGTTGTTGTTATTATTATTATTTTTTAATGTCTTTCAATCCTTATCTAAGTCTTTTCATCAAGAGAAAAAAAATAGAGGACTCCAAAAAGTTTCACCAACGTTAAGAGAAAATAATAGTAATAATAATAAAAGTCGGCCAACTAGCCAAGAACAGGAACCGACTCATGTGTTTTCTCTTTTCTGTCTCTTTTCATATCCCCTAATAATATTATGCCATGTCAATTAAAATGCTATGTTAATTAAAATATCACGTTACTAATCATACTGGTAAAAATATTTTAATTAACATAGTATGATATTATCGAGAGGATACAAAAGAAAGCAACAAAACATTGCCAATGTACGTATACCGCATAGTTTTAGTTTATTATTGTATCGTATCAAAGTAGTTATGCACATGCATATGTGTAGAATATATACTCGATTGTGATTCTTTTATAAGTCTTAAAAATAGAAAACGTTGCTATAAAATAATGTATGCGCCATTATTCAACGTCCTTATCATGTGACTTAAAGCCAAGGGCGCTAAGAAACTAATAATTACTTCATAATATACATTAACTGTTGAATAATGGCGCATACATTATTTTATAGACAAATAATTACTTCATAATATATTAACTGTCGAATTTAAAGAGGTCAAGCGCTCTAACTGGTCATGATAACTTAATGAGAAAAGTGGGGCTCCATCTCATTCATTTTCTCGCATGTGCTCGTTAATTTCCTTCGGTCAATTAGTATGGCTCTTATTTATTTTTTTATTTTTTGGTTGCCGAGGTTCCAATATCAATCAAAGTCGTCCTTTCATAATTTGAAAGAGAAAAGAAAATCAATCACATCCACTAATTCAGAAATAGAATTCAACCAATTAAGGGGTTGTAGATAGAAGAGAAAGAGAATCGGAGAAATGCTCAGAAGAAGAACCGCACTCAGACAATATTTTTATACTATGAATAGATACACAATATAATAGCGTAGCAGAGATTTATAGGGCATTTGAAAACGTAATTAGAACAATAAAAAAATACTATAATTTGTAAAACAAAACATTGTAAAAAAATTAGTAAGAAGTGCTCTCAAACATCTTATAAATTATTTTGCTTTACTTACTGTGCCTGAGTTGAAAATGATCTAGACTCAACTAGATCTGACTTAAAATATGAAAGACATCTTTTTTATTGTTTTTTTCTTTTTATATTTAAACTAGAAAGATAATTTACCTGATCAAGAAAACTTAGAAGGATAATCTTGCAAGTAACAAAAGAATTATCGAGGTTTGTGTGCGACAATATATAGGATAACTCTTGACCCCATTGTTTCATTTAGCAACAGTCACGCAACAAAAAAATAAAAAATAAATTAAGCACAAACTCTCTCTCATGTTCTTATAAATTTGTCCCATTATCATGACAACACAATCAGATCACCTTTTTTTCCCTTGAAATATCACATCACATAATTAGAAACATGCAAAGAATGTTTGGTTAAGAGTGGTTTATATTACAAATTTAGTTATAAACAATGTAAAATTTTTATATATTACAATAAAAAAAATTACTACAGTATAAAGCTCTAACATACTATAATAAAAACGGTTTCTATCAATAATTCCCACAACTAGTTAAACACTCTAATAAATAGTAATTTTTCTTCGGAATAATTGAAATAAGTTTATCTAGTAAATGTAAGGAATCAAAAAACTAAAGAAGATTTTTTCTATCCAATTAAGATTTCTCTATTCAATAATATTATTGGCCATTAACTTCTTACTGAACTAAAATGAGGTGCCCCTCAAGCTCAGGTGAAACGCATAAATAATACCGCTGGCCCTAGCCAAAAATAAAAATAAAAATAAAAAATGAAAAAAATAGAGCTAGTGAGTGAGTGAGAGAAATAGAGGAGTATTGCTTGCTGGAGGCCTACTATGAGGCCCGCAAGCTCGTCGTCGGATCTTCCGTTTAAGGTGGGGCCACCTACAACGGAGAAGGGTGGTCGTATCAAATCTGAGGTAGGAATGGGTCGGTTGGGGGGCATCTTTGGGCACATATGTCTTCGTTTCGACCTACCCTTTTGATCTATGGGAGGAGGGGTTGTCATCTTGTAGTGTATGTGTCGGCTTTTGTCGTTGCCGTCCGCATGTGTTTGCCAGCCATTTGCCTTTTTCCGGTTTTCTTTTGCTATATATTGCATGTGTTTCAAACGTGAGCTCAAACTAATTAATTTTAATTGAAATTTTTTTAACCTTCAAAGATTCTCTAGAGTCTTTGAGTTTTAGTGTGACAGAATTTGGGCAAATTCAGTTCGCCATAGCTGCTCATCGTTCACTTTCATATTCTAGGAGATAAACGCTGACCAACTTCGTGACATCTGGCGAGGAGCGAATCTATCTTAAAAATACTGTGGATTATTACTGTTGTTAATTCTGTTTTATTAAAAATATTATTACAGCTTCAGTTCATTATTTTATGTTATTTTTTAACATAATTAACTACAATGTAAAACTCTCAGCAACTATAGTAAAAAAAAAAAAATTACTATAATATAAAGTTCTTACATGCTACAGTTCTTAAACTTAAAATTTTAATTATAACCAACTTGTCAAACGGTCCAAATAATTGCGATCTACTTTTCTTAGTCTTTTGATGCTCTAACTAGTATATATATTTAATGTTTCATTTGTGATAATGATTATTATTACCTGATTAGTTTGGATTATTGTCTAGTTTTGTGTTTGGTTGGCCTTTTTTATTTACAGGTTTTTTTTCTAATTTTTTTAGGACTTTTGTGTGGCCTTAGTATCATGAATTTCTTCATATCTGTTGATCGATGCATGTGTGTGCTCAATTTTTAGTATACATTTTTTTGGTGTTTTCCGTTTGCAAGGTTCAGTGTATGGTATTTTTAAAAGTTTTATTCGAGTTTATTGATGAAACTGATTGTCTATTTATGTTGTGTTTTGTATAGTAAAAACCGTGAGCGTGAATTGGTGTTTGTATTGCCTTCTTCTAGGCGTTGGAATATAATTTCCTTAAAAAAAAAAAAAGCATAACCAATTACTTGCTTGTAAAATTATACATTAAATCGAGGAACACAGAAATTGCCAACACGAGCGGAGGGATGTATATGCCCCTTGCATTTTGATTTTTTTAAACGTATATATATATATATATATATATATATATATATATATATATATATTATTTGAATATACATGTATATATATTTATGTGTGTATATATATGTACATATGTTCCTAACCGAAGTTAATAAATATGTATTTTAATTATATATCCAATAATTCTAATTTTAATATATTTTTTTGTTTATTTTATTTTTGTTTTGTGTTTTTCTGTTAAATTCTAGGTGCTTTGTTGAAATATTTATCTCTTATTTTCTTTTTTAAAGTATTTTGTTTTTTCAAATTCTTATAATTTTTTAAGATAACCTATAAAAGTAATTTTCTAAAATGTAGACATATTTAAGCATTTTTTTTACGCAACTTTTTTATTACTTTTTTTCTCATAAAGACCTTTCTTTAATTTGTCATTGTTAAAGTAATTTTTTTAAAATGTTTCCCTGATTTTATTTTTTTTCTTTTAGCACTTCCTATAATATATTTTCTAAATAACTTTTTATGTAATTTTTTATCTAAAATCTTTATTACTCAAATACGTTCTACTTGTATATACATATATACTATTCAACCAATAACACTTTTATATTAAAACGTAAAATTTCAATATATTTTACTTAAAAAAACTAAACTAATTTTTTAGAGTATAACTACATTGAAAAAAAACTAAAATTAAACGTCAATATTTTAAAATATTTTTGGTATTTTTCAAATTGTTAGTTTTCGCCCCTCAGAAAAAAATTCTAGCTCCCCGACACTGTTTGCTAAATGCGTTCATGCTGTTAATGAGTTGCGGGCACATATGGCATATAAATGTCCAAGTCCAACTCAAGATCAATAATATTGACACAAAATATATTGAAAAAAAAAAACTTTTTCTTTAGCCAAAAAAATAAAAGAAATCAGTCATTATTTTTTGTGTTTTAAATTCTAAGCAGACAGAAAATAACCTTTTTTTTGAACTATTGTTGGATGCACATCTTCTAATGATGTGCATGCAGATATCATCAGGATTTTGATGGAAAAAGGACATGATCATTTATTTGTTTATCGCCTGCACAAAATGGACCCCCTTCCTACTCAAAAGATGGTCCACCAATTTAACTTCCCGATCTGTATCAAGTAAATTAAGCAAAACTCAACTACACTGCAAAGATGACCTGCCGCACATGGCACTGCTTGTTTCATGACTTCATTTTAGAGTGTCAATTTTTGACATGCTAAAATACTTTTTTTCATTTAAAAAAAATACTGAAATATACAAACACATATCCTTAAATTATAATAAAAGGCTAGATTTATTCATTTTGTGGTCGTCCAATGACCCATTTTGACAACCTTTTTTTTCTGTTTTTTTTTTTACCTTTTTTGCTTTTTTTCATTTTCTTGCTTTTCTTCTCTCCGAATTTTGTCCCATCTTCTTTTGTCTGCATCTTCGTCTTCGTTTTTTTCCTTCATTGCATGCTGTGCTTTTTTTCTTTCTTTCTTTTTATTAATCTTTTTGCTCTATGTGTCTAATATTGTCTCACATACTTGAATCTTTTTTTTTATTATTATACTTTTAACTTCATCGTTTTGGTGTTTTTCTTTTTTCCATCTTTTTTTAAAACTCTAAACGTCTATCATTTTCTCTTATAAAATAGAATCCTATTTTTTCTATAAATTTTTTGATATTTTCTTTTTTTTTCCTTTCTTTCTTACCTTTTTGGTTTTCCTTTTAAACTCTATATGTTTATTATTGTCTCTTACGTTTGTATTTACTTTTCTTCTCTTTCTTTATTTTTGATGTTTCATTTTATTTTTTTCTTTCTTTTTGGTCTATTTGTCTACTATGGTTCTTACCTCAGATGTTCTACAAACTTTTCTCTTCTTGTTCGTATTTCATTTTCTCTCTATCTTAATTTTATTGATTTCTCTCATAAATTTCTTAAAGGCACAATATCAACTATCTCTCTTGAATAATCTTCCTATTTGTGATTGATTCTAACTTATATTCTGGTTAGTTTCTTTCATTATTTTCATGGTCAAATTTTTATACGTATGCCTCAATATTTTTTGTTTTATTGGGATTGAAGGACCAAATCAAATTTTACGTGCTTAATAAAATATATTGTTTTAACTTTGTATTGAATAAACTGTCGATTTTAAAACACAATCTAACGCAATAATGACAAACGGGAGTTTTGAATAAAAATCAAATTATATCACTTATTCAAATCTTTTTTGTTCCTTTTTTTTTAAATATATTTTTTGAATATAGTTGTTTTTTTTCACTATGTTACTCCTTGTAAGACCCTACCTATTATACCTATGTCATATTTCATCTAAAATAATCAATTTATTAACTAAGGGATCCAAGTTATACATTTCATAAATCTCAAGATAGTTAGACCCAATAATAAATATTGATGATCAAAATAAAACAATTGCACATTTTCATAGATTATTTGCAGAACCTTTTTAAAATCTCTAAGTAAAATTTTCTTCTATTCACTCTTTTATTCAATATCTACATTATAAGAATTTCAATTACAACTTAAAATACATGAATCACACGTACCCATTATACCTATATCATATTTCATCTAAAATAATCAATTTATCAACTAAGGGATATAAACCATATCTTTCATAAATCTCAAGTTAGATCCAAAAGTAAATAACGATGGTCAAAATAAAACAATTGCATATTTTGAGAAGTCATTTGCAGAACCTTTTTTTAAACCAAAATCTCTAAATAATTTTTTTTTTCCTATTCGGTCTTTTATTCAATATCTACACTATGAGAAGTTTCAATTACAACTTAACCTACCTACATCACACGCTACTAAACTAGTCAACTTAAAAATAGTAGATTTTTAATAGGAATAGGCTTACGTAATCATATATGAATTGTAAAGTAGCAGAATACAAAAATGAAAATGAAAATATAAATACATTATCAACTTGGGAGTACAGCCAATATGAGCTTTACTGTCACGCCCTAGTATAGTCTTGCTTTTTCACACCTAAATTCCATTTCATTCGCTGATTTGGTGGTTGAAAGCTGATATAGACAATCATTCTATTGTCATTGCTCTTTGGCTTCTTTTTTAATTTGAATTATTCTATTCCCATTTATCTCACAAATATTACAACTTTTTCCTTCATTTTTTGCTCTTTTTGAAATACCAATGCAATAGAATCTACTAAATCCACAAATATATATATATATATATATATATGGTTTACTATCTGACGGCGTACTAGGACCGATGCAAAATCTCTGGAACCACTCATTGATTGGTTAATTTGTTTACGATTTATAATGTTTTATAGGGAGGACCGCCCTATATTTTAGCGTGCATGGGTGGCTCAAATGGTCAACAGTTTTGTATCATCTCATTGCTAGTACATATAATTTATAAAATTCATGATGATTTTTTTAATTATTATTTTAAGCTGACCTGGAGATACACGAAAGGCAGGAAAGTGGATAAAAATGTAAAGACGTATCCTAACAATTTCTCAACTAAAATTAAGATTTCCTTTCGCCGAATAATATTTAGGAAATAAATGTTGGACTTTTCAACGGCTTAAAGATTTTTAAATCAATAGAAGATCCTGATTTCAAAATTGTGTACGGTTGCTTACATATACAAGAGGTAAGGATTTTGAGATATACAATTGCCTTTGTTCTAAGAGAGAATAACGTAAAATTGAAAATTGAAAAATAAATATGATCGCTTCGGATCATAGGAATTAAATTTTTAGGGGGTGGTCAGTTGCTAAAATTAAAAAAATAGTAAATTACATTATTGTGTTTTAAAATATTCAATTATTGTAATCACAATGCACGTTAAACTTTAAAATTAATGGCAATTGAGATCCAATAGTTACTTTTAATTTTTGTTAAATACTTTTTTTCACGTGTTGAATTTTAATCTTTTTCTTAAAGTGATAAGCTCTACCATTAAGAAAACTTATGTGCGAATTTCATGGCCAAAATTATCTATGTTTTTTAACGCTTGTTAGCTACTGGACCTTAACTATTAATAATTTAAAAATTCAAAGTATATTTTGTCAAGATTAGAAATTCAAAGTGCATTATATAAAAACAATAATAGTTTAAGATATAATAGTATAATTTACTAAAAAAGCAGCTTTGGTAGTAAAGCCATGAGTTTTGGTGCCTAACTATCCCTTAAAAAAGAGATAGCTAATAATTGTTGATCAAGGAAACTTGGGGATTTTCAAGATCAAACAATACTTTTGAACTAAACTTTAAGGTTAGATTTTTAAAGCTCAAACTTTGATTTAAATTATGATTTGAGTATGAAAATTGTTAGAAATTAGTTTATGATGATTGTAGATTTTTTATGTATCATTTTTATGCTTAGAAAGCTGTTAAAAAACCAAGGATTTGAGTAAAAAAATTCAAAATTTGGATTTCAGGTTCTTTGTAAAAAAATTTTAGGTGAAAAATGACATGTCATTTTTTCAAAGGAAGATTAAAAAAAAAAAAAAGAAGGTCGTTTATGCTTCAAGTGGGGTTTGGACCCGCAAACCAAGGGAGGAGTAAGGAAGACTACACCACTAGGATAAAGATAGTTATCTGGCAACTTATGTTTTGAAAATAATAAATAGTTGTCTATAAAGTTTGTAATCTCAAATAATTTTATTTTAATAAATATCAACTTTTTAATTGTTTTATTTCTAAATATTTTGAAATCGTATTATTTATTTTAGAAATCCATTTTAACAGATGTTGTACCAAAATAAAATTTGTATGTTTTTATTTTATTGTTACTTTATTTATTTCATAATTTACAAAAAAATTAAGTTGGAAAAATCCATATTCATATTTTTAGCATATTAATGATTATGACAGACTAATAAAAAATATAATAAATTGAAATAATTATAGATTAAGATTTATGTTAAGTATGATTATTTTTATATGTTTTAATATAACGACGTACTTAGAGCTTACCTGATGAACTTAATTTTGTAAGCTGAAAATTATCAATGGATCTTTTGCTAAGTAGTAGGGATTCTATTACTCATCTTTTATGAGGTTTTGATTGATTAAAATTGGATCTTTACATTGCAAGATATGTATATGATGTTTTGTACGTATATGGATATTACTTATGACACAATAATGTGGAACTCATCCTGTACTATACAATGAGAATAAATTGATTTGATATATATTGATATAATTGAGAAGCATGACTAGAAAACACTGACTCTATATATAACGAATGATTATAGAGGAGTGATAAGACGTAAAGAGGGCGGGACTTACGTCCTTATGCACGAATACCTTAAAAGGTAAAAGAGGGGGAGGCGACGACGCTCTCTTAGGTCGAAAGTCTCAAAACACATTGTACTAGAAACACTTGGTTAGGATCCGGGGCTTGATATCCTCTCACCCGACACTCTTAGCATGACTGAAGAGTAGAAAAGTGCGTCCCTTTGGGTTTCATTGAATTGAGTGATAAGATACTCCAGTAAAATGTGGATATCTAGGAACATTGATGAATCATGATATATGTATATGTATGAAACTTGGTAATAATTAACGTAAGGTATCTACGAGAAATAATCATTATGAATCTCATAAGATGAATATTGTTGAGAACTAACTAACCATGTAAGTATTAATGTGGAATTAATAAAACCGAAAGGTATGTAATGGTATTCCCTACTGGGCATGTCGATGTTCATCCTCATTATTTTTATCTCTCAAGTGGAGTTCGGTGTAACCTGTTTGATGAAAAGTAGACAACAAGATTGCTTGTGTCGTGTCGGGATTTAGTTACTGGAAACTGTATTATAATGATGATGATTGTATTTTAATATTTAGTGCTACACTAAGACTATGAAATTTTATTTAAAGTGTGTACTTGTTTTCTATTTTATTTCAAATACCTATAGACAATGTTTTAAAGTTTTAAAATGATATTGTATAATTTATTTATATTTACTAAATACTATTAACCCCACATAGAGGCGTAGTAGAAACTAATTTTATTAATCATAAAATTTGAGTTTTAAACAAAACTAAAGAAACTGAGTTCTGAAACCGCCTATTTATCCATATATTTTCTCCTCGTTATGCCACGAGCGAGAATAACCTTAGGAAAATGACCACCCAGCAACTAAAGTTGCTTGCGGGCATCTTAAATATTTATTCAGATTCAATTCTTGAGTTCTTGATATATATAATTCGATGAAACGACAAAAAGTTATTACCTCAAATAGATTTAAAAAAAGAAAAAAAAAATTGATTAACCCGACACTCAGAGTCAGCGTGCGAGACAAACCCCATGTGTCGTGCATTCGATTCTGTTATTACGTCTATTGTTAGCTTTATTTTGTGATACGTATATATGTATATATTTGTATATATGTATATGTATATGTATATGTATGTGTATTTAATATATATATATATATATATATTATCCTTTTCAAATGTATACATATTATTCTTTTGGTCGAATTTGGTATATATGTTATTGGTACTTGTCAGCTGTGGCGTGCGCTTCTTTCACTTTCGAGAAAATCTCTGCTCATGATTCATGACTTTATTATTGTTCTTGTTGTTTTGTTGTTGGTATTTAATCTACGCTACTGGCTTGTTGAATCTCTCTGGACGTTGTATTTAAGAAGACATAAATAAACGTAAGAAAGAAAGAACAGCAAATTTGACTTCAGTTTGGAATGAGAAGATTATTAACCCTACGAGGCAAAGATCTATTACAGAAAAACCAATAAATGATGAAGCTGGGTTAGTTAATTGCTGTAAAGAAACAAATTTATTATAGCTCGACAGGCAACAAATTGAGCAGGGAGAAAACTGAAAAATCAATTTTTTTATCATTAATAATATACCATCCTGTGTGTTTCTAATTACATAGGGTAATGAATAGGGTGTTTAGGAATCTTGGATTAATTGACTTGAAATAATGTACATATGTAAGCTTTATAGTTTAAATTTTTTTTGTTTTTTATTATAGCTGCTAATAGTTTTACACTATTGTTCGTTCAACCGATTTGTCAAACATGTGGTAATATATGCCAAATTGCATGAAGCAACTAAGCTGGATATTATATAATTTCGATAAAAAAAATTTTCTGGTGAGAAATTATATGTGATAATTCAGATATCGATGACTATCTCTACGTGTGAAATTATATCAACTTATGAGTAAAATACTCCCTTTTTGGTTTTGTTTTGTTCTCTCTTTCCCTTTCTTTGTTTTTTTTTTTTTTTTTTTTGGTAGCACTCTTTTCCCTTTTAGTGAGCAATAGCAATGGACTAGCTTTGCCAAAAGTAATATTTTCTCTTAAGATGAGTTTTTTGTCAAGTGTGAAATTTTATCTTGTAGATGAGTTATGTTAAATTGATTAGATAAATGATGAAGAAAAAAAGATGAACAATATTTCTTTAACAATTAGAAGATTAATACACGAAGGTTGTTTTTCTTTAACGAAAGAAAGATTGACCAGATATTTATTATAATTGTTCTAAAGCACGATGAAAAGAATGGACGAATTCTTAATCATGTCGGAAATAAATCCCAGTAGATAATAAATCAGCGGATTATTTTCGCTATTAGTCTTCTAAAATATGGGATATGCAGTTCTCTCGTTTTGATCTCTTAAGATTTTAGTTGTAAAAGTCAACTTGTTATGGTGAAACATACTGTTCTAACTCATCCATTGATAAATAGTCTACTTTCTGATGAGATCTAATAAAATAATGACACATAAGGATACAGTAATTAAAAAAAATCAAAAATAAAAAAAGATCAATTAAAAAGAAAAAAGAAGATCTTAAATAAAAAATCAAATTTTGTCGTCCTATATCCAGATCCTTTTTTAGTGTATTTTTTTTTCATATCTGCTTTTTTTTTTTCCATCATTTATCACTCCTAAAATCCTTATGTGTCACCAATGTTCTATATTGGGTTTGCAAACAGACAATATAGAAACATAGTGGGCAAAATGTATATTTCAAAAATATCACGGTGGCTAGACTTTTATAATAGGGATATCGGGGCTCAATATGAAATCAATATATACTTTTATAGATCATTGATGAAGTGGCCTTAAATCTAATATAACAGAGGTAGAACATAAGAATACTAGTTATATTATAATATAACAGAATATTTAAAATATTCTATAAGTATTAAAATTAAAATCATTATAATAATTATTGTGTGTCCTCCACTCTCAACTGTAAAGCTCTTATATAAGGGTGATAAAATCCTATCGCGTGTCGTGCTCGTGTCAAGCACGTTTACAGCACGATACGATTAGGCCGAACATGAACACGACACGATTAATAAATGTGCAAAAAATACAAACACGAACATGACCTGTCTATGGCATGGGCAACACGGCATGACATGATTAACATGATTACTAAACGGGCCATGATGCGTTGACACGATAACAATACGTATACGGCACGTTTATAACTCAGTTAACTAAAAATCAAAAAAATTAACAAAAAAAGCCAGTAAAAAAAATTAACAAAAACATAATATCTAATTAATACTAAGCATTACAAATATTTCAAATATTTTTATTTTTAAGTTTAAATGTGTTATAAACTGACGGGTCGTATCGTGTTGTATCAATACATTTATGGCCTGTTTAATTAAACATGTTAAGGTGTGTTAGACGTGCTAGCATAAATCCAGCTCGTTTATTTTTGTATTATTCGTGCCAACTCATTTATGACCTAATTAATAAACGTGCGGTCTAAACCCTGTTTATCTCGTGTCATTTTTGTATCGTGTAACAGTACCGTGTCTGAAATTGCTAGCCTTACTCTCACATATTTTGACGTTTTGAAATAAAAATGCCTTAAACCGTTAATTTGAACTCTTTTGGTATAAAACATGGCAATTATTATATAATAATAAATACTACATAACTATATTATTTTTAAAAATTACTTTATTTTAATTCTACTCGTGTAGTTTTACTATATATTATTTGGGATAATTATATAATTATACATCATAGTTTTAACTATTTCTTAATTTGTCCATTGTTTTTAAAAACCACAAAGATATTCTTTAAATTTAAAAATTCATGATTTTAATTTCATACTTATGAATGGAAAAAAATAGAGTAAAACAATATAATTACCCTTAAATTATTATGAAAATTTTCTATAGATTTAAAAACATAAAAATTTTTAAAGCAAAACATCTTATTTTAGAAAAAAGACCATAAGTTTCATGGCTTTTAAAACGTAATTTTTTTAAAAAAACTTCTCAAGAATAAAAATATATTTCAAAAACAAATTCGGTCTAATTAAGAGTATATTTATCTTATCTATATGTTATTTTTCAAAAAAGTCTACGAGGAATAAAATTAAAACAAAATTTCAAATTCAAATGATATCTTTGTAGTTTCTAAAAATATAGGAATAAATTGAGAAATTTAGTAATTGGAAGGAAAAACCATACATGTATGAATATATGTCAAATCTTATAGACACTAATCCATTATATTAAAAACCAAGTTGTCGTAGTTGTAGGGATAATCTAATAGTAAATCTACACTCTTCCAAATTCTTCCTCAGTTAGTTAAAAGAATGAAATTGGATCCCACCACAATGTGAAGAGTTTAAATCCTTCCACCCGTCAAGTTCGAAAAAAAATTATGATGTACCTCTACTATAAAATATAAAGTTCAAATCCTCCACTCTCAAGTTTTGTAAGTTTTTGAAGGGAAAACCCAAACCAAGAGTTAGTCACATGATCAATCTTTGAATAAATATATACAATTCAATAATAAGAAAAATATGATGGTCTAACAATGTGTCACTTGAAGACACCCGAAAAGAAGGAACAAAAAAAAAAAAAAAAAAAACACAAGGATACGCACTCTTGAGCGTTTGTCGCCAATCCGTACCATGATATAATGGCATGTTATGTGATCACCTCTCGTCTTTGTCACAGAGCTACTGAAATGGAATACAAATACAAGAAAATATTAGCAAATTATGTTTCACCAAAAACACCATGTGACGGTTTTTTTTTTTTTTTTTTTTTGGCAGCATCTTTCAAACCAGCTTTCCTATGCACGGCATCTATATATAATTTTTCTTTTTATATATTGTGTACTTGTATATAGGCACAGCTTTCACGGAAAAGGAAACAAAGAAGGGAAAAGAATAGGCGCTCAGAGAAGGAGACATAGAGTGGGAGATAGGGTTGATGAATACTTACCGTGTACATTTTTTGTAATAGCCAAGAAAAAATTTATTAATAAAATTTAATATTTAATTAAATTTGATTAATAAATTTACTCTTATAAATCATATTTTTGTAAAAAAAATTATGATAAAATATAGAATACAGTGGTAATAGGAAGTTATACCGTAGATTTGTGACGATGCTAGATATTAACAAATACAGATTTTGTGAGTTTAAATACTCAAAAATTTGTAAATAATATACATAAAATGAATTTTATATCACAATTAATAGTAGAATTGTGATATAAATGGATGGATAATTAAGGTATAAATAAGATAGAAAATCTTCCAAAACACTAAACCAGTGCAAAAGGGGATCCGATGCGTTATAGGTATACAGCTAAGCGAAAACACAGATATAAGAAATGCTATGTTTGACTTCCAAAAGTAAACCAAAGGCAAAGTATAATATCTTCTACAGTCTAAGAATACATTTTTCACCGGTTGTACCACGGCAGTATAAGAAAAATATTATGTGATGAAAAAATTACACTGTGTAAAGTTTTGAGGCTCACCAAGTGGACACCAATTGGAATCTTATTGGGCCACTATGCCATTAAAAGTGGCCCAATCACAATTAGCCACATTAGTCACCCATTTGATTACTTTGATGAGTCACCATAATAAGATAAGCTTCGTTAAAAGCTTAAACAAGCCAAGATTTTTTTCATTTTCTCCTCCCTTCATCCCACGGCAGCCATAGAAGCAATTCTCTAAAAATTTTCTAACCTCAAATCTTTGCAAAATTGGCCCCAATTGAATCCAAGAAGCAAAGTTCAAGGGATTTTATCAACTTTTGAGGGAAAATCTAACTTTTTTCAAGTTCTCCTAGGGTTTTCTCTTGGGTTAAGAGGGGAATTTGATTTAAGGTGTTCTTATGTGAAAAATGCTTAGGAAAAGTTTCAAAGGAGCCCTTGGAGGACTAAGAATTTCAAGTTTTCTTTTGGGTAAGTTTTAACTCCCAAACTTAAAGTTTATTTGGTTTTATTTGATTTTGATAATTTCATAAGGCATGTGGGTATTTAAGCAAGAGAGTCATTGAATTTCTTGAGTATGTGGTTTATGATGTGATGGTGTTGTTGAAATTAGGGTTTAAATGTGAGTTTATGCAAAAGTAGGTTAGTTTTGTAATTTTGATGCTAGTTGTGCAAGAATGGTGATTTGGCATGAAAATTGTTGGAGAAGGATATGAAATTGCATAAATAGTGGCTAGAATGCTGTTTTAAAACGGCTTTTTACAAAAATGACCTAGGGACTAAATTGCAAAGAAAAAGTTTTTCTCAACAGATTTAAAAAATAACCAAAAACACCCCTGTACAGTGGGAATTTCAAAAAGTTAAAACATGAAAGTTGTAGATCTCGACGAAACTGTTAGCAATCGCAAATGGTTCTTCGAAAATCATGTTCGTTTGTGAGTTATGGATTTTACAAAATTTGTTAAAATGGAAAAAATTTTAAAAGGGCAAAAACATCATTTTGCAAAAGGATTTTGGGTATGGTATTTTGAGCAAATATGATTCTTATGAAAAATAGAAAATTATGGTTTAAAGAGATTATTTTTAGTTTTAGGGGTAAAATTGTCAAAATTTTCAAATAAAGGGTGAAATTGCAAAGTTTTATATAAATAGGGTATTGATGTAAAATAAGAAAATCCGACACCCCAGAGTATTGTTTTAAAATTAATAAGCAACAATTTTTCCTAAAATAGAAAAATAGAGCTCGGGAAATTTAGAAAGGCCCACCGATGGCAAAATTGTTATTTTTTCACAAGTGACCCAAACTGCTCCGAAATGTTCTAAATAGGAAAATGGATTACTAATAAGATTTTTGCTCTTCGTTAGAAACGATAAGGTAGAAAAAGATAAGGAAAAGAAAATCCAAGATCATTAGAGCTGTAGACGGGTATATAACCAGTCTATTGATTAAAGAATGTTTTATATTGACGCACAAGATGAAATAGTAGAAATGTGGCTAATAGCATTATAATTGGCTAAACAGGACCCTAGAGGATTAGGAAAAGGGGACTGAGAACGTTTAGCACAACAACCTAGACAAGTAAGTACCAATCCCACCTATTGTATGGAATTATAGGTATAGAATATGATATATACATATAATTATGTACCTGTGTGTATATCAAGATGTATACCTATGTGTGTACAATAATATAGGTACCTATGTATATTATGACGCATACCTATGTGTACATTGATATGTGTATCTGTGAGTATATAAAATATATACCTGTGTTTACTATACAGTAGAAGAATATTTATATTTTGTGTATAATATGTGAATATGACCTCATGCATAATATGATAACCATAATAATTGGACTGATAAATATACCATCAGAAATAAGGAGAGTGTCGTACCGACTCCTGATTCAATGGGAGTTCAAGGTTATAGTATGGTTTCGGTGTCACGTAGACCTATGTGCGCAACGGTAGGAACACTTGAGCCCTAGCTAAAGAGAAGACATGATAAGGATAAAGAATGTTCATAAAAAACCGTAACGGGATTATACATTTTAGTGAACATTGTATGTGGGCCGTGTTTGGACTTACTGGGCGTAAACTTACTTAGTGTTTCATGCTATACGAATTTCGTCAAAGAGGTCAGAATGAATTCACTGTTGAGCTGGCAAAGGAATATGCGTAATGTGCAAAACGAGGTATGAAAATCACTGTAGTTATGTTTCTGCTGTTTAATATTTTAAGATATTTTGAAACTGAAAGTATGAAAATTGTATTATAGTTAAGAAAGACAAAACCTCTCTTAAAAATATTTAGCAAATAATATTTTAAAAGAAAGTTTGTTTATGTAAATATATGTATATATTTGTTTTATGAAGGCTGCTTAAATCTACATGTGTAATATATATATATTTAAAAAAAGTATTCACAAGTTTTTCGTCTATATGTAAGTAAGAAAAGTGTTTTATCACAGTCCGAAAACGACGACTTGTGACATTTTCCATGGCGTTGTTCAGAGGGACAAAGAAAAAGTCCATAACCTTGTACGAAAAAGGAATAATATTTACAAGTATATATGCATTTGTTGAAAACGATCAAGACATGTATATTATATAAGCTGATATTCGGTATCAAAATTGCCATTAAATATAGTATTATGTCATATTTAATACCAAGAATATCATTGTACTAAAGAGTGATTTTCTTACCAAATGTTGAAATTGACATTGATACACTAATTTGACACTGTATGCTAGTAAAAGCCAAAAAAAAAAAAAAAAACTCCTATTGAGGTTTTGTCACATGTTAATATGAATTGACTTATAATTTTGTAGTTGATGAGATATAAGATATTTTGAACAAACTTTCATATATACGTCATCCTTATCACATGATCAGCTAATCAATGTTTTTTTGTAAAAAAAAAAATCAGTGGTGAAGAGATTTGAACGGTAACATTTCACATTGTTTGGTATAACCACTTTAATTTGTTATTCGTCTTTTCTTAGAGTGAAACTTTAAGCTTTGAAGCTTTTACATAAATAATTACATTAAATACAAAACCTCCTGATTCTTAAAAGCTTTTAACAGCACTGAAAAAAAATATTGTGGATCTGATATAAATTTTTTCTATAATTGTTATGCATCCAAGACATGCTAAGCTCTTTGAAATTTAAGAAATCCTTGTATTTTAGTATTACGGATAAAGTCCTTAAAATCAAAAGCTTTAAAGAGCAATTTATCAAATTTAAAGTTTAAGGACTAAAATGACAGAATATACATACTTTGAGGACTAAAGTGCTAATAACTTTTTTTTAATTTGAAATACATTCTCTTTTTTTTTAAAAAAAAAAAAAGTCAAGAGATTATCTTTTGGTTTCACTGGTCAGTCGGCCATATTATGGCACGTTGCCGTTGGCTGTTTTCTTCAACAGTTTCACAGTTAATTGGCTTTCGACTTTGACCGCTGCCGTAATCTTCGGGCAGATATTACGGCACGTTCCTAGTTTCTTGCCAATCAAAAATAAATAATTTTTATGTAACGGCGTCAATAACATTTCCGTAATGTGAAATAGCGACAGCTTTTATTTCAGGCAGAAGAAAAAAAAAAAAACAAAATGGGAGAGAAATACAAAAAGGAAAGTCTGAAATTTTCTCTCTCTCTTTCTTTTTTTTTTTTTGCCCCGGAATTCACGATTGGCGTTGCAAGCGCGTGTTAATCTGTTACGTGTTGAAGACGGTGCAACAGTGGTGGGTGCCTCTAAACTCAGAAATAAAAATAAACAAATAGGAGAGTCGTTGGGACCACCCATCTCAGCAAATTGACCCATTAATTGACATATTCTCACCAGGTGTTGAAATTCCCTTCCGACAATTTATCCCCACGTGCTCTAATTCCTTTTTTTTTTTTTTAACTTCTCTTTCCATCTTCTCTTCTTCCTCCTTATTTTTATTTTTCTTTTGTTTTCCTTTCCCAATAATATTCTCAACCATTAACAAATCATATCCTTCTCTCATATCTTCAATATTTCATATCAAAATGATCAATTTCCGTAGATCAATCCTCTTCTCAATCGCAACGTATTTCGCAATTCTGAATCGTCTAATCTTTTCGGTGCAGCCAATAGGTACCGATAACTTCGGCTGATCACGACAGCTCGTTTTTCGACGTCAGCTGCTGCGAGAAGGGGGAAGCGGCGGCGCACAAGAACAAGAGCCGGGTGGCGCCGGCTGTGGTGTTGTCGGCGGGGGTTTCGCGGTGCGATGTTTGGAATAAGGAGTGCTCGGAGGAGGTTATGAGCCTGGCGAAGCGGCCGGAGACGGTGGAGTGGCTGAGGAGGGTGAGGAGGAGGATCCACGAAAACCCCGAGCTGGCCTTCGAGGAATTCGAGACGAGCCGGCTCATTAGGGACGAGCTCGAACGGTTGGAGATTGAGTACAGGTTCCCGCTGGCTAAAACCGGGGTTAGGGCTTGGATCGGAACCGGAGGCCCTCCATTCGTCGCCATCAGAGCCGACATGGACGCGCTTCCAATCCAGGTATTTGAAGGAGAGATTAGTACTAGTACTTGCTTTAAAGTCAAGATGCTTTATACTTTGCGTACAGTACTTGAAAAAAAAAAAAGCTTCATATTTACTCTCTCTCTCAGTGCTTTTTGTGATTATATTTCCATTTTTCAAATTTTCACATTTTGTTATTGAATGGCTCAAATTTGAAATTCACTCCTTTCTTTTTTCTCTCTCTCTTTTTTTATTTTACTTGTCTGGTTTCAGATACAAATTTAAGAACCTTGATAAGGAAGAGAAACTCTTTTGGTAGTGTTTCTTCGTAAAGTAAAATACAGCTGTCAATGTTTGAAGATTTGTACTATTTTGAGTCTTTTTACAAGTCGATTTTGAATTAATCAAACTAAACCACTTAAATATCAAGGGACTCTTAAGAGTTTTTGTCATTCGTAATAGGCCTAGATACAGAAAGGTTTTAAAAAAAAGAAAAAGAAAAGATGTGTAAGATTTAAAAACATCACCTTAGGTTATATTTTTTCTTTATTACTACTGACATAGAATATTAAATTTATGAGTGATATACGCGAAATAAAATTATACCAAAATAAAGGACACATGTGTACTTTCTCGTACACACTGACAAGGTACAGAACAGTTCAATTTTCAAAACAGAGTTGTGTAAGCAAAAAGAAGATACATGTAAAAAGATGATGGCTAGATAATAGCTTATGTGGCAAAAAGTATCTAAAAGAAGAAATGAGTTTGTTGGTATCTCTCTTTGGCAATTTTTTTTTTTCCTAAATCTCTTTTAGCATTTGACATTAGGCAAATATATATAAAACCAAACTCTCTTTCATAGTTACAGCCTAGCATTTCAGAAATAAATTATATGAACCTACATTTATGAGTGTGTGGTGGTTACGACTTTACTTTTTCAGATTATATTGCACTTGGTTAGCATGTAAAGGCAAACCCTAATGGTGATAGTTGGGTGAAAATTGTTGGTATTTGTAGGAAGCAGTGGAGTGGGAACACAAAAGCAAAGTTGCCGGTAAAATGCATGCCTGTGGGCACGACGCACACGTGACCATGCTTATAGGTGCAGCCAAGATCTTGAAGAGCCGTGAACATCTTTTGAAGGTTTGCTTTTTCAAGCCCATCTCTCACATGTACAATATGATCAGTATTATTTTTTATTTTTCAATATATAAAAGAAATCAATGCAAATTAAAAACAGTAAAAAGTTACCCTTTTTTTTTCTCTTTCCACTTTGAATTCTTTTTTTTTTTTGGTAGTATCCCTTTGGGGATAATCTTCCGCCAAACTATATATGAGGTGTAAACTGTTGTTAGTATATGCAAATTGCGGTAAGGAAAACAATAAAGATTTTGCAGACTAGACCTACATGTATATATTCCAAATTGTCATTATATAACTATATGTATATGTGGGGCTCCCTATTCCAAATGTAGCATGCATTAATACAATACTGCCGTTTCCTGGGGGCTAAAGTGGTGCGGTCCAATTAGGCTTTCATTTGAATTACAATTCCAGACTTCAAGTGGCCCCAAAGTAGTACTTTTTCTTTTTACGAATTAATACATGTCAATTTTTTTGAATAACATAATAATATTATAAAAAATAATAATGATAATGTTTCGTTTCTGTTGTAGGTAGCTAGACAAGTGCTTCTACAATTTACTATATATAAAAATATTTCAGCATCATCATCATTATTTTATTATTTGAAAAAGCTTTAGATCTAACTCTATGTAAATCACGAACAACCTTCTTTTTTATGCATATCTTTTCTTTTTATGGTTTCCACTATTTCTTGGACTGTTAATAATTTGTCTTCTGCTATTGTTATGTGTGGTTGCCAAGAGACTCAATCATGAAATATTTTTGGCAAGGGGTTTCTTTTTTTCTATATTTTTGGTATGAAGTCATGCTCAGTGGGCATTATCTCACGTCTTCACGTGCATTTATGTCTCTGTCCTTATCCGTATATGTCTCAATACATACAAGTGTGTGTGTATTATGCATTACTTCACGTCTTGACGTCCATTTATGTCTGTGTCATTCTGTCTGCATCCGTACATGTCTCAATAAATATATATATATATATATATATATATATGTAGTTTTTGTCGTGTGATAAAAAAATACCTACCAGTAAGTATTTGTTTAGTCGTGAGATCTATAGAAAAAAAGAACCACACAAATAGTACTATTGATTTCTCTTCAACTAACCTAGCAATAGCATTAGCAATACGTATTAATCAACCGTGTATAGAAAAAGAAATCCACGAATAATATGAAAGAAGATCATGATTTATTTATTGAAGCATGTGCAACATTTTTGGTATCAAACTTTTTTAAAAAGTGAATGCAATGCTTTCGCACGATCACTCCGGATTGTAAAATAATGACAAATTACTTTTTCTTTTTAGTTCTGAATAATCACAGACCACTTTATAGGTTCTTATTCCCATTGATTGTTCGGTTTTCGAAGTATAAGTATATTTCAAAAGGGTGTCTATTGATAATTTACAAAAAGATCAGTACTGGAGTGGATACCGAGTTTTTTTTTATTACTTTAAAATTTAGTTTGAGCGTGTCGGTGAAGCTGTTCTCTATTTAATTTGTTTCTTTTTTTGTTTTTTGAAATTCCACTATTTTGGCTTCATCATATCCTTAATAAGTACTAGACTACTTGCCTCTGAGATACTTCTTTGCCTCATTTCAACTCTCAACATTCTCTTTTGAGGTCTAGATACCCTCACTTTTATGAAATATATTTGACCACACGGTTAGAAACTTAATCAGATGACACATAAGCTTTAAAAGATACAAAATGGTAGAAAAAAAAAGTTAAAAGTAAATTTGAGAAAATTTATAAAAAGAGAAAAAGGACGTAGTATAATAAAAAAAACCAGATTGTACCCTCGATCTATTTTTTTTTCTTTTAGAATGTTTTTTAAGAAATTTTTAAACAATTTTATCCCTCTAAAACTCTTATAAATGATCTCCGTGTTCCATGTTGTTTAAAAATAGACAGTTTAGCAGAAAAGCTAGAAGTGTATATTTAGAAACCTCTTATGGAGACAAGTGCATATTCTCATAGCCTTATTGGTATGCATAATTAACTCTTACTTTTTTTGGTAGAATAATTAACCTTATTTAACCCACCCTTGCTAGTTTTACACATATAATGGTTGTGACCTTTTGCTAAGGCATGGACAAAAGGACGAGATGGGTCATGTTCATTACATTTGTCCCTTCCTACAGTAATCCCTTTTTTATTTTTTTATCCGTATCCTTCTGGAATGAAAAATAAAATAAAACTAAAAAATTCACTGACATGCAAAGTCGAATCTCTGACATGTACCACGCTTTGCTTTTTAATTTTGGAAAAGGATAAAGAAGGTAGCTAGGGGAATATTAGAGCAATATTTTTTTCTCTTTTGGTAGAGCAATATTTTTCTCATGCTAAGAAAATAAGCAAAATCAAATCCACAACATAAATTATCAAATAGAGATATCGATTTGATATTTGAACCGAAGCTGTATCTACATTATTCGTAAAACATTATCTCCCAGAACAAGATGAACAAATTAATTTTCAGAATAGAAAACAAAGCTCATTTTTCCCTTTTTCCATGCTTTTTCTCAGAGCCGAGTTCCACGGTGGACGGTAGGTTTGACTGTGTGGTTGCGGTGCTTCTCATTAAAAGCTAGAAAAATATGTATGTATTTATGTGTGTGTATATATATATATATATATTATAAAATAATGTGTGTATATATGATAGATAAGACATTTTTTATTGTTAAATTGAGTTAAAATCATATTTTT
Source organism: Artocarpus heterophyllus (assembly GCA_025403435.1). NCBI lineage: Eukaryota > Viridiplantae > Streptophyta > Magnoliopsida > Rosales > Moraceae > Artocarpus > Artocarpus heterophyllus. The sequence goes on from CM046334.1 coordinate 14,991,758, forward strand.
GATATAAATTTGACACTGAAAAACAAAATATTATAATATTTTATTTTCAGTTTTCTAATGTCCTAATATATGCATATAAGATTTAGTTTATTTGTTCTTTTATGTGTCACCTAATAATATTGTGTCGTGGATTAAAATATTTTAACATACATAATACACGTTAAAAGCTTTTGCCTTTTTGTCTCGGCCTCCTCATTCAACATTTCAATTAAATAGCCCGGGCCGGCCAGTGAGTACTGAGTACGAGTTCTCAGAGCCTCTAAGTCGTCTTTTTAAGCATAACGTTGCACTATATATAAAAATAAAAACATGTTTCTCTGTTAATTCTGGTCATTATCTATTTCTTGGTGGACTGTTAATATGTGTGGTATGTTTATTAATTTGTCTTCTGCTATTGTTAGTTGAGTTTAAATTTGTGGTTGCCAAGAGACATGAATCATGAAATATTTTTGGCCAAGGGGTTTCTTTTTTCTTTTTTTTTTTCGTATATTTTTGGTATGAAGTCATGCTCAGTGGGCATTACTTCACGTCTTCACGTGCATTTATGTCTCTGTCATTATGTCCGTATCCGTATATGTCTCAATACATACATGTGTGTGTATATTATGCATTACTTCACTTCTTGACGTCCATTTATGTCTGTGTCATTCTGTCTGTATCCGTATATGTCTCAATGCATATATATATATATATATATATATGAAGTTTTTGTCGTGCAATAAAAAATACCTATTGGTAAGTATTTGTTGTGAAATCTATAGAAAAAAAGAACGACACAAAGAGTACTATTGTTTTCTCTTCAACTAACCTAGCAATAGCATTAGCAATACATATTAATCAACCGTGTATAGAAAAAGAAATCCACGAATAATATGAAAGAAGATCATGATTTATTGATTGAAGCATGTACAACATTTTGGTATCAAACTTTTTTAAAAAGTGAATGCAATGCTTTCGCACGATCACTCCGGACTGTAAAATAATGACAAATTACTTTTTCTTTTTAGTTCTGAATAATCACAGACCACTTTATAGGTTCTTATTCCCATTGATTGTTCGGTTTTCGAAGTATAAGTATATTTCAAAAGGGAGTCTATTGATAATTTACAAAAAGATCAGTACTGGAGTGGATACCGAGTTTTTTTTTTATTACTTTAAAATTTAGTTTGAGCGTGTCGGTGAAGCTGTTTTCTATTTAATTTTTTTCTTTTTTTTTTTGAAAATGCACTATTTTGGCTTCATCATATCCTTAATAAGTACTAGACTACTTGCCTCTGAGATACTTCTTTGCCTCATTTCAACTCTCAACATTCTCTTTTGAAGTCTAGATACCCTCACTTTTATGAAATATATTCGACCACACTGTTAGAAACTTAATCAGATGACACATAAGCTTTAAAGAGACAAAATGGTAGAAAAAAAAAAGTTAAAAGTAAATTTGAGAAAATTTATAAAAAGAGAAAAAGGACGTAGTATAATAAAAAAACCAGATTATGCGCTCGATAAATTTTTTTTTTCTTTTAGAATGTTATTTAAGAAATTTTTAAACAATTTTATCCCTCTAAAACTCTTATAAATGATCTCCGTGTTACATGTTGTTTAAAAATAGACAGTTTAGCAGAAAAGCTAGAACTGTATATTTAGAAACCTCTTATGGAGACAAGTGCATATTCTAATAGCCTTATTGTTATGCATAATTAACTCTTACTTTTTTTTGGTAGAATAATTAAGCATATTCTAATAGCCTTATTGGTATGCATAATTAACTCTTACTTTTTTTGGTAGAATAATTAACCTTATTTAACCCACCCTTACTAGTTTTACACATATAATGGTTGTGACCTTTTGCTAAGGCATGGACAAAAGGACGAGATGGGTCATGTTCATTACATTTGTCCCTTCCTATAGTAATCCCTTTTTTATTTTTTTATCCGTATCCTGCTGGAATGAAAAGTTAAATAAAACTAAAAAATTCACTGACATGCAAAGTCGAATCTCTGACATGTACCACGCTTTGCTTTTTAATTTTGGAAAAGGATGAAGAAGGTAGCTAGGGGAATATTAGAGCAATATTTTTTTCTCTTTTGGTAGAGCAATACTTTTCTCATGCTAAGAAAATAAGCAAAATCAAAGCCACAACATAAATTATCAAATAGAGATTTCGATTTGATATTTGAACCGAAGCTGGATCTACATTATTCGTAAAACATTATCTCCCAGAACAAGATGAATAAATTAATGTTCAGAATAGAAAACAAAACTCATTTTTCCCTTTTTCCATGCCTTTTCTCAGAACCGAGTTCCACGGTAGACGATAGGTTTGACTGTGTGGTTACGGTGCTTCTCATTAAAAGCTAGAAAAATGTGTGTGTATATATATATATTATAAAATAATGTGTGTATATATGATAGATAGGACATTTTTTGTTGTTAAATTGAGTTAAAATCATATTTTTACACAAATTTGACGCTAAAAAACAAAATAATATGATATTTTATTTTCAGTTTTCTAGTGTCCTATGCATATAAGATTTAGTTTATTTGTTCTTTTTTTTTCCCCTAATAATATGTCGTGGATTAAAATATTTTAACATATATAATACATGTTAAAAGCTTTTGTCTTTTTGTCTTGGAGTGACCAGCCTCCTCAGTCAACATTTCAATTAAATAGCCCAGGCCGGTCTGTGAGTACTGAGCACGAGTTCTCTGAGCCTCTAAGTCGTCTTTTTAAGCATAACGTTGCATTATACATAAAAATAAGAGCATGTTTGACTATTAATTCTGGTCATTATCTATTTATTATTCACTGTGATTGGCCGGACGTAAAGGAGCAGGCAGCTCATTGATTGGAACTTTTGGAAATTCTATATCTCTATCTCTCTCTCACACACAATTGTAAAGATTTGGACACATCTTCTTAACCATTAAATTGTTTGAGAGTACGTATGTTTTGAGCCACACGTGTTTATATGTGTGTGTGTGTGTATGCTTATTATCAAAGTACGTTTTTGAGTCTCAACCTAATGAGTAGGAATTTAACTTAATGCTTATAATGATATTTAATAGTGAGAGTCACAAGCTTTTGTCTGGAACGTACTGTGATATATATACATACACATATAAGTATAGCATTTGTGTTATATCATTTTAATCGATTCTTTGGCATGTTAAGGAATAAAGAGAATTAAGAATAATTATGATTGGCTAATTGGATTCTAATTAGGGCATGTTGTAGTAGTAATTGCAGGCTAGCTAATTAATACAAGCAACACATGTTAATTATTGACTTTCATATTATATATATGTGTGTGTATTTCTTCCTTATAGTTGATTAATTAATTAACTAATCTGTTTCCATATTCAAGTCAATTACATGACTTTGCTTGAAACCCCTACAGGGAACCGTCATACTGCTATTCCAGCCAGCGGAGGAAGCCGGTAACGGCGCAAAGCGGATGATCGGAGACGGAGCTCTGGAGGACGTGGAGGCCATATTTGCGGTACACGTGTCGCATGAGCACCCGACTGGAATCATCGGTTCGAGGCCAGGACCTTTACTAGCAGGCTGCGGCTTCTTCAGGGCAGTGATTAGTGGGAAGAAGGGTAGCACTGCCACTGCCCACTCCATTTTGGCTGCTTCAGCCGCTGTAATCAGCTTGCAGGGCATTGTCTCTCGGGAAGCCAATCCACTCGACTCCCAGGTGTGTAGATTAAAAACTCGACATTTCCACCCATATTTTCAATGAAATTTTTATATTTTGAGAGTACCGATATTAAAACATAGGTGTCGTATTCTTCTCATAGAATATCTATAAATATTAAGAGATATAGATATCTTAATAAAAATATCGATTTTTTTAAAAAAATTACAATGTTAAATGACAGAACGTAAATTTTTGCAAAAAGATCAACAAAATATTTGTACTTCATCCTTATTTTTTTAATCTACTTTTAAAATATAAAAGATTTATTTTTTTTTTTTTTAATGTAGCCTTTCATAAATTTATTACAGGTTGTGTCCGTGACTACATTCAATGGAGGCAGTGATCCGGAGATGATACCGGACACCGTCGTTATAGGTGGCACGTTCAGGGCCTTCTCCAACACAAGCTTCTACCAACTTCTTCAGAGAATAGAAGAGGTAATAATTTGGCCGGGCTACTTATAAATATAAACATATTGTACTAGATAGTCTTCAATAATTTTGAAACAAAAGTGTTGAAACTCGAGACTTAGAATCATGTTAATTTCTATAATATCATGGCAATTTTTTCAACAAAAAACGATAAAGTAACTTCTGATAGATATTTATTTTTTAATTATTAGATTTATAGAAAATTAAAAATAATTTTGACCAAATTTAATTGTTTGAAATTCTGGTGGGAGAATTTTCACTGAAGAAACACCCTAATAATAATTAGTAATTCATATTTTCAGAGTTGACAAGTGATATTCTGTTAGTTAATTGATGTAATAATAGTTAATTCATGATGTACTTGCAAAATAATACAGGTGATAGTGGAGCAAGCAAGGGTTTATAGATGCTTAGCGGAGGTGGACTTCTTTGAGAAGGAATACACAATCTACCCCCCAACCGTGAATGATGAGAAGATGTACGAGCACGTCAGGAAGGTGGCGGTGAACTTGGTAGGGCCAACAAATTTCAGGGTTGTTCCACCGATGATGGGCGCCGAGGACTTCTCATTCTTCTCGGAAGTGGTCCCGGCGGCCTTCTTTTACATAGGCGTCCGCAATGAGACCCTAGGCTCCATACACACCGGCCACTCGCCTTACTTCATGATCGACGAGGATGTTCTCCCTGTCGGTGCCGCCGCTCACGCCACCATCGCAGAAAGATACCTCAACGAGCGCCAACACTAATAATGATGTGACCATCTACAAATTTTACGTGCGCTATTGAGGTATGAATTTTTTTGTGAAATCATGTAGGATATTCAATATTATAGAGAGGGTACAAGGAAAATTAGATTTTGTATCTTCGTGGTGTATGTAATTTGTAAAGGGATCAAAGTTCCTAATTAATAAGCAGCTAGGGCTTTTGCTTCTGATCTCTTGTAGTGGTAGTTCAGTAGTAAATCTTGCAGTAGGGCTACGTGATTGTATAATTACTTGTAATTTTTTTTTTTTTTGGGTAGGTATTATATATGTTGTTTTTATAATGATGTGTTTACATATTTTTAGTGGCCGTTCATTGTCAATATTTTTTTTCCTCTTTAAATTCATTGTCAATATTAGTTGTTCTTGTTCTTCCACTCGATGGGACCATTCACCAATTTGTTTCGTGGAATCACTAAAACTGGTCTTGAAATTAAAACGACTGCTAGTGAGGGCAAAACGCACACCACAACAATCTAGAAAACATATGTTTACCCTTAAATCTTTCAACGACAAAATAATTGTATGCATATTACGATTCAACTTAATTTGCACAATTGTACTGTAACGCCCCGAAATTTATTAAATGTTATTGTAATATGGAGTGATGAATTAGTGTGCCATGATTAATGTTTCAACATTAATTTGATTATTTGGTTGGATTTTTAATTTTTGGTTGTTTTGTTAATTTGATGAATTCAAATGATTTCTTATTTGTTTTAAAATGATGTTTTGAGTTTTAAAACATAACAATTTGTAAAATGTTAAAAATATTCCGTTTTACAAAATCGTGGGTGGCATTTGGTTTTCGCACAGTAAAATCGCCCACAAATTTTCTCTATTTATTTCCTTTTTTCCCTTCTCTCTCCTCACTTTCCCTGATCTCTCTCTCTCTCCTCTCCCGTGACTCTCTCTCGCTCTCTCTCAATTTCTCTCTCGGTTTCCCCTCTCTCTCTCAAATTTCTTCACAAATTTTTGAATCAAAATTCGAATCCAAGCTTCGGGATAGCAAGGAGGAGGCTCGGGGACGTGATTTGGCAACCGAGGACGCGGATTGAAGCTTCGATTCGAGGTTAGTTTTGAAATTTCTAAACTTTTTTCAAAATTTTCAATTTTGTGTATTTTTGAAATCTAGGTTTGTTTAAGCCTAGAAAACTCTTGGTTTGAGTTAAATAAACTTAGAACAACTAGAATCTAAGCTTAGATTGAAGGAAAACAAATTGGATTCAAGATTTTTCATTTTTCCTCAATTTTTCCTATTTTTGGATTTTCAGGATTTTTGTGTTTGAATCTTGTTTAAATGAGTTTTAAAGTGTCTAAATATGTTTTTCTATCATCTATGAATATTTTTCATGCCTGAGATTTGAGAAAAACATGTTAGAATCAAGATTTGGGTTTTGGGGAAATCGAAACCCGTGGCTGGAATTTTTGGGTTTTCTCAGCTCGACAGGCCGAACTGCGTGTTCGGCAGGCCAGAATAGGGATCGGCAGGCCGGTGTTCTTTAGTTCGGCAGGCCGAACCTGAAAATTGTTCGGCCGACCGAACTTTGCTTCCAGCAGGCCGAACTGTGCAGTTCGGCAGGCCAACCGAGGCATGAAAATTTTGTGATTTTCCACCTGTTTTCACTGTTTTGAACCCTGATTTAAATTCCAACCTTATAAAATGATTTTAAGGATACAAATGGCACACTAGGACATCATGAAATGGTTTAGTAACATAGAATGTCTTGAACTAGATATTGATCGACTTAGTTGGTATCTAGGATCGTTCGTGGTTCCGCGGAGCTAATGTATAGCGGACCGGGATTACGGTGTGAGGCATCAGCACGAGTATCGAGGTAGGACTTCTACCCCATTTTCTTGGTAGCCTAGTTTCAAAATGATTTGGCTTGAAAAGGATTTTTATGAAAATATTTTCAACGGTTGTTTGAAAATGAAATTAACGGTTATATTTTAATATACCGTGACCTAAAATAAACTTCATAATGAATGTAAATGACAATACTCAGTAATTGAGTTTTGAATAATGATGATAATAAACATATAGACATGATGCCATATCAGAGATCGGGTCGTGTAGCAATTGACCTTGGGGGCAGGTCCCGAAACCCAGCTGGGTCACTACGGTGGTGATATTATATGGTTTGCCTAGAAAAGGAAAACGATATTATTGGTTGTACGAGTAAACTGTTCTGGGTAAGAATGGTTTCAATCTAATTTAATTATTTATTTATTCGTTTAAAGTTTCTTTTAAATAATTCTTGAATAATAAAATGTTTCTTTAAATTAAATTATTTTATAAAATATAGTCCTACTGAGCCTTTCGCTCACAGTTTATTGTTTTCAAATTTTCCCCCTCTAGGTGGATTTCTAATTAGTTTCGGAGAGGATTCTTCGGACAAAACGATATTATTGGTTGTACGAGTAAACTGTTCTGGGTAAGAATGGTTTCAATCTAATTTAGTTATTTATTTATTTATTTATTCGTTTAAAGTTTCTTTTAAATAATTCCTGAATAATGAAATGTTTCTTTAAATTAAATTATTTTATAAAATATAGTCCTACTGAGCCTTTCGCTCACAGTTTATTGTTTTCAAATTTTCCCCCTCTAGGTGGATTTCCAATTAGGTTCGGAGAGGATTCTTCGGACAGAACCCAGGAGCAGTAGGAGGGATTGTAGGTTAAATTTTATTCACTGTTCAAGGCATGTAATATTTTAAACTTTCTTGATGTTGGACTGTAGCTGTATTACTATATTGTCAGTACTATGTGTGTGCACAAGTTGTGGGTCGGTGGACCCATACTCGCGGTTCTTTATTAATTTTATTATTTGTTTAATATTTATAAATTCTTTTATAAAAATACGGTTGAAATCTTCTTATTTCTCGATTAATTTAATCCTTAAACCATTGGTTTTAATTAAATTCTTATTTAATTAATTTAAATAATCCATCATGTCACCTCCCGTACTCCGGGGCGTGACATGTACATAACTTAACAACGACAAACAATTGTATACATTACGACTTAATTCTGCTCATAACTTCAAAACATCAATTTTTTATTTAGAAAAAAAACACACACACACACATATTTACGAGTTCAAGGATGTTTATCCAATATACGGTTGCTTGCTTCTAAGCTCAACGTGCAGCTAGGTTTATGGTCCATTTGATTCATAGATTAGAACGGAAATTCAAAAGTTTTGTTAGAGAAAACTGTAACAAAAATATTTAATATTTAAATTATGGTTTAAACTAGCAAATCTAAGGAGAGCTTCGTTTTGGTGATTTCTTCTGAGTTGATATCCTTTATGCTTGGGGTGACGTTTCATAAACTAGCGCAGAGTAGATGAAAGATAAATAAATAAATAAATGTTGTATTCGTACGATGTATGAGGTTAATGGTGAAGGGGTTGACTTGAAGTCCACAAAGATGTGAAGATTATTCAATGTAGATTTTTATATAGAGTATTAAAAACGGAAGGGGACCAAAAAAAAAAAAGAATAGGCTTGAGATTTAAAAAAAATTGTGCGAACCACTAACAAAGCATATATTTTGATAACAGTGATCAGTAATTTTGGTGTTTCAGATGACAAGCCTCACCAATTCATCAAAGCATAATAAAAAGTTGCTTTTATTCTCTCTTCTTTTCTTTTCTTTTTGTGGGAACTTATTCTCTTTTCTTGTTAGATTCAGTTCTGTTGGAAAACAAATAAATTCTTTATGGACAAAAGTTTTAGTCTATGTGAGTAATTTTGAAAATGCATTGCATTTTTAACGACCAGATCATTCCAAATCTTATCAAGATTAATTAATCAATATATAACTTTGTCTTGGAAGAGAAATCAATATGCAAACTTTACATCATCTAATAAGTAAACTGTTGTGTTATATACAGCTTGAAACTGTAGTTTTGTGATACTATTAGGAATACTTAACTTCCGTTCCCCACTTTTTTTTATTAATTTATTAATAATCACATTTTTTTTTTCTAAAATATTGTTTTTTTCCTAGAGAAGAATATTTGCATTTATCTTTATTTTAAATAAAAAACTAAGAAAAGTTTCTTGAGGTTTATTGAAGTAAGTACTACAGATGTTCCTAAATTTAACTAATAGAACCGTTATATTCTCTAAAAATTAAAAAAAAAAAATAACCCTTATTAGTTGCAAAAAAATATTAAAAAAATCCTCACTAGCACCCACTACCAAACAAAAATAAAAAAATAAATGTAATAAATTTCTAAATAATTAACAAAGAATCTAATTACTTAAAAAAAAGAAGTAGTAAATTGTTCCAACGGTTCTAAATCTGTGCCCAATTTATTTAGTTATATATTTATTTTGGCTAAAAGAGCCTCAAACTTACAAAAACTATGCAAAATAACAACTTGACTGACATTTGTCTATTTTCGCCCTTATTGACTCAAAAGAATTAAAACTTTTTATATGCGCAAACCACCAGCGGCCCCGTGTCCCTTTTCGATTGACTTTGATTCTATGGAACCCGAGCTTTTCAGAAATGTTTGTTTTGTAGTGCAATTAGGAAATACCCAATTCGTAAATTTGATCAAATTTCAAGATTTTTGAGGCTTGACAGTGAATTGAGTAATGGGTTGGAGGTACAAGGCAGGTTTGGGGTTGATTGGCACAGTCGTTCTCATATGGGTCTCCTCCGCAGAGGTTACCCAGGTTTAGTTTTCTTAGTACTTCTCGTCTCCTTTTTGCTCTCTCTTTTTTCCCCCTTTTAAAACAAGTATCTTTTGAACTTTTCGACGGTTATGGTGGTTATTATTATTATTATTTTCATTTTGTCACGGTTGTCTTGCTGTTCCTTTCTAGATGTTTAGGAAAAGGCAGAAGAAGCATAAAAAGTTGAAGACTTAAAAACAAAAAAAAACGTTTCTTTTCTTCAACCCAAAACGGTTCAAAGAGTTATCTTTGAAAGTTCTCGTTGGTGTTACCGCGTTATCCCAGAAACAAACAAGGATGGTTAATATAATGCGGCAAGTCACTCTCATTGACCCAAAATGAAACCTGGAAGTGAAAAGACTATATGGTTTTTTTTTGTTTGTTTTTTCTGAAACTTCTTAACAGCTAGGACCAAAATATTTGTCAACTCTGACGCCTTGAAATTTCCAAAAATATCACAAGTATGAATACCAGCAAAAGCCTTGGATTATCATTGTATTAATTGGTGTTCTAAAGAAATCTCAGAAAACCAAGATCATTTCTTAGATCAGAATTTTAAGGTTTTGGTTTTGGTATTGGTTTGATAATGGGTCGGAGGTACAAGGCAGGTCTGGGGTTGATTGGTTCTTTCGTCTTCATATGGGTCTCCTCTGCTGAGGTTACTCAGGTTTGGGATATTTCATAAAACTGTTCGTTGCTTAAATTAGATTTTTCTTTCTATTTTAGACAAAAAAATATATATATATATATATATATGTATGTCATGATTATTACAGAAGATCAAACTATTTGTTGATTATTTCCCTGCTGGCCCTTTTTGCCCCCTGAGAAGAAGGAATCGAAAGAGAAGTGAAAAAGTTTAGGCTTTATATGAAAATCATTACTGCTCTGAAGCCAAACATAAAAATTACAAATCACTTTTAGAACTTGATGTTATGATATCAATACTCTCTAACCACCCAAGTTCATGCAAAATATGCTTAAATTACCCAATACCGGATAAAATTTTGTAAATTAAACAGTCAAGCAGTTAAGATTAAATTGCATAAATAAGCGCTTTTCTCGTTAAGGTTAAGGAAGCATGGTTTTATTAAATATAGGGCTTCTTCCACGTTCCAGATGCATCCTGAGCTTCATCTCCGTTCTTTTTTTTTTTTTTTTTTTTCATTTGTTGCAGAGAATTTTCGAGGAGTATAGACATCCATTTGCACTCACTTATCTGGGAGCGTCTCTAATGGCCATATTTTTACCTTTAGCCGCTTTTAAAGACTGGATTTGCAGCTTACTGAACCCGCCACTATTTAGTAACTTTTACCACGACACTAGTGATTTGAGTACCTCAATAGGCATTGATATTCCTCTTACGACTAATGGAGCTCATGAAAGTTCAGAAAGTGATATGCGAATGTCGCTACTTACTGGAAAAGATCTTGGTGATGAGGAAGAAGGGAAACTTTTTGACGCAACAAATGAAGAAGATTGGCCTCACTTGCTCAAACAAACTTCTGAGCAAAGCCCGTTGGATATTGCAAAGTACTGCCTATATCTTACTCCAATATGGTTCTTCACAGAGGTAGAAATGAATGTTTTATATATATTATTTTATTTTTCTAGTACATGTCCCCTTTGGAGTTTTCTCACGTCTTAACCTTCTATAGGAATAGCATTTGCACATATTAATTAGAAATATCTATGCACTAATTCCAGCAAAGTCATTATCAGTGTTACCATATTATTAAAATATAAAAAATAAGAATATTTCAGTGATTGCAAATTGATTTCCATGTTGATAAGGAACACATACTTCCATTACTTTGTCCCTAATCTTTGCTTTTAGATTACTTCGATGTGGTTTAGCAACCTAGATATGAAGCTGTTCAATTGCTTTGTTTCATGCAGTACTTCTCGAACTCTGCATTGGCAAATACCAGCGTTGCAAGTACCACAGTCCTAACTTCTACATCAGGGTTATTTACGCTCTTTTTCGGAGCTATTCTTGGTCAGGACTCTGTAAATGTACCAAAGGTGGCTGCTGTTTTTATCAGCATCGCTGGTGTTGCAATGACCACTCTTGGAAAAACCTGGGCACCTGACGAAGTTTTAAGTATTGCAGAGTAAGTTTATAGTTGCTTAAGAGATCAATAATTAAGTTTTTTTCCTTATCGCTTTGATGCTCATATAAGATTGTCTTTTAAAGGCTCTAGTTGTGTTATTCAAGTAGTTGGTATAGACAAGTTTTTATGGTTATTCCCGACACTGCTGCTTTTTGTTTGTGAAGGACTAGAAAGCACTCTATAACAGGAGATATATTTGGTCTTCTCTCAGCAGTATTATATGGCTTATTCACAGGTAAGACATCCTGTTTGGAAATTCTGTGCAAATTCCCCTGCATGATTATAATACTATTGCTCTGGTTCAAGCAGTGCTGCTTAAGAAATTCGCTGGATCAGAAGGAGAGAAGGTTGATATGCAAAAGTTCTTTGGATACATCGGCCTCTTTACTTTTCTCGGTCTTTGGTGGCTTGGTGAGTGGACTTGTAAAATTCCGCAATCCATTTCCTTTCATCATTGCCAATTTGTTAGTTTACTAGAATCATGTGTTTCAAGTAGTCAAATCTTTTTGAGGAAACACTTTTTGCCACTGCACTTTATCAGAAGATGGTTTTTGTTGGAAATTGATTTTGCGTTTCAATTATTATTATCTCATTGGATAGTTGAATAATAAAAATTGTTAAAACATGCTGGACTGTCAGTTTTGAGACCTAAATGAAGGGCATGAAAATATAATGTGATGATAGCAATCTGTAAGCGCATCCTCTTTGGTATAAGAATCCATGTTGTTTCACGGCAGATCTTTAAAACATGCTCTTGGCTTCCATTTTCCTTTTCTAAAGTTGCCTTTCTGACATGATCATCATTTTTGCAGTGTGGCCGCTGAATGCCCTTGGGATTGAGCCTCCATTTAGCTTTCCGCATTCCAAATCAGTTGGGGAAGTTGTGCTGTTAAATGGCCTTGTGGGGAGCGTCCTTTCTGATTACTTTTGGTATGCAAAAAACCGTCTCTATGTACATAAATGATTTATTGGATAAGACCGGAACAAAAAAACTTCACCTGCTGTTTTCTTCTAACTGTTCAAACTTCACTTTAATAGGGCTCTTTCTGTTGTGTGGACTTCTCCCCTAGTTGCGACATTGGGCATGTCCTTGACAATTCCTGTTGCAATGGTGGCAGACATGGTGATACATGGCCGCCATTTTTCAGCAATCTACATCGCCGGCTGCATCCAGGTATGCTCGCCTTTCTGACCTATTCTCAGTCATAATCTTTCTTTCTTGTGCTTCTTTACTCAGTTGGTCTTATGGCTCATGAGGAGACCGAATATTTGCTTTCTTGTTTTTTTACCTCAATATTAGGATGACTAATCTCTCAACGTGCCGGGGCTTAAACTTTCGACACTTAGGGCATATCTATTTCCTGTAGAAAGGGAAAAAGAAGTGTTTCCCTTCCCAATTAATCACGTCGACTTACAAAACTAGAAATGGTTTGGTGGCCCCGCACAAAATAGAGAATGAAAAAAGTTGAATGTCAATCCTTACACCCCTTATTGATTTGGGAATGAATGTTAAAGTTATTCATGTAACCGTTCACATGTTATAAAATATAAATCAATGATTATTTAACTATATAAAATGCAGTAATTACATTGATAAGAATCACATTTCTAAGTACTGGTGGATAATATAAAGCATATTGGATTGTTTCCCAATTCAGTTTCTAATAAACAAGTAAACCAAACATTAGCAAGTTCATTTACTTTCCTTTCCAAACCTATAATCTTTTCCGCTACATGGCTTGGTAAACATGCTACTAACCTCGAGTCAGTTTGTGTAACTTTTTTTTTTTTTTGTACAATATTGTTCAGTTTTGCCACATTGAACATGTCATTGACTATACATGACAATTTCAGGTTTTCGCGGGCTTTGTGGTGGCAAATCTCTCGGACAAATCTTCTAACAGGGCAGAGTTGTAACAGTAATACATTAACTTAATAGGCACCAGAAGGTTATGCTTTATACACAGACTGAATGTGTACATAGAATATTGGGCCTTGGGGCCATTGGTGCTGCCTTTTTTTATGTACTGGTCATCTCAAAACACACAACCATATGAATTCAATCTCCCACACAATCATTAAAAAAAAAAAAACTACAAGGTTACATTTTTTTTTCTCGTTCTTTCCAGAAAGTTTTTGTTCCAAGAGATATTTTTCTTGCATGTGTTGTACAGCAAATGAATGAAGTTGAAGGCAGTTTTAGTATGTTTGTACAGCATTTGTGGGAGACGGAGAGTTAATGTAAAAATACGAAGCATAGCCTCGGAGCAAGAGCAGCTTGACAATCCAGATTCCCAACCCACCATTTGATAAAATCCTTGTTTGCCTGTAATTTTAGCTGGATTTTTTTTTTCCCTTTCTTTTTTTTAACCTTTTTTTTTTGAACGTGGGGTTTTTTTTTTGACCTTTACGCGTTTTGAAATTTTTATCGTTAAAAGGGTGTTGTTCTTGAAAAAAATTCAGTTGAATCCTTTATTTATCAGTAGTACAAAATCCTAATCTTTTGGTAGATCATGATAAATCTTAAATTTACCAATAAATCCTATATTTACTAATAGGACAAGAGAATAGGAAAAGCAGAAAAATTTGGGTAAGGTTTAGAGACTTCAGAATATAAATGCACAAGTTCAACTAAAAGTGAATGAATAACATAGAAGCGGCGTTACCAATGTTTCTGCACAGCTCCGCCTGGTCTGATCGGATTTACAAGAAGAAAAAATGTCTCGGAGCAAGGGGACCTTAGTGTGGTGTATGTCAATGGCACCGTGACACTCATTTTAGTGTTCTGACTGGGAAGAGCAAAGGGAGAGGCAGAGTAGGCTAGCGAAAAATGCCTATACCTTTTTATGGTGGAGTTGATGCTCCTATATATAAAATTTAGCTTAGATCCAAGTGTGGACCTGTGTTTGGCCCGTAACCCGAGTGTACTACTGTGCAGAGCCTAGGTGGCCAGTGACAGGTGTCACCATCTCTAAAGAAGGAAGATTGCCCAACAGAGAGCTTGAATAGTGCCACATGGTGGTCTTCGGGTGTGCTCTACTATTGTGTGATCTGGTCGGGGTCCAATCACCCGGCTGATACTAAGGAGTTGTTCTTCATGGTTGCTTTGGCCAGGGCGGGTTGGTGCTCTGCCTATGGTCGGCCTAATGTCGGTGCTCGGCATATGCTAGCCGATGCTCGGCCTAGGGTTGGTCGGTGCTCAGCAAATGACTGGTGCTTAGCCTATAGTCAACCAATGCTTAGCCTAGAAATTGGCCAGCGCCCGGCATATGGTGGCCGGTGCTCAGCCTAGGGTTGTCCCATGCTTGGCCTATGGTTGGCTGGTGCTCGGCCAATGACCGGTGCTCACGCTAGGGTTAGCGGGTGCTCGGCATAAGACTGGTGCTCGGCCAATGACCGATGCTCAGGCTAGGGTTAGCGGGTGCTCGACATAAGACTGGTGCTCGGCCTAGGGGTTGGTCGATGCTCGACCAATGACCAGTGCTCGACCTAGGGTCGGCTGGTGCTCAGCCTATGTTCGGCAAGTGCTCAACATAGAGTCGGCGAATGCTCGGCCTAGGGTTGTCTAGTGCTTGGCCTAGGTTGGCTGATGCTCGGCCAATGACTAGTCGATTGGTACCTGGCCTCTTTGGCCATTTAGTTCAAAGGGGTCCAAATTTCCAAATGGTCTTCTCATCATGAAGATCTCCCCCATAACACCAACCAAGATCAATTTAAAGCTGTCATATACTATAATGTTTGAACTAAAAGTTTTGGTTCAAACCAAAGTGTCAAACACCCTATGAACTTTATGGAACTTTATATGAGCGATGGTACCTTGGTAGTCACTGAAACTAAGATATTGAAATAAAATTGTGTTGAATTTTATTTCCTGATAATACATTATAAATTTTGAATTCAAATAAAAAAACTAATTATAGAACTCTGATTAAGACTCTCGTTGTATTACTTGACGCATATTTTGCTTTGCTGAAGTTCTATACGTCTAATCTAAAAACATGTCGTTTACTGAGCATTACATGTTCAATAAGAGAGACTTGGTATAATTTTTTAAAACGACCATCAAACTAAAATTGAAATTTGTTATACATGTAATAAAACAAATACAAAGAACTAAAGCATAAAATAAAGAGACACGAGAAATAGAGAAAAACAATCTTATTATTGATCATCTCATATTGTATACAAATATAACCGCTCAAAGGCTATATTTATAGGCCAAGAATTATAAAGTGAGAGAAGCTAAAGCAAGAGTTACAACAACAAAATAATACTAATAGAGTAGTAATTAGGAGGTTACGAGGTTATAAAATTCCAACACTAACGGTCATTAAGGTGAAGATAATGCAATTTATGAAAGTATCAGGAATATGAACATCCATACTAATAAACTAATTTATTCATAACAATACATATATATATATATATATTCAACTAAAATTTCATAGATTGACATATATATATAGGGCATTCTTTGTGACATCGAGAGCTTTTTCTGGGTTTTTTTTTTAATTTAATTCTGATTAGATAATTTGATCATATTAGAGAAGTGCTAGTTGTATTCACTTTCTCACTCTCTTTTACACTCTTTCCAATCACTGCTTGACAGTATACTCCACTGTGTTATTTTCTGTCTAAATAATAACTATAATGTTAGTGGATTCCACGTATCAGACAGTGATTAGAGAGAGTATAGAGGAGAGTAAGAAAGTGAGTGTTGCTGGTACTCCTCTCTTGTTGAATTACTATGTGAGTTTGTTTGGTTGGTGGGTGAGTGGAAAAAAACACAATATTATTTAGGTGTAAGGACTTTTTTGGTATTTTAAAAGTGGTGTAACAAGTATAATAGGGGTGGTTTAAGAAAGGATGTGTGAAAAGTAAAATGGAGGTGTCAATAGACGCACCCATGACATAACTGTGTTAAAGACGGATTACTATACTATAAAATGTCAAAGTTACTCCTACTTAAGTTTCCTCCTTCCGATCGTCCCATCTCTCTATTTGCATGCTTAACCAAGCAGTAATTTCATTCTATTACCAGGTTTAAACCTTTTTTGAAAACATAATCACATTTTATGAGGTTAATTTCACTATTGACCTTTAAGAAATACCAATTGTCTTATATTGACCTCTAAACTTTTAATTAAAACATTAATGGTCTAACTTTTCAAATGTTACACTAACAGTACCTTTGTAACATAAAAGTTAAAAACCTAACATATGTATCACATGGGCCAAAAGTGGTTCATTAATAAGAGATAATCTAATAAAATTACTTTTCTTTGCTTTAAGCGGGATTTTAAACCATATCACGTGCGCCTCACTTAATGAAGTATGTAGGTTTTTAACATTTTTATTGGAGTAATATCACCAACATTTAGAAAGTATAGGTACTATTAATATTTTTTGGGATGAAAAGTGAGATTAAGCCAATCTTATTCGGAGTAGGCGACAACAAGATAACAAACAGAAGCAAATAGGGCGAGTGAAGAAAGGGGAGGGTGCGGATCAAAAGTAGAAATCATCAGCTGAAGAAAACCATTCTAAGAGGTGAAGAAAAGAGAGAGAGATGGAAAAGGGCAAAGCAGTGATGGGGGTGGGTCGTAGATGGGCCGTTGACTTCTCTGACTTTTCTTCTTCTCCTTCCTCCCGCGACTTCTCTGATCCTCCTGGCTTCTCTCGCTCCTCTCTCGATCAGGTAGGTTCTCTTTCTTTTTCCTTTGAAATTTTGGGATTTTTTTATTTCTAATGAATTTCGGTATTGGGTATTTGTCTAGGACGATTCCGCTGTGAGTCGCCAAAAGAAGGATGCCGAAGCAAATTGGAAAGCCCAGGTTTTTCACTTTTTTTTTGTTTTTTCATTCCCAAGTTAATTTTCTCGTATAAAGGTCTTAGGGCTAACATAAAAGAGGGAAATAATTAATTCACAAAATTTCAATTCGATACTTTTTTCATGCGAGATTCAATTTGAATCTAAGCAGCTCATTCGTCCGATTGAGGATTAGCTAGCTCCAGAACTTAATTCTGGAATATAACGTGATTCAATTCGAATATATATGATCGTAACTGGAGTAGATTGTTCTTAACACTAAAAGAAAAAAGAAAGAAATTGATGAGTTGTTGGGTAAAGGATTGGAATTCATACTCTGCTCCGATTCAAACCTTTTTCACTATGGTGTTTTATTATACAAAAATTCAAAAAACATTGAATTTGAACCAAAAAGTTCTGATGCTTTAACCAGACGCACCATGAGCCATTGGACATCTTGCCCTATTATTCCTGTACCCGATTCTAGTGAATTTTCCTTTAGGTGTTGGTTTGCTGCTGAGAAACTAGACCAAGAGTGCGTTAATCTAACATTGTCATTGTCGTGCTTTTCAACAGAAAGCTTGGGAGGTGGCACAGGCCCCTTTGAAAAATTTGATGATGATGGGGTTCATGATGTGGATGGCTGGAAGTACAGTGCATTTGTTTAGCATTGGAATTACTTTCTCTGCTCTTTGGCAACCCATAAGTGCATTACAGGGTGTCGGAAAGGGTAGGAATGTTATACTAATTTTGTACTTGTATTTGTTTGTTTTGTCTTTTAAATCTCTACTTGTTCGTACTTTTAATTCTATATGCCTAGAATGACCAGTTAGAGAGGCAGAGCGAGAAAGCAATCAAAGGGTAGAATGTTTGTTACCTTGGTTCAAATTCATTTAGTTAATCTAGCTTATTAAAGGGTACTTAAACTTTTTCTTTCAAACTGTATTCCGAATATGTTACATTTTGTTTTGATTCTGCAGTTTTTGAGCCTTATAAAGACAGCAAGGTAGATCTCCTTGCCCCTAAGTTGCTCTTCATTGCCCTTAATTTGGGAGGTCTAGCACTAGGTGTTTGGAAGGTGAGCGATCGCCCCCATCTCTTTCAGTTTATATTATAGATAATCCTTGAAAAATTTTAGTTTGTACGACTTTTTGCTTCTCATCTTGGCAGCTCAACACTTTGGGATTGCTTCCTACGCATGCATCAGATTGGGTTTCATCCTTACCCCCAGCTCCGGTACAGTTCTTCTTAAGTAGATGAGTTAATTTACATTCAATATTTGCTTGGTATGATGATGGATGATAATGTTAGCGATTCCAAGAGTTATAGCATTTTGACTAATATTTGCATATGTTGAGTAACTTATTACTAAAGGACTTCTGGGCGGGTTTAATTTAAGGAGGACTACATCTTTAAAAGCTTGTTTGGTAGGAGGGAAAAGTGGTTGGAGGGATACGTGTTGGGGATTAGTGGAAGAATTTTAGGACCTGTTGTTGTTTGGTCTGAAGGTTTAGAGTAAAGTATGAATTGGGTGAGAGATTCAAAATCCTCTAAAGAGCCACAGTTTTCTTCCCTCCCAATTTGGAGGGATTTGTAGATCGAATTTATCTACTCAATTGGGCTACAGTGTCGAATTACTTTATTACTCCTTATTGAATGAAATCAAACTAATTTACAATAAAATGGTACTGCTTTACAGAAATCTTTTGTTTTCATTCCTTGTGTCAGAGAAGTGACTTTTGTTTTCTTTCCTTTCCTTTCTTTCATGCCAAACACCTAAAGAGAAGGGACCTTTCCTGCCCTCTCTATCTTCTTCGCCTAAGTTATCTACCTCTCACTCCTTCCTTTTTTTTTTTTTTGGATCTATCAAACAAGGCCTGGGTCTTTAAGTGCTAACTAAATGCTCTTTATACGTCTTACTGGTTTTTGAGGAGTAATACGAACAAATTTGTATGACAACAATATCTTTTTTATTTTAGCAGATAATTTAACTCTTATAAACGTACTGGGATTTAACAACAGTACTTCCATCAAAGTAGAGTTAAAGTGGAGTTGCATTTGATAATTATGAGAACTAAGGCATTGTTTACATGTAGGGAATAAAAAGATTTCTCTTTCCTTCAATTTATGTGTTTACTTGCTAAAATATGAATTTAGTTGTAATTCTTGATCTTCAAGTATACACTTGAATTAAATATTTAGTTACTTCTCTCTTCCTCATATTTTCCCTTGAATGTTTTCCCTTTCTGGTTACAATTCATAATGAATCGATAAACATCCCCTAAACAATAAACAGCGATAGCTAATAAAGAAAAAGTGGGAAGCAAAAGACACAGTTTATGTAGGATAGAGCATCTCTATTAAAAGAACAAGAATGCTTTCAGTTCGCTTGAAGGTGAACTAGTCAGGCATTATTAGAGGATCCAAGACATTTTACTAATAAAAAGAATGCTGTGTGGATTAGTTTCTGATCTGAAATAATATACTGGTTTTTTTTACCATAAAGGTTTAGGCTCTTGAATGGCACGATCTATTTACTCCAAAAAATGCATATTATAGGGAGGGCCATTAGACCAGTTTGAATTTTATTGCTGCTTGGCTCAGCGGCCAAAACTGAGCCTTATATGCTATTGATTTTTTTTTTTTATTGGAACTTTAGCTAATTTAGCAGAGATGGGTTTCATCTAATAACTTTTTCTTGTCTAATTTTCAGGAGGTCGAATATTCCGGCGGTGGTATTCACCTACGTTGATGTTGATTTAGCTCTTTTGTTTTAAAATGGATCAATTTCTGGAGAGAGCGAGTTAGACAATACCAAAGAAGGAGATATATACAGGCTTTGAGACTGTTTAGTGGCTGATGGCTTATCACAGTGGATGGAGGATGAGCCAAATTAGATTATTTTTTGAGTGCTGCTAATGAATGATGAAACTTGTTCCACCAAGACTAGTTTTGTAGTGCAATTGTTATCTTACTCATTTGAGAATGGTTAATTTCCTATTTATGACACGCCTTTAGCATGTTGATATTGATGGTAATATGATGCGTTTTAAGCAGAGGGAATATGAGAGTGATAGGGGGTAGAGCGTGGAGAAATGACGACAGAGGACGACAACAATATATAAAAACGACATCCACTAAGAAACTATAACCAAAAAAAGCGATAGACGTGACCCAAAAAACACTCAAAAAGTTACAAAGATAACAAACTATAAGCGGAAAAAAGTAAAAGCGACGTGAACAAAACGAGACTAGATGAAAATCCACAGAAAACAAAAAGCAACGGTAAACTCAAAAACGATAACTTCTTCAAACAAAAATAACCTTAAAGATAATAGTAAAAATTACACACAATGTGACCTTTTTTTAATACGTGAATTAAAATTTGTTTTTGTTTTATGAATATTATTTATATGTCTTTTTTTTTAATTACATATATTGAGAGTTTAAAAATACCTTCTAAATAGATTTTA
Source organism: Artocarpus heterophyllus (assembly GCA_025403435.1). Taxonomy (NCBI): domain Eukaryota; kingdom Viridiplantae; phylum Streptophyta; class Magnoliopsida; order Rosales; family Moraceae; genus Artocarpus; species Artocarpus heterophyllus. Next base: position 15,012,744 of record CM046334.1, read on the forward strand.
TCATGTATTTAGTTTTTTTTAACAAATCTTATTTTTCTCATAGTTGAGTTGTTGAAAAAAATAAATTGATATTACAGAAATATAGATACACTTAATTAATTATAATGTAACTTAAACAATAAAAAGAAATTATCAGTGTCATTGAATTACTTATGATATAATTTCAAAAAAAAAAAAACACTAGAAGCACTAAAGAAAAATGAATATCATTAACTTAATGTAATATTGTTTGTATTACCAATCTATAACGTTAGCATAACTCAAATAGCAAGCATCATTATTACTTGAAGTCTTAAAAAATAAATATCATTAAGTATCATTATCATTGCGTGTCGTTAACTCAATGATATAACAATTATACAACCTATAAGACACACAAAAAACTTAATAAATACTACATCATTAATTTAACTATATATCACTTAAAAAAACTCAAAATAAGACTAATGTAGAAAACAACCAATGAAAAATAAATAAACACTATTTTTAATCATGTTTTGCAAATATCAATTTGATATTAAGCAACAAACATCCGAATTTTAGGGTTTTTTTTTTTAATGATAATGATCCCACTGCATTGTGAAATATATAGTATCTCATATATATGTTTCATTAAACTTCTATGTAATAAATTAAAATTAAAAGTATGATTATTAAAGTCATTTATGTCTTTATATGTATACTATGGGACATAAAAAGAATATTCACAAACTGAACCACATTTTAACTCTATAAATAAAATTAGGACATATATCTTATTAACCCAAAATGACATCGACGGAAACGAGAATAAAGTGTAGAGAAAAGATAAAAATCGACAATAGCTTCAAAACAACACTAAAAACTATGACTAGTACGAACGATAACAAAGTAAAAACCAACTACTTAAGAAACGATAACAACGTAAAGACCAGAATTACAAATAAAGAACACTTATAGTCGGTTTGATATGGGGGTTCAAATTGGCGTGGTTTGAACTAGTGGTTTTAAACATATGTGGTTTTAAAAAGTGGTTTTGAACTGATGTTTAACATAAATAAAACATCACATTATGGAATTGGTGTTTGAAAAACTAGGGTTTATGAAGGAAAATGAGAATAGGGAGGGTTTTTATTGTAGAAAATGATTTGAAATAGTTAGAATTTAAAAGAGGGTCAAGTTCTCAAAACTGACAATTTGACCCGTTGTAATGATCCTCATCATTTTGAGCTTTTTTTTATTCAGCATACCTAACACATGTTTTTATGGGTTCATAAGTTTAAAATTAGTTGTTACAAAATTAAACAAGTAAATAAATAATTTTTTTTATTCAGCTATACCTAACACATGTTTTTTTATTCACCTAGTGATGTTTAAAATCTTGTACCAAATTAGTTGTTACAAAATTAAACAAGTAAATAAATAATTTTTCGATAAAATCTTAGATGTTGAATTTTAGAGTTATTCTTACTTTGTTGCTCAAGCTTTGACAACTGTTGTTTTACCCACTGAATTTTGAATTGATCTACTTAATCTTAAATATTAGAATTTTTGTTAAAAACAGGAGACTTAAGCGTGTTCACGTGATCTTTTCTGTTTGTTTTGAACGATGTAGACGTTACATCTACAATAAAATATAAACAGGTTAAAACATGATTTAATGTTTATTATATGAGAATTTGAGCCCTTAAATCACCATTATAGGATCTTAGCAGACTTAACAAACCAGGTTAGCATAATAATTAAAGAGAAACAGATTGAAAGCATTAAATAATAAGAAAATGCTGCAAAAATAAAGATACCAACATCGAATTTAGAGTGGTTCACTCTTGAATTAGAGCTATGTCCACTGTTCTTCACTATATGATGAAATGAGTACAAGATACAAGTGCAAGACTTGTAAAATGAAGAATTTGCTTGAAGTAGAGAATCTGAAACTATTTCTGCAGAGTTTGTGTATAGGATAATGCGGATATCCCAAAATGTAAATTTCACCCTCTATTTATAGAGGGTCTTTGTGCGATCGTGGGCTTCAGCTTGATGGAAGGAATGGATACAGTTGTGCTTATAGTAGTGAGACATGTGTCGGTCTCTGACAAGGTGTAAATATCTGGCCACAACTCCATGTTCCTTGTCGTGGCTTAGTGGATGCTTCCTGGTAACTGCCAAACTTACAATGTCGATTCTAACAAATTAACACTTAGCAGATCCGTAGCAGCAGACAATATATAGATCCATCCCAAGCAAACCAAGCTAAAACCTAATCAAACCGAAGATGTCTAACCAATCGATGCTATTATTCGAATGAATAATGGGTTGGCGATCCTAAAAGCAACAATTCGGCCTGAATCAACCATTCTTCTTGGGCTCGACTTGTTCTGATCACAGCTCGGATCTCTAGGGTTAGACCTTTGCTTAACGATTTGGGCCTAACTAAATCATACCTCAACAAAAGGAAATTTCTAACAATAAGGCCACATAATGACACTTAAACCCGTCTTTTTTTCCTCTATTTTTAATGAAAGTTCTAAACTTAGAGCTTAAGAGGACTAACTCATAATTTGAGGAATAAAGTAGGAGTTTTTAAAGCTTTCATTTGAGAGAGCGATTTGAACCTTTTTCTATAATTTGAATCATTTTTTGAACCATAAAAATAGTTCAAACGGCAGTTGCCAAAGCGCATGCAAAATTTAACAGGATAAAATGACAATGACCTTAAAATTTGGGAACACAGGTGGAAATAATTTTAAAGATATGACATTTAGTGCATGGATTTAGAGTAATTTAAACCATAGAGACGGTTTAAACTGGTATTTGGTAGAGTAATAATTGAGGTCTGTTCAAACCATAGAGGACATTTTTAAACCAACCAAAACCATCAAAATCCAAACTTTGCCCCCTAAGTTTACATAGATTGAATCATTTTCTACAGTAAAAATCATTCTCATTTTTGTTTTTCTTTTATAAAGCATAGTTATCCGAATACAATTTTTCGTTTTAAACTTGATGTGATGTTTTATTTTTATTTTAAACCTTTACATTTCAAACATCAGTTTAAAACTACCGTTTAAACCAAAACCCACTGTTTAAACTATAAAGTTTTAAATTACACCATTTCAAATCCGCGCACAAAATGAGACAAAAAGGTTATTATTATAAGTGGTCCAATTAGTGGGCGAATTAACGAGCACAAAAAAGATAAAAAAAATGTTGATTAACAGAAAAGGAGAGATGATTTACAAGAGAGAATCCATATGTATTTATTAAATTGGAAATATTAAAAATAAAAAAAGAGAAATTCTTTATTTCGAAATGTTTTAATACATGAGATGAATTTATTATTTCGATTTATTACTTGTTACCTTACTGAATTGATTTAAGCGGATTTACATACTCACCAAAAAGAATTTATGGGAAACTAGTGAATTTTTATTTACATAAAATCATTCGTATAACATATCGATTTTTTTAATACGTCTATTTGGTTCGTTTGAGCCGGATGATGGAAAATGATCTTTGTCTGGTTCTTTTTGAGGGATTGATAGAATAATTCACCTATCTATGGTCAGCAAAAAGGCTAAATTAGGAATTTCGCCACTGCCATTATCCCCAACCCCACACAGGCCCGAGGCCACGCACAAACACAATCCACAGAGCAGTAGATTCTTCTGCAAAATCTTGTACGGTCTCAGATGGAGATTTCACCCCAAGAACTGCTCCAATACAACGGCAGCGACCCGTCGAAGCCGATCTACGTCGCCGTGAAAGGACGCATCTTCGACGTCACCGCCGGAAAGTCCTTCTACGGCCCCGGAGGTCCGTACGCCATGTTCGCTGGCAAGGACGCGAGCCGTGCTCTGGCCAAGATGAGCAAGAACGACGAAGACATCTCTCCTTCCCTCGACGGCCTCTCCGACAAGGAGATCGGCGTCCTCAACGACTGGGAGAAGAAGTTCGAAGCTAAGTACACTGTTGTTGGTCGTCTCGCTTCTTAAGATCGTTATTGCTATAATAATTTAACTTCTATGTTTGTTCTGTCTTATGAATTGTGTAATTATTTTGTGGGATTTTACTTTCTGGCTTCTTGGTATCTCTATCTGTAATAAGGTCGAAAGTTTTCAACTTTGTTGATGTACCTGATACTGGATAATCTTGTTGCCTGTGTTTTATGAATGTATGGATATGGATTATAGTAATAAACTAACATGATCGATGATGCAATTTTTCTTCTTCTTTGTTGTTCTTTTTTTTGATGAGTATACAAGTGGAATCCAATTCATAGCCCTTTTCTGCCATATTAGGCTGGAGAATTCTGTAGTAGTGTTAAGAAATGTACCTTGTGTTAAGAAAATCAGTTTTAGAACTAGTGGGAAGGAATTTATAGGGCGTTTAGAAAGATGGTGGGAACTAGTGGTGGAAATCACTTTTAATGTAACATGTGATAGTTTTATACTATCATATTTTTTTTTGTTACTGTAGCATATGAGAGCTTTACACTGTTTATAACTGAGATTGTGGTAGGAACTGAGTGGTTCCCACCACTACCAAACACCCCTTTATTATAATTGTAGCCTATTTTTGTTTTATATTGTCGCATGTGAGACTAACAGTTGAAACTACTTAATTAGAATGACGTTGACAATCGAAACGTATTAGCTTTAAATCCTCAAATTTTTGTCATTCTTATATTTTTGGACGGCTAAGTGTCTTATCAAGTTGGCATTTTTTTTTTTTTCAACATTCCACTGTAGAATTCTTTGCAACATTTTAATAACTGGTGGTTTGTTCGTTTATGTTTCTTCATGTGATTTCTATAGGAGACCATTTTTGTTGAGGCAATCTATACCCTTAAGTGTGTCAATTGAATCCTGAGGGACCTCACATTGAGAGATAATGAACTGGAACCTGTCAAAGTGGGGACATGTTTGGGTTTATTGAGAGTTTGGTTTGCATTTGTTTATGACTAATTTGTAATGTGAATCTTTCGCATATAAGTTTCCTTCCGGTTTGATCTCTCTTTTTTGCGTTCATATGAGAAACTTTAGGCCATTTTAGGCTTGATCTTGAAATTCATGGTTGCTAGACTATGAATAGTATATGCCTCTTAAAAAATTTGTGTTCTCCTATTATTTCGTTTTCATTGAAGCACTTGTGTTTTGGCTTCTCGTAGTTGTCATTGTTGAAAGGGAAAACATAAGCTAAGCCTCATGTTTTCTTCTTGATTGCTTGTCATTGATGAAAGGGAAAATAATATATATATATATATATTTTCTTCGGACTACATCAAATGCTTATATTTTCGACTGTCTGGTTTTTGTTTCTAGTTGCCGGGATTGATCATTTCTTTTCAGTTTAGGCCTTTTTTTTGGGGAACTGTTCTACAGCTCAAGACTGTAGAAGAAATTGGCAAATAACTGGAAACTTAAATGCTCCAGTGTGTTCAGTTTCTCATTAAAGTTCTTGTCGAAACGTTTTCATTCTTCTTGTATTTCAGAAATCATAACCAAACAAACAATTAAGTCCTCCTATTTGGTCGCTAAGAAATGGTTGAGGTTAATTGCTGCAAATTGAAAACAATGGTAGCTTCAATCAAGCCTTCAATGAATCAAAACTCCCCTCTTTATCAACCTTGAAACCTTTTATTGGCTTTGCCTATCATGACAATTAATGGCCATCATTTACTTGGCACATGGTTTTCTATCTCTCTATCTTTCCTTGTTCTCCGTCGTCTGTCTTCTTTTGCGGGTTGGAAACATGGCACATGGACTTGCTCCTGGTATTGATTTCCTGTCTTCATTCCTGATGGTCATGGCCAAGGCCAAAAGGTCTCAAGGTAGAGTGACAAGAATTTCAGAGTTCTTTTAATTCTTGGCTGAAGTTTTGTGCCTTTAATCATAAGCACAGCGATTTAAGTGATGGGAAAGGCATGCCTGTTAGGGGGTTTTGGTATGCAATAATCCTGAAGGTGGGAATATAAATCTACAAGATTTTTACGTTTGGTACAAGAATTTTGATTTTTAAAGTTCTAGAAAACCTATAGGATTCATTTTACTCCATTTTAAGGTAATATGAATCCCACCAACAAGATAACATTTATGTTCCTAGAAATTTCAAAACCATAAGAATCTCACCTTTTTTTTTCATTATGATAATAATAAATAATATAATATAATATAATGCTATTAAATATTTATAATATTATCAGAACTTAATATTATTCTTTAATATTGATATTATATAAAATGATAATATATTATAAAGAATTATACTTTTATTATTATTTATATTCATATCTATATATTATTATTATTTACCATTATTATATATATATATATAATATTTTAGCATAATTATATGATTATTAAATATTACTATTATTATTATAAATTAATATTTTTATACAATATAAATATAAAAGTTATATCAATATAAAATAACAGTTAGACAATAAGGATGATAATAACATTAACAATAATAAAAATATATAATATATTGCATATACAAAATTTAAATGAAATATATATTATTAATTAATATTAGTATATAACATATATAAATACTATAACAATAAAATAAATAAAACTAATTTCATACTATTATTATAAGTTAATATTATTATTATATAATATAGATATAGATATTATATTAATATAAAATAATAATAATTTAATAATAAGGATAATAATAACATTAACAATAATAATAAAAACATAATAATATAATATCAATGTGAATAGTATAATATTAATATTAATCGTAATACCAATATTAAATTATATTAATACCACTACAATAATTATAAATATAAAATATAACTAAATATGTTTAATGTTTTTTATTACAATATTTTTATTTAATGTTAATATTAATATAAATAATAATATATTATTAAGAATTATATTTTTATTATTTATATCTATATTAATATATTATGTCTTATATACAACATTTAATATTAATATATTGTTAAATAATAATTCTACGATTATTATAAATTAGTATTTTTATATAATATAAATATAATATAATATTAATATAAAATATTAATTAATTAATAATAATGATAATAATAACTGTAATATTCATAGTAATATTAATGTTAAATTATATATAATATTATTTTATCATTCATATTTATAATATTCATATTTATAACATTAATATTCATATTATTTATAATATTCAAATTATATTTGTCAATAATACAAGATTCCTATATACAACCAAACACGGTGAATCCATAATTAAATGTCAGAATTCTAGATTGAGTTATTTAAGAACTTGGGCCCTCAAGTCACCGTTAAATGGATCTGTTAACTCGAGTTTGCGTGCAAGATTAGAGAGAATTGAGTAAAATAAAGCTGAAGTAAGAGTGACACACAGGATTTATAGTGATTCACTCTGTTAATAGAGCTACATCCACTGTAATTCACTATGATATTTTTTAGTATAAATTACAAAGAGTAAAGAAATGAGAAAGCAAATTAATAGGGTCTCAGTATCTTTTTTTTTTTTTGTGTGTCGTACAACAAAGCAGTCTTCCCCTTATATAGAAAATGAGGAAGGATAGTGGCTCTCAACCGTCTGACGGAGTGGGATAGAGCACCATAAGTAACCGCAATAGTGAGACACGTGTCGATTGGTGATAGGCTTCAAGAATCACGCCTCCCCCCATATTTCGGTCCATGACTAGACGTGTTATAACTACCTGTTCGTGGAGATAACTGTCAGTTCGAGACCATCGATCTAGTTGAACAAAGATGTGGAAAAGAGAATGAATTATCTTCAATGAGAGCAGAACGACTCAAATCACGCAAGACGATCGAATCAAGCGAACAATGCAAACAGTCAATTCGATTGGGCTTTAGGTTTACTCTATTTATCCGACTGATACCAACATTGGGCTGCAAGGGCCTGCTAGCAATTTGGACCTTATTAAATTGCACTCCAACAGATAGCCCCCCACTCCTTAGTCGATATAATTGACTATAGGAGTGAATGAAGACCAAACTTGACGGCACGTGCCTCTGATTAATATCTTACATCCGAACTTGAATCATTACCTTTCCTCAAGAAATTGCGATACTTAATTACTTGTAACACGTGTCATCATGCGAATGGCAGCCTCTGAAATATCACTGCAATGCTGACATACGTGTCTGATTTGAAAGGACGCTGCCTCGGTTTAAGCAAGAACTAGAAAAGACGCGTAACCCCAGCCTTGGATCAAATGGCTCTAGATCGATTTCAACCGTCGATCTGGCATCTTCAGGCAGTATATAACTCGCATTTTCTCTCACCTCTTTGTTTCGCTTCTCCCTTTTCAAACTCAAGGCTATTTTCCTTCTATTTCTCTTAGTTTCTCTGCGATTTTCAGGTAAGATTTTCTTCTCTTTTTCTAATTTTCTTGCGATTTTCTTTCCATAATCTTGTTTTTCTTCCAATTTTGAGCATTTTGATACCAAACACGCCTTATTTTCTGAGAAAATCTGCTATTGCTAAACTTGTTTGGCTATTGCGAGTCTGAAACAGTCACAAACTATTAGAAACCCTCTAGATCTTGGGATTCCTGAGCTTTTTGATCTCCAAACCCTAGTTTTCCTTTGATAGTCCTGTTTCTGTAAAAATGTTGAAGGTGGTTATCATTGATTCGAACTCCAATAGTGGCGAAAACTCTTAGTCGAGCAGCGACGAAAGGGAAGTCGATGAAATGATCTATCAATAAACCATGATCGAATCGAGCGTGATAATGACTAGAGCTTAGACCAGTGGGGAGGCGACAAACCAAGCAATAGAATGAAACTAGCCAGCAGGTCCCTTAACAAGGGTCGACTATATCAAACAGCTCAAAAGGAGGAAATACATTTCTCCAACCAAAGGAGTGTCATTCTTCACAAAGAATCCAGAGTCTGTTTTAATAGAAGGGGAATTACAAATGATCAGATCGAAGTACGGAATCCAAAACTTGGTCAAAATACGTTTACCTTATCCCAGGGAGTGAGCCGATACACAAAACGATAACTGGTTTTGTGTATACACTAAATGGTTTGAACTTGGCCTTCGACTGCCAATCCCAGAATTTATGATCAAGATCATCGGCCATTTCTACATTTCCATGACTCAACTTATGCTGAATGGGGTGCTTATAGCTCTTATGGTCTTGATAGAGGAGGCTGGAATCAATTTCGACATATACGATTACCTTAAGTGCTATTATCTGAAGCCGAACAGCAAAAATTTGGGCCACTTCTACTTTGTGTATACGCAGTCGAAGCAGCTCATAACAGAGTTTGTAAACATTGATAGGCACTAGGATGAGCGATACTTTTTTTTATGTCGATTAACTGCGACTCCTTTGAACTAACTACTCGATTTCCTTTTCCATTCGCTTTCGGTCATATTGGTAAGTATCATTATTTCTTATATCTCAAGCAGTAATTCCAACTAATCATAAGCAATATTTCTTTGCAGATTACGAATTGAATCATCTAGCTCCTATCAGTGAAAGGTTCCAAGCAAGGTTGGAAGCATTAGTAGCTTTAAACGGATGGACTTGGGCATAGATCTCATAGCCTGATTGACTCTAGAGGTCTTCGATTTGGAAGCGATTTAAAGAAATCCGCACAAGTATTTCTATCCGATTTTCGAAACGATTCGATTGGGTCTTTATATGTCGTGGTGTACTTCAGCGGTTATACGGCCCGTCAAAATATATTACACCTCTATTTGACGAGAACATTCATCTCGTAGAAGCCGCATTGCCAGCCATGAAGGTAACATTGCCCTCAATAGAAAATATGCAAAAGAAAAGACATACGGACAAAGCGACGAAGAAAAAGAAAAACGATGCTAGTGAACCGTCAGTCCAAAAAGAACTTGCACATCCAACCATTTCATCGGATCTTCCTCCACCTCCCCCTTTTGACATACAACCCCTACCATCTAAGAAAAGAAAGGGCGCTGAAACTTCAACTTTGACCTGGGACGCAGAACAGAGTGTTCCTGAGAAGACCCTCGACGTCCCAATAGATGTTAGTATCATGCAAGATAGGGAGGCGGCGACAAGAGCGACCATAAACTTTTACTTTGACAAAGATGAGGAGTTTCTTGATGGGAAGCTGTTCGCTTGGTTCTACAATGAATCGGCTGCAACATTGGGGCAGGTAAAGCTCAAGCACTTTAAATCTCTTTTGGCTCCGATTGTATTATTCCCACTAAAATTCTATCATGCAAGCTCTTCTACTTCACAATCTGTTTGCAAACAAGGTTGCTCACAAGTACGAGCAAGAAGTGCTGAAAAATAGGAAGCTTGAAGAAGAGTTCAAGAAAATGAGAACCGAGAAAAACAACAAGCAAAAAGAGCTTAATGACGCAACCGATGCCTTAAACAGGTTGAATGAGAAGGTGATAAGCTTGTCTAGCAGTCTTCAACTCTCTAAAGAAGAAAACGACGGTTTGAAGAAGACTTTGGCTGCGAAAGACAAGGACATCGAAGACATCAAGGAGCAGCTACTCGAGGTCCATGGCACTTCTTCCTTCAAGGCACGACTTGAGGCCTTGTTGGAATTCAAGTCAGGCCAACTCAACATCAAAGTTGTTGATGAAGAGATTAAGAATCTGCAAGAACTGCTATCTGAGGATAACTCGCATGTTCATGAAGAATCGGCCAGCCAAGACGTTCCAGCCGAGCCCTCTGCTCCCAAGTCCAATGCTGCTACGGTTCCAACTGGTGAAGTCATTGAGCCTCTAATCATCGAGCCAACCGAGGGTGAAAATGCTCAACCTATGGAGGGAGGAGATTCGTGAAAGATTTTTGTTTTATATTTTTGCTTTGTTTGTATCGAATAGCTTTTCATTTTCAAATGAAATTTAATATCAAATTTCATTAATTCAATTTCTTTTAACATGTTTAGTGATCAAACAGTTAGCCAATTTTTACAAAGAGGCCATCGTGTTATTAGAAAATGTTAAATTTGATTATCTTGCGAAGAGATTCCATAACAGTGGAAATTGTGTGGATACTTGCGAATCAAAATTCATTAACCATGCCACAATCACAGCGTATACTAAACTAGGTGGTCGAACCGTGTTAAAGCGAAAAGGATGGCATTATTCTATTTCACAAGTGTAGGTTCAGATTAAACTGATCTAGCCAGAGACCATGATTATAGCAACGCGAGCTGCTTTGATCAAACTTTTTAAATCCATAAGCGAGCCGTGATGGCCTTAGAAAATGACAGATTCAAAAAGCGTACGGATCGAGCTAGTCGGATCTGTAGTTGGGCCATAAAGATGGCTGGTCGGATCCGTCATGAAAAGTGTTCGGATAGAACTGGTCTGATCTAAAGTTGAGCCATGAAGATGGCAATGCGAGAGTTGGGATCGAGCTGGTCGAGTTCAAAGTGCGCCATGAAAATGGTAATGCGAGAGTTCGATCTAGCTAGTCGAGTTTGAAGTGCGCCATGAAGATTGCAATGCGCGAGTTCGGATCGAGCTGGTCGAGTCTGAAGCGCACCATGCAGATGACAATGCAAGTTCGGATCGAGCTGGTCGAGTTCAAAGTGCTTGTCACTTTCCTTGAGAACAAATCTGTTAATGAAAATCTTGAGGAAATAAAATTCAAATTAATAATGTGGCTGCACTCGTTTATAGCCCACGAGCTGCCTATATACCCTTGTGTAGGGATCAAGCCAAATGTAGTTCAATTACATAACAAAGTAAAATAAATGTTACATGTAGTACTTCCGTAAATGATTTGCATTCCAACTCTTGGTAATGAGGGATCCGTCCAACTTTTCTAACTTGTATACTCCGTTCCGAACAACTGACCGTATTCGATAACGTCCTTCCAAATTAGCTGCCAGTTTTCCAACGTTATCTTTTTTTGTATTCTAAAAGACTTTTTGAGCACAAGATCTCCTTCCTGAAACTTTCTGACCTTGACCCTTTGGTTGTAGTATCTGGCGGCGACTTGTAGGTAGCAACCTAGGCGATAGAAAGCTTTGTCCCTTTTCTCCTTTATCAGATCCAATGCATCTTGCATCAGCTCATTGTTTTTTGCTTTTTTCAAAAGAGAGTAATCGACTTGAAAATCTTGTGCAACTACTTCTGCAGGAATAACAGCTTCAGTTCCATATACAAGCAAAAAAGGGGATTCGTTGGTTCCTCTTTTGGAGTAGTTCGGTAGGCCCAAAGCACCATCGGAAGTTCCTCGACCCAACGCCCTTTTCTTGCCTCAAGTTTCTTCTTTAGGTTCTTGACGATCGTTTTATTCGTTGCTTCTGCCTGGCCATTTCCTTGCGAGTACCTTGGCGTTGAGAAGCTTAAGACAATATCCCAATCACGACAAAACTTCTTAAAGGATGAGAAGATGAATTGGGATCCGTTATTAGTGACGATCTCTCTAGGAACTCTGAACCGACAAATGATATTCCTCCAAATGAATTTTTCGACATCTAGTTCTTTAACGTCCGTAAACGCTTCAGCTTCGACCTATTTGGAGAAATAATCTGTAAGGACGAGCAAATACTTGACCTGTCTAGGAGCTGGAGGAAACGGTCCGACCATGTCCATCGAGTACTTCATGAAAGGATATGGCAAACTGACCGAGGAAAGCTCTTCTGCCTGTTGGTGCATAATGGGAGCGTGCCTCTAGCAGCTGTCGCATTTACGAGTGAAATTCTCATAGTCGCTCTGCATTGTGGGCCAATAGAATCCTTGTCTCTTAACCTTGTTGCACAATGATCTCCCTCCTGAATGATTGCCGCAGGATCCTCCATGAACTTCTCGAATAACTCTTTCGATCTCGTCTTCACCAAGACATCAAAGATAAGGTCCCGTGAACGAATGCCTGTAGAGCTTCCCATCAATCAGGAAGTACCTCGCAGCTTGAACTTTGATCTTTCTCGCAGTCTGCTTGTTTTCTGGTAACCACTCGTCACAGATGTACATTCAAATGGGCATCCTCCAATCTTCCCTTGGGTCGAGGTAGTTTGTTCTCTTGATCAGATCTATACTCGGTCTATCAATCCATTCCAAAGAGATTATTCTTCTTTCGCTAACTTCGATCGACGATCCCAAATTTGCAAATGCATCCGCCCTTGAGTTCTGTTCTCGCGGTACATGTTTTATTTCAAATTGATCGAACTGGGGCTTGAGCATGGATTATTCTCCTTTCATATTCGGCTTCGTTGTTCGTAGCTCTAAAACCTAATCGAAAACTCTACTCGATTTCCTCGCTAGTTGGGGACTTCAAAACCACTCCTATTCCTGACCCCTTCTCATTGCTCGATCCGTAGACTTGCACAATCCATGCCTCTGATCCATGTCCTTCAGGCTTGTGTGTCAATTCAACGACAAAATCTACAAGCACCTGCGCCTTTAACGCAGTCTGAGGCCTGTACTTGATGTTGAACTCCTGTTAGCTCAACTGCCCATTTCATCATTCTGCCGGAGACGTATGGCTTGTGCAAGACGGCTCGCATCGGATAGGACGACAACACGACAATAGTGTGGCCTTGAAAGTACAGACAGAGTTTTTGAGCCGACATGCGAGTGCAAGTGTGAGCTTTTCAATGACTGAGTGCCTCGTTTTAGCATCCAACATGGTGTGGCTTACGAAGAATATTGGTTTTTGGACCACATCTTTTTCTAGAACAAGGGTCGAACTCACTACTGTCTCTGAAATCGCCAAGTACAGGTATAGAGGTTCACCTTCTTTTGGCTTCAACAGGATCGACGGAGTCGTCAAATACCTTTTCAATTCTTGGAAAGCTGATTCGTATTGTTCGTTCCATTCAAAATTCACATTCTTTTTGAGCGACTGGAAAAAAGGAAGACATTTTTAGAACATCTGGCAATGAATCGACTTAGTGTGGCTACTCGACCAGTTAGTTTTTCAATTTCTCGTTTAGTTCTTGGTGAAGGCATCAATTGAAACGCTTTAATTAGATCAGGATTTTCCTTGATTCCTCGCTTCGTGACGAGATAACCTAAGAACATGCCGCTCGTCACTCCAAAAGTGCACTTCTTTGGATTCAGTTTCATGCCATATTTTTGAAGAATGTTGAAGCATTCTTGCAAATGCTAAACATGGAGATGAGCCTGCAAAGACTTAACCAGCATGTCATCGATGCAAACCTCTGTATTCTTATCAATTTGATGCTCGAACATCATATTGACAAGTTTTTGGTAAGTTTCTCCCACGTTCTTCAACCCAAAGGGCATGACCTTGAAACAAAAAATCCCTTGCTCCATTATAAAGGCAGTCTTCTCCTGGTCTTCAAGATACATAAGGATTTGATTATAGCTAGAGAATGCATCGAGGAAACTTAAAATCTCATGGCCAACTGTTACATCGACGAGTCGATCGATATACGACAATGGGTAACTGTCATTAGGTAAGCTTTGTTCAGATCTGTGAAATCGATGCACATGCACCACTTTCCATTCTTTTTTCTCACGATTACCACATTGGCGAGCCAATCAGGATACTGGACAGGGCGTATAAAGCCGGCCTCGAGTAATCTCCTCACTTCATCTTTGACAACGTTGTTTCGTTCGATTCCAAGCTTTCTCCTCTTCTGCCAGACAAGTTTATGGCCTGGATCGACGTTTAGTTGATGAGAGATTATACTCGGGTCGATTCCAGGCATATCTGCGTAGGACCATGCAAAACAATCGACGTTAGCTTTAAGAAAATCAATTAATTGATATTTAATACCCTTTTTGAGCTGTGACCCGATCTTCACTGTTCGATTGCTATCCTCTGGGTCGATCTAAACTTCGTTAAGCTGCTCCAGAACTAATTTGAAACAGCTTTGGTTGCGCGTCTCGTTTTGCCGAGTCGTTTGTAATTGCTATAAAGCCTTTTTTTGCTTCATATCGGTGACGTAACAGCTCCTTGCTGTCTCCTGGGGTCCTCGAATCTCCTGAATGCCTCGCTTCATCAAAAACCTTATCGTTTGGTGGTTCGTTGAAGGGACTGCCTTTATAGAGTGTATCCAAGGCCACCCCAAAATGATGTTATACCCTAAAGGGCAATCCATGATTAGGAAACTAGTTAGCTTGTTTTCTCCTGCTACATACACCAGAAGCTTGATTTTCCCCATGGTCGTCGTTGCTTCGCCATTGAAACCTACCAATGACGTCGGGGATTTTTGATTTCCTCTTCATCGATTTCCATTTCTCTCAGTGTTGAGAGGAACAAGATATTGGTTAAACTTCCATTGTCTACCAGTATCCTATTGATTTCATAGTTTGCAATGTTGAACTTGATGACAAGGGCATCGTCATGCGAAGTGTCAAGCCCAAAAGCCTCGTCGCTGCGAAACGAAATAATGTGCTCATAATGTTCACTATCAAGCGAACTGATAGTCGCTTGATTCGCTTTCCTTTGATGCGCCTTCGTTTGGTTTATAGAATCGCCACTGAAAGCTGAGCCTCCACAAATGGCTCCAATTATTTTTCTGACTGGTGGTGGTGATGGTGTCTTCTCATGGGCTTGGTGGTCTTTTCGTCCTCCTCGCTCTTTGTCGAGCCCATATATTTTTCTTCCTCGTTCAGAGAGGTACTCTCTCAAATGCCCTTTCTTGAGAAGCTCTATGATCTCTGATCGCAAGGCTTTGCAATCGATCGTCAAGTGCCCTGTATCTCGATGAAACTCACAATATTTGGATTGGTCGGGTGAACGGCTTGGTGCCATTTTTCCTGGCCATCGAACGTAATCTTTTCCTTCGAATTGAGCGACTAGCTCAGACGGCGACGTGCTGAGGGCATATTTTGGGGGAAACAATGGTCTCATTGCAGATTGAGGCCTGTCTTTTTTTCGTCGCCACTCTCTTTTGGGCGGTGTCCTAGTTCATCCTTGTCGATTCAGCTATTTCTGTTGTTTCTGACTCCATCTATTCAGGTCTTTTGTTCTTGCGAACTCTCGCTTGCATCTGTCATTTTTTTCCTCCAAGTCAATCCACCCTTTGGCTCTATTCAAGGCTTCTTAGATCGTCTGTGGGTAGTCTGAGCATATGCTATTCTTGAAGGGGGACTTGTGCAGGAGTCACTTTTTCAATGCCTCTCTAGCTATTCCATCTTCCAAATCTGAAATCTCTGAGAGTGCTTTGCTAAATCTTTTGATATAAGCCCTTAGTGATTCTCTCGGGCTTTGAATGATAGACCACAAATCTTTGGTCGTCTTCTCAGTCTTGATATGCACCGAGTACACCTTAATAAACGAGTCCGCTAAGTCTTTGAAGCTGTCGATCGATCCAGTTGGCAGGTTGCTGAACCATCAAAGTGCCAGACCTTTGAGCGACTGCGTAAAAAAATTTGCACATCATCTCGTCAAGAATAGAGTGTGGGCTGTTCGTGGCACTAACCATATTCTTATACTGCAGTAGGTGGTCTTTTGGATCTGAAGTTCCATTGAATCGAGTGAACACGAGGTTTCTATACTTTGGCGATACAACCTAAGTGATCCTCTTTGTGAGTAGGGTGTCTCGAATGTTCTTTAAGATGTCATCCACTGCAGGGGTCTTGTTCGTGGCCTTTGAAACCTTCTGCTCGATTTTTTCTTCTACAAGCCTGGAATTCTGCTTGAGCATCTCTCTGATCATCAATTGGATAGACTCAGTGGTCATTGAAGTGACAGCTGGTGCTTCTTCAGATCGAGCAATCGGTTCTGACCCTGCGTTTCTTTCAATCGTGTCATCAGTTCGATTGAACTCCACGTGAGTACTCATCGTAGTAGTTGTCATTGCGGGGGTAGTTCTGGCTGTAAAAGCTACTGGTGTAGTTACTAGTGCTGGAGTTGAAGGTGTGTACAGAGGCTGCATCCTCCCAATTGGGATGTAGGGCTGCCGGGTTCCTGGCTGTGGCATTTGAGATTGCCACTATGCTGTTGACGATACTGGAATAGTCAAATATCCATAGTACGAATAGTAGTATGATTGTGAAGCCATCTGGGAGTTTTGATAACTAATTTGGCTTCTCAAAGCCAAATTCTCGCTGCTGAGTTGCTCCAACCTTCTGTCACGTTCTTGAGATTGAGCTGCTTGCTCCTGGTAGGACTGTACAAAAAAACTGAAAAATCGAAACCGACCGAAACCACTTGAGAAAAGACCAAAAAAATCAGTTTCATGAAAACCAAACAGGTTCAATCTGTTATGGGCGGTTCGGTTTCAGTTTTGACTTTTTATAAACCCAACCCAACCAAACCGAACTGAACCAAAACCGAAGGCCTATTCTACTCCAAAGCTAAATAATATTTTTTTAGCCTATTTCGGTTTGGTTATAGTATTTTTTTTAACACCATTTCAAAAAGAACCTAAATAATACACAATATATTGTACTATTTTAGCAATTCTTTAACAAAAAAATAAAATAAAATGTGGTAAACTAATAGTACGCTTCTTGTATACCATTAGATAACCTTTTTCACAAAACCGAACCGAACCAAACCGAACCGAACAAAACCGACCATGAACGGTCGTTAATTGACTGAATACTCTTGGTATGCGGTGCGGTTTCGATTTTGCAATTCTAAAAATCGAAAGTTGCGGTTCGGTAACTGAACCGACTAAAACCGACGAAACCGAACCGAAGAACACCCCTAGCTCCTGGAGCATTTTTTGAAGGGCCTCGACTTCTGCTGCAAGTGCTTCCATTTGTCGGTTGTCTTGGGAAATTAATTTAGTCTCTTCAATTGTGGTCTCCAAAGTTTGCTGGTTGTTGACATTGTCTGCCATTTAAATCCGAGTCTAAGACCCTGGAGTTGATGACTTGAAGGCCCCACGATGAGCGCCAAACTGTAGATGGTGAATCTACAATTAAATGTCAAAATTTTGGATTGAGTTATTTAAAAACTTAGGCCCTCAAGTCACCATTAAATGGATCTATTAACTTGAGTTTGTGTGCAAGATTAGAGAGAATTGAGTAAAATAAAGCTGTAGTAAGAATGACACATGGGATTTATAGTGATTCACTTTGTTAATAGAGTTACATCCACTGTAATTCACTATGATGTTTTTGAGTACAGATTACAAAGAGTAAAGAAATGAGAAAACAAATTGACAGGGTCTCAGCATCTTTTTTCTGTGTGTTGTACAACAAAGCAATCTTCCCCTTATATAGAAGAAAATGAAGGATAGTGGCTCCCAACCGTCTGGCGGAATAGGATAGAGCACAATAAGTAACCACAATAGTGGGACATGTGTTGATTGGTGATAGGCTTCAAGAATCATGCCTCCCCCCACGTTTCGGTCCATGACTAGACATGTTATAACCGCCTGTTCGTGGAGATAATTGTCAGTTCGAGATGATCGATCCAATCAAACGAAGATGTGGAAAAGAGAACGAATTATCTTCAATGAGAGTAGAACGACTCAAATCACGCAAGACGATCGAATCAAGCGAACAATACGAATCGTCAATTCGATTGGGCTTTAGTTTTACTCGATTTATCTGACTGGTACCAACATTAGGTCACACGGGCTTGCTAGCAATTTGGGCCTCACTAAATTGCACCCCAACATACAGTAATATATTATTATTATGAATCTAATAGAAGATTCTTTTGTACAATCAAATGTAATAACATTAGTTTTCTGGGATCATATTGTCTATTATCATTTTCCTAAGAATATGATTCATTTTATATTGATTACTATATACTAAACGCCCCTTATGATTATAGGGATTACAAATGTGAATTAAATAATTAGATCATGTTTTCACTTGCTTAGGTGGGGGCAGGGGGGTGGGCGCCTTTGCCTATGTTTTTGAAAGATAGATTTCGTCATAATCAAAAAATTATGAAAATTTGATAAAAACTATATATTTGATTGTTTAAAACAAAATTCTATCACTAAGGTATGTTTTTATATCCCACCGTAAAATTTTCCAAAAATGATAGATATTTCTCAAAGTTTAATAAAGGAAGCTATGAACACATGACTTTGTTTACCATTCACCAACACATGATACAGATTTTTCCAAATAAGAGGACTTGAAATTCGTCTAACTAAACGAGGGAAGATCATGACGTGATTGTTAAGCAATGGATTTTCATGACCCTTGAAAGGTTATTACAAGACACTCTCCTTCTTGCAAAAAGACTAGTCTTCTCATTGAATGGACGAATACTTGAAGACGGTTGCTTTCAGTTTAGTTTAACAAATCCACACACTTCGTCGTTTTGGGAGCCAAAAAAGATGAAAAAAAAAAAAAGTTAAAGCTATATGGGATTTTCGTTTTTGTTTTTTGTTTTGTTATTTTTATTTTTATTTTCATTTTTCATTTTTATTATTTTAAGAAAGTCCTGCGCATCTGTAGTGCACTTGTGACCAAAAAAAAAAAAAAAAAAAATTCAATCAGAATCGTTAGCTGTAGACAATTTTGACCACCGATCATCAATAAACAAATTGAATCGTTGTCAATCAGATTTTCCTTTCTCCTTTTCCAATTTCCACCTGAACTGATTCAACTGAAAAATTCCTTTTTGTTTGTTTTTCTTCCCCCAGTATTGAACGAACTATACACTTTTTTTATATTCCAAAAAAAGAAGAATGAAAATAGAAAACACAATAAAAATAGTTTTATTTTAAAAAATAATTTTTTAAAAAAAATTATGCTAAAGATGTTTTTAAAATTTTTATTTTAAAAAATATGCAAGATCATTTCCCAAAACTACTAAAATAATACGAAACGGGATTATTTGTAATTAAATAAAAAAATACATTTGTTTTCTTCCTTGAGGGCAAAAAAATAAAAAGAAAATAAAGTGAGAAGAAAAAAAATTCGTCCTTTCTGCTTCCCTTCGTCAGCAAGTCATTCCCAAAGACTCTAAAGCCTTCGCTCGCTTTTTCTCACTGGTAACATCGTGAAGAAAGATCAGGCGCTAAACACCCACCAAAATCCAAAAAGAATACATCCAATTTCAAAACCCAATTTTTTCTTTTCCTCAAACGACTCTTAATCTAATCTCAGATCCTCTTTCCCAACCCAACCCAACCCATTATTTTC
Source organism: Artocarpus heterophyllus (assembly GCA_025403435.1). Classification (NCBI taxonomy): domain Eukaryota; kingdom Viridiplantae; phylum Streptophyta; class Magnoliopsida; order Rosales; family Moraceae; genus Artocarpus; species Artocarpus heterophyllus. The sequence goes on from CM046334.1 coordinate 15,032,739, forward strand.
TTCCTCAAAACTTAATAAATCTCACTTCCATCCTGATATAGATTGACACAGTAAAGAATCACGGAATCGAAACCGATCTCTTCGATTCCCAAAATCAAAGCTAATTTCTTCCAAATCTCGTCTGAAAAAAATGACCCCAAAAAACAACCCTCCTTACACAAACCCAAAACCCTGCGAGCATCTATCCGATTACAAGCTCAAACAAGGGCTTAATGGCTACAAATTCCTTCAAAAGTTCCTCAGGACCACCCCAAATGGAAGGACAAGCCTCGAAAAGCCCTACACAAAGGTACCCACTTGCGAGTACTGTAATGGGTATCGGGGAAGATTCTATTTTTGTCTTGTTTGCTCGTCAATCTCCTGCTTAGATCACATCCCTTTACATAACCGATCTAATAACGGCCATGAAATAGCGGTGGACGTTGAAAGGGCCGAGCTTTATTGTATGGTTTGCTGTGATCAGGTCTATGATCCTGATTTTGACAAGGCTGTGATGTCCAAACATAGAATAGATATCCCAAATGTTGAGAATGATGGGAAGAGTATTGGGGAGAGGCTTTATAAGAGGAAGAGATCGGTTTCTGGGGTTAGTGTTGGGGTTGGTGTTGACCAGTTGAGGGATTTAAAGGGTACAAAAGATTTGATTTTGATGAGGGATCGGAGGGCTAAGTCGTGTTATCCGTTGGGTTTGAGGGGATTGAACAACTTGGGCAATACTTGTTTCATGAATTCTGTGTTGCAGGCAATGTTGCACGCCCCTCCTTTGAGGAGTTACTTTTTGACCAACCAGCATAACCGCGAGACTTGCAGGAAGAGATCGGCGGACCGCCTTTGCTTGCCTTGCGACATTGATGGTATTTTCTCGGCTGCTTTTTCGGGTGATCGGTCGCCTTATAGTCCTGCTCAATTTCTTTACAGGTCTGCGTTACAGCATGTCTTTAAATAGCAATTTTAGTTGAATGAGGCAATGAGCATATGTTTAAGTCAAATGGTCGAAAATATTTGCAGTTTTTTCATTTTTTTAAACTCCGTTAGATTCCAGATGGCCTTGTAAGTTATCGAGTTTGGAACTTATTATATAATTTAACCAATTTGAGGGAGACCTTCATATTCCAAAAGTTTTATTTTGCTGAGTGGGCCATCTAATTTAAATGTCTTCCGTAGATGCTTCAGTGAAGATTACTAATTGACTCATTTGTGCGTGTTGTAAAATGTTTCTATTCAATGTGTCAATATGGAGTTCGCTTGAATGCAAGGGTTTGTCAGTGAGAATTTGCATGTTGGTGCTGGAAACTTTTTAAATCTTTTGTGCTTACTTTTTCTTTCGATTGAGTTATTGGTGAACTTACTCTATTAGTGACGAAATTTTATTTTTACTTCAAGTTGGTGGCAGCATTCAGCTAATCTGGCTAGTTACGAGCAGCAGGATGCTCATGAGTTCTTCATTTCTTTGTTAGATGGTATTCATGAGAAAGAGGGTAAAACAAAGAACCAGAATAGAGGTAATCTAATGTTTAAGGATATTGTTCTGTCATCTGTGTTGTGTTCTGCGATGCTAAAGCATGGTCATGTCACATTTCTTGAGATGTTCAAGTCACGGACCACACATGAAATCAAATTGAAGAATCTGAGATTCTTTGTTGTTGATGCTAGTCAAGAAGAATTAAGAATTTACTCAATTTAGTACTAATGAATGATTTTCTATTACATCTTGAAGGTGGTGGAAATATTAAGATAATTGTATGGGGGTCGGTGCCAGTAGAAGTTAGGTTTGGTTGAAGCATTTGTTATGTTCAGTGCTTTGAGCTTTCTGTTTTCATCTCATGAAAAGTCCTCTTCTTTTTCACAGAACATGGAGATTGCCAGTGCATTGCTCATAGGGGTTTCTCAGGACTGTTGAGATCAGATGTTACATGTATGACCTGTGGATTCACTTCAACAACGTATGACCCATTCGTTGATATTTCGCTTAACCTCAATACCAGCAATTATTCTATGGCTGATGTAGGAAAGAAGCCTGTCAAAACAAATGAAAGCAGTAGTACATCAACTCTTTTAGGTTGTTTGGATTTGTTTACAAGACCAGAGAAGTTGGGATCGGATCAGAAACTTTATTGTCAGAACTGCCAAAAACGGCAAGACTCATCAAAGCAAATGTCCATCAGAAGGCTACCGTTGGTTTTGTGTCTTCACATAAAACGATTCGAGCACTCCCTGATCAGAAATATGTCGAGAAAGATTGATAGCTATCTGCATTTTCCTTTCTCGTTGGACATGACACCCTATCTATCATCTTCAATTGTCAGAAACAGATTTGGAAACAGAATCTTTGCTTTTGAGGGTGATGAATCTGATATGTCCACGGAATTTGAGATTTTGGCAGTGGTCACTCATTCCGGAACACTAGAGTCTGGTCACTATGTGACTTATTTGTGCTTAAGAAATCAATGGTACAAATGTGATGACGCTTGGATTACTGAGGTGGATGAGGGAATTGTAAGAGCTTCCCAATGTTATATGATGTTTTACGTGCAGAAGATGCTTTGCCACAAAGCGAATGAGAATCCAAGTCACTTAACAACTTCCTCGAAAGAGGAGGCATTTCATCGGGCTGCTGGGTTCTGCTGAAGAGAGTGCCACACAACTATAGACTGAAAGTTGGCCGGTTGAAAAGGGCTTTACACATGCATTTCAAGGCTACAAATCGGACAAGAGAGTGAAGGAGAGAACTTTCCTGGTTCTTTAGTAGAACAAATCATGATTCATATCCCACCTGTCATTATTGGGATACAATGTGAAAGGCAACTTGGAACTGCAAATTTATGAAGATCGCAGATCCAGAGTGGAAGTATACTTATACAAATTCAAGATAATCACATTGCTTTGTTTATGGCTATCATCATGAATGGTTTTGCCAAAGGGGATTTTGACCAAATGTGCGATTCAACTTCCCCATACAAGATTCTCTCTCGGAATTCTTTGACTGCCATGTACAACACAAATAATTATAGGGCCTCATCAAACAAAAATAAGTCATTATAATAGTCTTTCATATTCCACTCGGTGTTTCTCTTGAGATTTCTATGGGGCAATATGTATTTATATTCATTTTGATTTGTTTCTAGCAAGAGAATTCATCGTGCCGTTTTATTTTTCTTTGGCGTGGGTGGTCTCTGTACTCCCATTTCTGGCATATTTGTGGAAATACGACACAAAGTTCAAATGTTGTCTTTCCTTAAAACTGTACAAGGTATGTTTAAATTCTGAGTTTTGTGTGGAAAATTCGATTTGTGTCATGCGACCTTCTTATTGGCTAATGGCAAAAAAAACTTTTATTGAAGAAAAAGATTTAAGCGTTAGTGGTTACAGAGGGAACCACTTCCCCTGGCAAATGGTCAGCCAAAAAACCACTACGCAAAGCCACACGAGCTAACTCGTCAGGAATACAATTGTAACATCAGAAAGAATGCTAGGTTTGTTGAAACACAGGCAGCACTATCCAGTCTGCAGGAGCAGCTTTAGAGTGAAGGGCTTCAATGCAAACCTAGTCATTCTCAAGTATGAAGGGCTCATGGAAAGTCCCAGCAATTGCATTAGCAAACTGACAGGCCAAAAGCTCTGCCTCCAGATCTGAGATCGCAGGACGGGTTTTCCTTGAAGTCCTTGAAGTCATCAGTTGCGCCCTATTCACATCTCTCAACGAAATCCCAATCCCGGCTTTCCAATCTTGAAAGTTGCATCGCAGGCCGCCACCTGCCTAGTGTTCAACAACTCATCCTGCTGAGAAGGCAGCTCAAGTCGAATTGCGATATCTCTTGGGGGATGTACGCTTCGAAGCACGAAAGTGATCAGCAAACAAGCATTTGATCTTAATGAGAACTTAATCAGCAATCGGAGTCTCCCCGCCAAAGAGCGTTTCATTTCTTACCTTCCACGTCTGGTAGCAGCAGATAGCAGCCCACAGTCAGGTGCTAGTGAGTAGTGTTGTCTTTGATATTCTAAGTTCGTGTGTTGATCGGAATTGTGAAAAAATTTATTGGTTTGCACATTTCATAAATAAATACGTCTTTTCTCATTTTATCCTTGAGGGCCGAATTGCAGACAAGTTGAAGTCGAGTTTTTTGCTCTACAACTTATCTTTTTTCTTTTGGATTGTTCTTATTTTTTACCTTTGAGGAATTAGGGCCGTCTTATTTTGGCCTTTGACGCTCTAAATGACACAAATTTAACTTCTAAAGTGTCAATATGAGACGCTAACAGTTTTTTATCTCTCAAATGTTAATTTTCTGACTATTCATGTGTCACGCTCCGGAGTACGGGAGGTGACGTGGCAAATTATTTAAATTAATTAAAAGAGAATTTAATTAAAAGTCAAGAGTTTAGGAGTTGGATTAAATAATAAAATATGAGGTTTTCAAAACAACACCTTATAAAAGAGTTCATATACATTAGGCAATTGAAATCATTAAACGAATAATAATAAAACTATAAAGTTGCGAGTATGGGTCCCACAGACCCATAACTTGTGCACACACATGGTACTGACAATATCATAAATACAATCACAGTCCAAGTATAAGTAAAGTTAAAATCCTACATGCCTTGATTTAAAGAATACAAATAAATTTACTAATCCTTCTATTGCTCATGGGTCCTGTCCGTTGAATTTTCTCCAAACCTAAATGGAAAACCACTTAGAAGGGAAAATTTAAAACAAATAAAACATGAGCGAAAGGCTCAGTAGGACTATGTTTTATAAAATAATTTAATTTAAAGAAACATTTCATTATTTAGGAAGTATTTAAAAGAAACCTTAAATGAATAAATAAATAAATAAATTTGAGTAAAACCGTTCTTACCCAGAACAGTTTACTCGCACAACCAATAATACCATTTTCCTTTCCTAGGCAAACCATAATAATATCACCACCGTAGTGGCCCAGCTGGGTTTCAGGACCTGCCCCCAAGGTCGATCGCTACACGACCCGATCTCTGATATGGCATCATGCCTATATGTTTGTTATCATCATCATCCAAAACCCAATTATCGAGTGTTGTCGTTTGCATTCATTATGAAGTTCATTTCAGTTCACGGTATATTAAAATATAGCCGATAAATTTATTTTCATACAACCGTTGAAAACATTTTAATAGAAATTCTTTTCAAAGCCAAATCATTTTGAAACTAGGCTACCAAGGAATAGGATAGAAGTCCTACCTCAATACTCGTGCCAGTGCCCCACACCGAAATCCCGGTCCGCTATACGTTAGCTCCGCGGAACCACAAACGATCCTAGATACAAGCTAAGTCGATCAATATCTAGTTCGAGACATTCTATGTTACTAAACCATTTCATGATGTCCTAGTGTACCATTTATATTTTAAAATCATTCTGTAAGGTTGGAATTTAAATCGGGGTTCAAAACAGTGAAAACGAGTGAAGAATCACAAAATTTTCCATGCTTCGACTGGCCTGCCGGACTCCCTGCTTCGGCCGGCCGAACTGCACAGTTCGGCCTGCCGGAAGCCAAGTTCGGTCGGCCGAACATTCCCAGGTTCGGCCTGCCGAAGAGATGAACACTGGCCTGCCGATCGCTTGATCTGGCCTGCCGAACACGCAGTTCGGCATGCCGAACTAGAAAAACCCAGAAATCCAGCCACGGGTTTTCGATTCCCCCAAAATCTAAATCTTGATTTTAACCTATTTTTCTCAAATCCCAGGCATGGAAAACAATCATAGTTGATAGAAAAACATACTAGAACACATTTGAACTAATTTAAACAAGATTTAAACTCAAAAACCTCAAAAATCTGAAAATGAGAAAATGAGGAGAAAAATGAAAAATCTTGAATCCAATCCGTTTTTCTTCAATCTAAGCTTAGATTCTAGTTTTTCTAAGTTTATTTAACTCAAATCGGAGGTTTTCTAAGTCCAAGCAAACCTAGATTTCAAAAATGCACAAAATTGAAAATTTTAAAAAAAGTTTAGAAATTTCAAAACTAACCTTGAATCGAAGCTTCAATCCGCGTTCTTGGTAGCCAAATCATGTCCCCGAGCTTCCTCCTTGCTAACCCGAAGCTTGGATTCGAATTTGATTCAAAAATTTGAGAGAGAAGTTGAGGGAGAAAGGAGAGACCGAGAGAGAGTCACGGGAGAAAAGAGAGAGAGAGATCTGAGAGAGCGAGGAGAGAGGAGGAAGAGAGAGAATAAATAGAGAGAAACGATAGGCGATTTTACTGTGTGAAAACTATGTGCCGCCCACGGTTTTGTAAAATGGAATATTTTTAACATTTTACAAATTGTTGTGTTTTAAAACTCAAAATATTATTTTAAAGCAATATGAAATCATTTGAATTCATCAAATTAACAAAACAACCAAAAATTCAAAATCCAAACAAGTAATCAAATTAATGTTGAAACATTAATTATGGCACACTAATTCATCATTTATATTACAATAGCATTAAATAAATTCCAGGCGTTACAACTCTCCACCCCTAAAAGAAAATTTTGCCCTCGAAATTTACATCTCATCTCAGAAACAAAACAAATGCGGATACAATTCCCGCATACTCGACTCTAGTTTCCAAGTGGCTTCATCAACCCCATGATGCTGCCACACGACCTTTACCAACGGTATCTGATGACGACGCAAACTAATTACTTTCCGGTCGATAATCTGAATTGGCACTTCCTCGTAGGTCGTATCCTTATGAACCTGCACATCGCCAAATGAAACTATCTTACCCTACTCAGGCGGACACTTCCTAAGCATAGACACATGAAACACATCGTGATCATGAGAGAGTCCGGACGGAAGATCAAGCCGATAAGCAACCACACCAACACGCTAAGTGATCTCAAACGGCCCAATATACCTCGGCGCGAGCTTTCCACTCACTTCGAACCGTATGGTTCCCTTACGAGGCGATACCTTCAAGAGAACGAAATCTCCAACTGCAAACTCTAAGGGTCTACGTCTCCTATCCGCGTAACTCTTTTGTCGACTCTGAGCTGCCTTCAATCGATCTTGAATTACCGTGACTTTCTCGTTGCTATCACAGATCTCATCCGGCCCAAGAATAACCCTATCTTTCGGCTCGGCCTAACACACAGGTGACCGATACGGTCGCCCATACAACGCCTTAAATGGTGCCATACCGATACTCGCCTGATAACTATTGTTGTTTGTGAACTCCGCCAGATGCAAACATTGCTTCCAATTCTTGCCGATGTCCAACGCACAAGCACGCAACATATCCTCGAGAATCTAAATAACCCGCTCAGACTGCCTATCAATCTGAGGATGAAATGCCGTACTGAAGTTCAAATCCGTACCTAAAGCCTCCTGAAAACTCCTCCAGTACTTAGCATTAAACCTGGTGTCTCGATCAGAGGTGATGGACAAAGGAACTCCATGCAACCTCATAATGTTCTGCAGATACAAATCCCCGAGAACCTTCCTCGAACACGTCGACCTAAACAAAATGAAATACGCCGATTTCGTCAACCTGTTGACCACGACCCAAACTGCATCATGCCACTGCTCCGTCCTCGGCAAACCTGTGAGAAAATCCATCGTCACATGCTCCCATTTCCACCCTGGAATAGGAAGCGGCTGAAGCTGACCTGCAGGCTTCTGATGCTCGGCTTTCACCTGAAGACACGTCGAACACTTGGCCACGTACTCTCGAACATCTTTCTTCATGCCTCTCCACCAATACTGCCTCTTCAAATCGCGATACATCTTTGTGCTCCCCGGATGAATAGCGAACTGAGACCTATGAGCTTCGTCCAAAACGGCTTTCGTCACCTTGGCTATAGCTGGAACTGCAAGACGCTCCCGAAAATACAACGATCCATCTGCATGCACGCTCCATTCTTCAAACTGCTCCCCGTTCTGAATCCGCGACCAAATCCCTTGCAAATGCCGATCCTGCCACTGACTTTGCTTCACCATCTGAACAAGAGCTAGGGTCGCTTCTACATGATATACCGAAACTCAATTACAGTCTTTATGATACCGTAGCTTATACTCGCTCACTGTCGCATCCCTGCTCCAGTCCTCAAAAGCCAAACAAGCAAGAATCCCTGAAGACTTCCTGCTAAGCGCATCCGCGACCACGTTAGCTTTCCCGGGATGATACTGTAACGCAAAATCATAATCCTCCATATACTCTATCCATCTACGCTGCCTCAAATTAAGATCCCTTTGAGTAAACAAATATCTCAAACTCTTGTGATCGGAGAAGACCTGAAAAGACGCTCCATACAAATAACACCTCTAAATCTTCAGCGCATGAATCACCGCCGCGAGCTCTAAGTCATGAGTAGGATAATTTTGCTCGTGAGGTCGTAGCTGTCTCGATCCATAAGCAACTACATGTCCATGCTACATCAACACGCACCCAAGTCCGCGCCCTAAAGCATCCGCATGACCTCATACGGCTCGTCGCTGCTAGGAATAACTAACACTGGAGCTGAACTCAACCGGTTCTTCAATTCCTAAAAAGCAAGCTCACAATCTTCATTTCACTCAAACCTGACATTTTTCTTGATCAATCTCGTCAACAGAGCTGCAATCTTTGAAAAATCCTTTACAAATTTCCTGTAATAACTAGCAAGACCTAAGAAGCTGCGAATTTCTGCTACATTCCTTGGTCGTTCCTAATCCACTATAGCTTCAATCTTGGACGGATCCACAGAAATACCATGCTCCGAGATGACATGACCCAGATACATGACCTCAGTCAACCAAAACTCGCACTTTTCCCTCTTAGCATACAACTGGTGCTCTCGCAGAGTCTGAAGCACGATCCGAAGATGCTGCTCATGCTCCTCCTAAGTCTTAGAATACACAAGAATATCATCGATGAACACAATCACGAACTGATCCAAATATGACCTAAATATCTTGTTCATCAAATCCATGAAAGCTGCCGGAGCGTTCGTCAACCCAAAAGACATAACCAGAAACTCAAAGTGCCCATACAGAGTACTAAAAGTTGTCTTGGGAATATCCTCTTCCTTAATCCTGAGCTGATGATAACCCGACCGCAAATCAATCTTTGAGAAGTACCGTGAACCTCCCAACTGATCAAACAACTCATCAATCCTAGGCAAGGGATACTTGTTCTTCACCGTAACATGATTCAGCTGTCGATAATCCACACATAACCTGAGAGTCCCATCATGCTTCTTAGCAAACAAAACCGGTGCTCCCCACGGAGATGTGCTATTTCGAATATACCCTTTATCAGCAAGCTCTTGAAGTTGCTTCCTCAATTCTTTCATTTCTGCCGGCGCCATCCGATAAGGTGCCATAGAAATCGGTGCTGTTCCCGGAAACAACTCGATACCAAACTCAATTTCTCGATGCGGTGGTAATCCTGGCAACTCGTCGGGGAAGACATCCTCGAACTCATCAACCACCGGAATCGCTACACTGCCACTCGAAGCATAGGGCTTGCAATCTAGGTTGGCAAGAAAAGCACAACAACCTAGATTCCTTCGCCCTCCTAGACACGACTTCATGAGACGCTCACTCATTAACTAATCACCACCACCTTGGTAAGTGATCATCGTCCCCCTATCAGACACTAGGGTCACTTTTCTAAGTTGACAGTCTATAACTGCATTATACCTGGACAACCAGTCCATCCCTAGAATCACAACATAGGAGCTCATGGGGAGTATAATCAAATCACTTTTCAAAATCTCATCCCCAACCTTTATTTTACAAGATTTACACATACAATTTACACACACCCGCCCCAAGGGAGAAGTTATGACTAGAGGTTCATCGAACTCTTCTATCTCTAATCCCAAGGCATGTATAAAAGAACTCAAAATGAGAGAATGAGAGGCACCGGTATCAAAAAAAACACGAGCTAAAGATCTATAAACTAAGATCGTACCATCGACAACCGCGTTACTAACATGAGGATATGAACCTCCAGATGACATTGTATGAACCTGTAGTGGAGCCTTTCCTTTTCCTCTACCAACATTGCTGGGTCCGGGATTATTCTGCCGATGCTGCTAGGATGGAGACGACTGCACACTAGTTGTACTTGGCACTCGATACTGAGGGACACTGCACTAGAAATGCTGCGGCTACTGCCCCCTTGCTGGATATGAGAACTGCTGAGGAGAAAACTGGGGATATTGCAACTGCGAGTACTGCTGAGGTGGAGGTAGGGTCTGAGGTTGAGACTGACGACTGGCATCCTCCCTGGTCTGAGATCCAAGATGGGCACTCCTGATCGGGCAATTCCCCTTGATATGTCCGGGCTGCTGACAGAAATGACAATGGAAGCTGTAGGGATTGCTGCGCCCGCTGCCAGACGAAGTGATGCTACCACTATTTGCGCCACCTTGCTTGCTCTTTCCCAAAGTTGGACGGCTACTGGTGCTCTTCCTACCGCTCCTCTGCAATCCTCCTGAAGCCTTGGCTCGGTCCTCACAATACTGCACATAATCATTCTCCACAGATATTGCCGACGACACAAGCTCTCCAAAACTCCTAAGCGGCAGAGCAACCAACTGTCGCCGAATAGGAGCCTTGAGTCCTTCCTGAAACTTAATACACTTCTCAGGCTCCAATGCCACCGCTGATGGAGCAAACCTAGCCAACTCATTAAACCTTGCCTCATATTCCTGAACTGACAAATCACCTTGCTGCAACCTGTAGAACTCAGCTGCCTTCTGATCTCTATACCCCTGCAAAAATTATCGATCATAGAACAGCTCATCGAACCTGTCCCAACTGATATCACCACCGTACTCCAAACACTTAGCTTGTTTCCACCAAATGTTAGCGCCACCCTCGAGCTTATACGCAGCAAACTCCACACGATACTCCTCTGGCACACCAAGGGTATCCAAGTGCTTCAAGATCGAATCCAGCCAATACTCTGCTAACTGCGGATCCCCATTACCGTCAAAAGTCAGAATAGACGCACGTCGAATTCCTTAAAGTACGCATATCGACTACCAACATCAGAATCTTCTGGTCTAGCCCTGGCTGCCATCTGCTGAAAAGCCGCAAACATAGACCGCATCATGCCCTTATCATTTCCAAACTCGGCGTCAGCTGTCGAACGACAACTAGGTGCCATTCTCTCACTTCTGAAAACAAAATTTGGACTGTCAGAGGTATTTCATTGTCAAACCTATGTGTGCACAATTCCCAAGGTTCATAACCTTGAGCTCTGATACCATTCTGTCACGCCCCGGAGTACGGGAGGTGACGTGGCAAATTATTTAAATTAATTAAAAGAGAATTTAATTAAAAATCAAGAGTTTAGGAGTTGGATTAAATAATAAAATATGAGGTTTTCAAAACAACACCTTATAAAAGAGTTCATATACATTAGGCAATTGAAATCATTAAACGAATAATAATAAAACAATAAAGTCGTGAGTATGGGTCCCACAGACCCACAACTTGTGCACACACATGGTACTGACAATATCATAAATACAATCACAGTCCAAGTACAAGTAAAGTTAAAATCCTACATGCCTTGATTTAAAGAATACAAATAAATTTACTAATCCCTCTATTGCTACCGGGTCCTGTCCGTTGAATCTTCTCCAAACCTAAATGGAAAACCACCTAGAGGGGGAATTTAAAACAAATAAAACGTGAGCGAAATGCTCAGTAGGACTATGTTTTATAAAATAATTTAATTTAAAGAAACATTTCATTATTCAGGAATTATTTAAAAGAAACCTAAATGAATAAATAAATAAATAAATTTGAGTAAAATCGTTCTTACCCAGAACAATTTACTCGCACAACCAGTAATATCATTTTCCTTTCCTAGGCAAACCATAATAATATCACCACCGTAGTGGCCCAGCTGGGTTTCGGGACCTGCCCCCAAGATCGATCGCTACATGACCCGATCTCTGATATGGCATCATGCCTATATGTTTGTTATCATCATCATTCAAAACCAATTACTGAGTGTTGTCGTTTACATTTATTATGAAGTTCATTTCAGTTCACGGTATATTAAAATATAACCGATAAATTCATTTTCATACAACCGTTGAAAACATTTTAATAGAAATTCTTTTCAAAGCCAAATCATTTTGAAACTAGGCTACCAAGGAATAGGGTATAAGTCCTACCTCAATACTCCTGCCGGTGCCCAACACCAAAATCCCGGTCCGCTATACGTTAGCTCCGCAGAACCACGAACTATCCTAGATACAAGCTAAGTCGATCAATATCTAGTTCGAGACATTCTATGTTACTAAACCATTTCATGATGTCCTGGTGTGCCATTTATATTTTAAAATCATTCTATAAGGTTGGAATTTAAATCGGGATTCAAAATAGTAAAAACGGGTGAAAAATCACAAAATTTTCCATGCTTCGGCAGGCCTGCCGGACTCCCTGCTTCGGCCGGCCGAACTGCACAGTTTGGCCTGCCGGAAACCAAGTTCGGTCGGCTGAACATTCCCAGGTTCGGCCTGCCGAAGAGATGAACACCGGCCTGTCGATCCCTTGATCTGGCCTGCCGAACTGGGAAAACCCAGAAATCCAGCCAAGCGTTTTCGATTCCCCCAAAATCTAAATCTTGATTTTAACCTGTTTTTCTCAAATCCTAGGCATGGAAAACAATCATAGTTGATAGAAAAACATACTAAAACACATTTAAACTCATTTAAACAAGATTTGAACTCAAAAACCTCAAAAATCCAAAAATGAGAAAATGATGAGAAAAATGAAAAATCTTGAATCCAATCCGTTTTTCTTCAATCTAAGCTTAGATTCTAGTTGTTCTAAGTTCATTTAACTCAAATCGGAGGTTTTCTAAGTCCAAGCATACCTAGATTTCAAAAATGCATAAAATTAAAAATTTTGAAAAAAGTTTAGAAATTTCAAAACTAATCTCGAATCGAAGCTTCAATCCGCGTTCTTGGTAGCCAAATCACGTCCCTGAGCTTCCTCCTTGCTAACCCAAAGCTTGGATTCAAATTTGATTCAAAAATTTGAGAGAGAAGTTGAGAGAGAAAGGAGAGACCGAGAGAGAGTCACGAGAGAAAAGAAAGAGAGAGATCTGAGAGAGTGAGGAGAGAGGAGGAAGAGAGAGAATAAATAGAGAGAAACGGTGAGCGATTTTACTGTGCAAAAATTATGTGCCACCCACGGTTTTGTAAAATGAAATATTTTTAACATTTTACAAATTGTTGTGTTTTAAAACTCAAAACATCATTTTAAAGCAATATGAAATCATTTGAATTCATCAAATTAACAAAACAACCAAAAATTCAAAATCCAACCAAGTAATCAAATTAATGTTGAAACATTAATTATGGCACACTAATTCATCATTTATATTACAATAGTATTAAATAAATTATGGGGCGTTACATCATGCACGTAAGATGTATGTGAAATGCAACTAATAAGTTAAATCACAAAAAAAAAAAAAATTCTGTGAAAAGAGACATTCAAGATTGGGAAAAACCTCACAAAGCTTTAAGTTTAAGTTTGGGTTGACCGTCTAAGTTTTAGTCTTAAACATGAACAATTTAGACAGTTTGTCTTCAATGACTTATTACCTACATGTCACGTGCATTCCACGTGCATAGGTTGTGGAGATTGGAGAGACAAAATGACTGTTGGCATGAAAGATTGGAACTTTGGGAGAAAATTTTGTGCCAAGAAAGTTTTGTGCTACAGCGTCGTTCTTTTTTCTTATTGTTTAATTACTTGTCGCTGTTGTTCCTGTTACTTGTTAAGCTAGACTATTGTCGCTTTCAGATTTATCACTTTCAATGTGTGCCGTATTTTGTCGTCGCTTGTCAATATATTGTCGTTTCTAATTTTCTGTCGTTTGTTCAAGTCGCTGCATCCAATTGTTGTCCTATAGATGCTTCTGTGGTTTTTTTTTTTCCCTTTCAAAGAAAAGAAATAATTCGATTGAGGATAGCAGTTGCAGATAATTTGAAGTTTGAAGGTACAGTTTTGAATTTTATTGTCTTTTTCAGTCAACATTGAAGCCATGTCGTTTGTGAAGTTGGTTTCTTTTATGTTGCGGTCTGTCAAGATATTGTCGTTTCCCAAGTCATCGTCGCTTTTCATTGCTTTGGCTCTTGTTTTTGTCGTTTGAAAAGATATTGTCGTTTGCACATCATGTTGTCGTTGATCAGTGTCGGTCGTTTTTTTTCCCAATATGTCTGTCGTTTTTTATTGTCTTTTGTCAATATGATGTCGCTTTTTCTGTCTTTGTCGTTTCATCAAGTTGACTCCGTTGATTTTAATTGGTATAGTTGAGATGTTGCTCTCCTTTTTTTCTTTTTTACCCGTCATTGTTGCTTTTAAAAGTATAATGTTTTTGTTCTTTATTTAATTATTTTTTGGAATGGAGTTTGTGTTCTTTATTTTATGCTATCATTCTTTCAAGATGTTGGTTAGTTATAAGTTTGGTTATAAGTTTACGGACGCAATTGCAACCAACATGAAACTTGGGGGGTAAAATTATGAATTTAATTGCCCGTTTCAGTTAATCGCTAATTGTGTTAGTCGTTTGTGAAGTTGATATGTTGGTTGTTTTTCTTTTTCTTTTCTTTTCTTTTCTTTTCTTTTCTTTTCTTTTCTTTTCATCACGTTTGTAGCTTTTCAATATTTCATATTTTTAAGTGATTAATATTTAAGAGTGACATTTAATACACATTACTAAGAGCAATGTTGATGCTCAAAAAATTGTTGGATAATTAAGATTTACTCTTTTTCATCTTTTTTTCAAAATATAAGTAATAATTTTTTAGGGATTTTTGTGTTGTAGGTTCTCAAATTTTACAATCTTTAATACTTAGGTCCTTATTTTAAAAATTTAGACACTTAGGTCTCTATCTTAATTTGTTAGCATCTTAGTTCTCACTTTAAGAATTTGGACACTAGGTCCCCAAACTTTCAATTTATTGGCACTGTAAGTCCCAATTTTAAAAATTTGGACATTTAAATCCTCAAAATGTTAATTTGTTGACACAATTAGTGCTCATATATTTTTTTTTGGTTGTTAAATGGCATAAAAGATGTCAACATTTTGAGGCTTTTTAATTTTTTGGTCTAAAAACATGTTCTTTTTTAACAAAAAGGTTCCAAAATCTTTTCCTTTTTTGAAGTATAATTTATTTATTTTTGGTCTAAAAGAATGCTTAATAGAAAAAAATTAATTATGATGATTATTGACAAGTAATTGATTATAAACAGGAAAATATTCACAAATATCATTGAAAAAATTAGCTATCCATTCCGTTATATATTGGTTAAGTTGATTCAAATTATAACGATATAACTAAAGATAAACATAATAATTAGTTGTCAAATTATATACTATTTGAATACATGCTTTTTATTATCCCTAAATATAATAAAGATTTGTAGGAAAGAAAAATGTGTAATTCAACAACTAAATATTGTTGCATTACAATTATTTAGTTACATTATTGTAATTTAGTACCAACTTATCAAAAATAAAATATAATGTATATTTATGAATTTTTTTTGTTTTTTCTTCTTATTTATAATCAATCTCTTTGTTGTCTATATTATCAAAATTAACTTTATGCTATAGCATTTAAATATTTTTTTAGACAAAAACAATGAATTGTACTTTTTTTTTGTAAAAAAGATAGCCTTTGGGACCTTTCTGCTAAAAAAAAAAAAAACCTTTTTGAGACTTAAGAAGCAAAAAAAAAAAAAAAAACTCAAAATATTGATATATATTATGTTATTTAATAGTAAAAATAAAATAGGTACTAACAGTGCCAACAAATTAAGAATTTAAGGACTTAAGTATCTTAAAAGATGTTAAATGATTAAAAATTTAAAGACATAAGTGTTTAAATTCTTAAAATAAGAATCTAAATGCCAAAGGTTACAAAGATTGACACTTGTAGCTGTAAGGTAGGTTTTAGGCACTTGCATAATAAGGACAACTACAAAGGAACACTGGATACTTGTTTTTTTTTTTCTTTGTTGTCACCTTATGCAAAGTTATTGTCCTTTTTACTTGTTAACGTCTGCAAGGTTATATAACGAAAAATGTTAATGAGAAGCTTAATTTCCCAGTAACGACTAATAAATATAGAAGAGGCGAAGAAGATCATAATCATGCAGTGAAGATAAAAATTCAAAGGCTGCCTTTTATGGGAATCATAATCCCTTTGACATCTGTACATACATGAGACATGTTTGCCTCCGCACAATGATTCTTTATGCTCAAGATATAGTCGAACAAAGCGCCCACGTCCAAAAATACTTCCAACCTTGATAGTAGAATATTCAAAGTTTCTCCTCAAAAAAAAAAAAAAAAGAATATTCAAAAAGTTGCTTACGATTTAGGGGGTGTTTGAAAGGTGGTGGGAACCGGTGGTGGGAACCACTTTTATTTTATTGTAGCATGTGAAAGCTTTACACTGTAGCAATTTTTTAAATTGTTACTGTAACATGTGAGAGCTTTACATTGTTTATAACTGAGTTTGTGGTGGAAACCAACAGGGGTTAATCTCCATTGAAAATCACAGTTTAATCCTTTCGTCTATTGAGTCAAAAGTGTAGATCACATCGCATTTTCGCTTTCCGACGCCCGACTTGCGTATTATTATTACTAATTATTTTTTTCTGTGTTTTTCTTATAATTGAATTTTATTGAAATTTAAAAATATTTAGTTAAAAATAATATGAACCATAAATTTAATTATAAATAATATAAAACTTAAAAAAAATTATAATATAAATTTTTATATATTATAATAAAAATAGTTTCTATCAACCATGTCCACCACGACCAGCTAAGCACCTTATTATTATTGCAGAAGTTTCATTAGTGAATTTTGATTGTGTTTGATTCTGGGTGAGATGCGGCTCTTTTTTTTACAGCGCGGCCGCCAAAAAATCCCCACAAGATCCTTGCACATGTCCCCACTAGGATGGGCCCCAAGTAGAATTTAGCCATTTTTATTTTTACATATAACCAAAAGAAAATAATTTACTCCCTTCAAAAAATAAAATAAAACAACTTCTTATTCACCGAAAATTCATAAGCAATTAATGACAAGAAAAAACAACTCTTGATTCCGAAAATTCAATCTTGTTGCTTTCCAACCAAATTTCAATTAAAAATGTTGAACTTTCTGTTGAGTTAAAATTTTGAGCCTCTTTTGGTACTAGATTGGAAGCTTCATATATTTTTTTATCTATTTGGTGCCCATATGAGCATCTTCCTCATCCCCAAAAAAAAAAAGAAGAAATGTGCTGTATATGAGTAAGTAGCAGTATTAAGACTGGTTCTATGGTTTGGTTTGGTTTGGTCAACTTTCGTTCTTGTAGCCTGTAGTAGCGGCCTTTTAGCTGTCCTTAAGAGTTATCCATCTCCCAAATTCACCTTTCTCAATTTCTTTCCTTGTTACTTCTTCACCTCAAAGATTTTTACTTCAAGAAAAAAAAAATAGCAAAAGAAGAAGAAGAAGAAGAAGAAGAAGAAAGAAAGATCTTTCTTGCTTTTTCCAACAAGAACCCAAATTCAAACCCGAATTGGGCCACGCATTTTTCCCACGATCAGCAACAGATCCCTGGTTTAGTGATGGTGGAGGAGGAGGAGGATCTTGAACTCGAATCCTTTGGTAGCAACAACGACAACACCAATAGTAATAATCAGAGCAATCTGGTCGACAAAAATGGCGGCGGAAGAAATGGTGGTTGTCGTGACTGTTGGTTGGGTCCCGTCCATTGGTTCAGAATGCTGGCCTCCGAAATGCACTGGAGCTTCGTGTTGGGAGTTGTTGTCGTTTACGGAATAAGCCAGGGATTGGGCGGAGCTCTTGCTCGTGTGGGGACAGAGTATTACATGAAAGACGTTCAGAAGGTTCAGCCTTCTGAGGCCCAGATTTACGCCGGAATTACTTCTATTCCGTGGATTGTTAAGCCTCTCTGGGGTCTTCTCACGGATGTTCTCCCCATTTTTGGGTATCGAAGGAGGCCTTATTTCGTCTTAGCTGGTAAACTTTCTATGATGATTTTAAGTGTCGTTTCTTTATTGTGTTGATGGATCTTTATGGAAAGAGTGAGGCTGTAAATTGTCGGGTTATGGAGATTTTCCCCTTTTGGTTTAGAAAATTCCTGTTTGATTTTGAGGTAGATAGATTCTTTCTTTTTTATTGTGCGTTGAGGTAAAGTCTTGATTAATAAGGAATGGATTCTTCAATTTCTCTTTGTATTATTGATTTTTTGCTTTAATGTGGTAAAGTTGAAGATCCTTATCTCTATCCTTATCTCTTAACTCTCCAACATGCGAAATTTAACGGCCTAAGTTTGACGTAGGCTAACTGGAAGAAAAGAAAATTATCCGGGCTTTGTAGATTAGATTGAATTGTCCGGGTGTAATGAAAAGATGATGGCTGTGAAATAGCCTATGATTTTGGGACACAAACAATAGGTTTTATGGTTAGGAAGAGACTGTCTTTCCTATTGCTGTGATAGCACACGTTAGACAATATATGAATTCATTTACTTGTTGTTTGAGCGAAATGAGAGGTCATGCACCTCGAATATTGTTTTCAAATTTGTAAGAAATGTCGAGAATCGAATCGCCCGTTCTAATCTACGTTGTGCTGTTTAAACTTGATCCTTTTATTGGGTTGATGCTCTTTAAAATTTGTTTGACATAAAAAAGTTCGTCTTGTAAAATACATTTCCTTTGTGTTAAATCCAGGTTCGCTTGGGGTCATCTCCATGCTCATTTTATCAGTGCATGAAAAGCTGCATCTCGTTTTAGCCCTCTTGTTTTTAACAGCTGGGAGTGCTGGGGTTGCGATAGCAGACGTGACTATAGATGCCTGTGTGGCACAGAACAGCATTAGTCATCCTTCACTGGCAGCTGATATGCAAAGCTTGTGTGCCTTGAGTTCTTCCATCGGCGCATTAGTTGGATTCTCTATAAGCGGTTTCTTTGTTCATCTTATAGGTCCCAACGTAAGCTTCCACAGGACGCAGTTTTGCAAAGCTTTAGTTTTACTTGATACCTTAATCTGAAGTTAGATTTACTTTTATTTATTTTTTTTAGAAGAGCTTTCTTCTCCTTTGTAGGGTGTGTATGGCCTGTTGACAATCCCGGCAGGGCTTGTTTTTGCAGTTGGGATTGTACTTAATGAACCTCATACGCCTGATTTCCTGTACAGTCAGGTATTCTTCTACTCCTGTTGATCTTAATTTCCCAAGTTTTCAGAAGCTCGTAGTTTAATAGTCCACACTGGACTCAGGTAAATCAGAAGTTTTTCAATGCTGGGAACGCTATGTGGACAACACTGAAGTCCCCAAGCGTTTGGAGGCCATGTTTATACATGTACTTGTCCCTTGCATTGAGTTTGAATATCCTTGAGGGAATGTTTTACTGGTATACAGACGCAAAAGATGGTCCCTCTTTCTCTCAGGTACGAAAACTTTTGTGAGGTACGAAAAACTTTTGTGAATATGATTTTGGGCCGGGACTTGCAATAAATAAGTTATGGAAAAGCATATAAAAATGTCTCAGGTTTCGTTTTCTTTTACTTCCGTTTGAAATTCTACATTCATATAGTTTAGTGCTTTCATGGATTCAGTTTAAATACTGGAGTGTTCTAGACAAAATCTTCACTCATATGCTATTGAAAAATAATTACTAATAGCTAATTAGTCATTGGCGTTATGCAGGAGAACGTTGGTTTCATATTTTCCATTGGTTCAGTTGGCGCCCTACTAGGGGCCGTTCTCTACCAAAATGTTCTAAAGGATCACCCTTTCAGAGACTTGCTTTTCTGGACACAGTTACTTTATGGTTTATCAGGAATGCTAGATTTGATGCTGGTTTTGAGAATGAATTTGAAATTTGGCATACCAGATTATTTCTTTGTCGTGATTGATGAAAGTGTCTCGCATATGATTGGAAAGCTCAAATGGATGCCTCTTCTTGTGCTCAGCTCAAAGCTTTGTCCCTCAGGTATTGAAGGAACTTTCTTTGCTCTGCTCATGTCCATTGATAATGTTGGAATTCTTTCAGCCTCATGGGGAGGAGGTCTCCTGCTTCATGTGTTGAAGGTTACTCGGACTCAGTTTAATAACCTATGGCTGGCGATTTTGATCCGAAACATATTAAGAATCAGCCCTCTTTGTCTGCTGTTTTTAGTTCCCAGAGCTGATCCCAACTCTTCCATTCTTCCCACTGAAATCTCGAGCACAGAAGAGGAGATTGAAACACAGGAAGTAAAGAATGTTGAATTGGTCTCCCTTGTAAACAATGTTCACAATCCTAGATAGCCACAACAGTAGAAACATTTACCTAAAAAACCTTTTTTCAGGTTATACCGACAGATTTGGGAAATCAAGGTAAAAGTCAAATTGCTTGAGTTGGAGACTGAAGGAATTCTATGGATCTTACCTTACCTGCCCTCATTGTCTCACATGCATCATTTACCAAATTTTTCTCATTGCAGTGCAACAACATACGTCCGATACATAATCGAGAACATTGCTGGAATGATTTTACTTCTTGTCCGATATTGGATACATGTCTACTACTAAATGGCACAGTTTAATATTTTTCTCCGCAGCCAAAGCGGTATAGCTTATTAAGTTAGTCTTATCGGCCAATGTTTTATTAATTAACAAGGAAACTTATGCCCTACATGAGAAGCTTTTGGGACAACACCAAAGAACCCTCAACTTCGCAAAAAATGACTAGGTACATTTTGTAATGGGAAAGGCTTGATGTTTGAGAGGAATCAGTCGTTTGTTGGGACTGGACTGGATGGAGCTCCACCGCAGGATGCGGATCTTGTGGCTTGTTAAGCTCCAGAAGGGGCACATCAAGCTGAAGAACATTAATCACTTGCCGTTCCTATGGCCTTTCCTTTTCGTTTGGGTTAGTGCACCACCATCCCACCTTCAACAATGCCTCCATTTGATTCGGATCAAATCCATATCCAATCTCTCATCAGTCGCTTGCCCAATGTTCCCTGCAAGGTGGAGCCCCCACACCCACGTCATCAGTGTCACATAATACTCCCCTTCTTGATAAACACTTCCTCCCACAGGCGATCTCCAAAGCCAAAACTCCAAAGCTATACATGTCCGATTCTTTACTTACTCATCCTACGCTCGCATACTCCAGCGCCAGGTAATCGAATGTCCCCACCAACGCTGTCATTCGATTAGTTCGCAGTTAAGAATCCACTAGCTTGGCCACCTTGAAATCGCCGAGCTTGGTGCTGAAATCCATGTTTAACCGTACATTCACGAGCTTGGCATCTCAGTGTAGAACGCACAGCTCCGCTTCTTCTTGCGGATAGTTAAGAGCCGAGGCTAAGCCTAGTGCTATCTTGTACCTCACATCCCACGGCAGTCTTTCCATCTCTAAAAAGTTCAGTGTCAAGACTGCCATTGGGCATGTAGTCATGAACAAGTAAGACATTGTTTTGCTCTTGACACCATCTGACGAATTGCCTGAGATTCAGATGCATAACCCGGCTTATGACCTTCACTTTGAAGAAGATTCCGTCCAAATGCTCAAATTCTTTGAAGATTCCCTTCACCACAAGTTGGCGGTCTAAATCGCTTAACGTTCCTTTGTAGATGAAAGATCTGATTTTAATATTTTATCGGATTTAATTAATTTTCAGATTAATTAAATTATCAAAAGCATAAAATAAATATAAACACATGCAATTTTTATGTAGTTCAGTATAAGTTTACGTTCACGTGGTCATGTCTGGATGATGGACAATTCACTAAGAATATGAATTATAAGTACCAATTGGACTTGGTCAACTAAAGATTCCCTCTTTATGATTGACACTCTGTTGCAATCTCTTAATGGTCACTCTGTATTGAATTTCTTCTTCAACCGAAATCCCTTCAAAACAGCAAGAAAGATAGTCCTCCCGAAGAATGTTGATAAAAACTTGCATTGCTTGAGGTTGAGACTGAAGGAATTCTGCGGATGGATCTTACCTAACCTTCCCTCATTATCTCACATACATCCTTTACCGAATTTTTTTTCATGGCAGTGCAACAATATACGTCCAATACATAATAGAGAATATTGCATGATTTTTCTTCTTTCTGATATTTGATACATGTATACTAAAAAGCACGAAAGAGAATATTGCATGATTTTTCTTCTTTCTAATATTTGATACATGTATACTAAAAAGCACGAAGTTAAAATATTTTTCTCCATTGTCAAAGCAAAATGGCTGATTCCAGTTTCTCGTTAAAAAAAAAAAAAAAAAAAAGCAGAATGGCTGATTAAGTTAGTCTTATAGGGCTCTTTTTTTATTAAAAAAAAAAAGGAAAAGTATCCCCTTACATGCCAAACTTTTGGGACAAGACCTCAACTTTGCAAAGAATGACTAGGCACACTAGAGTAACGGGAAAGGCCCGATGTTTGAGAGGAATCGGTCGTTTGTTGGTGCGGTACTGGGTGGAGCCTTGCCGCACAATGCAGGTCGTGGGGCTTGTTTAAGCTCTGGAAACGGCGCATCAAGCTGAAGAACCTTAATCACTTGCCCTGCCTTGGCCTCTCCTTTTCGTTTGTGTTAGTGCACCACAATCCCACCTTCAACAAGGCTTCCATTGGTTCGGATCAAAGTCCATATCCAATCTGTCATCAGCCGCTTCTGCGATGTTTACCTGCAAGGTGGAGCTCCCACACTCAACTCTTCAGCGTCGCATAATACTCCCCTTCCAGATAAACACTCTTCTTCCCCCAGGCGATCTCCAAAGCCACAACTCCAAAGCTACACATGTCGGATTCTTCGCTTACTCTTCCAATGGTTGCATACTCCAGTGCCAAGTAACCGAACGTTCCCTCCAATGCCATCATCCGATCTGCTAGCAGCTGAGGGTCCATGAGCTTGGCCACTCCGAAATCACCATGCTTGGCGCTAAAATCCGCCCTTGACATCTCCGTGTAGAACGCACTGTTCTGCTTCTTCGTGTAGATAGTTAAGTGCCGAGGCTAAGCCTAGTGCTATCTTGTACCTTGCATCCCACGGCAGAGCCTTTCTATCTCCAAAGAGGTGAATCTCAAGGCTGCCATTGGGCATGTAATCATAAACAAGCAAGAATTCGTTTTCCTCTTGACACCATCCGACAAATTGCACAAGATTCCGATGCATAACACCGCTTATCACCTTCATTTCGTTGAAGAAGATTCTCTCCGAATGCTCCAATTCTCCGAAGATTCTCTTCATCGCAACTCTGCGGTCTAAATCAATTATCGTTCCACTGTAGACATGTCCCGATCCTCCTCGGCCGAGTTTTCTATCCTCAGAGAAACCATTGGTCGAGTTCATCAGTTCTTGGTAAGCAAATCTTTTCGGCAATGATTGATATCCTCTCTCTACATCTCTCTTAGCTGGGACAAGAAATTTTTTTATCCCTTCCCACGAACCAATAGATCTGCATTAAAACCAAGAGAAAAAACCAGGAAAACCGATGTCGCTATTTCTGCCAAAATCAGTTTCCTAATTATCTTCCTATTCCTCTTATTATTATTTGGATCATTATCATTATTTGGAATATCCAAACGTAACCTTGATCTGAATTCCCACGAACTAATCGTATGCCATTCACTTGCCCGCCCCGTAGAGGCAGAAATCCCAACGGCCACCATCTCGGGAAGATTCGCCTTCAGATCAACAACATTCGAAAGAAAACCACCCTGCAGGCCTTTCTGATCGTACGACCTCGTGACGATGAGATTCTTGTGGCGTTGTAAGACAAGCACACGTGAGTAGTGTTCCCCTTGTTGGAAGTGGCGTTCCAAGCGGTGGTAGCAACCGACGCTACGGAGTTGACGTTGATGCCGACGTGCTGCTCTTGCGGGTCCCATGTATCCGGCTGATTGTTCGGCTAGAAATCGAACTCGACCGTGACGAATTGGTTCGGGGACACGGCGGACCCCGTGGCTCTGTTGAACAGGCCGACGTAGGCGCCTGCAGAGTCGGGAGGGATGGGTAGCTGACCGGGGCGAGGAAGAAGGCGAGGCCGTCGCCAGTGTTTCCATCAAAGATGTCGAGTCAGAATGAGAAGCGGATGGTGAAGTAGCGGCCCCGAGGAGAAGACCCGCCCCACACGGTAATGGTCGAGATTTGTCAGTTGGATTTCGCGTTGCCTTGGAGGAGGACCAGTTTATGGCTCGAGCTGTGGTCGAAGCGGGAGATGTTGAAGACAGGTGAGTGAGTAGCGGCGGGGAGAAGATGGGCCAAAGTGATCAAGAGAAGATTAACAATGGAGTAGTTAGTAGTTAAGAGTATTAGTACTACTACAAGGACAATTACTGCGACACTTCTTTGGAGACATGTTTGTACGGTGAAGGAGGACTGAGGAGGGAATAAGGGAATACTGTCATATATGTATCTTCCATGAACATATAGGGTCCAACAAGTAGCACTTGTTTTTTTATTGACGTATATATATACACACATAGCCTGTGTATTGTGAGGAATTATTCAACGTATTTTATGTATGTCATCTTTTTTAGTTATTTTCTCTTCCTTAATTTATTGCAGTAATTGTAGAATCAAAATCATGACAATTATTTTACCTAAATCATTTATTTTAATTTTAACTTTAAATAAATTTAATTTTTAAAGATCCGTTTATTCATTTTATTTACTTGTAAACGAAGCTATGTATCAAAAAATAAAAAATTGCTATTCCATGAAGCTTAGAATCACATTATATTTCTCTCATATATTTTACATGTCTTTGCTGCAAGGCTTTCTAATATATCATTTAATACATTTTATTTTCTTAATTCTTCTGTACAACGCTTCTTTATTTTGTATAGACAAATGACATCGAGCTATAACTAAAACAAAAGTCCTCACAAAACCATTTTTTAAAAAAGGAAACATGATGGAAAAAGAAAAAAAAAACTTCTTAAAAAACTTTCAATAGATATATGGATATAAAATAGATTTTTCAATTTGCATGTTGATAGGTGTCGAAATTCAATCTCTTTGTTGTCTTCTTCTCCAGCGTTTTATGACCTGCTAAATGCTAATGATAATAATAAGGTGAATCATCATTCATATCATCCATTTGTCTTCCACTGCTCTAAAAGCCTTGCAGCAAGCCTTGTCAAATGTAGATCTTCTAAAGCCTCATAACTTAATGGAATAGCAAGCGTCGTAGAGAAAGACTCGGTAAAGGAAATGATATTTTAAAAAGAAAAATAAATTGTTTAAAGTTAAAATTAAAATAAAGGATTTAGATAAAGTAATTATCATCATTTTGTTTAAACAACTAACGTAATACATATTAGGAAGAAAAACATAACTATGAAATATGGGCAATCTTATTTACTATATGAGGTTATAACTTGGTTATAGTTAGACCTAGTCTAAAAAATATACTACATAAATTTACAGTTTTATGAGTAGCGAAGTTATAATCTCGTATAAATAAAAAGAATTTTTTTATAAAATCCTACACATAGACAGAGCACACAAATATAAAGTTTTTATTGAATAGCTCTACCGTGTAAGCAAAATAATATGATACACCTCAGTGCATGATTCCTCCGTTTAGTGATTCATTGTTTGATTTCTCTCTATCTTCCTCTCTTTTTTGGTGAGAACAACTTCGCATTGACCTTTTTCTTTTTCTTTGCTTTGCCAGGCGGATCACGTCAAGCTTTTTTTAATTGATTTTTTTTTTTTTTGGGGTTCTAGTAATTAACTCCTTTTATTTTTTTTTTCTCCTTCGCAGGTCTTTGTTGGTTGACGTAGACTTATCTGACACAAGGGTAACGACTTCCAGCCCCTTTCCAGGGACTGCTATCATACAAAGAAATCCCCATCTCACCGCTGCATGTGATGTAAAGTGTTACTTGGACGCCATGTGTTCATATAAAGTATATACGTATATTATTGTAGTGCTTGGAAAGGGTTCGAATTCGTTACCGTCGTATCAAATAAGTCTATGTCAACCAACAAAAGTCTGCAAACGAGAATAAATAAAGGAAAATACTGCGAAAAGTGTGTAACATAAAGAGAAAGAAAAGAAAGAACCATATTAATAAAATAAATTACTCTTTCTATTGCTCTATTTACTTTGCTATTTTATTTACCTATGCTTATATAATAGTCTTATACATCTCCAAATTTATAACACGTTATCAATATGAGTCTTTACCCACTGTTGTTTTGTAAAGTTTTTCACAATATTAAACATCTAAAATGTGGAATTTGTTGCACTTGACATTTTGAGCAAGAATTATTTGCCATGAACACTTGATGCTGAAATTCACCTTGGTTGAAGTTATAACCCTATTGGATAAAAAGGATTTTTCTTTATAAAATTAATCCTGGAAAAAACTTATCCAAATATAAAACAGGATTGACTTCTTCATAAATGTCTCTCATACAAGTTAAACTCATAAGAAAAATTTGTCCATTTCCCTAGGAGGGAGGGGGAGAGAGAGAGAGAAATTAATTAAAGGATCTGGATAAAATTTAACACCTATTAGTTAGAAATAATTATCGATTAATCCGACAATAGCCACATTGAACCATACTAAAGAAGTCGGTTAATTTAAATCCGTTGATTGCTCCCTTACCAAGAAAAAGAAAATAGGGAGAATTTCATAAATATTATTTTTAAGACTTACTTTTCATAAGTGTCACACTTGTTTATTTGTTGTATAACTTAACATGTAATATGAATTATGATGTGATATAACTTTTTCTAAATGTGACATGAATAAACACAACTTTTAAAAATATAGCATAACTTATAATTTTCTTTAGAAAATATAAATGTTTTAGTGAAAAGTGGAATTGGCTATACTGGGCTTAAAAATAATAAAAAAAAGAAGCTACTTTTTTGAAGTAGCGAAGCCACGTAAGAGGAGAAAAAAGAAGAAGACATTATGTTTGACAAACTCAATTCCAACTCATTAATTTTAACTCAAACAATATAAAGCTCTCACATGCTATAGTGTAAAGCAAAAGTATATTACAATGTAAAGCTCTCATATAATTAGAGTACTTATAATTGTAACTCTCAATTTTAACTCACTTCTCAAATACTTATAAGTTCAACAATATTGTAATAAACAGTTGATTCAAGCAGTTGAAACAATAATGTCAAAACTCGAAAGAGAGACAGGCAAACCAAGCACGGTGGAGGAAACTTTCCGTAAGAATTAGATGGGAGAGATATTATTCTGATTTTGCCCAGAATAAGCTACATATGTTTACTACGTATGAGTTAACGAGTTCATATGAATTATTTTTTACCATTAAAAAAAAAAAGAAATCATTTTTCTGCCCATCTTTCAAGCAAATAATTATAATATTTATTAACGACAAGGAAAGTGACAAGAAGAGTGCTCAAAAACAGAAAGAAAGATACCTCAATGATCCAGAGAAACAAACTAGAGAACATATAGATCCATCGATAATAGCTAAACATTGCCATTCAAAAACAAAACATGACTTCACAATCTGTACAGCTAATTAGCACCAAAGCAGGACCGTCAAATTTATGCTAGTGGAATCATCGTTCAAGTCATCTGTAGCAATCAAAAAGTTTGGATATCAGAAAGCAAATTAAAAAGAAAAACTCCAATACAACCATCTACTACGACACGAAACGCAACAATTAGAGGAAGGAAATAAAAATCTCTTAAACAACAGCAAAAGAACTGAAATACTGAATTAAAGACAAGTTAAGCCAGGGCATGTACAAAAGCGACACCATAGTGCCCTTTTAGTTCGAACACTTGAAATGCCATCAAATAATCCAAATTGGACCCCCACCAACAAAAATAATAATAATAAGAAATAGGCGTCACTTTTGTACAGTATGCCCATTAGATAAAGTTGGGATAGTTAATGGGGAAATTATCCACAATGGCAAAAGAATATTTGACGACCATCAACAATTTATTAATCAATGACGTATCAATTAATAATTGCCCAAAACTAACGCTATATCCTGCATAATATGTTTGCATCACTCGAAAACTTTTATTCATCCACACAACAATATTTATCACACACAAAAGATCTTGACCGTGAGGGAAAAAAAAAGGATGGAAAGGGAATTGGTCACTTGTTTTCTGATGACAATTAATAGTTAATGTAAATCTCAGATCTCATATGTCATTCCAACCCTGAGAAGCCTGGTTGAGGGGATTGCCATTACTTTCTCTCCCTGCCTAAAGTTCTTCCTCAAGAAGGCGTAGGCATAGTCAACGACAATCTTCTTCAACCAGGATGAGTCTTGAGCAGCCGCCACTTCCGTCTCTCCCAAGAGATATACCACTCCTTTCTCCATTGCCTGCTCAACAAACCGCATCTCTTCTTCGGTTCCTGCCCTTCCAGGCAGCGCAGCGGCTGCAGACTCCACTATTCTGCTTGAGGAATTGGAAGATTTGCGAAAGGAACCTGATGGTGTTGAAACATGAGATGTCGTTGTCGCAGCCACATCTTCCTGATTTACATGAATTTTCGACGTAGAAGGTCGCCTTGCTTTATGTTTCCCAGTAGTACAAATGCTCAATTGCGGTATTTGTTCTGATTCTGCTTCTGCTTTTGCTTCTGTTGTTTGTTCCGTTTCGGTATTGAGCAAGTCCTGCAGGCGGATGAACTCCTTGAGCTGGTCCACCAGCTGGCGCTCAAACTCCTGAGGCTCCCCAATCACATCATTGTAGCCGTACCTCACTACGCACCGGAACATCCTGTACTCCCTCGGCTCCACTTGCCGGAACAGAAACCGCTCCTCGGGCTCTACTTTACTGATGGGAATGGACTTGATGGAGACCACCACCAGGACGGAGTGAATGGACGGGATGTGAGAAATATAGTGAGTGAATATCGGAGGAATTCCTTGTACTATCTCCGAGTACAGAAGTCCCAATCCCGGAACCCGGTTTATGCCACTGTTTCCGGCGATCTGTTTTATGCAATCAGCGGAGACCTTGTTCTTCAGCTCAAACATGTATCTTTCCTTGTGGACGTAGTGCCAGATTCCCATTATAGTTATGAGGAACAAAGCGAATAACAGCGGAAGGTAACCGCCTTGTGTGAACTTGTACATGACTGATGACAAATATATAACCTCTATGGTACCGAACACCACAAAGAAGAGAGCAATAAGCCATATGCTTGTCTTCCATATTACTAGCATTATCAGAGTCACCAAACATGTTGTGATCACCATTACACTCACCACAGCTATTCCTGTACGTGCAATATATAAATTCAATACTATATAAAAATTAGGTTGTAAATTTTGACAACCTAATATATAAAAAAATTATTTACCATAAGCGTTGCCGATCTTTTCGGTGGTCTTGAAGGCTGCAGTGACTATAACACAAGCAATCATAAGCAAGTAGTTAATCTCGGGGATGTAGACCTGGCCCTCGTATTTAGCAGAGGTATGAACCACTTTGACTCTGGGGAAACAGCCTAAACCTAGAGACTGAGAAATGATCGAGAACGCCCCTGATATCATAGCCTGGCTCGCGATTATAGAAGCAGCTACTGCCACAACGAATGTCGGCCAATATATTGGGTCTGCACAGCACATTTATAATTAATGTTGCACAATCTTTATTTGGATGCTAATTAACCCATGAATCACATGGAGATGTAATATTAGTTATTTATTACTCTAAATTATATTACTAAAAAAAAAAGCACTTCTAGATCCAATTTCCCCAAAAAATAAAAAATAAAACAAAAGCATCTTAGGTAACTGTAGATAGACGACGATTTAGGTTAAAAGAACGTACAAGCCCCTAGCTTAGATTTTACGCCCGTTTCTTGGAAAACCATTGTAAAATCCTTAATTTTCAACCATTGGTTTTGAAAAAGTCATAAGATGTTTATTTATTTTTATTTCTTTGAATGCATAAAATGTTTATTAGGATGAGTATTATTATCATTTCTGTCTTATATGATGGTTAAAAACAATCATTAGAGTCCTATAAATTAGTAACACTCTATTAGATCATGGCGGGCTTTGAAATCATATTCGTGAAAACATGAAAAGTTAAAAACCATCTTGAACTGGCTATTTTTATTTAATTAATAATTTACTGCTATATGCACGTATATTAATGTCAATCCGATATCATTGAGATCTAGCTCTTGAACAAAATTAAATTGTAACGATATTAAACCTGGTATAGATTTGTAGAAAGTATCATTTACGTCATCAGGGAACTTTCTGAGGTAAGCTGCCTGCCCCGCATATGCAGTTAGTAACGCGGGAAATGTGATGCAAGAAAAACTCAGCTGCAAGCAATAGCTTTATTAATTAAATATATATTCCCATTTCAGCCACTAGTCAAATAATTAATTATATTAATTAATTAATCAATAGCCATCTCTTACTAGTTTATATTGATTTATTATTAATTTTATTTTTCCCATAATTAATTAATTAATTGCTTCTACTTACTTGAATTGCTGGGACGTTGAAGTGACCCAGGTCAGCGAACATGGCCTCCGTCCCTGCAGGTCGTACGTTGTACATCGCCAATGTTTTAATTATTTTAAATACATAGAAAATGGGTTAAACTGAAAAAGAAAAAAAGAAATTAGAACTATTGAACGTGCCTGTTATGCAGAGAAAAACGCCACCAAGAGAAGTCCAACCGTGTCTACCGTTTCTCTTTAAGTAATCGACGATGTAAACGGGATTGAAAGCGCGCAACACGCCGATGTCGTGCTTGAATATGTTATAGAGACCGATGCCGGTGAGGAACGAAAACCACACGAAGATTATCGGAGCAAACGATGATCCTACTTTGTCCGTCCCAAATCGCTGAACGGCAAACAGAATCACCAAGATTGCTACCGAAATCCCCACCACCACGTCTGGATCATGCATGCATACATAGATTACGAAATCAACCAATATACACATACATATGAACTTACACCAATTACATATATATGGTCAAATATTAAAGAAGTAAATGTAACTCTTGGGCCTTCTTTGGTATGACTTCCTGAAAGTTGATTTTGACTTTTTTGATCTAAAAGTTATTTTTAAAAGTGTTTGAATATATAATGTGTAGGATAACTTCAATAGTACTCTAAAAGGGTTATCTTAATCAAAATCACAAATATATAATTTCTCAAAAAAAAATTTTAGAACAAAAGAAACCTTTGGAATACTATGTAAGATCTCATAAACTTCATTCTAATAATTTTTTTTTTTTGCTTAATCCAAACTACAAAAATTAAGAATTGGGCCTATTAAACATTTTAAAAAAAATACTACGAATTTATTACTTACTATTTTCTTCAACTCACAAAAGTAAAAAGCAAAAACTGTGACAAAAAAAAGCTTTCAATCAATTTGGTGGTAATTCTACGCCTATAAAGTTCCTCAAGTACTATAAAAAAAGAGAATATTAGAATATACGTGCTTTTTTTTTTTTTTTTTTTTTTTTGGCTAAAGCAAATGATACGTACTTTGGCCAAGTGACTTGATGCCGCTGACAGCAGAAAGGACTGAAATAGAGGGAGTAAGAACACCGTCCCCAATGACCATGGAAGTTCCCATAATAGTGACGACGAAAAGCACAAGTTTTGCAATTTTACTCTTCTCAAGCTTCTCCTTGATCTTTTGAGCCCGTTTCAGCTGGTTGGATGGAGTTTCTAGTCGGTAATTCGATAGTTCTCGATCCTCCGGCTGGTAATTCGGGATCAAGCTCACCTTCGCATACCGGCATATCAACGAATAAAGTGCAAACGTTCCACCTGATCACACAAAAGACGTTTGTGATCATAAAATATTGAAGCTAGTGAGAAAACAAATGTTTAATAATAATAATAATAATAATACCATCGCCGTTGTCGTTTGCCCACAGCACAATGAAGACGTACTTTAACATTGGGAGAAGGGCGATGGTGTAGATGATGAGGGAAAGCACGCCGAGAATGTCGTCGCGGTTTTCAATCTTTCCGTCAGTGAAGGTGCTGGCATACACATACAGCGGCGACGTCCCGATGTCTCCGTACACGATCCCTATGCTTTGAAAGGCTAAGATCAACGTCCTCCTCCAAGTCCCCTGCTAATTCAAATTGATTACACCAATTAATTAGCCGATAATTATAACTAATGGTAGCCATAAACTTATGTGACGTTTGGTTATCGATTTTGCTACTGTATTTTTCTCGTAAAAATTAATTGTTACAGTGTTTTTAATCTGAACAATCGATTTGAATCAATAATTCAAACATCACATGATATATTTAGCAAGTCCATTTTGTGTTAAATTGTTGAGGCTTTAAGTTCAAATTCTCAACCTCCTAATAAATAAATTAAATAAAAAAAAATGAAACCAACCCCTGAAGAGTGGCTCTGCTTCATGGGAACTCTTCCGGCCTCCAAATTGAGGGAGTCCACTCGACGTAGTTTTGCCCATGATGTCTTCCTATCCTTCATGTGATTAGCATTATTTGCTGCTTCCTCTGTCTCTGCCATATTATTATTTTCCTTCCTCTTCTGATCTCTAATTTGCTTATGTTTCTCCACAGATACTATGGATTTTGTTCATATATATGAACATAATATTATTCTTCGGTTCTGTAAGGCGGCAGCTGGTTTACTTTTTATATATAGGCAAAGGAAAAGGCTCAAAGCAATTTCGTAATTGGTTGATGTTGTTATTATTATTATTATTCATCTCATCACTCCGGTACTCCGGTAATTTGTCTCCAAGCCTGCCGGTTTTGGTAGACGTTCAATTTCTCAAATTTTTAATCATTAATTACTTGCAAATATTAACCAAGAATATAATTATAGATCCGTGTGCACTGCGTGTATTCTGACATATGCAAAATCAAATATATATATATATATATATATATATATATAAAAGTGTGAGACGCAATTTGTAATCCAAATGACAATTAACAAAAACAATATGACAGAAAGATAATAAGCGTTTCGAGACAAATAAGAGAAAAAGAGAAAAACGATGCCATTAGACTAAAAATTAGAAGAAATTAGAACGCCACCACAGGCAGAACCAAGATTTGAAGGGAGATAAGAAGTTTACTAATAGGAGAGGAAAATTAATATGATGACACACGTAAATAGATAAGACTAACATATGGAGGCGGTTAATAATAAAAGATATAGATTAAGTTAGTTATTTAGAAACATGTAACACTCCAACGTCTACAAATAGAGATGAAATCTAATCATTTGGATATTTTTTGGCATTGAGGTTTATTCAATTCTTGAGTCTAAAATGAGTAAAAAATTTATTGTTTGTCGTTTGAGAGAATTCAACACAAACGATAAGCCTCAAGTTGCCCACTTCAAATATTGTTGGAAGCAAATAACCAAAGGTTAAAAAGAGAAAGCCAAATATGAAGAGTGTGAGGCCTTCATATTTGGTTCAAGAATACAAGGGCTTTTTGGGATCTCAACCAGTTGTGCATGTGTTAAGACTATTAGATCTAATCAAAATTATTTTTTATTTACAGATCTGATGGTTAAAAATAGATCTTTTTTGGTTCTCATTAAAGAAATTGACCAAAAATATTAAAAAAAAAAGTGATGCAACTATGAATCATGTACCCAATACATCACAAGAGGCTTTTTTTTTATTTCTTTGATTTTTTCGGTTGAAGTCGTTATTAAAAGAGAGAGAGAGAGAGAGAGTTGATTTTTTTTTGCTTAAAGTTGGGAGTTGATTACAGACACATAAAACATAGGACCAACAAGACTGGAATATAATTTCAACGTATGTATAGCTATCATAGGCATCCATCTATATATATATATATATATACACACATATATATATATATATATATATATATGTATTGATTGCGTAAGAAAATCTAGTTGCATTTTTTCCCACCCAATACAGAAAGTACTTTTAGAATGAACAAGGAATATGGCCAACAGGTCCGGAAGTTGACTTTGTAGAGTATATTCCATTCTTATTAGAATATTGTTGCCTTTTTTTTTAGCTAGGGTTTGATTTCTTAATGTGCTCCTTTCTCTATCAAAATTATTTATATGTGTGTAACATTTTCCAACAAATTAATAATAATAAACTACATATGTACCGTAGAGTTCTGGTGTGTGGGGTAATAGAATTAGGATAATCTTATTTATTGATCTGTATAATATATCGCTTTTTTTAATATAATTACATACATGCTATTAGTTAAGAAGTGGAAATTATGTCTATTAATAACATTAATTATTAATTAAAAATTATTAGTACAGCCACTTTCATTTACTATTGACTTTTTTAGAATCAATTATTATGCATAACTTATTGTTACCTTTTTTTAGTGAATTATTGTTGTTATTACTATTATATTTTGATAACAAAATTAGTCAAAGGAAGCAACATGACATTACGAGCCCCCGCTGGAATCATGACAGTGGACTAAATGTGAAAAGTGCTAGTTTTATCGGGAATTACTGCAATAATTACTAATATAATATCAGCTTAATTGAATTGTGAATCAATAGCATTTGAAATTCAAGGAGTTGAAATCTCTTGGGGGAAAAAACAAAAAATGAAGTTGAAATAGTAATCGTGGAAGATGGGTGGTTACGCATCAATAGAATATGACACGTCAAGATACTTGTCTTCTTTGCAACTTTGCATATTGCAAGGATTTTTTTTTTTAATTGGGAATTTTCATCCCGGACCTTATTATAATTATTACAAAAATTTAGTTAAAAGTAAAAGATGTTAATGCATTTACATATTGTCTTTGATAGATTCAAATCCTCACTCTAATTTTGATGTCTCAAATACTGTCCAACCAATGATATTATGACACGTCATTTAGAAAGTTTGAAATAATGTTTATTGGACTTTTACATATTTTTTATTAAATGATATGTCATAATATAATTGATTGAACATCATTTGAAACACCAAAAATTGGACGGACAATTTGAGTTTGTCTTTGAGGGGCTTTCATGTTTTGAACGTATTGTATAATAACCTCATTATCATAAATGAGGGGTTTTCATCTACAAGGTTTTTGAAATTTTGTCTCATAAAAGTACAATTAAAATATCTTTTGTCAATTAATCTCACATTCTATCGTGTAGTCGATTCCTCATTTCCTTCGCAAAATATAGCTTTTCCACAAGAGTAGTAACAACTTGTAGAAATAATGATGATGCTAGGAGTCGATAAATTAATAGATATACATTATTATTCGTCTCAATTATTTTTGTGCAAAATTATCAATATGTATAAGGTGT
This sequence comes from Artocarpus heterophyllus, assembly GCA_025403435.1. Classification (NCBI taxonomy): domain Eukaryota; kingdom Viridiplantae; phylum Streptophyta; class Magnoliopsida; order Rosales; family Moraceae; genus Artocarpus; species Artocarpus heterophyllus. The sequence goes on from CM046334.1 coordinate 15,068,028, forward strand.
TTGTAAAATCAGTTAGAACTAATTAGTTCTAACCAACTACAATATAAGGCTCTCAGCATATACAGTAAAAAGCAAAAAGTTAATAGAGTGTAATGCTCTCATATGCTACAATTTTTCAAACTAAAATTTTTAGCTCCAACTGATTTGCCAAACACCATTTTAATCTTAACAATTGCTCATTAGAAGAAATATTGGTAGTATAAGTTTCAAGTTTATCATTTAAGTACCATGAGCTCTATTGCGTAAAATTTTCCAAATAATACTCAAATAAATTGGATTAACTTTTTCTTATTATAAGTTGGGAATGATGTCATCTGGACTAAGCATGCTACACGCAAAACAAGTTAATATTTATCTTATTAAATATACCATTTAGCTTAAGCATGCTTAAGGATATTAGTTCAGCTTTGATTTGAAGTGATTTTTTTAATCTTTTGTGAATAAAATCAAGTTTTTAAGCTTTTGTTGGCACCATAATTAAATATGATAGCCTAAGCTCCCCGGTCCTGTAATAGGCAAATTTTAGTTCCAAATTATTATGGTGGAATAAATTTAGCAAACTTTTTAAAATTCTTTAAAAGTAGAAAAAATTACATAGTAATTATCTTATTGATGTCATATTTTGTGCTACATAATTATGTAGGAGTTTTTGTGCTACATAATTATGTAGGAGTTTTTCTTATGATATAATTTTGGTTACTCTTAAAAAATTATGAAATTTTTGCTATATTTCAATTTCACTAATGGGAAATAACATTTTTATACTAAATAATAAGTAAATAGCAGGTTTTAAATATTTGGAATGAATGGTAGAAAATATTTGGAGTGCTTGTTGCTGCTTTTAAATATTTTGAAATTTTGCTAAATGTATTTCATCATAGTAATTTTTCCATGTTTGTATAGCGATAAATAGAAAATTTACTAGGGGAAGCAATTTTTATTTATAGTAAATAGATTTTTTTATCTACTAAATTTTTATTTATTATAGATATTTTTTAAAGCTGTTATTTGCTTACAATTAATTATGTAAAAATTTTATGTAAACAATTCTACATATATGTCATATCTAGAAACTAACAAAGACACATAGGAAGTGTTCACATGAAAAAAGACACCCCCAGACAACAAAGACACATACGATGTTAGTATAATTAACCCTGAAATCAAATTGTTAATTTGACAAAACAAATAGGACCTTAGACAAATTTTTCTTATAATTAGTTATGTAAAAATGCTATAATTAACCCTTAAAAAGTCCACTTTCTTTTTTTTCAAAAAAAAAAAAAGAAGAAGAAGTCATAGGACATGTCAAATTTATAACTATTAGTAGCAAATTTGATGTATACTTTAAGATGTTAGCAAATACCGCATATCATAGTTATAAAAGTAATTTTTTTAAGGGTTAATTACACTAACATCCTAAGTGTTTTGCCAAACTAACAAGAACACCATTTAACCAAAATTGATTACATTAACACCTTTTGGACTTAATTCTCGTAAATTTTGATGTCAAATGACAAAAATACCCTTTTTAATCTCAGCCATTGAATCAAAAACACTAAATCACAGTTGTTAATTTGATATTTACAAGAAAAACATCTAAATTAGGAAAAGGAAAAAAAAAAAAAAAAACCCATGAAGAACCCCTCATACCCAACCACCTCCCTGGTCTCCCACTTCTCCCCCATTCACCACCTTCCCCATTTTCCCAACCCCTTTCCTTCCGCCGCCCCCCCTGCGTTCACCTAAAACCATTCACTCCACCCTCCATGTCACCCACCCCAGTGAGGACATCATACCCTGTTGCCTACCAAAGCAATAACTAAAATATTTCTAGTGGAACATCTTTCACAATCCCTAAAAAGATAATTCACTAATAGACTAAAGGATAAGTAATTTGACTCATTCGCATCCCCATCCTGTCGCCCTCCCTACCCCCATCATGCCGTTCCCTACCCTGTTGGCCCGATGACCCTATGGCCCTCAAGAAAGGGAGGGATTTAATTTTTGTTGTTGTATTTTACCATTTTCAAAACTTTATATCCAATTTTTTCTTAAAAAAATATCTGTTTTTTTTATCTTTTTTATGTTTATTATTTTATTATAATATTTAAAATTTGATGAAAAAATAGAGCATTTCTTTTTTCTATAAGAGTGAAAATTATACTTAAAAGTATGTAAAAATCAATCAAACACATTTTTTGATGCAAAATAAAGGTAAAAACACCATTTCAAACAATATATAGGCAAAAACAGGCAAAAACGATTCTTATGCATGGATGGGTATTTTGGGTATTTAAAAAATTAACAGCCAAATTTAGTCAATTTCCACAGTCACCTACTCTTTGTAATTTTTTTTGAAAAGTTATGGGTATTAACGTAATTAAGCTTTGTCAAGGAGGTGTCTTCATTATTTTGACAAGTCACAAAAGGTGTCAATAATTAAATTTTTATTTTAACACGCTATTTACTAATTTTTTAAAAAAATATATAGTATTAATATTAACTAACCTTCCCAAAATTGTTATTTCTATCATTGTCAACCAAACAAAAAACCACTTTCCTAGTCAATTTGCTAAATACCATTTTTGAATTTTACCACTTTTATAAAAAATTTGAGATATACTACTTTTAGAGAGACTCGAGTTCATCGGCATGAAGTCGAGTTCATCACGAATGGACTCGAGTCTATCACTGATAAAATAGTCCATCAACGATGAACTACAGTCCATTGCTGATAGACTCAAGTTTATCAATATTAACACATAAAAAAATAGAAAACAAAACAAAGCTTCTCTGTCAATAGAGCTTTTCATAGTCGCTATCACACACCGTCGTTGACGATGTTTTAAGAGGAGATTAACGTCGTCTCGAGATCCACCTACGACGAAGATCAACTCATGATCGTCGTCGTCACCTTTCCAAATCTGGTCACCCTGGACGTGACAGAGCACAGGTGCGGACACCGATGTTGTCACGAGATCCACCAACAACGAAGATCAACTCCTTATCATTACAATAATTATTGGTCACCCTGGACATGACAGAGCACAAGCAATGATGCTATCGGTTCTTTGACAGTGACAGCAATGGGAGAAAGAAGATATCGTCGAACCAACATCCTCCAACGATGAGGAACCAAATGAAAGAGAAAGAGAGAGAAAGAGGGGCGGGGAGAGAGAGGGAAGAGAGAGAAATGTACAGAAAGGGAAAAGAGATGGGAAGAGCTAGATAGCAAATTATGTGAGATCTTTTATAGGGGTAATTTGAACATATTGTGTGTTAAAGGTGGTGTGAACTGAAGGTTCTGAAAAAAAAAAAAGTAAAGTGGTACAAAACACTAATGGTATTAAGAAAGAGAAAATTATATATTATGTCACAGTTTTAAAAGTTGTGTTTATTTATGACACAATCTCTTTTATATTACATGTTAAGTTGAATCACAAATTAATATTTATTACATTTATAAAAAAAATAGATCACAGTTATTAAAATTCCTCTATAAAAAAAAGTAGTATACCAACTAATTATCTCCCACTTTCCCTTGACAAAATAGTTGGGCCGAATTGGTATTTTGGTAGCCCAAGGTCCAGCGGACGAGAGACTATCGAGAAGAGGTTGGCTCTGTCACCAAACGCCTGGAGGCGCATTGCCCTTATTCCGGACTAGGGTTAACTGCTTTGGCAATCAGATTTTCTTAGGCGCCAATCACCTCCATACTCCCCTCTTACGACACACGGCTAAAATACCACTTCTTCCTCTTTTCACACTATTCTCTAAAACCTTTTTAAATTCTATTTCTTTTTCTCCAATGTGTTTCCCTTAATTTTGCGAATCATATGATATGTTCGTAAATTTTCACATTCCATTGTTGCGTCGCAATTTAACAGCCGAAAGTTTCAGCTGGTTTTGGTCATTTGTCACTCTGCATAGCCTCATATAAGGATTATAGACAAATAATTATTGCAATGATAACAACAATAAAACATACTTAATCTCCGAATATGTTTTACTTGTGGATATGTTATTTATTTAGCTAGGAAAGGGAACCCAATGGAAACATCTATTGTAACTTTCTCTCCACAATCCTTTATTAAAAAAAAAAAATGGATGTAGAGCTCGGCAACAGATACAATGGGCATCACGACGGTAGTTATCAACCTTAAACAACCACATTGTATGTCTATGAGGGCATAGAATTGAATAGAATTGCTCATTTGCAAATGGTGACTAGTCAATGTGATTTTTTCTTCTTTTAAAGGCTAACTGCACTTGTAAGTGGTGCGAGAGCTATAAGCTAAATCGCTCATTTCCATGGAATGCATGTGGGTCCCACAACATGACCTACATGAGTCAATGGTCCAGATCATGGACTCGTGCTATTGGCGAGTGCATTTGGCATTTTTCTTTTCTCTTTTTTCTTAAAGGTTCAATGTGAAGATTAACCAAAGAACCTGTTAACAGTTGCACATGAAAAAAATAATGACCTCTTTCTTTATGTATGTGATTGTCAGTGGTTTGATAAAATACACAACTTTGAGGCAATAGAATGGTTGGCCAAACCACTACAGGTGGTGATCGTTCAAGGACGTATTGGACGCTGGCAATGGAGAGGTACTTTATCGATCTGATGTTGGAGCAACCTGCACAGAGGGGCCAGGATTGGCCACACTTTCAGCAAGCAGGCTTGGACAGACATGCTGGCCATGTTCAATGCGAAATTCGGTTCTCAGTATGACAAGGATGTTCTGAAAAGCCGTTACACGAATTTGTGGAAGCAATTCAATGATGTGAAGAATCTTCTCAGTCAAAACGGGTTCTCTTGCGATTAAACTCGCCAAATGGTGGTGGCTGATGATTATGTCTGGGATGCTTACATAAAAGTAACGCACGGCTTTTCTATTCGTTTCTTTTGTAGTAAAAGCATCGGCAGCTTTGAAATAACAAAACATGTGTTGCAGGCTCATCCCGATGCTCGATCCTACCAAACGAAAGCAGTTCTAAATTTCAACGACTTGTGTCTGATATATGGCTATACAATTGCTGACGGAAGATACAGTCGATCGAGTCATGACATGGACTTTGATGATGATTTGGAGGGAGTAAATATAGGTGTATATTCTTTCCCTGGTTTAATACCATTTAATTGTATTTGATTATACTGAGACGACCAGTTTAACATTCCTCAATTTTGTAGGTGATGTGATATACAGTCTTGTTCCTTCGAGTAATGATCATCAGAGAACTGATTGGACGCCGGGAATGGACCACTATTTCATTGAGCTTATGCTGGACCAAGTAGGAAGAGGCAACAAAACTGCGAACACATTCACTAAAAAGCATGGACAGACATGCTTACGTTATTTAAAGCCAAATTTGGTCCTCAACACGGCAAAAGGGTTTTGCGGCATCGACACGAAAAATTGTGCAATTACTATAGTGACGTGACATTTCTTCTGAAACAAGATGGCTTTTCCTGGGACGAAAAGCAGCAAATAGTTACAGCTGATGACCATGTTTGGGATGCTTATACCAAGGTACTGTTAACATAGCGGCTTTCATTTTTTTTAAAAAAAGAAAAATGTCATGCTTGTTTTACAGCCTCCGTATGATATCATTTCAAGTGACTGATTCATGAAAAAATTTGATGTAGACGCACCCGCTTGCACGTACATATAGAACAAAAGCCTGGCCAAACTACTATGATTTGATGCTTATATTTGGTAATGAAATTGCCAATGAATCGAAGAATTTTACACACAAGGAGAAAATACTTCAAGATGATGTATCACAACCAATGGCAGGTGACTTTCAGTTTTCTCGTCAACTAATTGCAGTTTGTTCATTTCAACTTCTTGCTTGATAATTTTGTGTTCTTAAATTTAGGTGAAGGAAAGGAAAACCAAACCTCCGGTGTTAGTGATCGTACAAGAACATTCTGGACACCACCAATGGACCGATATCTTATGGATTTGTTACTAGACCAGGTGCATAGAGGAAACAAACTTGGGCAAACATTCATAAGCCAGGCCTGGATAGACATGGTTACATCTTTTAATGCACAATTTAAATCTTGCCATGACAAAGAAGTCCTGAAGAATAGGTACAAACATTTGAGGAGGCAGTATAATGACGTAAAGATTCTTCTTGAGCACAGTGGGTTTTCTTGGGATGAAGCACGAGAAATGATAATAGCCAAGGATCATGCTTGGGATGCATATACGAAGGTAAATTTTCACTTATTGACAAAGGTTGAAATTCTCTAGTCGATCTGGTGAGAACATGTAATCCATGCAGGTCCATCCCGATGCTCGATCTTATAGAGTCAAAACTGTACCAGGATTCCACAAATTGTGTGTTATATTTGGTGAAGAACATTCTGATGGAAGATTCAGCCGTTTGGCACGAGATGCAGATCCTCTTGGCGAATTACCTGTGTTAATGACAAGTACGTTTCTGTGTGTGTTTACTTTGTAATAGTAGGATTGTTAGTCGCTTGTGAGTCAGATAACAGCTTCATTCTGTATATGGAACATAGTATGAACATTTTTCATGCATTTTTCATGCTCTCTCCTTCTCGACATAAACCTAAGCGTCAATGCCAACGTGGGTTCGTCTTTTCTTCTCTTAAGAGTTATATTATGAAGAAATTATGGCATCTTTATCAGATTTGTCAGTGATTATTAGTGTGTGTGTTTTCCAAAGACACATCTGTGAATAGCTAATATGTTTTTCTTGTATTTCTAGGTGAGGAGACAACCGACCAGACAGTGGCCAATGTTGTTTCTCTAAGGATAGAATGGACACCACAAGGAGACCGTTGCTTGATTGACTTGATGTTAGAGCAGGTTCAAACTGGGGATAAGATTGATATTAGCTTCAACGAGCAAGCATGGGCTTACATGCTCAAATCATTCAACAAAAAATTAGGACTGCACTGTAACAAAATTTTCCTAGAAGATCGGTATCTATGGTTGAAAAACCAGCATGATGGCATCAGCAATATTCTTAGATGTAGCGTGTTCGCATGGGATGAAACTCGGCAAATGGTAACTGCTGATAATGATATTTGGGAAGCCTACATTAAGGTACACAAAATAACGTATAGTTTTGTGAAATTACTTTGTGGGGGGAGCGAGCTTTGTCAATTTATTTGTTGAATGTGGCCGAATTAATATTATTCGTAACTAATTCCTGTGTATTTCCTACAGAAACACTTGCTTAAGCAGTTTTAGTGATTTGTGAAAGATTTTTCAAAGCAGAACATTACATGACAGAATCAATGGTCATGATGCAGAACTGATCTGTGACGGTCAGGATCCGGAAACGATTAGTCATTGTCAGGTTTTAGAAACAGAAAGCGACCCTCATTCCTTGGAAATAATGGTTGATGGAGCTTACGTAAATCTACCATTGTCAACTGAAGATGTTAGTATGTCCGAGAAACAGAAAAAACGGCCAGTGTCTCCATTAGATTCAGTCACTTCTAGAAAAGTGCAGAAGATGCAAAGCGAGAATAGGCTAGACAGGCTAGACTCTCTCTCTGAGATGGCGGACCTTGTTGTGGAATTGGCAAAGAAAGAGAACAAAAGTGATAATTCCATAGAAATTGCAATTGATGCACTTCAGGCTATACCTGATATGGATGATGAGCTTCTTTTGGATGCTTGTGATCTGTTGGAAGATGAGAGGAAAGCAAAGACATTCTTGGCGCTCGATTTTTCGCTGCGAAAGAAATGGTTACTTTGAAAGCTTCGTCCATAATTGTATGCCTTTTCTGCTTTGACAGTGCGACATAGGTTTTTTAGGTAGTCTCTCACTTCCAGTGCCATAAGTAACGTTTATCGCATTTTAACCGTCTTTCTTGTTTTGTTTTACCAACTTCAATCATGGCATGTGATTAGCAAATTTTTCAGAAACTGTGAGCACCTTTTCCCTGCAACTATAGTGGTATATTTGTACTGTGTTTTGCTAATCGTGCTGCAAATAAAATCCAAGCGCTCTTGTAGGAGAACATTTTGCAGTCTTCTATTTTACGTTTTCATTTGTCTAATGTCAATATGAGAACTTGGTTTGAACCAACAAAAAAAAAAAGCCAAAATTTTTTGGTATTTTTTGGTTCAAATGGGTTTTGCTTGTGTATTTTCCTCGTAAAATTTGAATTACAATAAAGTTTTAGTATCAAACTATGGACTCAAAGTGACTTCCCAAATGCCCTCTAAAAGGTTTTCCTTTAAGAGTAAAAATAATGCAAGCCTTTAAGAGTAAAAATAATGCAAGTGAAAGCCAGCGTTTACGCGCAGGATTCCGCTTGACGAAGTGATGACATCTTTTACGCTTGAAGAATTGCCCAAAAAGATAGCACAGGAAGCAATTCAGCAACAGCAATCGAACATCAATTACGTCAAGGACTAGCAGAAATAGTGTTATGCAAATTATAAGTATTTGAAAGTAAAAAATAAATGAGTATAGCTTGCAAAGAACAAGCTTCAAGTCTAAAAAGAATTGCTTGCGTTTTATGGAATGCAAAAATTCATGCAATTCGAATTGTCTAATTCATTTAACTACTCTCCTGCAGAGATGCAGAGTGACAAATACAATTCTTAAATTTACCACAACCACCTAAAAGAAAATTTTCAGAGGGAAAACAAAAATCCTAAGCGAAAGCTCACCTGAAAAGTGAAGAAAGGGACTTTTCCCCCAACCGCTAAAAAAACTGAAAGATTAGAAGAAATAAAGACGAAATGATATAATGTCATCGCTTTTCAGGGGTCAAGGGGGAAAAAAAGTGACCAATTACAAACTACTCATTGACCACCATAATGATGGGATGGTCTTCTAAACTGTGAATAAAAATTATATTTTGGTTATAAATATCATCAACAAGCACATGTCACGGGACTTTTGGAGGCCAGATGGAAGGGGACCCGTCTTCACAGCGCCAGAATCACAAATCTCTTCCACGGCCGGTGGCCGCACACCCACTTCATTCCATTGGTTTCCAACCACAGAATGGACTTGGTAATACCTTCATTCCATCTTTGTTTAATATGCAACAACAATCTCACGGTAATAATCTTGGAATCCAATTCCTTTTTCATGAGAAGAAGGCAAACACTCTAGGTTGGACTCATTTCATTCGTCTCCTCCTGTCTCTATCCCCTCTTTCTCTGCCTCTGTCCCTCTCATTGTCGTCTCTCTCTCTACTACCGCTTTTCTCACGCTTCCCCCTTTCATTTTCAAAATCGTGACCCCTATCTCTGTCCCTATCCCGGGGTCTTTCCCGGTCCCTGTCCAGATCATGTTCCCTCTCCCTATCTCTATTGGAAGATCTCCGTGGGGGACTGTCACTCCCACTGCGGTACCGCTTTCTTGGCGCCTCTAGGTTGTTATCTCGTTTGTCCTTCCTCTCCAAAGATGCTCTCTCTGTGAACAAGAAAGTTATGTGAGATAAGAACACGAGAAAAACATCTTTGAGCGCTTCATTGTTGCCCAGTAAAAGGGATAATAATAATAATAACGATGATGATGATTGTTGAACTTCGTGAACTAATAACAGCCTTGGATTTTTTTAGCTAACACCCTTTGGTCTAAAGGCATGGGAAGGGGGGTTGGGAGGGCTTTGGGCGAGGGGTTGTGGGCTCCATCCTACTAGTAAGGTACAAAACTACAGTTTTATCGTGCCACTTCCCAACCAATCAAACGACACCAGCAAGGTAAGCAAAAAGAAACCAGGAAACAAAAACGGCTGAAAAGGGCATGTGCAACAAATACGAATAATAGAGGCATCACAAACATCTCAAGTACTTACTACTCCCAGAGGCATCTTTGTTGGAATTGGAGAGCCCATAATCCGCTTCCAACCGTTTACGATGCATCACTACTTTCCTCTCGATCTCTTCAGGACTTCTAATTCCCCTTTCCTCGAGAGATTCACGATATTCAATCAAAGCAGCCTCCAGACGTCTAAACTTTTTTCTGCAGAAATGATAAAAAAAATAAGTTTAAGCACCACGATAAGGTTACAACACCAAGCAAAACATACACAGAATCTTCAATGTAGTGAAAAATACGTTGATAAACCTACCCCATCTAAATTCAAATAAAGAAAAGAATTTTGTTGAAGCCAAATTTTCCCCATTAATAAATCTAGAAAGCGTACTAAAGTTGAAGACAACCTCTGCTCCTCGCTCATTCCACTGTCGGGTTGAACAACATTCGAATCAGGTGCAGATTCCATTTCATCAGCCTTGCTAGGACCATCACCAGCATTCTCACTTCCTGAAGATGAGTAGCTTAATCCAAGGCCCCTGCTACTTCTCTTCTGTTCATCGTCACTATCATCATCCTCTCGAGCCCATTTGGAAGCTGGCAAAACAGGGTCGCTCTTCTCTTTCTTTACGAATGGTTTTAGTTCCGCCTGTGGAATTGGAATTGTTTGGGCTAAAGGAACCGAACCTTTTGCTTGGGAGTCCATTTCATCCTCTGCAAAATGATTCCATCCAGACAATCCCATAGGCTCAGCTTCAACATTTGTCTCTCTCCTGCTACCAGAATATCTACCTGAAATTGAATGGCCTTGAACATACTTCAACTCTTCATCTAGCTCATAGCCCCTTTGCTTTTCTGCCTCTTCCAGACTCAACAGCCGTGCAACCATCATCTCCCGACCGCCAACAAGAGACAATCCGTTATGTCTGCAACGTCGTTCCAGTTCAGCAAGGGGAAGATTCATTAGCTCCTGCATAGCTGCTCCTTTGCCCATCGCCAGAGCAGCATCTTCATTATTCTTACCTGCATCACGTGTATCTTCAGAACTGGTTCTTTTTTCAATCTCCGGTGCATCACCACATATGGAGTGGAAAGGTATCACACCAGAGTTTCCCGATCGAAGGAAGGTAGCTCGTAAACCATTTACATATGCATCAGAGAAAAGAAACCAGTCCGCCCATACTTGCAATACCTTCAGAACTCTTTCCTGCAGAACTCAACTAGATTATTGCCAAAGAAAAAATTAAATAGTTTCACAAAACCTATAATTATTGTTGGTTAAATACCTTAAGGGCCTCTGCAGTGATCCTTCCTGTTATACTACGATACAGATCATTAAAACTCTCCATTATATCCGGTAACGTTGCTTCAAATTTAGTACGGTAGGCAGAAGCATTCTTTACAGGAGCACTACTATTATGAAGTACATCGGAGACAAGCATCAATCTTGCAACTTTAGTTGGAATTGGAGTCTCCTTAAGTGTCAAGGATTCTGTCAGAACTTCCACTATCTGAGATTCAAAATAAAATATGAGTCTGATATACACACACACACACACACACACAAAACAAACCAAACAACCTGGTTTGGAGAAGTCTTGTTTGTCAAAATTACCTCTCCAGCCGCATCGGCATTATCCAGTGCAAATCCCATAGCTTCCTTTATCTGACTCCTTTCTAACGTTAATGCACGTAACATATCCTCAAACTCATCTCTCTGTGAATCAGTCAGTGTACGTTCTGGCTCTACACGCTAAAGTTGAACAAAAAGAGGAGAGTTAAGCCATGAGAAAAGTGGAAAAGAAAAACCATCCTGCAACACGCAAAACAACAAATACCCTGCTCCTTCCAGCAGCATATGTTGCACCAGACTCCCTTTCAAGATCAGGGCTTTTTGCTGTTGGTAGGGACGGAGGAATCCATCTGAAAAAAGGCAAATGATAAATATTCACATCATCATAGTGGTTTTAGTAACAAATTTCCAAAAGCCCGGCATTGAAAAAGAAACAAGTTATGCAGTACCTTCCACTACCAGTTATCATGATGAAAGGTTCTGTTCGCCACCTTTGTAGAGTATCACCCTGCCCAAAGCAACCCAATACGTATAACTTATATTTGATATTTCAGATTCTCGTGTCATAAAAAAAAACTGCTTGCAACTGGTACATGTCTATAGTTGTATGAGACGTACCTGGGCAAACGAATAAAGCCTCCAAACATAGTAAGTATGCTCCTTAGAGCCAAGCTCAAATAAGAAGTTGAAAAGTGGATTCCCTCTGCCTCTCTCCATGATAGCTTGCTCAAAGGCACACCCTCCATCAAGAACATACAACGCCATTGTATCAATTATATGGCGGAGGTGATTATCCTCAGGTGGAACAACCATGATATCGGGAACATTTGGAGTCAGAACCTAATAACCAACAAGTTATATAAGTAGTAAATCAAATATGGGTTATTTGAATAAGTATTCAAAAATCAACAAAAGGATCTGACAGGGCTAAAGTACCAGTTCAGAATTTTGACTTGGGACAGAAGTGACAGGTGGGCCCGATGGACCAGACAGGATTACAGTGGCACCCTGCAATAAGAAAACACAATATTGCTACTAAGTTCAAGAATCAATCTCAGGGAACTTCATATTGTACAACACAGAGAATAGAGAAAGTATAGTTGAACAAAACCTCCTAAACACAAAATTTTCCAGGCCATCAAATTCAAGAGAGAGACAAGTGGCGCAGGCAAGATAAAGAAATAAACACAACAATCATGCATACTGACCTCCTTACTCCTGATAGCCATTTGTCCAGGTGGAGGAGCAGGAAGTGCTTGTGAAGGCAAAGCAACAGACTTGCCCCACCCAATCTTCAACTCATATTCATAAACAACCACACCTGCAAATGAAATTTTTTTCCCTTAATTCCTTCATATTGCCCTCTACTAAAAGATATAGCGTAGAAACAAATGCACTTTCAAAGGGAAAAGTAGGGCCTGTCTGGCAAAGCTTTTGCTTGTGCTTTTGGTCAGTACAAGAAGAGAAGCAAAAATTGTGGCGTTTAAGTGAACATTTGGAACCTTATTTTTAAAATAGCTTAAATAGGTCAAAATAGTTTTGAAATTTCTTAACAAGTAATAAAAATGTTATTATGAAGTTTATAATGTCTTATTCAAACTCAGATACAAGTTTCAAAGTCTATTTCAAAAGTGCTTTTCAGAAAAGCCACTTCTAGAGAGCCAAAGCATCTAACAGATCGTCCAAGCACTTTTAGAAACAGCCTTTGGACTTAGGAAGCCAAAAGCAGCTTCTGTGAAGCCCTCCCAAAACGGCCCGTAATTTGATTTAATTTAACAATACCATGCTACGCTCATGAAGCACGGTTTCAGGACAAAGGACCGCACTTTAAGAGAGTGAATTACGGCATCTTTTACACAAATTATGTTAGTCATTTATTTTCTACATCTTTCAATCTAGCCAAACTTCAAACTACAAAGTAGTGCAAGGCAACTCAAAAGGAAATCACTATGAATAAAAAGAATTATGAATAGATGATAAACATTTTGGCATATTACTGAATGAAACAGAAGAAAACCTTGCATTTCATCCTTTGCAGCTTGTCCATCAGCTCTATTCATGAAAGCTACGAAGCCACAATTTCTTTGGCGTCTTCTCTCCTCTTCAGTTCTAGGCCACATTATCTTCACACTAGCAATAGGCCCAAATCTTCCAAATGTTCGCAGAAGGAAATTTTCATCGACCTAGATTTATTGAGAACGCTAATCAAAATGAGTTGTTGCTGCTTCTTTTTTTTCTTTTTTTATTTTTGTAAAAATCAACAAAGTGACAAATAGCAAAAAATACAATTTGAAAGGGAAAACTAACTTGGGGTGAGAGATTTCCGACATATAGATTAGTTGTTTGTGGATCACCATCATCAAATGATCCAGGAAGCTTGCCACTTGGATCAAATTCATCAGGCAATTCATCAAAGCGACTTAGCTGGAAAATAGAAACATAGTAAAGACAATTACTATACACCTTGGACCAATGAAAGTTAAATCAATGCAACTACAAAAATAGTACACATATTTGTTGGAAATGGTATGACATATCAGCTTTATACTCAGTTAAGCAAAATAGTTACGAAGAAGATATGCACGTTTAACAACGCCTTTACGTTTTGCATGTGTGAATCAAGATTGCAAGGTAGAAGGTGCTGTGAGCAAAAATTAATAGACTGTTTTTAAATGAGGGAGGACCATAATGTCTCTTTTTACAAAACAAAATCAAGCTTCTACGGATGATACTTACCGCAGAATTATCATCATGGCGCTCACGCCAGTTTTCACGATCTTGGTTTCGCCTCTCCCTCATCTCTTGTGCATGCTTCAACTCCTCCATATATTGATCTATGTTTCGAGACTTCCCTTTTTCTCTTTCCCTCGGTTTATCCTCCTCCTTCTGCAAAGTGTAATGAAAAAAATCAGAATTGAAAATACCTAAAAGCTCCATCCAAATTTCAAATAAAAGTATTTTCTCTATGATACTGACTTTCTTCTCAGGTTCTTTCCCCTTGGATGCCAAAGGAGGTGGTATGAAAGACGGAACATACCTACAGAAGAAATATTATTGGCAAACTTTTTTGTCACAGAAGCTCTTTGCAATCAAAATAGGCAGATAACACAAAAACAAAACCAAGAAAGTTAAAAATCACATGACTTTAGTTCAACGTGACTTTTGCTCCCTAAAATGCATAACTTTCCCCTTTTGGTGTTTCAACAAGCTAATCTAATGAGGGAATTTTGCTAAGCATGTTATTGAGGATACAAGAGTCAAACACAAGCACTCCTAACAGCCAAAGGGTACGTCCATTGCTGATTTTTGTTTAAAAAAAGGGATGCAATGACAATAAAAAGGAAAATTTTCCTAGTGCAGAATTTTATTTAATTATTTTTTTTATATCCCTAAAATCCTCAGAACCCACCCATTGGGCTCGAGTTTAAAATTGGAAATTTAGCCAAATCCTACGATCTTTGGAAACAAAAGAACTAGTGGGATAATCACCATTCACCCAGTGTCTTGAGGACCAAACTTAAACACTCAACTAACCCCTCAAATTTTTATACACTTTGTTTGGTCTTGTCGCTATTTGCTTCTGCATATTTAACTCAAAACTTGAGCTCATACCATCCCCTAAAACATCCTATTCCCTTATAATCCATATGGAAGTACATGACAACAAAAATACAAAATTCACATGAATTTACGAGAAATATAATGGAGACAATAACTGGAGATGCATCCTAGCTATTAATAAATGCATCAAATCTATCCAAAACTAAATCAATACTTTTTTGTACCCATGTTTGGTCTTTTTGTGCAGTTCTGTTCGTGCATTAAGTTCTGTATTCTACAAAATCTTAAGCAGAATAAGGTTGACTTATCCAGCACATCCAACAATCCTTTTTTAATTTTTACTGAAAAAACTACGTGGTTCCTATTTAAAATCATGAATCATAATTTTACAAAGTCTGGATACGTGTCCAACCAAGAAGAAAAACATCAAATGAATAAATTCATAGTAATGGCATGTCAGACAAAATGTTCCAACATGTTTCCCTTGGAAAGAATCGTACAGAAATTTGCATACATTTCACTATTTCTAGCAAACAACATAGAGTAACTACCAACCATGTAAAATAAACTGTTGCTTATAAGCCATGATAGTCTGATTTACCCATTTGATATAGCATCAACAAAAATAAAATTCCAAAAAAAATCGAAATCAATAAATCCAACTTCGTTTGAGTAGAAAATTATGTACTGAAACACAATGAGAAAGAAAATATGTAAATAGAGCAGCTAAAATACTCTGAAATTGTGTGCTTGCAATTTAGCTATCTTTGATCTGCTGGATACCAATAAAGTTTGTTTACTTGAACGTCATTGTGCATGCCTGCACCATCCACTTTTTATATATACACCTAAAAACCTAAACAACTCGAGATTACATCTGACGATATAATCATTGTACAAAATTTCCTACCTATGATGCCATATCAAAAGCATTTGCAACATGGTTAAATCAAAAAGCATTTCTTTACCTACTCCCCTTCTTTGGACCAGAAACCCCATCTTTGGACTTTTCACCTGCCATCCGTGAATGAATAAAAAGGTCCATACTTTTATTAATGTGTCCCGGTAATAATACAAAAAAAAAAAAAAAAAAAAATTATCCATAGTGTGAAGAAGCATATAACTAGAAGAAAATAAAATCTTACAAAAACCATTTCTACCATCTCTGCAACAGAAAGAAGAATAAACTATAAAGTTATTTTCTTTCCAAGCACTAACCTTCGCTATCAGTCTTTAACTTGTCATTAGGATTGATCGTTCCTCCTCGGACGAAAGTTTTTGACCCAGGTGTGCTGTCCCCTTGAAACGACTCCACAAACTCCGCATATAAGCGTGCTGTTTCATCCTCAGCTCTCTAGAGAAAGAAAGACCCAAAACGAAATTGAAAACACTGAAACAGAAAGCAAATATAATTTCAAAGATAACACCCACTAATAGGTACTCTACTCCATACCTTTTTCTTTGCCTCTTCCTCTTCTCTATGCTTTTGGAAGGGCGTCTTCTTCCGTGTAATCGAGAAAGAACTCATCTCAGCATCAAGTTCTGCCAAACGTATCAAATTAAAACGTTCAAAACCAAATTTATCGTTAAAATCCCTATCCTATATTGTCTCTGATTAGGAATATATATATATATATATATATATATATATATATATATTGAATTAGATAAAGCTTTTCAGAGCTTAAAAACCGATCGAATAAGGCCAGAAAATTAGGGTTTCTATGACGACGAACTGATGAACCAACAGCAAATAAATAACAAGCACATTGAGTTCCAGCAACCAAAACCCACCTAACATTTCAACCCAGAAACTGATATCAACCCATTTGACAAACTAGGGTTCTGTGTTCCGAATTTCCAAACGAAATCCAGAAGCTAATTCGAATCGATTATAAAAAAAAAAAAAAAGACACTTAAATGTCAAAATCAAATTAAGCAGAATAATCATGCAACGAATCATGAGGCTCACACAGAGAAGCGAAAGGCAAAGTTAGAAGAAATTACGAACCAAGTTTGTAGGATTGGAATTGATCGACACCTGCTTCTAGGGCTTTCTACCCTGGGCTGCTGAAGAAGTAGAAGAAGACGAAGACGACTTGGCCGAGTTGTTCCTGTCGGGGATTTTCGCAGTACAAAAAACCGAGTTGAGTCAGGTCGAGTCACGAGACGGGAGAGACGCCAGCGACGGTGCGTGCGGAATTTGCGTGAAAGTTTTTTTGATTTAAATTGCGATTGAACCCCTCGAGCATGAATCTTTGTAATTTGGTTTAATCACAAAAATGCCCATGAATTTCTTTGTAACACTTAACCTGCTATTTTAAAACGTAACATTTATCCTTGTAAAATATAAACTACTAATAAAAATAACATGTTTATTACAATTTTAGCACCAAATTGATAAATAATTTTAAATTAGAAGTATTTTGATAATTTTAATTATAAAAATAACAAAAAATTAGAATTAAAATAAAAATAGTTTTTATTGATGATTAAAAATACAAAAATCAATTATAAATATACTACTATCTAGATCCTTTTTTTTTTTTCAATATATCAAAATTTTCTTTAAAATTTTATTAACTTTTTTTCCACACTAAAAAAGTGTTTTGAAATTTTAAAAAATATAAATACTGATAAAAACTTCAAAAATATAAAAGAAATCTATCAAAAATGTTAGAGTTTTTCTTTTTGAAAATTTTATGTCATATTTTTTGTTATATTGAATATATTTATGTTATATTTTTTCATTTCACTAATATATATAACTTTTTAAAATTTTTAAATACTTTTAGGGTGTGAAAAAATAAAATTTTGAAGAAAATTTTAATATATTAAAATAGAAAGATTATAATGGTATAATAGTTTTACCTGATTTTTTTTTGTTTATTTTTATTAAAGTTATAATTTTCATGAATATTTTTATAACTAGGATTACCAAAATACTCCTAACTTTATAATCATTTGTCAATTTTTCATTAATGTCTAACAAAATGACTATTTTTGTTGACAATTCTTACTTCATGGGGAACGGATACTACATTTTAAAGTTTCGAAGGTAAAGTGTTACAGAGGCTATAATTCATAGAGAATTTTTGTAATTAATCCAACCTTTTTTTCAATTAGAATGGTCAGAGAAAAAGTAGAAGGGTTAATAGCTCTAAAGGTTTCTAAACTTTTAATATTGTGACAATTTAGTCCTTGAATTAGTTTAACGAGCTAAAATAGTCCTTGAATTTTTAATATTGTGACAATTTGATCCTTAAGCTAATTTAATAGGCTAAAATAGTCTTTGAATTAGTTTTTAATAGCAAAACCAGTCATATCTGTTAGTCACTATTAGAGCTGTAAATTTTGGGCTAGGCCGACCCATGACCCTTCTTATTTAGGCCCAAACTAGAATCAAGCTGGCTCGGCCCAACTAAACAATTTTTTAAAATTCCCTTATAAAAATTTGGGAAGTCTAGCCTAATTCGACCCTAGGCCTATGCAGGCTCTGAGTCGGGCTGGACCTCCTTTTTGATTAATCAAGCCCAGCTGAGTCGCCCCGATTTTTTCTTTTGGCCCTTATGGATCAAGCCAAGTGGTCAAAATTGACACCTCTAGTTACTGTTAAAACTTGAATGCAAAGCATCACGAAGTCTTTTACCTTGCGACACTTGTCTCCACAACACTGACCTCACGTCACCCCTTCGCTGCACCCTGTTTGCAATAAAACCATCTTGTAGCTGTCCCACCACTTACCTCACTCGACTAGCCATATTGTGGCAATACACCACCAAAGTGCCACTGCTAGAAAATAGTATGCAGCGAAATTTTAAAAATTTAAAATTAGAGTATTTTCTAAAAACACAAGTTTGATATGCTACATACATAGATTAATGACTGATCTTACTAACTTCTCTTTGTGAACTGAAATACAGCAGCAATCAGTGACGAGAAAAATATTATAGAAGAGCCTCAACTAACTGATCTTCTTTGCTATTCTCTATCCATGATTGGAGTACGTTGGTCGCATGTCGTACAGCCTTTCCTTTGATAACTCTCCTTCCAATCACTTGAAAAAACTTAGAGTTAAGGTTCTTGATGTTGAACAATAGCTCTCACCGAGTTTTAGAGTTTCTCTCACTAGAGTACTCATTCTATGCTTCTCAAATGATCTAAATAGCTAAAAAAAACTCACCTCTATCTATAGTGGTCGAATTTGGGGTTAAACCTTATCAGATTAGGTATCAAATTTCGAGTCTAGATTAACTTTTGATGAAAAATGTGTCAAAATGCGTATACTGATTATCGCATGTTCGGCATGCTGATCTAGGAGATTAGCCTGACGAACTTACTCTATCGACCTGCCGACCGTGCAATAACTTGGAATCCACATAATATCTTATTTTCACCTGGGATTCTTAGATAGAGCCTCAGTTTTAATTCAAACAACCCAATAAAAAAGTTATCTGATTAAAATAGTGATATATAGATAATCCCATAGTAAAAAAAACATTATCCAAATAATTCAACATGTTTACCTTGAATTAATTCACAAAATTAATTCAACCGATTAACTAACATGAATTATTAAATCTAATATTATCGAATTTCAGCCAATCTAATAATTTAACTTAAGTTACCAATATGTAGGAAAAACACACCGTATCGTTATAGGATTATTATGAACTAGCAAAAAGGACCCGATAAACATATATAGATCAAGCTCCTATAATTATAAAATACAATATCTCATATACATATTTTATAATTATCAACTTTAATGTTACTCTATTAAAAGCTTAAAGTTGCACTTTCGAACTATATAAAATTACAAAGCTTCAAAAAGCTAACCGTCCATGACATAATATAATATGTCACATCCCATAAGATATTCATAATCGGCTTAAGGATAAATTCTGTTTTACCTTCCCAATTATTTTTATCTTACATTCCATTATCACAAAATTGAAATACTTAGAGTGTGTTTATTTCAGTTTTTAAATCACGGTTTAAATCATTTTACTACTGTATTTTCTCTTACAAAAATTTAAATCTTCATTCAAATATTCTACTCAAATACTCGTACCAAATGCACCCTTACTATTCATAGATAGTATATCATTTAGTTACACCTATGTATCCAAATGGTTGAGCGCTCTAGTCGTCTAATTACAGGATACTACATATAAGAGAATATCATTGACTCTACAAAAGAGCTATGGATTCTATATCTATGAATAACGAGTCTACGTGAATCAAGAGCCATGTCTCTAACTGTATCGGTATGCGTACCATCATTGAATCAGGATGTCACCTTTTGGTACATCAAAAGACATAAGTCAAAAATACGGGCTCATTAGTCATTTTAAGATTAAGATACACATATATGATTATCTAAAGTGAATTAATTTGAACAAACATAATTATTAACCAAATTAATTCAATTTTTTATCCTGATCCAATGCATCATCATCTATAATAATGTACCAATATTTTTACTTGCGGAGTCCCACTTCGACGACCAAGACAAGCCATCTTTCGTTAGGGATGTAGACAACATAACAATATTAGCATGAATAAAGTGCCCAACTTTATTTTCTCGTTTGCGGATCTTATGATTTAGACCATCACCTTTAAGATTTATGTCTTCCGCATAATCTGTTCATCATATGCACAATTCTTAAAGGTTTAGACTAACAGTCTCAGACTTTTATTTGCTTATCATACATTCAACCAAAATGAATATAAAGAAAACAACATTTGGTATATGAATAATAAATTAACTCTCTATTAATAAAATATCTCAAAAAATATATTAAACATTTTACTCCTTATGACACTATGTCTAACAGTCACCATGTCAGCCATTATTATTTTAACATATTAAATTAGTTCAATGACCATATTGTCTTAATGTTAAAAGTTTATGGCTTTTTGCCTATTAAATTAGTTCAATGACCAAATTATCATGATGCTAAAAATTTAGGGACTATTTTAGCCCATTGAATTAATTTAAGGATCAAATTGTCACAATATTAATAGCCTGTTTGACGAAGTTGGTTTTAACCAATTTTTAAGTTAAAAACAGTGTAAAGCTCTTACATGCTATAGTAAAAAAAAAATTGCTATAGTGCAAAGCTCTCACATGCTACAGTGTTTATAGTTCTAACCACCATAGTAAATAGCTTATAAAAGTTCATGGAACTTTAAAGCTATTTACCTTTGAAAGAAATAGAGGATTAAAAAGTAGAGACAAGAAGAATAACTTTAAGCTCTATTTATAAGTCATAACTTACAGTAACTCTAGTTCTTTTTCTTTAGTGGAGTAAATCTAATTTTTAAAGGATCCAAACAAACATAATCTGAAATAAATTTTAAGATAAAGATAATTCCCTAATAGAAACATAATCTCATTCTCCCATTTCAAAATTAAAACTAAATATTAAAATTTGCTAAATGAGCATCAGATTCATGTCAAGTGCATATGCTGTTAACTACATTTATATTTGTAGAGCAATCTTCCAATTTGAATTTCACATCATAAGTCAATTATTAACAATTAATGCAGGGAAATTATAGCTTAAGAGTTATGACACCTTGTCACAACTAAAAAACAAGGCCGCAACTGATTAAAAACTAATAGGGTGTTTGAAAGGGTGGTGGGAACCACTTTTACTGTAGCATGTGAGAGTTTTATACTGTAGCATATTTTTTTTATTGTTACCTGTAGCATGTGAGAGCTTTACACTGTTCATAACTATGATTGTGGTGGGAACTGAGTGGTTCCCACTACTACCAAACACCCTCATAACTGAGATTGTGGTGGGAACTGAGTGGTTCTCATCACTGCCAAACACCCCCTAACACAAAATAACCTTGGATTTCATAGCCTAAATCCGGAATAGCTGAGTAACCCCCTTGAAAATCGAATAAAATAAAAACATGGGCACATGAGGGCTTAAAAGTCAATAAACAATCAAAACAATTCGTGCAAACGTTTTTAAAAACTGGGGCAGAAATAGCAATTTTATAAACTTAGGGCAAAAATAAAAATGTACAAAATGACTCACCCTACACCTTGGAATACACATAACAGATGATTTTAATTTGACACACCAACAGCACACAATTAGTTTAATAAATCTATTAATTACACTTCTTAATTTTTGGGGGCGTTACACACATTTTCGAAATTGAACCAACCAAAAAAGAAAGAAAAAACAGCCTTACAACACTTCGTAAAACTAAAAATGTTACTTACCACGTAAAAATAAATTTAAAAAATACACAAAACGGTACCGTCAGTTATAAGAATAAATTTTTACACGCATTCACAATATTTTCATGATTGCTCAAAGAAAAATGGGCAATACCAATACAATGCTCAATTAAATGTAAACTCAGGACTGCAATCCCAATACAGTATATTATATAAATCTATAATCTGGCAAGGTTCATCAATTGGGATCCGTCATACAAGGACCAACAATGAAAGTTACAGAGAGTACAGATTTTGCAAAGCCGAGCTCTCTTAAGCATCTAAAACTTAAGCAGAAAGCCATTTCTGGTTATATATGTAAAAACCAAACTCCATTCTAAACACACTATAATGAACCAAATCCCACATAAGCTTCAAATCATACACTTCATAGCTAGTCCTTTTTATCTCTGTCTCAAGTCTGTAGACTTTTTGCTTGTAATAATAGAAGCAAGCTGCAGCAGCATCACACTTCATTTTGATTTAGTGGGCCAATTTCTTTAGATGTTGAAACGTCCGCTGTTTTATCCACTGTCTGTCATATGGCAAGTATGCTTGAACCGAGTGATCATAGCTGCAAACCAGAACCAACAAGCAAAGATATCAGCATCGCGGCAGATCGGAAACAATGTTGGCTGCCTGTAGAGAAACACTATACAAACCATTGGACATGGGCCACAGCAAGCAAAGAAAGCAACAAGAAAGACAGAATCTTAATTGACTAACAGGCAAGCACCCAACAATTTTTATGTGTTAGCATTAAAACAAAGGGAAGCAATCAGGCATTTGAAAAGAACTTTGAAATTCATTTACTTTAAAAGGAAGTACTCAAATGGTGATCAACCAAGTAACAATAGGCTTGAGCCTGCAGAACACCAAGTCGATAACTTTTTTTTTACAAAAATTACAACAGGTTAACCTCCATTTCTTATAACAAATCTATAAGTAGCTGTCAATTAGAACCTCCAATGCAACGCCAAATTTCCATGTCTATGCTACAATTTGACATTTGAATAAGAAACTCATTCTACAATGTAATGATATACTTGCGTCAAATTTGGCAATTGTTGGTGCCAAATTTGGGCATTTGGTGCTTATTGGTTGATGTGTTAAGTCTTTCACCTACAATTACAACTCAGTAAATTTTTTAATCATTTAAAAAATAAAGTTCTCCTTTTACTAGTTCCAAAGCTTAAAATTAATTACAGAAAATAGAAATAGTATTTAAAATAGCATTGGAGCACAAAATAAAACATACCAAAATATGTTATTTTTACACTTTTGCGTCAAACATAACATTGACATTGACATTTGCATTAGAAATAGTCTGAAATCCTTTTATTTAGATAGCACATTTCTATTTACCTCATCAAAGTTTTCATGGTCTTTTCCTATTGCTCACACAAGGAGCAGATAAGAAATAGAATAGAAAAAAAATAAATAAATAAATTCTCTTCTAATGACTCGCAAGATTCCAATAGAGATGCCAGCATATATCCCAAACATGGCATAAGAAACAAGGATGCTATCTTTTTCATAACTAGTGTTAAAACATTTCTCAAAATGAAAAGACTGGCATAGATCACAGTAGAGAGAGAGAGTGAGAGAGAAAGATACACTAGAGCACTCATGTCTGCAAGACCATCAATGAAGTTGTAAAGATCTGCAATGTCATAAGATATGTTTCTAATTGCAGGATTTAACTCCTTCAGCTTCCTCTCATATAGTCCGCATATACCTGCGCGTGTCCAAGAGTAAAGACCTTATTAAAAACCAATAGTTCAGATACTACTAACATTCCAATAGTGACATTATCTTCGTTTGATCCATGCTCAGAGGAGAACAAAAGAATTTTTAACGAGGTGGAGGCTAGCATATTTTGGTCCTCATACTTGCCCAAAACCCACACATTATAAAGTTGCAGCACTTCATAGCTCAGTTTTCAGTTTTTCTTTACTCAGATTAGCCAAATAACTCAACAAGTTTCTAGCAATCCTTTGTCCACCATATTCAATAGCTCGCACAAGATCATCATTATGTGATTTAGCTTAGTGTTTGGATATATGACCTAGTGTATTCATACCTCACTAGTCAGTTGTTGCAATTTTTTTTTTTTCCTGACGGGTAATAACATATAATGGTTGAATGACATAGATTTTCCGCTCCTATAATATAAGCTTAAAGCCCAAAATCCACATTTAAACTCTTCGACATCTCAATGAATTTTTTTAAACCATAGCATTAAAAGCTACTATACCCCTTTTCTAGTAAATGAAATTACCATAGATAATCAAAGATTACGCATTAAATTGTGAAAAGATCACCAGAAACTCCACAAGCACAACCATTAACCATGGGGAGGCCAAAATACATTAAGAAGATTAAGGGCTTATTTAGGACGGCTTCCTAAAAGCTGCTTTTCACTTTCTAAGTCCAAAAGCTACTTTTAAAAATGTTTGCATGACCTGTCTCAGAAGTGTTTTGGCTTTCTAGAAATGCTTCCAATTAAAGTTACAAAATGTCGCTTCTCAAAAAAACACTTCTAAGACTAACTTTGAAACTTGTACCAGAGTATTAATAATACATTATAAACTTCAATATAACCTTTTTGTTACTTTATTAAAAAAATTTAAATCCATTTTGGCCCACTTAAGTCTTTTTAAAATATGGTTACAGTTTTTGCTTCTTTTTTTCTACTGACTAAAAGCACAAATAAAAGCTGTGCCAAACGGGTCCTAAGCTTGTAAAAGTGGAGCAGCAACAAAGTCTACCATATGAAAAACCTACCATCAATAGCTTGACTTATGGAACCATAATCCATGAATGTTCTAGTTGCCCTGTTCTGAGAAGTTTGCATCAAGATGATAGTGTGCCTGTTAGCCTACAATATCAGATACATCTTCCAATTTAGTCAACGCCTTCAAAAGACCACAAGC
Source organism: Artocarpus heterophyllus (assembly GCA_025403435.1). Taxonomy (NCBI): domain Eukaryota; kingdom Viridiplantae; phylum Streptophyta; class Magnoliopsida; order Rosales; family Moraceae; genus Artocarpus; species Artocarpus heterophyllus. Next base: position 15,093,115 of record CM046334.1, read on the forward strand.
ACAAGACCAACCACATGAACTAGCATCAACGAAACATCTCAGAGGAAACTCTACAGGCATCCGTACAAAATTAAAGTGTAATTTAAGAAGAAAAATACATTAATCGTAAGTGAAAAAAAAAAAAACCCTAGCCTTTCATTTGGTTACTTCTCAAAGGGCCGAAATGAGAAAATAAACTTAATTTCTAAGCTACTATCTTACTCCAAACAGATCGAGAATGGAATTCCCAACAAAGAATTTCATCTTTATATATTATTCCCCCAATAAAATCCCAAAAAAATATGAAATATGAAGGAAAAAAACTAGCTCATCTAACTTCCGGAAATTCACAAAATAAAACAAGCAGAGCCTTGAAAAAGAAAAAAGAGGGCGGATTTTGAGCAACCAAAAAAATAAAAACAGAGAAAACCCTAATTTGTTGAACGAAGAGGAACTCTAACAAAACTCGGAAATGAATTCAAGAGACGATATTGAGATAATTAGCGGACAAATTCATTCGAATATCTTAGCATGGAAGAAAAATAAAAATAAATTAAACAAAATTTCTGAGATGAACGGAGACAAAAATGAAAAAAAAAAAAAAGAGAAAGAGAAAGAAGAAAAGGATTGTACCATGGGAAAGGGGAGATGCCGAAAAGCTCAGAGAACGCTTAAAGATGCTTCCTTAATTGCAGAGACGCGAGCACCGATAGAAATAGAGAGTGATAGAGAAATGAGAGAGAGAGAATAGGAAAAGGAGAAAGACAACGTATGCCACCGAGTTGAAGCCACGCCATATCCAGGGGCGGGGCAAAATCAACAATTCATCAGTGTGGGTCCGGATTTTTTCCAGAAGAGCTCCACCGTTAGATTTGCATTTTTTGATCGGAAACAACGTCCTTTCCTTCGTTCCTACTTTCTTTTTTTTTCCTTTTTTCACGCTGCTAGGTGGACTTTTTTTTTTTTGTTTTTTCTTTTCGGACTAAAGTTTTTCTTTCTTTTTTTTTCCTGGTTTTTCTTGGGAGGGCGTGCTCCTTTTCTCGGGCATGTACTTTGATAATTCGGCGCAATTCACCTTCGCTCTACCTGTAACAGAAACGATGGCACAGGTTTTTTTTTATTTTTTTTAACTAATTGCAGGAATAATAAGTTTTGTAAATATTTATAATAAATGTTAAGTTTATAATGCGAATAATTTATAGATGGTTCTATTTCTATTTTTTTAAATTTTCATATTTTTTTATAATTTTAAAATAATTAAATTTATTTATTGTACTTTTTTTGGTTTCAAAATTACCTTTATGCTTATTGCTTCTTTTCATTTTATTTCCTTTTAACACTTACCATTTTTCTAGTATTTTAATATTCTTATTTTTCTATTTCTCTATTTTTTGTTGAAGATTTTTTTACACATAAAGAAAATTTTTAAATTATAAATTATATATATTCACCGCAATTTATTTAAAAAATATAATATGTATGAATTTATTTTTTAAAAATATATTATTTATTTATTATTACATATACTAAATTAAATAAACATACACTTATCATAAATTGGTTAATATGGCTCCTCCAATTCTTGATACATAAAAGTAAATAATTCTCCCTAAAAAAGCAAGTAAGTCAACAAAATTTTTGAATATTAACAAAAAATGAAAAATTAATAAATAATTACCGATACCTCTATATGATTTTTTAAAATAGTCATTAAATAGTAAAAATTAGAGTTTTATCTTTACTTTCAAGTGTATGTGGAAAGAAAAAAGAGGCATTATTAGTTTATATTTATTAAAAATATTTAATTATATAATTAGGTCAATTATAATTGTCATTTTTATCATTTTATTGAAGGGTTTTTAGTAATATAAAAATTTATTTTCAAGGGGTTGTAATTAGTCAAGAGGGGATGTAAATGGAACATATATTTACTCCTTTTGTTTACAATTTAACAATGTAAATAACTTATTATTCTCGTTGAAATATAACAAAATATTTCAAATATAAATCAAAAGTATTAAAAATAAGCATTATATGATTTTATAGCATAAAAGATGAAAATCATTATAATAATTATTAAAAAAATATGTTATTCTTTAAATGATAAAAAAATGCTATACTTCAACACCACTCTTATAATGTAAAAAAGATTTAAGCCTAATTTCTAAGTGAATAACTAAGCTTCATAAATAATTTAATGCTTACTTTTACTCTAGCTGGACTTATCAACAATTACCGTAATAATCAAAAATGGGGAGAAAAAACATAATAGCATATTTAGGCTAAATCTTAATAAAGAATATATAAATAACATATTATAAGAAATTGAGTAATATCTCGTAAGAAATTTAGAACAATGTTTGGGTGTAATTTAGTCGGCCCAAATTCCTAGCAAGTTCGGGCAACCCAATGTTGAAACTAGTCGAATGGATCGAATGGAATCAATTGGCTGAAGTCCGATCAAATTGACGATTCGTACTGTTCGCTTGATTCGATTATATTGCTTTGATGGAGGCATTTCGTTCTTGATTGCTCAGGATAATTTGTACTCGTTTCTGATGTCTTCGTTCGACCAGATTGATCACGACTAGTAAATGGTTATTAACACAAACTAACGGTTATAACACTTCTAGTCATTGACCAAAACATGGGCAATGAGTGATTCTTGTAGCCTATCATTAATCGACACGTATCCCATTATTGTGGTTGCTTATAATGTACTGTCCCACTTCGCTAGACGGTTGAGAGCCACGATTCTTCCTCATTCTCTATATAAGGGGATGGTTGTTTCATTGTACGACACACACAGAAAAAGATACATAAACTCTACCCATTTGCTTTCTCATTTCTTCTCTCTTGTGATCTGTACCCATAATACCATAGTGAATTACAGTGGACATAGCTCTCTTTGTTAACAGAGTGAACAACTATAAATTCCGCATGTCATCCTTGTTATAGCATTGTTTAGTTTATTTCACTCTAATCTTGCACACAAACTCGAGCTAATAGATCCATTTAACGGTGATTTAAGGGCCTAAGTTCTTAAACAACCCAATCCAGAATTTTGACATTTGATTGTAGATCCACCGTCTACAAACAAAAATTCCAAAATACCACTATTTATCTTTTATCTCTCTCGCCCTCCTCGGTGCTCGCGGTCGAAAAATACAATATTTACTAGAAAATACTGTATTTACAACAAAAATTGACCAACGACTTCGTTGGACTGTCGAAAAATACAATATTTATTGACAAATACCGTATTTACCATTTAAATATAAAAATTCACCGGCAACTTCGTCAGACCGTTATCGTCATGTAAATACAAAAATTTGCAAACGACTTTGCTGAACTGTCGACGGCCGGAAGATACAATATTTACCAAAAATGCCATATTTACCAGGGAATAAAAAAATTTACTAGCAACTTCATCGGATCACCAACGGCCTAAAAATACAATAGATATTGAGAAATACCGTATTTATCACGTAATATGAAATTTTATCGACAACTTCTTCGCACAGCCGACGGCCAAGAAATACAATATTTATTAAGAAATACCGTATCTACCGTGTAAATATAAAAATTCACCAATGACTTCGTTGGACCACGCTGTGGCCATGTAAATATGATATTTATCGGAAAATATTGTATTTACCATGTAATAAAAAAATTTACCAGTGACTTCACCGGACCGCCGACAACCCGTAAATGCGGTATTAACCTTGTAATATTGTATTACCGTGTAAATATAAAAATTTATTGGCAAATTTGCTTGATCGTGGACAGCTAAAAAATACAGTATTACCCAGATAATACCGTATTTACTTGTCATTACCGACACCGGCAATGTCTGGGAGCTAGAAAGTACCACGAAAACCCTGTGATTAAAACAACAACAATAACAATAGATCTCAAAACAATCAAAAAAAAATTATTCGAAAAACCACCCAGAGAAAAACAAAACAAAGCACTAATCAAATTTCCACATATGACCAAAACTGAACAAATCACTAAACAAAAACAAAACAAAACAAAACCATAACCAAAATTATGTTAAAACATTTTTTTTTTGTTTCTTTCTTTTCTTTTCTTTTCTTTTCCAGATCAAAAATCAGACGCCAATAACTTAGAAACTGCAAAACAAAATTGAATCGAACTCATCTTGGTGAAGGAGTTCTCAAATGGCGACGGTGCCATAGCCTCAGCCTTGGACAGTGACAAAATGCATGAACTCAGACTTCGACGGCTACTATAAGCGTCGAACTATGATCTCAAACTCTGCTGGCCATCGTTGCTGCGAAAACCAAACAACAACCAGATCTGGCAAGGAATAATCTGATCTACATCATCGACTTCTCTAGCTTGAGCGCCTCATCTTTTTCGACTCCAGCAGCTTCAGAATATCATGTTTTCTCCAAGTCTAGCGACGAGGTCGTGGTCTAAATAGGGCGACGCTGTAGACAACAAAGATGATCATGCCTGATTTGTTAACGCCGGAGCCCGAGGTGCGACCGTTGAAGAAAGAGAGATAGAAGAGATCACAGAAAGAGAGTGACGAGAGAAGGAGGAGAGAAAAATGAAAAAAATAAAAAAAATTGTTTTATGATGTTGGGGGTATTTTAGGCTTTTATACTTGTAAAGTACCTGTTGTTTTAGAATCCGTCATTTAACTTACTTTTTTAAAAATTTGGCACTGTTTACTAATGTCATGGTAAAAACTGATATTTGGTGCAATTTTTTGCAAAAATTTATATGCATGTGCTAGTTTCAACATCCATAAAAGATCTATGTACTACTTATGCTTGCATCCCTCTTTTGTCCTTTGTTTTTGTTTGATAATTATAATACCCTTTTTTTTATTTTAGTAGTTTCATTCTCTAGCTGTCATGGTCGCCCATGATCGGAACTCCTCCGTGGTAGTGGTTGATTGAGTTACTTTGAATACTAATCTGACCTACCCATAAACACACCACATATGCTTCATTTGGCATTCATGTTGGAACACTTTAGTTCCAACTACTATAGTGTGAATCAAAAATATATTACATATGTTAAGCTCTTGCATACTTATTACAAAAGTTCAATAATCGCTAAATTTTCAACTAGTCACCCAATATGTGGATGAACTTCTAGAGCCTTAATGTTGATTATTTAATACGGTGTTTGGCAAGCATAGTTAGAACCAACTTTTTAGCTCAAACTACTATAGCATGTGAGAGCTCTATACTGTAACAACTTCTTACTTTTTACTGTAGCATGTGAGAGTTTTACATTATTCCATAACCAAAAAGTTATTTCTAACTAATTTTGCCAAGCACCCTATCATTTAAAGCAAATAATTATCATAAGAAAAAATAAAAAAATCGTGTGTTTTCATCTCGCATGATTCGTGAGAATATAAAAGCATGCAAAATGTTGGCGAGATAGAACCAACATTGATTAAATAAGTGGTTCTCATCATCAGTGGTCGAAGGCACTCGATGAGATTATAGTCGATCATGGGAGATAAGTGAGTGTCCACTAGCCAGTCATCGAGTTATGGGGCACAAGTTGTAACGCCCCTATATGGGGGTTAACAGTTTTTAATGAGATAAAATAAAAATAAATAATAAAAGTAAAACCTTAAAAATAAAATTTGCCCGGGACTTAAATGAAAACTCTCAACTCAAAAATAAAAATATAAACGACAAATAAACCACAGTTTTAATGTAGCACATTAAATTTAATAATATAAACTGTTGTCATCATCATTTTAACCCTCAACACATTGTAATACAGTCACAGAAAGTAACAATTGATGCTTACATTATCATGAAGAACATTCTCAACGATTGAAGCAGTCCCAATGTAATATAGTTACATCATTTCCTCAACTATATTTCTCGTAGCCACCTCACACTTAGTGAGTCCTGAAAAGATATAAACATAAGGGTATGAGCAACACTATGCTCAGTAGAGAAAACTATTACTCACCTTTAGGTTTTTATCATTACCACATTAAAACCTGCATGGTTAGTAAGTCACATCATATTCCAGATTATGAGGTTTATTATGATCACATCTTATGGATACCGTAGTTAATCATTACCAAGTGTCATAATTACACATTTATACAAATATTACCAATCATCATTGTTCCTAGGTATCCATGTTAAATTGAGTATCACTCAACTCATCGAGACCCAAATAGGCGCACTTGATCACCCTATAAACATTCCAAGGGTGTTCCGGTGAGGGGACATCAAGCCCCGAGTCCTCACCAAATCGATTCCTGTACAGTGTGTTCTGAGACTTTCAACCCAAGGAAGCGTCATCACCTTCCCCCTATTTTTCCTTTTAGGGTATTCGTGCCCAAGGACGTAACCGTCGCCCTTTTTACATCTCACTATTCCTTTGTATTCAATTTATATTTATAGAGTCAATTTCCTAACCATGCTTCTCAATTTATAACATATGTCAAATCATTATATTTATCGCTATACAATATACATATTTTACAACATAAAACAATCAAATTTAATTTACCAAAAACCTCACAAAAGATGAGTAATAGAATCCCTACCTTTCAAGCTTATCAACAGTCTCTTAATCCTGGAATCAATTAACGTTAGCTCCATACTCCCTTGATCTTGAACTCCAAGCAAAACAGATCCAGTTGTATCTCGCTGTATCTACGAAGCATCCTCTGTAGTGCTCCTCGAGCGACTATGAATGGCTAGGAATGCTTCCTGGAGATCATACATTCTTGAAAACGTCATTCTGGACTCCGATACTGCTGTTTGAATCGCCTCGATTTGCGTGCAGTCGGTACCAGATGATTTTTATCGGAGTGGAATTTGCTCAAACGGAGGTCACCATTGCATCCAGAGCATCGAAACGAGTCAGGAGGCGGTCTCGGATCTTCGATCGGAGGTCCGGATCACAAAATTCCAATTTAGCCTTTGACTGGCCGTTGACCGGCGTTGACCACCGTTGACCGGCGTTGACCGACTTTGACCGGCGTCAATCGGGGTCCGTTGGCAGCTGGGCTCGGGCCTACCCCCCCTAAATCGACCCTTCTGAGTCCAATGGCGGGGTCAATTTCACCCAATTCTGCCTCTAACATAGCGGGTCATGAAGTACAACGTCGGTAGAAATGGATGAGCTCCGATCTTGATTCTCCGACGATGGAAACCTGAAATTGGCTGAGGGATTTTGCTACCCATCCTCCTATGAGCATTTCCCCTCATCCAATTTGAAGACACGTGGCTGGGAAGAGCCAAAACGGAGACTCCCGCGGCGGTTGACGGCGGCGTTGGCCGTTCTCCGGCGAAACCGGCTCCTTTCGTGCAATTGATCGAGGGGTTTTACTCCCCTTGATCCTCTGAACTCATTGGGAGGGGTGGTGTCAGTCACCTACTCCGGCAAGGTGGAGTTCCACCATGGGGGCGGCGGTGCACGGCGGCAATAGGCGGGTGGAGCAATCCGGCGGTTGTTGAGCTGCCACCAAGGGTGGGTTTTGTTCCTCTCATCACGGTGGTCGTGTAGGAACAAGAATCACGTCGATCGGACGTCGGACGGCGAAAATATCTTGTCGGAAAGAAATGGGTTTTGCCGCCACTTTGGGCGGCGCGTGTGGTCTCCTCCGGCGGCTTTTTGGGCGGCGCGGCACCTCGTTGGACTCAGCTCGTCGAGAGCTTTCCATTGGTGCGGGAGGTGTCGAAAACGGATGCCGAAATCTCAGACGATCTTTGAGGAGAGAGAGAGAATTTTTTAGAGAGAGAAAGTAGAGAGAGAGAGTTTCGAATTATGAGAGATTTTCTGATTTTTTTTTATATATATACTAGGTAATTAATCTAATTACCTTAATACCCTTAGGAGAATAACGGGTGTCACAGCTCTGCCCCCCTTAAAGAAATTTCGTCCTCGAAATTTCAATTCTAGTAATACTAGTAAAAATTATGATTCCAATTCTGAGTCTAAACCGTTAATGTTGTTTGTCCTCCAAATTTAAGTTATCGTATCTCCACTTATTTACTTGCATAATAAATCTTACTCTAAATTCTAAATCCCTCAATGAGAGTATTTCTGACAAGTTTCAACTTATAACACCGTATAATAGTCTAAGAATCTGATCAGGCATACATATTGACCATACCATGATTCCAGTCCTTCATTGTCCATGGACTGTGATTTACAATCACATTTAAGGAGATTGCTAGAGAAATTTTATATACTTCATCTTTAGGTTCCTTTCCCTTTTTAAGTAAGGAAAAGTCAAATATATTTGATTTCATACCTCAACTAATAAACTAAAACATAATCATAAAACATATATCACAAACACTTTTATTCAAAACTATACATTAAACTTACTCATAGAGATATTAAACGGAATCTCAGAGTTGCAGACAAACCCGACATATTTTTCATTAAACAGCTATCATCATGACACAAACATTCAATCCAAATAATATACTCATATTGCATATGGAATATCCCCATAATTGACTTTGGTACTTCCACATAATATTAACAGAATATTACACATTACAAACATAATACGGATACGTTTCGAGAGTACAAGGCACTCCGTATACCAGCTATCCATATCATGCATGCTTAGAGGATACAAAAACATCGATAAACAAAAGATCGGACCTTAAGAAGGATGCGTTTCGAGAGCATCAAGTACTCCGTATCCAGCCATCCCGGCATTAGGCTCAATGAATCTAAAAGATTTAACAACGACGTACCACAAGAAACACAGAATACAAGGCAAACGGTTATTCGTAACACACGAAATACGGACACACATGCCTACATGCCAAAGATAAAACAAAAAGATTACAGATGGAGATTCAAATCAATTGGCCGCTCCCGGCTTTCCCTTTCCCATTCAAGCTTAGATGTTGCAGTGTCGGATTCTGGATGTATGATTTGCATTTTATCTATCAATTCCTCAGCTGTTGAAGCAGTGACAAAGATTTGTCTCTCCGATTCTGTAGTGATGTTTTCTTCCACAGCGTAATCTAGAAATTTCAAAAGACCGTCATAAAAACCCTTTACGTTCAGCAGTCCCAAAGGTTTGGAATAAAAGCCCAACAATTGCCCACAAGCAACTATAAATATTTCCTCAAGAGTACCTAGACCACCAAGTAATGCTATAAAAGCATCAGAATTATAGATTATGTCTTTAAAATTTCTAGGGATACTCCTGACTCCTTCTCCCTTACCTATGGCTTCCTTATAAAGGTTTCCTTCAACTGGAATATGAGGCCAAATTCTTACATCAGTAGCGTCGCTAGACCTAGCTGCTAGTGCCATATTTACCATCATTTTTATACTACCACCCCCATAGATTATGTTAATCTTCTTGCGTGCTAGGACTTGCCCTAAGTGATTTGCAGCTTCTAAATAAGCTTTATCTTTTCCAAGGCTGGAACCACAAAAGACACAGACATTCTTTATTTTCTTCGTGGACTGGGAGGTAGACGTATTTGGTTTATAGAAGTGGTTGCTTAATGTCTGCTCCACTTAGACTTCAGGTTCTACATGAGATTTTAAAGATGAGAAATATACAAAAATGGCTAAAGAGATAGACGAGTAGGTAATGAAAAGGTAATCCAAAGATTTAAACAAAATCTTGTGCGGATAAGAAAGTATGATAAGGTGATTGATAGTTTACAGAAAATCTGATTCACTTTTTGAAAAAGATTAGACTCTAATTGTATAACTTTTGACAATTGAGAACAATTCGACAGAAGACCGTCTTGACACAACTGTAGACTTTTTGACAAATATACACCAAGTCTAAAAATTTAATATAAACGACAAATACTGTAGAACTTTTGAAATTTGAGACACAAATCTTGAAATATCTGGATAAGCTTTTCAAAATTCAAACATATTACTGTACCGTATGTGACGTGTCTGATAAGATAATATATTTTATTATATATATATATTTAAGAAAATCATAAATTAAATAAGATATTAACACTTACTGTATCAATCTAATAATCACAATTATTTCAAACACAAAAGCAAATATTCTGAGTAAAAGAAAAACACAAACTGTTGAACATCAGCTAAAACTGCTTCAAATAAGTAAAGACTAAATAACCTTTATAGAGCGATGACTTATTCCCCATCCAGTTTTCTTATGGCTTGACAAACAGGATCTAGAAATACCATATTCCTGAGGCGTTGTCTTTCTGTATAAAATTTAGGCCAGAGTTTAAAAATAGCTCCTTGAACATATCCACTAGGGTGACCGTGGAGAGGAGGATGGATGCTATCCAAGTTCTCCTTTGAAAGTCCATCCCTACAAAACCTTATTTTATCCTCTCTATTCGTAGACATATAACCAGGTGAAGTACATTTACCGTTACAATTTTGTCTTCCACATTTGTTACAAGTGACCACGATGGCACGAGCTCTTCTTTTCATTGCACTACGACTGGTACCTGTTCCTGGTAAACCGACATCTTGACTAAAGTCACTCGGACGGATTTTCCCCTCTATTAACATTCTCACATCACAAGGGATACCAAAACGCATAAGAATCCACAACCGAGTAATTCTAGCCTTGTATTTCTTTCTGAGAATCTTTTGGGAGAGTGATGGGAAATACTTTCTCAGGTGTTGGTACTTTGGGTCCATTATGAGATGAAAGAAGAGTAAATAGAAAGGAAAAATTAAGATAGTAAATTGCAGAATCCTAGAATTCCTTCTTCTTTTAGAGGAAAAAGAAGAATTTTTAATGAAAAAGAAGAGGATTTGCGATTTAGAGAGAAAATAACAAATTAAGAGAGAAAAAGTGAACTCGGAGAAATAAGCTCCTATGCACAGTAAACGTATATGTAAACAATGATTAAACCACTGTATATGACACGTATAGAGACCACGTGGGAGAGACAGTGTGAATCAAACTGATTTAGGATTTGAACTAGGCCTAAATGTTCTTAGTTGAAAATGGTCAGGTTGTTTCGGGCCTTAACACATCTGGAACGAGTTAAATAACAAACATAAAATTGAAAACCAATTTGTATAAATCTTAAACCCAATTCAAAGCCCACTATAGATAAAGTTAATTATGAACAACAAATCTAATTTAACGACAACAAGGATCTTCCTGAATGATATTTAAAATCATTTCATAACAACATAATCTTCCAGCAACTCAAATAATTTTGTTTTAATCAAAACCTTATTGAACAATACATACACCCATATGTTATTCATAATACTTAACATCTATCAATGGATTCATCATCATTGCTACCAAGGGTTTAGAATGTGACTAACCTTGAAATCAATACGATTTACGTCTTTCAACGTAGACCATATCAACAAACAAAGACACTTGATGTTACTACTTAAGAACATCTACAATCCCCACAATTCTACTCATACAATATATAATTTCCTCATATAACAAAACCTTAGGTAACCAAAAGATTCACATCTAAACATCTAAAACTTAAACATTTTATTGTAATTATCCAAAATTATTATAAGTGCCTTAAGTATTATGATTTACTTAAGGAAACTCCTATTGATCATTTTTCTATTGCATCTATATATAAAGATTCACTGATACACTTAAATACAATGTACGTAACGAAATATTCTAATTTTGAGATTCATGCATTCTAGACTTTACGCAGTCTCAACAGACCAAAAGTCTAACATTTATCTCTCTCAAGATTCAATACCATGATTCCCAACTTATATCATATTCCTCAAATAAATAGAACTTTCAAGAAAAATTATTGACACTTATGTGCTCCATCGAATCCACACATAATCATTACTTAGGTTTGAATCAATTACAAAAAATTTGGCATATCTATGTCAAACTTTAAAATCAATAAATCAAGCCTTATATTTCTTATTGTTTTTCACGAGACAAAGGCTCTTAAATCCTCGTATCTACACGAATTTCTCATCGTTTATACGAATTAAATATGCTTATAGATCCAAATATTATACGAATCTCTCATAAACATTCTACTTATAAACTCATTCCATATAATTATCATTCCCTTATAACTATTAATACTTTCCTTCTATATAATTATTGTACTCATATAACTATTGATATTTTCATTCTATGGCCTTTCCATGTTACATCCTTTTAGACTGTATAAATCAATGTGAAGGTTCATTTTGATGATGACAATGAAAATTCAGTTTCAAAACCATCTCAAAAATATTTTTTTTTTTAAAGTGGTGCTACACTCCCTCGGTTAACCGAACCTAGGCTCTGATACCAAAAATTCTGTAACGCCCCTATATGGGGGTTAACAGTTTTTAATGAGATAAAATAAAAATAAATAATAAAAGTAAAACCTTAAAAATAAAATTTGCCCGGGACTTAAATGAAAACTCTCAACTCAAAAATAAAAATATAAACGACAAATAAACCACAGTTTTAATGTAGCACATTAAATTTAATAATATAAACTGTTGTCATCATCATTTTAACCCTCAACACATTGTAATACAGTCACAGAAAGTAACAATTGATGCTTACATTATCATGAAGAACATTCTCAACGATTGAAGCAGTCCCAATGTAATATAGTTACATCATTTCCTCAACTATATTTCTCGTAGCCACCTCACACTTAGTGAGTCCTGAAAAGATATAAACATAAGGGTATGAGCAACACTATGCTCAGTAGAGAAAACTATTACTCACCTTTAGGTTTTTATCATTACCACATTAAAACCTGCATGGTTAGTAAGTCACATCATATTCCAGATTATGAGGTTTATTATGATCACATCTTATGGATACCGTAGTTAATCATTACCAAGTGTCATAATTACACATTTATACAAATATTACCAATCATCATTGTTCCTAGGTATCCATGTTAAATTGAGTATCACTCAACTCATCGAGACCCAAATAGACGCACTTGATCACCCTATAAACATTCCAAGGGTGTTCCGGTGAGGGGACATCAAGCCCCGAGTCCTCACCAAATCGATTCCTGTACAGTGTGTTCTGGGACTTTCAACCCAAGGAAGCGTCATCACCTTCCCCCTATTTTTCCTTTTAGGGTATTCGTGCCCAAGGACGTAACCGTCGCCCTTTTTACATCTCACTATTCCTTTGTATTCAATTTATATTTATAGAGTCAATTTTCTAACCATGCTTCTCAATTTATAACATATGTCAAATCATTATATTTATCGCTATACAATATACATATTTTGCAATATAAAACAATCAAATTTAATTTACCAAAACCTCACAAAAGATGAGTAATAGAATCCCTACCTTTCAAGCTTATCAACAGTCTCTTAATCCTGGAATCAATTAACGTTAGCTCCATACTCCCTTGATCTTGAACTCCAAGCAAAACAGATCCAGTTGTATCTCGCTGTATCTACGAAGCATCCTCTGTAGTGCTCCTCGAGCGACTATGAATGGCTAGGAATGCTTCCTGGAGATCATACATTCTTGAAAACGTCATTCTGGACTCCGATACTGCTGTTTAAATCGTCTCGATTTGCGTGCAGTCGGTACCAGATGATTTTCATCGGAGAGGAATTTGCTCAAACGGAGGTCACCATTGCATCCAGAGCATCGAAACGAGTCAGGAGGCGGTCTCAGATCTTCGATCGGAGGTCCGGATCACAAAATTCCAATTTAGCCTTTGACTGGCCGTTGACCGGCGTTGACCACCGTTGACCGGCGTTGACCGACTTTGACCGTCGTTGACCGGCGTCAATCGGGGTCCGTTGGCAGCTGGGCTCGGGCCTACCCCCCCTAAATCGACCCTTCTGAGTCCAATGGCGGGGTCAATTTCACCCAATTCTGCCTCTAACATAGCGGGTCGTGAAGTACAACGTCGGTAGAAATGGATGAGCTCCGATCTTGATTCTCCGACGATGGGAACCTGAAATTGGCTGAGGGATTTTGCTACCCATCCTCCTATGAGCATTTCCCCTCATCCAATTTGAAGAAACGTGGCTGGGAAGAGCCAAAACGGAGGCTCCCGCGGCGGTTGACGGCGGCGTTGGCCGTTCTCCGGCGAAACCGGCTCCTTCCGTGCAATTGATCGAGGGGTTTTACTCCCCTTGATCCTCTGAACTCATTGGGAGGGGTGGTGTCAGTCACCTACTCCGGCAAGGCGGAGTTCCACCATGGGGGCGGCGGTGCACGGCGGCAATAGGCGGGTGGAGCAATCCGGCGGTTGTTGAGCTGCCACCAAGGGTGGGTTTTGTTCCTCTCATCACGGTGGTCGTGTAGGAACAAGAATCACGTCGATCGGACGTCGGACGGCGAAGATATCTTGTCGGAAAGAAATGGGTTTTGCCGCCACTTTGGGCGGCGCGTGTGGTCTCCTCCGGCGGCGTTTTGGGCGGCGCGGCACCTCGTTGGACTCAGCTCGTCGAGAGCTTTCCATTGGTGCGGGAGGTGTCGAAAACGGGTGCCGAAATCTCAGACGATCTTTGAGGAGAGAGAGAGAATTTTTTTAGAGAGAGAAAGTAGAGAGAGAGAGAGTTTCGAATTATGAGAGATTTTTTGATTTTTTTTTATATATATACTAGGTAATTAATCTAATTACCTTAATACCCTTAGGAGAATAACGGGTGTCACACAAGTCGTCCTTTATAGTCAATTGAGTTACTCATCGATTGATGAGGTCATCACAAAAATTAAAAGTATGTTTGGTAATGTTGTTATTGTTGAAAAACAAGTACGCAACAGAACTTAAAAATTTTATATTATAGTATTTTTTAAAACATAAATTTGATATGCTATATACATAAATTAATCGATTAGCCTGCCGAACTTACGATAATATAATCCCTGAGAATCTTTTATTTTCCACCCAAGATTCTTTAGATAGAGCCTCAGTTTTAATTAAAATAATCTAATAGAGAAGTTATCTGATTAAAACAGTCATATATAGATAATCTCTAGGAAATAAATATTCATGATAATTCAACAAGTTTATCTTAAATTAATTTACAAAAATAATTCAACCGATAAACAGACATAAATTATCAGATCCTATCGAATTCAATCAATATAATAATTTAACATAAGTCATCAATTTATTGAAAAAGCATGTTGTATTGTTACAAGATTTATTATGAGCTAGCAAATGTGACCTGATAGACTTATATAGTTCAAGCTCCGATAATTATAAAATATAATATCCTAGATACGTATTTTATAATTATCAACTCTAATGTTACTCCACTAAAAGCTTAAAGCTATACTTTCGAACTATATAAAATTACAAAGCTCGAAATTAGCTAAGTGTTTATGACATATCATAATGTATCGTATCCCATAGGATATTCATAACCAGCTTAAGGATAAATTCCATCTTACCTTTCTGATTATTTTTATCTTACATTCTGTTATCTCACCATTAGAAAACCTATCATCCAATGGCAGTATACCATTCGGTTACACCTATGTATCCAAATGATTGAGCGCTTTAGTTTTTTAATTACAGGATAACACATATAAGAGAATATCATTGACTCTACCAATAGAGCTATAAATTCAATATCTATGAATAACAGGTCTACGCTATCAATAGTCATGTCTTTAACATACCAGTATACACACAATCACAAAGTCATGATGTCACCCTTTGGTACATCAAAATACATAAGTCAAAATAACAGGCTCATTAGTCATTTCAAGATTAAGATACAACATATATGATTGTCTAAAGTGAATTGATTTGCACAGATGAAATTATTAATCCAAACCAATTCCACTTTATGTCCCGATCTAATATATCGTCACCTATGAAAATGTGCTAATGTTTCTACTCGCAGAGTCCAACTTCCATGGCTAAGAAAAGCCATCTCCCATCAAACATGTAGACAACATAACAACCTCTGTATGAATAAAGCTCCCAACTTTATTCCCTCAATTGCGAATCTTATGATTTAGACCATCACCTTTAGAATCATGTCTTCCGTAAAATCTGTCAATCATATGCTTGATTTTTAAAGGTGTAGACTGATATTCTCAGACTTTTATTTGCTTAACATATATTCAACAAAAATAAACGTAAAGAGGACAACATTTGGTACATGAATAATAAATAAATTCTTTATTGATAAAATGTCTTAAAAAATATATTACAATATTTTACTCCTTATGGCATACACGTCTAACAATTACAACTTCTTAGTTGCAACTGCTATAATATAAAACTCTCTCATGCTACAGTTTTTTTATTTTAACTTATGGTTTTAACTTTCAATTACGTTTCCAAACACGCTCTAAATGATGATGCAGTGTGCAACTAATCATCTAGTGAGTAGGTGTCACCTTGTGGATTCCATAGTTGCTTGGAGTGAAACACCAGCCTCTAAAAAAAAAGTTAAAATTAAATAAAGTCAAATGTAAGTTATTTTATTATTTTACACATTGCATTTTGAGTTTATTAAAAAAGAAAAAAGAAAAGTACTACGTATTTTAATGCTTTAAAAATTGCAACTTTAAAATTCAAATTGATGATTTAACCTTTTCACAACTTATTGAATAATCATGTAACAAACACTTCATGCAACAAACAGGAATTGGGATTTTAAACAAAAAAAAAAAAGAAGGAAAAATCATGAAGGGTAAATCTGTTAGCAAGTATTTGATTATAAGTTCTTCATAAGCTACAACGGTAAGTTAGCCAACTAAAGTTCTTTTACATATTCATTCAGAAATTTTGAATTCGAAAAATCTTCGGAGTCAATTGATGAAAAATAAGTATTACAAGAAAATGGAGTTAAAGAACGGAATAAAAAGAATAATAATTGCTTTGTTATTATTGACCTTTGCTTCGGACCTTGTACATGTCGTGTGTCGTGTGCCGTGTGGAAACTGGTAAGTACTCCAAGTTCCACGTACAAATATGGCTAAACTTGAGCCCTCTCAACATTAAGAGGAACTAATTCTAGGTTATCACCATCTTCCCCGTCTGTGGACGTAGAACTTTTTGTCAAAAGATCTGAAGGAATCAAAACATCAGACTGACCAGCCTTAGGAACCAAGAATATGAAAGCCAAAGTCAAAAACCTCAACGCATTCCTGATGAGAACGACCAACCACAAGTTAGTGAAGTCAGTCCTTGTGACATGGAGTAGATGAAGCACCATTCCCCCACCCCACTTGGAGGACAGCCCGCCGAGGCTGTCAATGCACATGAGCAGTGCAAAGAACGTGCCCTCGATGCCTAGAGGACAGAGCCTACTGCTCAACACAATCATTGGCATCCACCGGATCCTGCTGACAATTCGGTTCACGCATTCCTCCATGATGACAAACAAGTAATCAGGGATTCCAAGGGCTAAGTTCCACCTTAGAATGAAGAAGAGGTCAATCATTCCGGACACGCTGTAGAGAAGTTGGGCGAAGAAGAGAATGTTTCTAAAAGGGTAGTCCTTGAGAATCTTGTGGTAGATTAACACTCCTACTATGGATGCCATTGCACCTATTGCATAGATGATCCCCACAAATTCCTGCTCGCAGAGAGAAGCCGTAGTTAGTAAGGATTTCGGATTGCGTCGAGTATATGTGAGAATAATTCTTGGAGGCATTATCGGTGTAAACATCATAACTAATAAAATATACGTTTTATTTATGGACACATGCTGTCGAATTCACTTTTTATTAGTGTGTGATGCTTAATACAAACTACCGATGCCTCCTAGGATTGTTTTTAAAGAATTGTGTGTAGTTTCTAGTTTGGAAGATAGTCAAATTTGTGCAAAGAAATCAGCAAGGACCTGAGAGAATGCAGGACCAGCCTTAGGGTCTGTGTACCAATAAAACTGCCCTTCATGTGTACTTATACTAAGAGCCAAAGATAGGTACATGTAGAGTGATGGCTTCCACACGTGAGGGAATTTGATTGTTTTGTACATGCCTTTCACTGCCACCCCTAATTTCTCCACTGCCTGCACAAAAAAAGAGGGCATAAATGAATATAAAACTTTTTTATAAATATAGAAGATAATTTTACTCCGGCTTAAAATATGCTGTTTTAGCCGTTGAATTATGATTTTAATGGTCTGATTTACAGCTGTCTATGTTAAAAATTTACAATACGCGATATAAAACTGTCTTCAATTATAGATCACACCATTAAAAATTTAATCCGATAAATAAAACACATGTTTTATTGGAAAACAAAGTTGCTTTATCTGCCGAAAGGATTTTTTTCCCCCCTTGAGCTGAGTGTGTAACGGCTTTCACGATACCATGCAGATATAATTACCAACACCATGTAAAATGTTGTTCTCTGCTAAGAAATCTTTATGAGCAAGATCAGATTTTCTGTTCTTTAACAGGTAATAATACGTTTGATATATTGGAAAATTGACAAGTGCACAGATGTGCGTGTACTTTAATGCCGGGAATAATCAACCCCATAATGGAAGTTACACGTGATTCATCAGGCCCATAAAGGTCATTACACTTGACACCCTTCCATTGACCGAAATGCCAACGCTGACTTGGGCTTTAGATTGGATAAATTATTCACGCCTATGTTATTATAGCATTTTGTTCAGGTCACATTGACCAGCACCCACTCGGGGGAGGTATCAACCAAGGAGGATACGTTAGGTGCTTTTATTAATAAAACAAACAATTTTTAAATTTTAAAGCAAAAAAAACACATACCTTCTTCTCAGTCTGAGAACTGACCGTCGTTTTTTGTTCATACATGAAAGATCCAAGAACAACTAATAAGGCTGGTGGAACAGCCAAAAGACCCAATGCTCCCTTCAACAACAAACAAACACGATCAAATCAATAAGCACAGAATGTTTTGTGTGCAAAATTAGGCATGATTTGATTAAATTAAATCTTAATATTTTGTTTAGTGAAAAACTTTAGAGGTTTTGATTGAATAAGCTCTTATCTAATTCATGCTTGAATCTTCTTGGAAGGAAATTATGCAATCCTTTGCTAAAATGTGAGATTAAACATAACCTTCGTATATTGTAAAAATCTTCAAAGACCTATTTGTAAATTTTGGGTCAAATTATAATTTTTTTTTTAAAAAATAGAGTCAAAATGTAATTGTTATGTGACGGAAATAATTTTAATAATTATATTTTTATCCCTCTAATTTTAAAAAATTACAACTTAATCTAAATTTTTGAAAATTTTTTTACAAAAAGGCCTCTATTCTAATAATAACACCAAACATGGGATTAGATTAGCTAAAATTTTATCCTGTCATTTCTAATACAATCCAATCTAATCCTCTAAGGGTGTGTTTGTTACATAGAATTGGGACTAGGATTAGGATATATAGTCCTAATCCTATGTTTGGTGCTCATTGTTGACCGGATAAATAATCCGGTAAATGGGGGATCACTAATCCTCCCCAAATAGGTGGGATTAATAATCCCAAGTCTGGGATTAAAATTTTCTCCCTAAACTCACCCTCCTAACGCAAGCGAACTCCAACATACAACAATATTCACGACGGCGATGGTGAGGATGACTTTGACGACGGCAACGACAAGGACGACCTTGATGATGGCAACAATGAGGACCCTACCATTGCTGGAGCTCTGCTCCCCAACGGCGGCAATGAACATCCTTCACCCGACGACGACCTAATTCCTCCTCTTCCCCTGTCGTGGCAACTGGCACTACTTTCTTGCCCAAATCCAAACATAGATGTTTCTGAATTCATCTTCTTCGCCAAGCGAACAGAACAGGAAAATAGAAACTCCCATGGGAACTCCAGAGACCTCTTGAGAACTGTGCCCCAACCGGATCCTCGACGACATTGGTGGCTCCTTTGGCAAGGGCCCACGTGGTCGTCGACAGCTCATAAGCCCTCTGCATGAACTCGCCTCGCGTCAATGGGAGCTTCATCGTCTGGGGGGGCCTCTTCTCCACCTTCGACTACACCATGGTGGTTTGGTGGAGGGAAGAAAAAGGAGCCTCAGGCGTCGAGCAATGGAAGCAAGACGAGTAGTGGAATCTTTATATGCAATTCCATGGGAGGGAAATGCGCTCATTATGCTTTATCTCAGAGAAAACACAACCCGAAGAAAATGGGTAGCTTAGCTTTTTCTCTGGATCTAGTTGGGTTGCTACTGGGTGTGAAGACAGAACTATGAGGTTGACTAGGTATGGCTATAACTATGTTTATAGAATCTGACTTAAACATACTTAAACATTGGTGCACATTTCAGGTTAAGTATATGACTTTGAGAGAGTGAACTTATTAGTTGGACCTAATTTTAACACATTTAATTTGATCAAATCCGATGGTGCACCAAATATGTGATAGGATTAAGCATAATCTTATCCAATCCTATTCAATTCTATTCAGTCTAATCTTAACCTTATAATCCTATCCAATTCGACGTGTCAAACGAGCCTTAAGATTATTCTATCCAATGCTATCATATAACCTTATAATCCTATCCAATCCGACGTGTCAAACGAGCCCTAAGATTATTCTATCCAATGCTATCATATCCAATACTATTCAATGCACCAAACAAGTCTTCACTAATGGTATAGATATAATTTGTCAAAAAAAATAAATAAATAGGGTGGTTGGTAAAATCAATTTGCAACAAAAACTTTTTGTTACTTTTGTGTAAAACTTTTATACGCTAGTGTAATCGGAAAAAATAGGCACAGTAAAGCAGTTTTCGGTTCAAAAAGTTATAAATGAATAAATTCTCCAATAAAGAGCGAATTTCGAGTTAAGAGTGATCAGATTAGATTAGAAATAATGATTAAATTGGAAAAAAGCATAATCAATCATAATAATACCAAAATATAGGTTAGATTACTAGTATAATTAAAGTACAACCTGAGGACCAAGATGATAAACGAAGAAGCCGCTGGAGGAGTAACCGAGCAAAGCCCCGGCGGAGGAGCAGAAGCCGCAGAGGCTCTGCAAATCGGAGGCCAAAGCGCGGATCTCGATGCTGCTCCTCGCAATGCACGCGTCGATCGTCACGTCCGCGATCGCCACCGCCGCTGAGAGGCCCATGAGGCACCCAACCGCCTCCTCCGCCGACATTCCCCCATCGGCCGCCACGGCCACGGCCGAGAAGGCCCCGACGACGCCAGCGAGGACGAAGTACGGCCTCCGACGGTAGCCGCCGACGGGGAAGACGTCGGTGAGGAGGCCCCAGAGGGGCTTCATAACCCAGGGGATGGAGTAGAGGCCGGCGTAGAGCTGGACGGCGGAGGGCTGGACTCGCTGGACGTCTTTCCAGTAGTAGTCGGAGACGACCCTGAAGAAGGAGCCGGAGAAGCCCTGGTTGAGGCCGTAGACGAGAACGACGCCTGCGACGAAGGTCGGGGAGAGCTGGGATGACAGCATTTGGAGCCATCGGAAAGGTTCGAAGATTATATCAGTTATGAGGAGATGAAGATTGGAAGTTACAGGGGAACGGTGGTGGCCGTCGTCCGTTTTGTTCGGTGGTGGTGGTGGTGGAGGTTGGTCCGAGGGGTGATCGCCGGCTGGTTTGCCGACGAGATTGTGGGTTTCGGTTGACTCCATTTCTGGGGTTTGAGTGGTGTCAATGGGAGAATGGATATATGGTCAAAGCATGAAAATGCGTTCAATTCAAGGTTTCGAACGGAGAGGAGAAATTTCTCCAAGCATGGTAGACCCGGTAGTCGGTACTCGAGTGGAATAAAGAAACTATATTGTTTATATTATAGTCTAAAATTTTGCACAGACGTATGGGATTTTTTTTTGTTTTTGCCCTTTTTTGGGGAGTAGTGTTTACATTTAAAGGCCACTGGTGTGGAAAAGAGTAATTCTAAAATAATACAATGGTGACAGCTCGTTTTTGGTTTTCTAACATATGTTTAGAGAGGTGTTAAGATCTTGTTTTTTTGTTAAGATCTTTTTTTTTTTGTTTAAATTCTTTAAAAAAACACTGTAATAAAAATAGTTAGAACTATTTTTACTAAGCCAGATACTATTTGTTTTGGTTGGGACTAAGGATTGGATTTTTTCCCCCCTAAATGTAGCCAGATTGGATTTCAAGAAAAAAAAGAAGAGAAAAACAACAGAAAAGGAAAAAAAAAAGAAGAGGAAATATGTAAGAGAACGTGTTGTTTTGCTGTTAAAAGACAACAAACTTTGTGAAAACCTGCACGTCGAAAAACGACATGAAACTTTTTAGACGAGGAAGGAAAAGGATTATCTTTGTGAATTCATCAACGTGAAAGTTTTAGACCACAATTAATACGTCGTTGCAAAGATAACGACAACAATCTTTAGAGCAACAACGACATGCAAGTTTTCATTTAAAAAGATGCTTCTTTTCACATCAACTTCAAGTCCTCGACGTTTCTCTGCCGAAAACGACAACAAATTCAACAAAGGTAGTATTTGAACGAGAGCCAAGTTTTTTTTTTTTAAAAAGGGCATGTTGAAACAAACCGACGTCAAACTTTAACGACAAGCAACACGTCCTTCAGCACTTTTCTGACAACAAGTTTTAGTGGAACACGTTTCCGAAACGACACTTCATCGTCATAAACACCAAATAGCATGTTGTTTCTCTTCTAAAACGATAAGAAACTGCTAACAGAACTACATATCTTGACCGCTTGGTATTGTTTGAGGTTTTGAAAATATTTTTACATATTTTTTAAGAAATAATTTTAAAAAAACTCTCCACATAATTTTTAAAAGTTATTATTTTTAAAATAAAATTATTTTTATCTATTTTAAAAATACTATTAAATAGACTCGTTGTTTTTGAATTTAAACAACATTTTAAAGCAAAAAGTTGTTCTTTCATAAACAAGAGCCGACCTTTTAAAGTATGTTTGAAAATATAGCTAAAACTAATAAATTACAACTAAAATATTAACATATAAGAATTTAAAACTAATAAATTACAACTAAAATATTAACATATAAGAATTTTATATTATAACATACTTTTATTTTATATTATAACAAACGAAAGAAAGCTTTCACCTGTTACAAAAAACAATGTTCCCAGACACACCTTAAGAGGAAATCAAAACCTCCTTTCAAACTTTAGAGAAACAATGACATGATGCTCTTCTTACCAAAAACATCAAAAGTCGTATCGTTTTTCTTACAATGTGACGACAAATTTCACAAGAAAATACCACTTCGTTCAATGTTTTAAAGAATGTATTAATAGTACGACAACAAACTTCTCACGGAAATCCGACACGTCGTTCAAATTTTTTCCTTTTTTTCAAAAGAAAGCATTGTCTCCGTTGGACTACCATTTTACCCATATTTGTTATTTATATATTACAACAATTATGACCACTCTTCTTGCGTGATAGAAATATTTATTTGCAAACATATAAACATTATCTCTAATACAGACATCTCTTCCGTACAAAAATTCAACAAAAATAAAAAAAGCAGTGGATGGCCTTGGCAGATATTTATACACTAAATAATTTTTCACCCCTCAGGAATGCAGAGAAATCACTGCCCGTGTGCGCTCACGCCGCAAGTAGCTTCTGCATGTCTTTCTGCAATAATTTTAGGGCAAAAAAAGAAGAAGAGAAAATTAGGCTATCATTAATTAGAAATAAAAATAAATAGACTAAAATATAATAATATTTAGTAAAAAGTCTCTTTAAGTTGAAATAAAAATTATTTTTATATAAAATGAAGCGAGAAAGACCAAGTAGCAAAGAGAGAATGAAAAACAAAATCTAAGGAGGAGGAGGTAGTAAAATAGAAATTTAAGTGTTTAAAAAGAACACGTAACCCTAAAAATACTATGAATTTAAATATTTTTAAAAGTATATTATTTTTTTACATTCAGAATTAAAATAATGTCTTGCACCAAAAAAAAAAAAAAAAAGAGATCCTAAACTGCTTCCACTAAGTTCTCCAAACAACTTGTATCTATTTGCCTTCAAAAGCAAATTCACAACAAAAATGCTAACTTTCCACACATTAAAGTTTGTTTTCAAAGCAAAAGGTATACCAAAGAGAAGAAAAATCATACCTCTATTTGAAAAGGAGATGTTGTTGGCGCGTATCTCTCAAAAACTTTACCATTTTTGTCCACCAAAAACTTCTCAAAGTTCCACTTGATTACATCACCTAAGAAACCTCCTGCACTTGATTTCAGAAAGTTATAAACTGGAGCAGTATTTGGTCCATTCACGTCAACCTGTTGTGCACATGCTTTAGTCCTTGATTCAACCATCTACACCAAACAATGTCATTGATATGATAAGCGGTCGGCATACCTTATCGAATATCGGGAACTCGGCTTTGAACCTTGTGCAAGCGAACTGCTTGATTTCTGGATTTGATCCGGGTTCTTGACCCCCAAACTGATTGCAAGGGAAAGCTAGTATCTCAAATCCTACAATGAGATTGTGCAAAGATCTTTAGAGTTTTCTAACAGAAATAAGACAAGTTTCCTCTTGATTTAACATTTTCCTACCAGAAACAAACAAAGAAGAAGAAGAAGAAAAAGAGAGAGAGAGAGAGAGAGAGAGAGAGTGAGAGAGCGAGAGGGCACAAGCTGCCTTCTACTTCTTTTCAGAGTTGTATTTATATGAGTCAACTTACAAGGCTGATTATGTACATCATATGCTCACATCATGACAGAATTATAACAGAATCTTATATTCAAACCGTTTAACCAACTGATTCTAAATTCTGTAACTAATTTTCCGCTCAACACCACCATAATCTACAACTACAATAAATTTTATACATTAAAATTTTCTCATTCCTGTTATAATGACATAAAATAGCTGAAAAATTTGGGATGCCACTATAAGAAATTTCATGACAGAATCAAATTCTGAACTAGCTCTATAAGTAATGAGGCTTCATACCTTGAGTCTTGTACTTCTCATACAAGTGAGAGAGCTCGGAGTAATTTGCAGTTGTCAAACCACTGACATTCAAAGTGAATTTTCTCACTTAATTAACAAAAATATCAAACTTTTAAAGATACAAGTTATCATAATTAGTCATCTTGGTACCAAAATGAAAAAGATGGGAGATAACAAGAATATTCCCTTAAAAAAATAATGAAAAACAAATTTATACCATCTTGAAGCAACATTTACAATCAAAAGCACCTTCCCCTTGAATTTACTAAGAGGAACATCCTTTCCATCAATATCCTGCATAGTAAATCACCACAAATAAGCCCAATATAACCAAAAATAAAATAAAATTTCATTTCCACTGAGTAACAAGTCGGTTCTTTGCATTAAATTACCAATACATACAAAAACTACCCAATTGAAGATTGCTCTATAAATTAAACAATAAAGTAGAAAAGAATTAACAGGTGAAAGGAACAAGCTTTTTCACCAGACAAATTAATACCTTTACAGTAAAGTCATAGAGACTCTTCTCCGTAGCTGCTCTTGCATAAACGCCGAGAGAACGGGACTTTACAAAAAACCCAGGAAGAACAGATGATTGCAAAGAGAACCCATTTCGGAAGAAGGCTGATTTGCAGGATCCAAGCGAGGATTTAGTCATTGGGATCGAGAAAGCCATGGAAGGACATAAAGCAAAGGAATTTTGGGTGCCGGCCTTAGCCTGGAAAGCAAAATTTGTAGAGAAAGGCACCGAAGCCATTGTTTTCTTTTTGTTGGGTTCTTGGATTGGAAAGTTTGGAACTGGGAATGTGCAGAGTTTAAAAAGTGAACGCCATTCCTAGTCTCTTTCTCTTTCTATCTCCAGAAACTAGAGGGTTTTCCTAGTGGCGGGTGGTGTTACACGTGGTCTTATTGGTTTACACGTATTTAAGTTTGACAAAATATTAAAAACTTTGTAAGGGTAGCGCAATAGCCACGCACAACACAAAAATCAAACTCTAGATCAATTGTGAGGTTCTCCAAGAAATTACTCGCCAAAAATATGTTTTGTCGGTTTTGTCTATCACTATGACTTTTACAAAAGTAGTACCGTAGTTTTCTTTTTTATTTCTTTTTTTTTATTTTAATTTTTACGAGCTTGTGCATATCCGAAAACTGCAACGGATAAGGGTGTAACATCAGAGGAAATTCTGAAGGGCGATCGATCAATGGGGCGCTCTGGAATATTGTTGGTTGTCTTGGTCGAGGGCGGATTTCGGATATGAGAGAAAAACGACACATTGCAGCGGCGATAAGAGGCCCCCACACCACACGACCAAATACTGACGGCCTATTCAAAGACAAGATTTGCGTTCGCATACAACGACAACGTACGATCTGCGTTTTGCTTGAAAATAAAGATCTTTGAATTGTGGGGTGGCCTATGCTCATAAAATCACTTCCACACCCGGCCTCTATTTGGCTGTATTCCAATGTCTCTTTCTTTATTTCTTTGAGGTAATTTGAGGAATTTTCATCTCCTGATCTTTTTTTTTTCCTTTTTTATTCTATTATTCAATAAATAAAAAATTAACATGCTTTTCTAAGCTTTACATAATCACATCAAATAAAAATAAAAAAAATCGCAAAATAGACAAATCCTAATAAAATATAGCGCTTCAAATAAATGTTTGTGAAGGAAGATGTGAAAAAGGCGGAGGATGAGCGGTCTTGGACAACCATTTTTGGTGATGCAATTATGGGCAATACTAAAGCCCGTTTGACAACATCCATTCAAGCTAAAGTTTCAAGTGAAAATAATGTAGGTAAAGTTTAAAGTGAAAATAATGTTGTAATTTAAATTTTTACAAGAAAAAATATTGTAATAAAAATGATTTGAATCAATAATTTTTAATTGGAATTTATATTTAGGTTCTTATCTTTGGGTTTTAGTCCTTTTAGCAAAAGACTATTAGCTAACTTGTGAGCATCTGAGAGATTGCTTATACTTGATCCAACAGCGAAAAGTCAATTATAGTTTGTTTGGTAATCTAATAGAAATTTTATAGTTCAAACTCTAAAAACTATAATATTTTTATATGTTATATTATAAAGCTTTTATGTGGTACAAAACTTACAGTTTTAATATATAGTTTCACTACGATATTAAAAGCCCTCAGAATTTAACACATAAGTTTTTATTCTCATGTTTCTCTCAAATGGTGTAATTTCATGGTTTTCTTGTTTATTATGAAAATTTGTTATCATGTTTTCAAACATCATTATACGGTAAGATTGTGATTTTCTACGTTGTCATTTTTTTCTCACATTATCTCCACAACAATATCTATCATATAAAAATGTTTAAAAATTAAATTAAAACTTAAACATTTTAGTATGTGAGAGTAATATACAGTAGTTGTTAGAATTTAATTCCCAAACGTTCTTGTACATTTGCTTATCCGTAAAAAAAAAAACCTATAAAATCTATTTTTCTCGCACTCTGTCTTCTCCTTTTTTTTTTTTTTTTTTTTTAAGCATGCCAACAAGAAAAGCATGAATTTCTTATTGGATTCGTTCATCTATTCCACTTGATAATTTTTTAAAAACCTAACCGATTAAGACCAGGTGTCACATATTAATTTCCTATATAGACAGATGCAAAGTCTTAAGAGACATCAATGTCCCGCAACAACCTAAGCTTAAAGTCCAAAATTTTCCCTTATGGCTAACAAATAATCTCTTGGTTTTATCTTCTTTAGCCAAGTATTGTCCTTTTTCCCTAACTTCTCATCTAACTAACTAATGGACTAGGTGATTTTGAAATGGCTCTTGTAACGTGCAATTTCGATGCCTTCTTACTCACGCCTGACCAGAAAGGTTGGAACAAAATAATAAAGAAACAAGTACGCCAGAGAAATGTACGGCAGGCAATTGATTCATACATAGACATGCAAGAAAGCGGTTTCTTTGCTGACAATTTCACGTTTCCAATTCTTCTTAAAGTCTCTAACTTCTGTAGTGGGCTGCAACTCCCTGCCCAGGCGGTAAAATCTGGTTTTTCCGAGCACGTTTACGTCCAAACCGCTCTTGTGAAGATGTATTCTAATTTCGGACAAATTGACAATGCTAATAAAGTGTTCGAGAAAATGCTTATGAAGGATTTACTAGCTTGGAACTCCATGTTAGACGCGTATGTCTCCAATGGGCAAATAGGTATTGCAATGGAACTGTTTGATTCAATGTCGATCAAAGATGTTTCATCTTACAATATTGTCATCTCTGGTTTAGCGGGGGAGAAAAGAATGGAGTCTGCAAGAAACTGGTTCGACGAAATGCCTGTGAGAGACGTCGTCTCGTGGAATTCGATGATATCGGCCTGCATCAATGCTGGAGATATGGTTGAAGCGCGTGCGTTGTTTGAGGAGGCTCCGTGGAAAAACGTTATCACATGGAACACGATGATCAGGGGCTGTGTAAATTATCAACTCTACACCGAGGCCCTTGATTTGTTCTGTGAAATGAAGGCTGCAAATGCTGAACTGGATTACCTGACAGTGACTGGTGCTCTGTCTGCCTGCGCTCATTTAAGGTCACTTGAAGCAGGCATGAAGGTAGATGTTTATGCACGAAATCATGGGCAGACCTCAAGTCCCCACGTAGTTACAGCTTTGATAAATATGTATGCGAAGTGTGGAAGTATATGGTATGCCTTAGAGGTGTTCTATAAATCCCCAGATAAGGACATTTACTGTTGGAATGCCATGATCTCCGGGCTGGCTCTTCATGGTTATGGAAATTCAGCTCTAAAGCTGTTCGACGAAATGAGAGAGCGTGGTGTGAAGCCAGACGATATTACCTTCATTGGCCTGCTTAGTGCATGCAGTCATGCAGGCTTGGTAAAAGAGGGATGTCAACTGTTTGTTTCAATGGAAAGGGATTTTGGAATTGTCCCAAAGATAGAGCATTATGGGTGCATGGTCGATCTTTTAAGCAGGGCTAAACTTCTCAACAGGGCGTTTCAATTTGTCGAAACCATGCCCTTTGAACCGCGGGAGTCCATATTGGGCTCCCTGCTCAGTGCTTGTGTAATTCATCAGGACCTTCAAACAGGGGAGGAAGTGATAAAGCTAATATGTGAAAAGGCTAACAATCGCTTGAGTGATGGAGAATATATGATGTTTTCTAACTTATATGCGTCTTGTGGTCAATGGGAAGAGTCGAATAAATGGAGAAGCATGATGAATGATTCAGGCATTGTTAAGACTGCTGGTTGCAGCACAATAGAGGTTAATGGGAAATTTCACAGGTTTTTGGCTGGAGAAGTTGGTTTTGAGCAAGAATAATTGGGCCTCTTGTTGCTTATGTTAGTGCTCAATTTTTTTCAGTGAGGCTCACTTTGCAGTCATTCCTGAGAGACCTATCAATTGTTGGCTTATTAGGCGCTTGGAAACCTAGTTCAAACCACACATTTGTGATTCAAATCAACTTTGTTACAATGTTTTCTCTCATAAATTTTGAACTTCAAATCAACGTTAATTCAAACTCTTGGTAAGAGTTTGAACTACGTTCCTAAATGCTTTATTAAAGTGATGAAGTCAAAAAGAAACTACACACTAAAATAGTAGAACATTGAGATTAAGAACCTTCGTATTTTGAGTTACAAATTTGTATCAATGGCGAGTGATTATATATGTGATGCCAGGAGGTTTCCATTAACAACCTTTTTCTTTTTTTTCCCCAATTCAAGAGGTGTTGAGCCATTCTGTGCACATACTCAAGCAAATCAATACAAAGATTTTGGAAAAAAGAGAGAGATATGCTATTCTGTCAATGAGCTTTGCAAAAGATACAGACTGGACGTAACAACTTTAATGTATTGGAATATTTACTTTTCTCTCATCCAAAAGTATCGTACATTGTCAAAACCACACATTCTAAGAGAGAACTAAAAATAAGAATTAGAGGGCATGCGTTACTTGGTCTGGAAAGGGATTAGATACGTTGTTATTCTTTGTTGGAGAGAGAGAGAGACATTATCCCTACCATGGTGACAAATGAACAAAAGTTATGTTTGCCATTACAAAGTAGATAAAAATGTTATGGTTCGAAACACAAAAAAGTTGTCACTGTGGTTACCATTCCAAAAAGAAGTTGTGTGTGCCATTCAAAAGATAGACTAAACATTATTGGTTAATTATATTTTGAAGTTTTGGTTACAATTACAAAAAGAGGTTACGTTTGCCATTACAAGTAATATCTTAACCCTAATCAAAAGTTTAAAATTTGAAGATATTATGATTCATTAGACGTGCTTACATTTTATAGTTGGTAAAATGTGTCCTAAAGCAAACTACGCATCCCTAGGACAGTAACAATAAACAATACGCATTTAGCAAAATAATAATAATAATAATAATAAAAAACAAAATACAACAAAACAAAAATCTTTTTTTTTCTCAAGAGAATCTTGTTTTAAGGGGGAAAAATACTTACAAAAGATGATCAGTATTTATCTGAATACTTGTTTTGTTGGAGAATTTGAGTGTTTAGAGAGAATGGAGTTGTAAATTTTTGAAAAATATGAGTGTGTTTGAAGCGTCTATGAACACTTTCTTTAAAGGTTTATTTGCCCCCACTTCTCAAAGTTTGCTAGCGAGTTTTTTAGCAAATTACTCCCAAGATACAACAAACACTTGAACACAATATTATCTAGCAATAATATTGTGTTCCAAAATAAAATATGAATTCCGAAATAATTCTGAAGATTTAATAAATGACAGAGGTGTCATTTTATGAATGGACACAATCGGTTTAATCCATACAACCATTTACATAAAGGTACCTATTCATTTGTAAAAGTATCTCTTTGTTAGTAAATGTATCAATTCATGTATTAATACAATTATTACAATGGATATGGCTTGCTAATAGATGTTCAGCTTTATATGAAAAAACACAACCAACGAAAGCATAGGTTTGAAACAACTCAAGAACACACAACTCCATCTCAAAACAGCACGGGTAGGCGCCCGGGCTCCTCAGCGCTAAGTGTGGCGCGGCCTCAAATATGAGCACCGTGGCGCTCCGAGCTAACTTAAAACATATTTACAAATTTGTTTGATCTTTAATCTCTAACATTTAAGACAGAGACATATTACAATCTTTTTAATACGTTTTATAGGATTGGGGGAAAATATTTACCAAAGATAATCAGTATTTATCCAAGTACTTGTTTTAGTGGGAAAAAATATATTGACCAACGATAATCAGTATTTATGCTTGTTTTTCATACCTTAATTCATTTTCTCAAATGATCTTCAATGTTTATGCTATACATATAACATCAAATGATACATCAAATTAATTAAGAGCACTCCTATTTAATCCATGAGGTTAAAACACCGTTACTCATAAAATAATTTATTATAATGTAAAAGATATACTACATATTTAATTGAAGCCTACTGTTTTGTAAGTAATGAGGTCCTAACCCGATAAAAAAAAAAAAAAATTCATTAATTAATGATTGGCTGGTTAACGTTGGAGTCCTTGGTCTAAGGATTATTTTTTCATGCGTTACGAATCAAAACAGCCCTTTTTATACGTATCAAAGGGCCCTTTTTCTTTCTTTCTTTCTTTTTTTTTTTGCTAAACAAAAAACAAAAGTAAAAAAAAAAAAAAAGCCTGATTATAAGGTACAAAACATACAAGGAAAAAGAGAAGTCCATTTTATTCTTTCAATTTTGCATTTATGTCGATTGCGCTGAAACATAAACACTCCAGCAAAAGCTTGTTGTCTAGATCCCACTCCATGCAACTGCTTTGCACATCTTAATCTATATGATGTCTTGATTGCGCCATATTTGACATTTGGGGTCAATATAATGTAGTTTTGACCAAATCGTGACACAATTAGGTTGGTGGAAATTTAGGGGAGGGCCATCCTATCTGATATCAGGACACATGAGCATCCATTGGCATTGAATGATAAAGACACGGCTAAAATTTAAAAACTTTTGAAGCTTGCCTTTATTAATTGCTATTTGCTACCGACACATAATTTTGATTGAACTGCTAACCTGTACTTTATAATTAAATCCAATAATTTAATTTTAATTGCAAGCTATTTATGCTAATGTCGACCTTTTTTTTTTTTTTTTAATCAGAGTCGAGAACAAAAATATCTTTCTTCTTTGAGGGAAAAACGAGTGCAAAGTAAAAGGAGAATATAGGTAGTTATTAAACTTGCCTTTTTCCCCCTTAAAAACAATAATACAAAATTCTCCCCCTCCCCCTCGAATTTAGGTGTGGAGCTGGATTGACGAACTAAAGTGTTCATTTTGCTTTGAAATCAAGTTAAAAATTATCACTAGACTATGCCTGTAATGATTTTTTCCCATAAAATATCAATCATTGTGTTACTACTTGAGAAACTCTGTGTATTTTGTTTTGTAATTGAAAACCGCAATAAATTACAACTAAAAATATAAGTTAAATATGCTTTTTGCCCCCTTTGGTGACCGGAAGAACACGTTTGGTTAGTTATATTAAAAAAAGAAAGGAGGAGAAAATGGTCTTGATATGTGAGAGGTGGAGAAAATAGTCTTGATATGTGAAGTTGGTTAACCAACGGCATGCATTTGTGCTATAATATCCCAATTATGCATAGTGTATGTTTTCTAACTTTAAATTTACACTGGTATTTGGCATTTTAAGTTTCAACCAAAACTTTTAGTTGGTATGGTATAAAACTCTCACATGTTATAATATAAAAGGTAAATTACTTTGACACTCTTTGTGTTTTACATAAGTTTCAACGACACCCTTAGACCAAAATTTATCACACCAATACCCCTGAATTTTCAAAAAAAAATACAAAAGACCCCTTTGTTAGTTGATCTGGAGAGTTGACTATTAACTTTGTTAAAATACTAAAACTATCTCTCCATCCATCAAAAAATGTTTGAAGCTGTTTACATACCTGGAAATGACATTTTTAACCTTATTTGACATTAAAAAATAAGTATAAACAATTTGAATATACTTGTAATCATATTTTTCACTCTGTAAAATGATATAATTATTCTTCGTCTAGTAAAATAGCATACAACGTAAAAACTTATCTAATACAACTTAGCATTCTATAATACAAAATCACAACATAAAGATAATAATTATATATCCAAATTAAGATAAAATATGATCATAGCAAAAAGAAAAAAATAAAATTAAGTAGTCCCAAAAAGTCCACAAGTCATAATATGTTACAAATTACATAGTCCAAATAAAAGTCTACAAGCCATAATATGTTAAAGGTTATATAGCCAAAAAAAAAGTCAATAAATGTTGATAAGTCAAACTAACTAATTTCACCAGTTACGCTACTAATTTCACAAACTAGATAATTCCAACAAAATGAAAACTGCCCCTCCATCCATCCAAAAAAACTTTTAAGCTATTAATACACCTAGAAATAACATTTTTGTTAGAAAAATAGTACGCAACGGAATTTTAAAAATTTTACATCAGAGTATTTTTTAAAACACAAGTTTGACATGCTACATGCATAAATTAACCAGATCTTACCAACCTTTGTGTGTTGAAGAACCCTCGCAAAACGTGAAGCGAAGTAACGTTCCAGAAGAGCCTCAACCAACTGGTGTTCTTTGTTATTCTCTATCCACGACCAGAGTAAGAGTGGTTTCGCACGTACAGCTCTTCCACCAGGTGACTCTCTTTCCAATCAATCGAGAGAACCAAAAACAAGTGTTCATGATTTGTGAACAAAAGCTCTCAGGGAGTTTTCAGATTCTCACCAGCAGAGTATCACTCTTAATCTCTCAATTGATCTAAATAACTCATGTGACTTACCCTCTATTTATGGAGGTTAGGTCTAGGATCAGTCTTAATCTCTTAATCTCTCAATTGATCTAAATAACTCATGTGACTTACCCTCTATTTATGGAGGTTAGGTCTAGGATCAGTCCTTATTAGATTAGGTCTCAAAAATTTGGATCAGAATCAAATTCGGATCAATATCTGATAAGATTCACGTAAAAACGCGTGATCTTATCCTTCGCTCATCGACAGGCCGAACAGCTCCATCGGCAGGCCGAATTGCTGAATAAATATCTCTGCAAATCTTTTATTTTCCACCTTAGATTCTATAGGATAAAGTCTCAGTTTTAATTCAAACAACCCAATAGATAAGCTATGTGATTAAAACAACTTTATCTAGATAATCTCTAAAAAAATAAATGAATTTTCAATAATTCTACAAGTTTATCTTGATCTAATTTATCCACAAATTAAATCAACCGATAAACAGACAAGAATTATCCAATCCTAATAGTTCAACAAGTTTATCTTGAATTAATTTTATCACAAAATCAATTAAACCGATAAACAGACATGAATTATTTGATTCTTTCAAATTTTAACCAATCTGACAAATCCGACATAAATCACCAATTATTAGAAAAACACGCCATATCGTTACAGGATGTTGTGAGCTAGCAAAGGGGACCAAATGGACCTATATATAGTTCAAGCTCTCGATAATTACGAAACCCAATATCCCAATATACATTTCATAATTATCAACTCCAACGCTACTCCACTAAAAGCTTGGAGCTGCACTCTCAAACTACATAGAATTACGAAGCCCGTATAGCTAAGTCTCCATGACATATCATAGTGTATCGTATCCCTATATGATTATCCATAATCGGCTTAAGGACAAGTTCTGTTTTATCTTCCCGATTATTTTTATTTTACATTCCATTATCTCACCATCAAAAAACTTACCATCCAACGATAGTATACCATTCGGTTACACCTATGTATCTAAATGGTTGAGCGCTTCAGTTTTGTAATTACAGGATCACGCATATAAGAGGATATCATTGCTCCTAAAGAGGAGCTATGGATTCCATCTCTATGAATAACAAGTCTACACTATCAAGAGTCATGCTTCCAACGTATCGGCATGCATACCACTGTTAAGATGTGAGTGTCACCTTTGGTATATCAAAAGACACAAGTCAAAACAACAGGCCCACTATTCATCTCAGGATTAAGATACAATATAAATGATTGTCTAAAGTGAATTGATTTGCCAAGACAGAATTATTAATCCAAATCAATTTACTTTATGTCCCGATCCAACATATCGTCACCTATGACAACGTGCCAATGTTTCTATTCACGGAGTCCACCTCCGATGGCCAAGACAAACCATCTCCCAATTGAGATATAGACAACGTAACAATTTTTACATGAATAAAGCACCCAACTTTATTCCCTCGATTGCGGATCTTATGTTTCAGACCATCACCTTAAGAATCATGTTTTTCACATAATCTGTCCATCATATGCCCAATTCTTAAGGTTTAGACCGATAGTCTCAGACTATTGTTTGCTTAACATACATTCAACAAATATGAACGTAAAGAGGACAAGATTTGGTATATAAATAATGAATAAATTCTTTATTGATAAAAATGTCTCCAAAAACTTATTACATTTTTACTCCTTAGGGCATACATGTCTAACAATCTCCCATTTATACTAAATGAGTAAATACAACAAATCTCGCATCCCCATACCTTCCATGTGCTTCTCGAAGACTCTCCTAGTAAGTGTCTTCGTAAATGAATCAGCTAAATTGTCCTCTAATACGATCTTGCACAGCGTGACATGCCTGCCCTCGATGAAGTCCTTTATCACATGATACTTTCGATCAATATGCTTACTCTTCTTGTGAAATCTTAGTTCCTTAGCATTAGCTACCGCCACACTGTTATCACAATACAGTGATACCGCCTTATCCATACCAGGAACTACCTTAAGATCCCTAAGGAGCTTGCAGAGCCACATTGCTTCTTTTGAAGCATCACTAGTTGCTACATACTAGGCCTCCATCGTTGAATCTAAAGTGCAATCTTGCTTCACACTTCTCCAACTGATGGCATCGCCGCCCAGAGTAAATACAAAACCAGAAGTCAATTTCCTAGAATCCAGACAGGATTGAAAATCCGAGTCAGTGTATCCTAGAGGAGTCAAGTCCTCACCCGAATACACAAGCATATACCCTCGAGTCCTTATCAGGTACTTGAAAATATGCTTAACCGCAACCCAAGTGGTTCGGTCCTGGATCCGCCTGAAATCGACTTACAATCCCGACTGCATAACTAATATCTGGTTTTGTGCAAAGCATGACATACATGGGACTACCCACTGCCGAAGCATAAGGCACCTTATTCATGTATCCTCTTTCTTCATAAGACTTTGGAAAGTCTTTCTTAGAAAGAGTAATTCTAGACCTAAATGGTTGCCTACCTTTCTTGGAATCCTGTATTGTAAACCTTTTGAGAATTTTATCTATGTAGCGGGCCTAGGACAAAGCTATCATTTTGTTCTTCCTATCCCGAAAGATCTAGATACCGAGAACAAAATTAGCCCCATCCAAGTCCTTTATGTCAAACTGCTTGGTCAACCATAATTTGACCGATGACAATGCTCCAATGTCATTGTCAATTAGCAGAATGTCATCTACATAGAATAGTAGAAAAACCACATTCCCATCCTTATGTGTTTGTAAACACATGGTTCATCCACATTTTGTGAGAACCCATAAGTTTTGATCACTTGATCAAATCTTATGTTTCAAAAATGAGAAGCCTGCTTAAGTCTATAAATAGACTTCAGCAGCTTACAAACCTTACCCTCTTGACCTGTGACCTTGAACCCGTCTAGCTGTTTCATATAAATGGACTCATCAAGATAGCCATTCAGAAAAGCCGTCTTGACATCCATCTGCCAAATCTCGTAGTCAAGAGCGGAAGCTATGGACAAGAGAATCCGGATGGACTTAAGCATGGCTACAGGCAAAAAGGTTTCCTCATAATCGATTCCTTTCTTTTGCGTATAACCCTTAGCTACCAGTCTTGCCTTAAAGGTTTTGACCTTTCCATCCACTCCTCTTTTCCTCTTGTATATCCACTTACACCCTATTGGTTTTACCCCTTTGGGAAGATCCACAAGCTCCCAGACCTGATTAGTCTCCATAGACTTCATCTCAATGTTCATGGCCTCTGTCCAGAGTTTTGAATCAACATCCTCCAT
The DNA here is from genome assembly GCA_025403435.1 of Artocarpus heterophyllus. Taxonomy (NCBI): domain Eukaryota; kingdom Viridiplantae; phylum Streptophyta; class Magnoliopsida; order Rosales; family Moraceae; genus Artocarpus; species Artocarpus heterophyllus. The sequence goes on from CM046334.1 coordinate 15,130,037, forward strand.
AGCTTCTGTGTAAGTATAAGGATCTCTGTCATGTTCATCCGGTTCAGCCAAGAAGACCTCCCCATTGAACATAAACCTTTCAGGTTGACACCCGATCCTCCCACTACGCCGAAGCCCCTTAGGTTGTTGTTCAGGTTTGTTTGGTTTTTCTACACTGATCGGAACGGTTTCACTCTAAACCTCTGGAGTGATCAGATCACTCCTTAACTCCTCAAACACTACTTTGCTTCGAGGTTTAAAGTCGTCCATGTAACTCTCCTCAAGGAAAGTTGCATTAGTTGAAACCACGACTTTATTTTCCTTTAGGTTATAAAAATAACCCCTTTTAGTCCATTTTGGATATCCTACAAACACGTAAACTTTCGAACATGCTTTCAACTTATTCAGATCCTTAAACAGGACATGAGCCAGAAATCTCCATATACGAATATGATTTAAGGATGTCTTCCTACCCGTCCACAACTCGTGAGGAATTTTAGGGACCGATTTTGAAGGCATATTGTTCAAAAGATAACATGCGGTTTGTAGTGCATATCCCCAAAATGATAAAGACAATGATGAATAACTCATCATGGACCTAATCATGTCCAACAAAGTCCTATTTCTTCTCTCAGCTACGCCATTCTGCTGCGGAGTGCCTGACGCAGTCAAATGGGATAAAATCTCATTCTCTAATAAGTGTTTCAAGAACTCATAAAAAAGGTATTCCCCACCTCGATCGGATCGAAGTACATTTATGGGTCTACCTAATTGCTTTTCCACTTCAGCTCAAAACTCCCTGAACTTGTCAAAAGTTTCACTTTTGTGGTGCATTAGGTACACATACCCATACATTGAGTAATCGTCAATAAAAGTGACAAAATACTTCTACCCTCCTCGTGCCTAAATGTTCATCGGTCCGCAAACATCACTATACATAAGTTCTAGAACCCCTTCGGCCCTATTGTCCTTAGACCTGAATGGTATTTTGGTCATTTTACCCTTCAAACAAGATTCACATTGAGGTATAGATTCCATCTTTAAGTGACTTAAAGGTCCATCCCTTACCAACCTTTAAATCCTATTCAGGTTAATATGACCAATGCGTAAATGCCAAAGATAAGTCTTATTAGAGTGACAAGTTTTAAGTCTTTTAGAGTTATTATCATTCATCTCAGCATTAAGCAATAAGTTCATCTTAGGTTTGATAAAATATATATTATTTTGCATCCATATTAAAAGAAACCAAATAGGAGTCTTTAAATAAACAAGCTACATAAATTAAATTCTTTTTAAATTTAGGAACATAAAAACAATCTTGCAAAAATAAATTCCTATAATTATCAAAATAAAGATGGACGTCTCCCACTGCTTCCACTGAGACCAAGGATCCATCGCCCATCCAAAGCGTGAAGTCTTCATGCAGCAGACTTCTTGTTTCTTTGAACCCCTACAGAGAAACACAAACATGATTAGTTGCACCAGAATCTATGACCCAAATATCACCGGATTCCTCAACTAAACAAGTTTTTAAATATAGAAGATCACACCTACCTCCTTTGGAAAGGAAGTCCTTGCAATGCTTCTTTATATGCCCGACCTTTCCACAGAAGAAGCACTTAAGCTTCTTCAGGTTCTTCTTCTTATTTTTCTTGCTCTTGGTGGTAGCAGGAATAGAAGACTTCTTATTTTTGGCCCGTTGCTTCTTTCCATTCCCAGAGTTAGGATTGGTACCAGAAGCAGCTACATGTTGGCCTCACCACCTGCAGAAGACTCCTTGATCAGCAGTTCAAACTCCTGTAACTGTTTCATTAATTCTATCAAGGTCATATCTCGTCTATGGCTCAAATTAAAAGTAGCTCTAAATGGAATAAATTCCTTTGACAGAGTCTCAAAGACCATAGTCATCTGAGTTTCAGCATCGATGTCAGCTCCATTGGTTTGAGCCTCAACGAGGTAACCCATGATCAACATCATGTGCTCCTTTACAGATGTCCCTGGTCTCTGCCTACAGTTAAGAAGTTTCCGAAGCACCCATTGCCGCTTTGTTATGGCTTGGCTTCCAAACATATCCTTAAGATTATCTAAGATCTACTTCGTAGTCTCATAATCCTGATGTTGAGCCTGCAACACGTTATTCATGCTACCCATAACATAGCAATGGGCCTGATCATTAGCATCTTTCTAGCGATCATACGCTTGGAATTGCTCATTAGTTGAGTCTCCCATAGGTTCGGGAGGACAAAGGGTTGTCAGTACATACTTCAGTTTCTCAAAGGAGAGGACGATATCCAGGTTCCGTTTCCAATCATTATAATTCTCTCCAGTTAATAAGTTTTTGTCAAGTATCGATGATAAAACGTTTTTAGACATTTTTAATCTATAATAAAAAATCATATACCAAATATAAGCAAACATATCATAATAATTTAATAAGATAACACAATCATGTAAAAAGTACAAATGTGTTTATGTGTCAAAACTTTGAAAATATCACAAGCTTACAACGGTAATTCCTAACTCAGAATTCGACAAGCTTCTAAGGGAGTCATGCCAAATTCAATCAGAAACACGAATCCCCTCTTGATTAATATATGTCATCTAGGACCCGTATGATCCAGCATGTATTAATAATCATTTCTTTGGCCATTAATTTTATTAACAGAGCTCCTATGGGAGGTTAATAATAAAATTAACGTGAGTGTATAACCATCGTTTCAATATTTTATCCATACTTTATAATCACCACCTAGGGGTGTGCAACCATAAATCATGCTAAAATACCTTATCTTCTCAGAGATCTAATCTGGTACATGATAAAAATCCATTCCTAGGGGCCGGGACCACCATGTTCTGCCTATGGACCAACGATGGAGGCCTTAGGTTCTCTCTTCGAAAACCTTCTCCCACTCAATCTTTTGAAATCAAGGTTTTATTTTAAGAATATGCATGAACAATTTTAATATGAGCAACATTCCCTATTCTATATGACATGTTATCAATATACATGGCAAATCATATTATAATACAAACAAGCAAAGCTATCAAGCAAAGCTACAAACAAAATAATAATAACCGTAATATTATGGTTTCACCATAGAGAATAGAAAATAAAAATTACAAGAGAATAATCGAGACATATTATCGATTCTTCATCCTTGAATCCTCAAGCTGTATCCTTCTTCATGTAATGCCCATCTTCAAGTCTTCAATCCCGTATGAATCGAATACTTCATATTTCCAGTCATATCCAAATTTAATGCTTCTCAGAATTGTCCAAAAAAAATAAAACTGCATAAAAAAAACTACACATTTTCTAGAAATTTTCCAGCTCTCGGTCGGTAGGCCGATCTGGGTAATCGGCCTGCCAAACTGAAAGTTCGGCCTGCTGCCAGAGCCACCTGATTTTTGCCCCACTGACGGCCTGCCAAACCTCACGTCCGGCTTACTGATCTATGACCATCGGCCTGCCGAACTATAAGGTTTGGCATGTCGACCGAGCAAAAATCTTCCATTCCAGAAAATACAATTTTTAATACAATTCATCAATTTTATTTTCAACAATTTAAAAACATAAAATTAGAGATTCAGGAAATACCTGAGAGTACCATCATCAATCTTCTAGATCCGCCTTTTAGATTTGTCTTCTAGATCCGTCTTCTCTGAATGATTATTTAATTCCAAAATTCTTACAAATTTAAAGTTAAATAATAATTCCTAGATGGAGATGATAGTCCACCATCTAATTACATGAAAAACCTAGATACACATTCTAACCTCTAAGGAACCATAACATGTATAAATTAATTAATTAATAATTAATTAATTAACAATTTAATCAACCATAATTAATTAATAAACATTCACCAGATAATTCATGACAATATATATAATATATAGAAACCTAGAGTGCCAACTCTTTATAAAATTCAATTCAAGCATAGGAGAGATTAAGATCACAAAATTTATACATATAACATAATCATAAACTTGTAAATTTATGTAAAAACCATGGCTCTGATACCAATTGTTAGAAAAATAATACGCAGTAAAATTTTAATTTTACATCAGAGTATTTTCTAAAATACAAGTTTGACATGCTATATGTATAAATTAACCAGATCTTACTAACCTTTGTGTGCTGAAGAACCCTCACAAACGTGAAGAGAAGTAATATTCTAGAAGAGCCTCAACCAATTGGTCTTTTTTGTTATTCTCTATCCATGACCGGAGTGAGAGTGGGCTCGAACGTACAGCTCTTCCACCAAGTGACTCTCTTTTCAACCAATCGAGAGAACCCAAAGCAAGTGTTTGTGATTTGTGAACAAAAGCTCTCAGGGAGTTTTCAGATTCTTACCAGCAGAGTATCACTCTTAATCTCTCAATTGATCTAAATAACTTATGTGACTTACCCTCTATTTATAGAGGTTGGGTCTAGGGTCAGTCCTTATTAGATTAGGTCTCAAAAATTCAGATCAGAATCAAATTTGGATGAATATCTGATATGATCCGTGTAAAAACGTGATCTTATCATTCGCTCATCGACAGGCCGATCAAGATGATCGGTGTAACACCCGAGATTTTTAATGCATTAAAAATGCATTAAATTAAAGATTATATTAAGACAAAGTACAATTAAAGGAAAATACTGTATAATACGATGGAAAATTATACAGTGTTAGAGTAATGCAGTATAAGAATTGAATTGTGTGGACCACAATTTTATCTTATACTTTTTATAAAAGAAAAGAAAGAAAAAAAAAAGAGAAAAAATCAGAAATTTAAGCAAAATTCGAGACTTTCTCTCTCTAGATTTTCTCTCTCTAGAATTTCTCTCTCTCTCCTCAAATCTCGTTTGAGATTCCGGCGTTATTTTTCGACACCTCCCATACCAGTGGGAAGCTCTCGTTGAGCTGAGTCCAACGAGGTGTCGTGCCACCCAAAACACCGCCGGAGGAGGGCTCACGCGCCGCCCAAAGTGGCAGCGAAAACCATTTTTTCCCGACGTCGTTTCTCGGCCGTCCGACCACCAATCGACGTGATTTTGGTGTCTATGGATTCAGTGTGAGGAGAGGAACAAGATGGTACTAATTTTCCAGCTCAATTTTGGCTGGAAAGGCTTCGCCGGAGCTGCCCCGTCGCCGCCGTGGAGCCGCCGTTGCAGCCGTCGTGCCTGGTGGCGGTGTGGCACACCGCCGGTGCCAAAATGATCAGAGGGCGACGGCGAGCAAGACCCCTCGGTCAATTGCTCCTTTCCGCCGCCCCTCGCCGGAGAACGAAGGCACCCGCCACCGTCGACGTGGGTGAGGTTGGGTTGGCCATTTTAGGCCGTTTTGTGCCAAATTGAAGGCACAAACACGTTCAGAGGACCGAGAGGAAGCTTCCCAACACCTCAATTTTGGGGAAACACCGCGAGAAGGCGGAGAACCAAGGTCCACCGTGGAGCGCCGCCGTGAGGGGGTGGAGCCGCCGTTCCACGCGGTGTTGAGCTGCCCCACCGTAGGGGAAATACTCAGAGGAGGTCGGGGAACAATTCCCCCACCTCAATTTCACGGTACCGTCGCCGGAGGACCGAAATCGGAGCCGCCGGTTTCCGCCGAGAATTCCGTCTTCGATTTGCTATGTTGGAGGCCGAATTGGGTGAAATTGACCCCACCAATCGACTCAGGAGGGTCGAATTAGGGGGGGTAGGCTCGAGCTCAGCCCTCAACGGGGCCAACCGCCGCCGGTCAACGGCCGGTCAACGGCGGTCAACGGCCGGTCAAAGGGCAAAATGGGATTTTGTGATCCGGACCTCCGATCGAAGATCCGAGACCGCCTCCCGACTCGTTTCGACGCTCTGAACGCAATGGTGACCTCCGTTCGAGCAAATTCTACTCCGATGAAAATCGTCTGGTACCGACTGCACGCGGATCGAGGCGATTCAAGCAGCAATATCGGAGTCCAGAAGGACAGTTTCAAGAATGCATGATCTCCAGGAAGCATTCCTAGCCATTTATGGTCGCTCGAGGAGCACTGCAGAGGATGCTTCACATACTGTAGATGCAGCGAGATACAACTGGATCTGCTTAGCTTGGAGTTCAAGTAAGTAGGAATCTCGCATACAGTATAAACTGTTTTAGATGCTTTCATAGAAATTTATGAAATGCATGATCAGTGATTGTTACACTGTTTTATGTGAGAATGGGTTTTATAACGTTACAAGGTGACGAAAAACCCGTTAAGGGTAAAATCGTCATTTTTAAGGAAACGGCTAGAACGGAGTCGAACACTCCGATTTAGCATAATGTTATTAGATGGAAAATGTTTCGTAATACGTTAAGTAACGTAACGATCATATGAGACCAGAGATTTAATAAGGATGTTTAAGTGAACGAGAGGTAAACCGATGGGTTATGAGGTTAAAAGGAAAAGTAACCCTGGTGGGTTACAAGGCTAATTGAAGGAAATGTAAACTGACGGTTTACCAGGTTGAGTAAGAGAACGGTAGACCGAAAGTATACTAGTCAAGTTATGAAAAAGGAATAAATGATTAATGTTTACGTTTTATTATCAATCGAGTGGATTGATAATAAAGAAAGTTAATTAATGAGTCGGCTGTCGTTTGATCAGGACACAGAGGCCGACTAATGGAAGGAAAAGGAACGGAATAGAGAACGCTAGAGCATAGTTTGGGTAAGTTTCAAACCTCACCTACAGCATGAAGTAAATGATTTTTAAATGTTTATTTATATGATTTGCAAATGTGTTTGCAATTGTTAAGCAAGTTTCTTTTAAAGTATATTTGCATTTATTATGCAAAAAGTTTTAAAGTTCAAGAAAAAGAATTGCAATGAAATTGCAATCGTTATGTTAAAGGTTTATTGGCATATTGATATGCATAACGTTATTTAAAAGTCTAAGTTATGATTTTCAAAGTATTGAAAGTATGTTTTGCATTATGACAATGCATAATGTTTTATAGTTTAAGTTAAAGGTTTAATGATGCATTTGCTATGCAATAATTTGCATTTGATGTGCAATAAATTTAAGAAATATGATGCATTTGTTAAGCAATATGTTGCATTTGTTATGCAATAAGTTGCATTTATTGTGCAATAAGTCTTAGAATAAAAGTTATAGTTTGCAAAATGTGTTTGCATTTTATGATGTATTTATTAAGCAATATGTTGCATTTGTTATGCAATGAGTGTTAAAATGCAAGTTATGATTTGCAAAATGTGTTTGCATTTTATGTTGCATTTATTATGCAATATGTTGCATCTGTTATGCAGTAAATTTTATAGTACAAGCTATGAATTGCAAGTGTATTGCATATAATGTGATTGCATTTGAAATGCTCACTAAAGTTAATAAGAAGGTAACGTAAGGATAAAAAGAAAGTGTCGTACCAGCCTCTTTGTTATGAGGTAATGAAAGTAAAATTAAAGTGTGACCTCCTGAAGGTGAGGTACAAGACCTCAATGTTTGATGGTCTCAAGTCTTCCACAAGGGAAGCATCATGTATATGATCTCATGATTAATGAGTTGGTACGAACACTAAAGTAAAGTAAGGAAAATGAAGGTTACAAGATAAAGAAAGTTAAGGAACAAGAATAAAGGTTGAGAAAGAAATGAATATTTAAGTTTATAGAATGTTCATAAAAGGCTCATAATTAAAGTTAATAATTGAGCATAAATGAAGTCATGCATTCTAATGTTGCTTGAATGCCTTTCATGAAATGTTTATATGTTATGTTTATGGAAAACATTCTAAAAAATGTTTTACGACAAGTGTTTATGAAAAACATTTTCATGTTTTCAAGAGACGGTTTATGAACGACGTTTTAAGAAAAACGTTCAAGAAATGTTTTAAGAGAAAGGTTTTACATTAAATGTTTATGAAAAACATTTCATGTTTGCAAGAAAAGGTTTACGAATGACGTTTTAAGAAAAACGTTGCAAGAAAAGGTTTACGAAAAACGTTTATGCAAAACGTTTCAGAAATGTTTTATGAAAAACGTTTTCAGAAATGTTCTATGAAAGACGTTTATGAAGAACGTTTTTAGAAATGTTTAAGGAAAACGTTTATGAAAAATATTTTCATAAATGTTTATGGAAAACGTTCATGAAGAACGTTTCAAGAGAAAGGTTTTCATGATAAAAGTTTTTTAAGCATGTTTAAATGCTTTGTGAGATTATGTTTGAACTTGCTGAGCGAAAGCTCATTAAAAGTTTTTCATGCTGTAGGTAACTTATGGGTGACCAATGGGACCCGTTAGAAGAGCTGGGTGCTGCGGAGGACAGATGCGAAGATTTGGGTATGGATACCATCACTGTTTGCTTCCGCTACGTAAAGAAAATGTTTTCCATTGTTTAATGTTGTGTTTTCAAAGTTTAAAGAAAATAAGTTTTAAGAATTGTATTCAAGTTTTAAAATACAGTTTATGGACTGTATTATGTAATTATAAAGTAAAGTTTTAAACTATGATTTAATAAATGTTTCTTATTAAGTTTTGAGAAACGATTTGAAATGAGTTTAAGGTCAGGTGTTGAGCGATGTCTCCACTTGAATGCGACAGAGGTCGCATCAGTTTTAAAGAACGTTTAAGGAAAGAAAAAAAAATTTTATTACAGTATTTTCTTACTAAGTAAGTAAGATTACTGTTTACGAAACGATGATTATGAAAGTAAAGTGACTGCCCGAAAAGGCGGGTCGTCACAATCGGCAGGCCGAACAGCTCTATCGACAGGCCGAACTATCGAATAAATATCTCTACGAATCTTTTATTTTCCACCTGAGATTCCATAGGATAAAGTCTCAGTTTTAATTCAAATAACCCAATAGAGAAGCTATCTGATTAAAACAACTTTATCTAGATAATCTCTAAGAAAATAAATGAATTCCCAATAATTCTACAAGTTTATTTTGATCTAATTTATCCACAAATTAAATCAACCGATAAACAGACAAGAATTATCCGATCCTAATAATTCAACAAGTTTATCTTGAATTAATTTTATCACAAAATCAATTCAACCAATAAACAGACATGAATTATTTGATTATTTCAAATTTTAACCAATCTGATAAATCCGACATAAATCACCAATTATTAGGAAAGCACGTCGTATTGTTACATGATGTTGTGAGCTAGCAATGGGGACTAAATGGACCTATATATAGTTCAAGTTCCCGATAATTATGAAACCCAATATCCCAGATATACATTTCATAATTATCAACTCCAACGCTACTCTACTAAAAGTTTGGAGCTGCATTCTCGAACTACATAAAATTACGAAGCCCGTATAGCTAAGTCTCCATGACATATCATAGTGTATCGTATCCCCATATGATTATCTATAATCGGCTTAAGGACAAGTTTTGTCTTACCTTTCCGATTATTTTTATCTTACGTTCCATTATCTCATCATCGGAAAACTTACCATCCAAAGACAGTATACCGTTCGGTTACACCTATGTATTCAAATGGTTGAGCGCTCCAGTTTTTCAATTATAGGATGACACATATTAGAGGATATCATTGCTCCTAAAGAGGAGCTATGGATTCCATCTCTATAAATAACAAGTCTACACTATTAAGAGTCATGCCTCCAACATACCGACATGCATACCACTATTAAGATGTGGGTGTCACCCTTTGGTATATCAAAAGACACAAGTCAAGACAACGGGCCCACTATTCATCTCATGATTAAGATACAATATAAATGATTGTCTAAAGTGAATTGATTTGCCGAGACAGAATTATTAATCTAAATTAATTCACTTTATGTCCTGATCCAACATATCATCACCTATGACAACGTGCCAATGTTTCTATTCACAGAATCCACCTCCGATGGCCAAGACAAACTATCTCCCAATTGGGATATAGACAACATAACAATCTTTACATGAATAAAGCGCCCAACTTTATTCCCTCGATTGCGGATCTTATGTTTCAGACCATTACCTTAAGAATCGTGTCTTCTGCATAATCTGTCCATCATATGCCCAATTCTTAAGGTTTAGACTAATAGTCTCAGACTATTGTTTGCTTAACATACATTCAACAAATATGAACGTAAAGAGGACAAGATTTGGTATATAAATAATAAATAAATTCTTTATTGATAAAAATGTCTCCAAAAACTTATTACATTTTTACTCCTTAGGGCATACATGTCTAATAATTTTGACCATATTTAATATTAAAAAGTGAGTGTAAACATTTTGAACATGCTTGTGACTATAAATTCTAATCAAATTGTAGAGAAATAATTTTTTTGAAAAATTTACATTTATAAAAGGATATAATTATTCTTCTTCGTATTCAAAAAAAAAAAAAAAATTCTTCATCTACAAAAATAGCATAAACCATAGAAATATATCTAATACAAATTAGCATTTTATGGTGCAAAATCACAACATAAAGATGACAATTATATGTCCAAAGTAGGATAAAATATGGTCTTAGCAAAAAAATAAAAATAAAAGTAAATAAGCCATAAGATATAGAAGATTACATAGTCCAAAAAAAAAACCAATGTCATAAGATCAAGGTAAAATATAAATTACGTAAGTCTGAAATATTCAATATAAATTATAGTCACATAAGGACAGTCAATACATAGTAAAACAAAAAAAAGCCGTCATCGATCAAGAGTTGCCACCACCATCAAGCCAATTTTTTCTTATCTAAAAGGGCATTTGATGATTGAAACTAAAATGCTATGGCCTAGATATGCTGTTCCATTTTCCTCTTGGTTGTCTCCTATATTATTTATTCAACATATCATTTAAACTCAACAACTTAAAAGCATAAATATAATATAAATATGAAAAGTAATTAAGCAATTCATCTATGTGTCAAAATTTAATTCGAGGGACAGTCAAAGGGACAAGAAAATAGAACATCAAATCTTGATGCAAAATGTTGTGGCGATTTAAATTCTATCAGAGAAGACACTATAATTGGTTTGATCAAAACTTTTTGCTTGGAACCAATATTTCCAAACACACTCAAAATAATAAGACAACTTCTCCGGTGGGAACCACTACCAATAGTATAGTTTTGAAACTATTAAATCTAGTCAAAATAATTTTTTTCTACAAATCCGACTGTTGAAATACAAATACTCACTAATAAGTATTTTTTTGATTCCTAAGAGAAATTGCCACATAATAAATAATAAGGTATTTGACACTATTGCCCCACGAACCAGTCACATATTTGCTATTTGCCTCTTGAACTTCTAAGTTTAATAAGTTGCCCATTGAAATTATAAATTTGTAACAAATGACCTCATTCATAGCGATTTAATGTTTTTGATTAAAATTGATATATAATTTTCACATGGGTAGTTAATTAAGATTATAAAATGGTTTTTTATATAAATATTAACCCAAATTTATATTCAAATCAAAGTTAATTCAAAATTTTATATTTTAACAAAAATTTAGTTAAAGATATTAACAACAATAAATTTAGAACTAAATATATAAAAATGATCATTATATCACAAATCAACTATTTATGTTCAAATATACAAATTATATATCAGTTTTGGTAAACAAAGGGTGATTTTGTTATAAATTTATAAGACAACTTATTAAAATTAAAAATTTAGAAATAAACTATAAATTTGCAACAAGTTAAAACGTGGCAGTTTTAAAAACCATAAATAATAAACAAAAATAAATAAAAAGGAGAAAAAAAGGAGACATAGAAAGGTAAAAATAGAAAGAGTGGAAGAACGTGTATACGTGGGACAAAACTAGAGGCTTTAAAATGCTCTCAAAAGTCCAACAGTCGCCGGGATTTCTCAAGGCTTAGCTCAGAATTCTGAGTCTTCCAAAAAGTCTCTCTCTCTCTCTCCCTCCTCCTCCATTATCTCGTTTCTCTCTCCTCTTTCTCTCTACTAGCTGTCTCATTCCTGTATAATTTTTATACTACTTTTGTTCTTGTTCTTTTAGATTCCGTGAAAAGTATCTGCCGGGTCTTCGCCAAACCTGAAAAAAGAGTCGATTTTTATCTGGGTTCTGATCGATGTAAGTACACCCTGAATTAAATCGTTTGGGATTTTGTATCGTGTCCTCATTTTTAGTTTTTTGTGTTTCAGTTTTGCTTTTTTTTTTTTTTATGAGTATGTAATTTGTTTCACTTTGCAAATCAAAAATAGCATGTGGGTTTCCATTAATTGTATTTGCTAACTTGGTCTTGATGATTATTGTGAATGAATTTGAATGATTTCATTTGGATCAGGGTTTTGCTTAATTAAATATTGTGAACTTTCCTGTTGAGCTGGTCCCGGTGAATATTCTCCTGTTTTGGATGTCAATTTCTTTTCTTTTTAATTATTTGTTGATTTTTTTTTGGATCGATTTATAGTGACTAAGGCATAGGAAGTCTGACTTTGCGCTTTCTGCTGGACAGAAATGGTGGTACTAACGTTTCTGAGCAATACGTTTTTTTGTTTTTTTTTTTTTTTGTGCTGGATTGTATAGAAAATGGGCATTTATCTAAGCAGTCCAAAAACTGAAAAGTTCTCTGAAGATGGTGGAAATGATAGGCTCAGATATGGTTTATCATCAATGCAAGGGTGGCGCGCAACTATGGAAGATGCTGTGAGTAGTTTAATTGAAATCTCTCTTCTTTACAAACAAGAGCCTATTGGGTAAAAATAGTATTTTTTCCTTTTTAAAATGTACTGTTCAGTGTTTAGAATTAAGCTTCACATGTCTTATTAGTGGTCCCTCAGGACTATGAGAGGTAGTTTAAAAAGTTAATTGATCAATAAGCTGTTTTATATATTTTTTTACTTTGTTTGTGATATCCATTTAACTGATTATTTCTCTTTATCATGTTTAGTTATTGCTTTTACTTCTTTTGTTTAGCATGCTGCATATCCTGATCTGGATGCATCCACTTCGTTCTTTGGTGTTTATGACGGCCATGGAGGTAAGAGTTAGCAGACTAAATTCAGTTTTTTTTTTTATTTTATTTTTTTATAAATTACTGTCGCCTGTCAGTGTAATGAAAAGCTATTTTGCGTTACATTGTTGGATGACCTCTCTGAGATGGTAGTTTCATGATGGCAGTGCATGCATTTGTTAAGAATTAGGCATTTCAATTCTTTGACTACAGAGGGTAATACAAGCGAAAAAGAAAACAACAAACAAGCACATACAAGATTTATAGTAATTCACTCTCAACGTGACAGCGACGTTCACTTTTGGCTACTGCAAATTTCACTTCGATGAAGAAGAATGCAAAAGAAATCACTCATGGACACGCCTTACGACTCTCAGACTTTTCGTTCATCTCTCTAATCTTAATCCCAAAACTGGTGCCCCTTAGTATAAGTAAAAACTAGGGTAACCAAAAAAAAAAAAAAATACAAGGGTGAAAACCGGAGTTGCCTTACAAAATTTTTGGTCGATTTGCATACTAACTCTGTGTTAGCTGTCAGGGCAATAATTTAGGCTCCACACACTTGACAACCATAAAGCCTAGAATGACTGTCACATGTTGATCATTTTTATTTTCTGGACCAAATTCTTCAATTTTTTAATCCCTCCTATCACCTTGGAACTGCATGTTTCACTTTTCTTTACTAGCTGCTTATGCATTTGAAAAGCAATAGCCTTTCTTGAAATAGTGCTGCTGGGACATGGGGTAAAGCTCACGGCGTTCATGTTAATTGTTCCCTTTGATATTAAACGAATATAGTTGCTGTTTTATTTTGCTATTTCTTTTCAGAAGGCTGCTCTCTCTCTCTCTCTCCCACCACCCCCCCCCCCCCCCCCTTCCCCTGGGTCCCACCTTTTTCTGTTGCAAGGTGTGTTCCTCAATAGCTCACGGCATTCAGAAGAGGAAGTCCCTTGTGCACTTATGAAATCTACAGTGTATAGTTTTTGAGTGTGTTATCACAGCCTTTTCATTTGATATCACTATTTACTCAAGTCCTTTAACTTTTCAGGTAAGGTGGTTGCGAAGTTCTGTGCTAAGTTTCTTCACCAGCAGGTGCTGAAGAGTGAAGCATATGCGGCTGGAGATATAGGAACTTCTGTCCAAAAAGCTTTTTTCAGGTCAGTGTTATGTTAAATACTCGATTTTTTTACTACCCTTTTCAGCTTCTCTAATTTATTTAGATGGTTACAGAAGTTACCATGTGCTATTTGGGACTAGGATTGTGTGTCAACATCCTACTGTATGTGTCAAATTCGAAAAAATACACGTATGCTTCTCGTTTTACTATTTCCAAGAATCTGAGTTTACTAAGTTAGATGATGTTGATTTTAGAAGAATATGTTCTTATGTGTCATCTTGTTTGCTTGAACAATTAGTTGGTTGTCAGAAGAGTGGGTTGCTTGATAATCTCTGGTCTCATCATTGAATTCTGAATTTTTCCTTGAGTGTAACTATTATCGTTGGCAGATTGACGATTTGTCCTGAGGAGGTTATTGTCCCCTTTGATCTCCAAAAAGGTTTCCAATATGCCTTGAGATCTGATTATTCTTTGTAAAATTCAGAAACTGAATCAATACCTTCTACTGTCCCAAAACTTTTTAAATTGTGTCTTTCCCCAATCCTCTTTTTATAAGAGTGTAGATAATACTTGTTAATATTTTCACTTCATCACACTCATTTTAATTTAACGAATGCATGCTCAGTATAAGTACAAGATATCCGTCCAAGACAGGTAGTATTGCCATAGTGTATTGTAATTTCGTTGACTGCTATTTGGAAAATCAGATTATATACAAAATGAAACTAAACAACCTCTTTGGTGGTGGAGAATGCTGTATATCAACAGGCAACAATTAGTTTATTTTATTTTTTATTTCTTTTTCTGGGTTAAGCTCGTCGTGTTGGTCTTCTTTTAAATATATGTACTGGTTATGCAGAATGGATGAAATGATGCGAGGACAAAGGGGGTGGAGGGAGTTAGCGGTATTGGGAGATAAAATAAACAGGTTCACTGGAATGATAGAGGGGTTGATCTGGTCTCCGAGGAGCAGTGATAGTAATGACCAAGCTGATGACTGGGCCTTTGAGGAGGTAGCTCTAAAAAGCCAACATATTTTCCAAGTTGTTGTCTTTAGGAAGGATGGTGTTGTATTGATCCAGTTTTATAATGTTTTTATACTCTTGTATCAGGGGAATTCCCCTAGTAATCTTAATTTTACTTTGAAAACTATACTAGAGAGTATAATTCACTCTTTTAAAACCCTAACACATCGGTTATGGCATGTTTTTGGACTTTCGACCCTTGGAATCTATCAAACAATTTCATTTAGGAAACATAAGTTTAATATGTGCATGATGTGTTATATCATGATGCATCTGTGTATCATTCTTCATTTTTTTGGATCCAATTTCCTTTGTTTTAACCAATTATGGGCATGTTATGATAACCATACCATGCGTGATCTATTTACGTATCTATGTTATGAATATCTTAGTACACCTGATGGTGACTTTGGTCCTCAAGTGCGTGGAGAGTTCAGAAGCAAGCCTTACTTGGACGAGAATGGATGCATACACTGCCTATTTTTCTCAAATTTGACCTTTGTCCTGTAGAAGTACATAATTGAAAATTTATCATCGTGAGCAGGGGCCTCATTCTGATTTCAGTGGTCCAACTTCTGGGAGCACAGCTTGCGTTGCTATCATAAGGAACAAGCAACTTCTTGTTGCAAATGCTGGTGATTCTCGTTGTGTCATATCCAGGAAGGGGCAGGTATTTTATCTACAATACCATTGGTCTTAAGCACCTCATTTCTTCCATATTTGTTTTCGAACCGAGAATTGCATCTTGTTTTAAGAGCGTTACTATATATTGTTCCCATTTATCTTAAGTTTTTGCAGGGTCTTAACTCTTAAGCACTTTACGATTGGTCTTATGCAATATGCCGTCGAACATCATCTTCTGTCTGTTACTTTGGCTTCTCTTTTTTAGGCATACAATCTGTCTAGGGATCACAAACCTGATCTTGAGGTTGAGAAGGAAAGGATTTTAAAAGCTGGTGGTTTCATCCATGCAGGACGTGTTAATGGAAGTTTAAATCTTGCAAGAGCTATTGGTAAAATACCTGGATATCACTGGCAAAACACATGTTACCTTTTTCTAATTGTGTTGAACTTCAAACGTTTTGGGTTGGTTTTCTCTTGTTACTCTCATGTTATAATACTGCAGGGGACATGGAATTCAAGCAGAACAAGTTTTTGACCGTTGACAAGCAAATTGTAACTGCCAATCCAGATATAAACACTGTAAGTAGATAAATGCCCAGCGTTTGACAAAGTCGTGTTTATTACTTCTTCCACTCCATATTTTGATTTTTTATTTTTTAAAATATACAATTTTAATAAATTTGTTAAATTAGGTTGAGCTCTGTGATGATGATGAATTTCTGGTGCTGGCATGTGACGGTGTCTGGTATGTATCTTTTGCCCTTCTATAATGAAGTTAAATTTGTTTCCGAGTTTGTTTTCTGTATTTTCTTTTTTGGGACGAGTAGTTTTCCGTGTTAGCTATATAGCTTGTACCTATCTTAGACCACCTGCATATGCTAATATTAATGCTATCTATATTTGGCACAAAAAAAAGGGTGATAATAGCATATTTAACGTATTGTTTTGATTTGTGGTTCAATGCACCATATTATTTCGAATGTTTTATCTACCTTTATCATAATCATCGAGCTTTGAAAGTCATAAAACTAAACCTTTAATTTTGAAATAAATTTGAAAAGGCAAATATTGTAAAGACCCAAGGGGTGTTGGCTGGAATGGTTAGACTTGTGGTTTGCTCTCATAAGGTTTGGGGTTCGAATCTCCTCGTGGCCACGTACATGATAAAAGTCATAGGGTTCAGTGGAAGGAAAATTTCGAAACGTAGCATGTATTAAATTTAATATTAAAAAAAAACTAACGCCATGGATAGCGTTGCATTGGAGTGTAATTTTTCTACCCAAATGCTAAAATTTGGCATTGGCACATCAATTTGACGTTACATTGGAGATGCTCTTAATATGGTAATGTATTTCTTGCTTTGTAATTTTTTTACTAATGGTTGTTTTAATCACTTGGTAAAATAAAGTTTTGGTTGGAAAGTGTTGTGAACGACGATTGACCGGTCCTTTCCCTAATTGTAGGGATTGCATGTCAAGCCAACAACTTGTTGATTTTATACATGAACAGCTACACTCCGTAAGTTCCTCTTTTTTCCTTTTTTTTTTCCCCCTCAAGCATGTTAAAAAAGTTAGTTCAACTGTTATTTCGTCTCCTCATTCCGCGGAAGCCGAGAAAACTACTAGTAATTTCAAGTGTTGATTGTCAGTAAGGCGGAGTCGTCTTCTGAGGGTAGCTTTGAGAAGAGCAATTCTTCTCTATTTAGTGTTTATCTGTTGTCGTTCTCTATTTGAGTGTCGTTTATATATTGTCGTTTCTTTCATTGCCGTTTATCCCTCTCTTCTGTTGTCGCTTTTAACCGTGTCTGTCGTTATCCTTCTGTTGTTTTTAAACTGTTTCTGTCGTTTTCTCATTTAGTTCTCGTCTTTTCCTCCTATAGTTTTCCACTTGAGGTCGTTTTACCGGTCGTTTGTTTTAATTTTTTTTGTCGTCGTTGTTCCTTCTGTTGTCAATTTTTTTCTCTCCTTCTGAATCTTTCTACCCTTTTCTCTTGTCCCTTTTATGTGTGTGTTGATTTTTCTACTAATTTTTCGTTTTATTTTTGTTGTCGTTTTTAAATGCTTATGACGATGTAGGCGTCTCATACTCTCAATTTTTACTTGAGTAGTCGTTTTCATTTACCACCGTTTATCCTTACTTGTCGTTTTCCTCGTGTCATTTTTTCTTGTCGTTTTTAACCGTGTAGCTCGTTTGTTCATTTATTGTCGTCGCAATGTCTCTCTCTCTCTGATGGTCTTTGACACTTCTCTCTGACTCCTGCCTTTTGCACGCCGCTAGGCAGCACCTTTCCACTTTTCTCTCTTTATAGCGATGACACTCACCGGTGATTGATACTGTTGACGCCTAACATAAGTAAAATCATGCAGGAAAACAAACTCTCTGCGGTGTGTGAGCGAGTTCTTGACAGGTGCTTGGCACCGTCGACGGCCGGTGGTGAGGGATGCGACAACATGACCATGATCTTGGTGCAGTTTAAAAACCCCCTGCAGCCAACTGCCTCCACAGATGAGCAGCAATCCTCGCCCTCCATTGAATCAAAACCAGCCGGAGAATCTGAATCAAGCTAGTGGCTTCACTCTACCCGCAAACATCAGATCCTGCAGATGCAATCCCTGGTTCAACGAGATTAACAGTCACACTCCAACCCCCGCAAATTGTCGTCGTTTCTTGGTTCTGTAATTGTATATGGTGCAACATGAAAAACGGTGGATTAGCTATTGGGTGGGGAAAAAATCGTTTGTGTGCTCGATGTGTGTCTAGTTTTGAAAACCAACGTCACAACTTGAATATTTGTACAGAAATTTTAACCCATATGATCTTTGATCACTGTATGTTCGGAGAAAGTTGCTCAAAAACTTCCTTCTTTTTCTATCTGCTGGCCCTTTTTTTAACCTCTATATCATCAAGAGTATGTTCTGATTTATCCGCTTAATGTAAGTTGTTCAGACATTTATAACAATCATAAATCAAAGAAAACAGAAGCGTATTGGATCGAATTTGTTACCTCCTACTATTGATCCTGTCTTCTGTATTTGCACGAATTTTGCACTGTAAATGCTTTGATTTTTTGAGCACTGTCAATTCACTTAGATGGTGTGTTTTTCTTTCTAAAATTGTGTGCTCAGGAATCAAACATGAGGCCTATATATTAACCGTGGCTATCACACAGGTTAATAGCAGTTAAGAGTAGTTTTTTTTTTTTTTTTTTTGTGTCTAAAAAACTGCTTCTAATGGCAGTTGATACAGTTATGTTCAAAATTTGAACATACAATATGGACCACAATACCTTAGAACATGAGACATTATCCAAGTTTCAACATTCTCCCACTTGGTCCATAGTTCACATCAATTGTTACAGTAAGAAACAAAATATATGAATTATGACGATAGGTTCTCTAAATGACGAGTATTATCTTCCATATATTACAATATATCTTGTCTCTCAAGATTTGCCCATGTAACTTAATGAACAAACCCTATGTTTATTCTAGATCCAAACTTTAGTGATATTTCTCAGAAATAAATTTGTGTACTCAACTGAAGATTAAATGAGAAATTATCATAAACACAGAGTTTTACTACAAAGTACTACAAATTACATGAGGGAACCAAGTCTCATTCTGTCCACATGATCCCTAAATTTTACTGGTGGCATGCCTTTAGTCAAGGGATCGACAATCATTAATTCAATGCTTATGTGTTCAATGACCACTGCTTTATCCTTAACACGCTCTCTCATGGCCAAATATTTAATGTCGATGTGTTTGCTTCGAATACCGCTCTTGTTGTTTCTAGCCATAAAAACAACAGCTGAATTGTCACAGACTAGCCTTAATGGCCTAGAGATAGAATCTACAATCCTAAGCCCATAAATGAAACTCTTGATCCATACACCATGCGAGGTAGCCTCAAAATAGGATACGAACTTGGCCTCCATAGTGGAAGTAGCAGTCAAGGTTTGTTTGGCACTCCTCCATGAAATAACTCCACCAGCTAGCATGAAAATGTATCGGAAGTTGATTTCTGTGAATCAATGCAGCCAGCAAAGTCATAGTCAGAGTAGCCAATGACTTCCAAGTTGTCAGTCTGTCTATACATAAGCATGTAGTCTTTGGTTCCTTGTAGGTACCTCATCACTTTCTTTGCAGCCTTCCAGTGGTCTGATCCTGGATTACTCTGATATCTGCCCAACATTCCTACAGCAAATGCAATGTCAGGTCTTGTGCAAACCTGAGCATACATAAGACTTCCAACAGCTGAAGCATATGGAATGTTGCGCATCTGTTCTCTTTCAAGGTCATTTTTCGGGCACTGATTCAAATTGAATCTGTCACCCTTCACAATAGGAGCTATACTCGGTGAACAATTTTTCATCCGAAATCTCTCCAAAACTTTGTTGATATAGGCCTCTTGAGACAGACCCAAAGTGCCTTTATATCTTTCTCTGTGTATCTTAATGCCTATAACGAAGGATGCATCATCCATATCCTTCATGTCAAAGTTTTTAGAGAGGAATTCTTTTACCTCATGTAGCATACCATTGTCATTGGTTGCAAGTAGAATGTCATCCACATATAGAACCAGGAAACAAATTTTACTCCTACTGACCTTCCGGTATATGCATTGATCCATGATGTTCTCTACAAATCCAAATAAAGAGATGACAGCATGAAATTTCAAATACCACTGACGGGAGGCCTGCTTCAACCCATATATAGATTTCTTAAGCTTACATACCAATTGCTCACCATTACTAGAGGAGAATCCTTCTGGTTGTTTCATATAAACCTCTTCCTCTAGTTCACCATTGAGAAATGTCGTTTTCACATCCATCTGTTGCAACTCGAAGTCAAAATGAGCAACAAGTGCCAAGATAATGCGGAGAGAATCTTTCTTGGATACAGGAGAAAAGGTCTCCTTGTAATCGATTCATTCTTTCTGAGTGAATCCTTTAGCGACAAGTCTTGCCTTATATCTTTTGATGTTGCCCAATGAGTCTTTCTTTGTTTTATAGACCCATTTACACCCTATGGCTTTTGCACCATCAGGTAACTCGACAAGATCTCAGACTCCATTGGATGCCATAGAATCCATCTCATCCTTCATTGCATCGTACCAAAGTTTCGATTCTTGGCAACTTATGGCTTGTGAAAATGTTTCAGGATCATTTTCGGCTCCAATGTTATAGTCCGATTCTTGCAGATACACAACATAATCACTAGAAATTGCCGATTTCCTTTCTCTAGTAGATCTTCTTAATGTTGGTTCAACATTTTCCTGAGGAATCTGTTGCCCAACTTGTTGCTCGATTGTTTCCGGTGGTTCTTGAGCAATTTGACCTTCTAGATTATTATCAGCAATTTGTGGAACCTCAATGATTGGTTGCACAACACTCGGTTGAACTATAGGAGTGCTATGAACTTTGATCAACCGATCACTTGATGTAGATGGTTGAGCTTCAGTATGATCTATTTCAGAAACTATATTCCGAAATTGATCGCTCCTATTAATCAAGTCATTCTCAAGAAACTTGGCGTTCCTTGATTCCACAAATCTAGTATTGTGAGTTGGACAATAGAATCTATATCATTTGGACCTTTCGGCATATCCAATGAAATACTCGCTAATGGTCCTCGGATCTAGCTTCTTCTCTTGTGGGTTGTATACTCTTACTTCAGACGGACATCCCCAAACGCGTATATGTCGCAAACTCGGTTTCCAACCTTTCCATAACTCAAATGGCGTCTTTGGGACAGCCTTAGTCGGAACCCGGTTTAATATATACACAGCCGTCTTAAGAGCCTCAGTCCACAAGGACTTAGGCATGTTGGAGTTACTCTGCATGCTCCTCACCATGTCCATTAGTGTTCGGTTTCTTCTTTCTGCTACACCATTCTGATCCGGAGAACCAGACATGGTGTATTGGGCAACTATCCCATGCTCTTGAAGAAAACTCGCAAATGGACCTTGAGCTTGTCCATCCTCAGTGTATCTACCATAATATTCTCCACCTCTATCTGTCCTCACAATATTTATTTACTTTCCGCATTGTTTCTCTACTTCAGCCTTGAAAACTTTAAAGGCGTTTAATGCTTCGTCCTTTGTATGAAGCAAGTAGAGATACATGTAACGTGAGTAATCATCTATGAAAGAGATGAAGTATCTCAGACCATATGAGTCCATTACTAGACTACAAATATCTGAATGTATGATTTTTAATATTTCTGAACTCCTATTGGCACCTTTCTTAGACTTGTTGGTTAGCTTTCCCTTAATGCAACCCACACAAGTCTCGAAGTTAGTAAAATCCAAAGTACTAAGTACTCCGTCAGTCACTAACCACTTGATTCTCTCAATGGAGATAAGTCTTAATCTTCGATGCCACAACATAGGGGAATCCTCATTTATAACACAACGTTTAATGCCAGATTGAACATGCATAGCAGTATGATGTGGTTCATTTTGCAAGTTAATTGAGAAAAGACCATCAGACAAAATACCATTCCCAACAAGATCAGATTTATAAAATAAACTGAAACATTTGTCTAAAAAAGTAAAGGAATATCCCAAAGGTACAAGTCTAGAAACAGAAATTAAGTTCCTAGAAAAGTTTGGAACATAAAATGTCTTATCCAATTCCAAAGTAAAACCACTATTTAAAACTAAGGTGCATGTTCGATGGCTTCCACATGTGAACGCATCTTGTTTCCTGAAGAGATGCTTAGCTCACTTCCCACTGGTTTCCTTAGTTTTCGCATACCCTGCAAGGTATTCGAAACATGGATTGTAGATCCAGAATCAATCCACCATGTGTTATAAACAACATCAACCATATTAGATTCATAACAAACCAATGAGATTGGATTACCTTTCTTCTCAAGCCAACTCTGAAATTTTGTGCAATCCTTCTTCATGTGTCCCTTCTTTTTACAGAAGAAACACTTGGATTCCTTCTTAATGACAGCTTTGGGAGGTATTTTACTCTTCCCTTTGTCCTTGGCTTGATATTGGTCTTGATTCTGATTCTTTCCTCTCGTGGTTGTCAGTGCAGTTTCACCCATTTCCATTACAAGTCGCCCTTCTTCTTGAGTACACATGGTCAGAAGTTCATTTATTGACCATTTGTCTTTATGTGTATTGTAGGAAATCTTAAAGGGCCCACATTGTTTTGAAAGTGTGTTCAGAATGTAGTGCACCAAGAAAGATTCAGACATATCCAACTCTGAAATTTTGTGCAATCCTTCTTCATGTGTCCCTTCTTTTTACAGAAGAAACACTTGGATTCCTTCTTAATGACAGCTTTGGGAGGTATTTTACTCTTCCCTTTGTCCTTGGCTTGATATTGGTCTTGATTCTGATTCTTTCCTCTCGTGGTTGTCAGTGCAGTTTCACCTATTTTCATTACAAGTCGCCCTTCTTCTTGAGTACACATGGTCAGAAGTTCATTTATTGACCATTTGTCTTTATGTGTATTGTAGGAAATCTTAAAGGGCCCACATTGTTTTGGAAGTGTGTTCAGAATGTAGTGCACCAAGAAAGATTCAGACATATCCACCTCAAGGTTCTTTAGTTGAGCCGCTATGTCCCTCATCTCCATGATGTGCTCACGCACACCTCTCACACTAGTGAGCCTTAAGGATGAGAATCTCATAATTAGGGTGTTGGCAAGTGCTTTATCTGAAGTTTCAAATTGCTCATCAATGGCCTTCAGTAATGCCCGGACCTTGTCATACTATTCGATGGAACCACGTATACCAGTAAAGATTTTAGTCTTTATGAACATGACGCTAAGGCGATTAGATCGCTCCCAACGTTCATAAAGAGCAATCTCATCCTGAGTGCTAGTTTCAGTAATTACGGGCTCGTCTTTCCTTATAGCATAATCAATGTCCATCCCCCTCAAGTGAAGGAGAATTCTCTCCTTCCAGACCTTATAGTTATCCCCTTTTAGCTCAGGGATATCCCATCGAACATCAGAGAAATTCACGGGTTGTATGACTGCATAATTAAAATAAACATGCTTATGATCCAAAATATTGAGGCTAATAAACATAAATCATGCTTTACCAATGTAAATCATGCATAATATCATGAATCTATGACATAAAACTTGCTTGTGGGCTAAAGTTCTAATTCAATTAGATCCATTTCATTGTATGACAAAACTATCAAATTATGTTCCCTTTTCTAATCCCTGTGGGTAAATCAGAAAATATAATTTGATATTTTATCCCAATTAGTCATACCAATATAATAAAAATTCATGTGGGATAAAATTTATTATATTAAGTACAACTAATTACAATAAATGTCATTTAACCAAATGTGATCCTTAACCAATTAATATATAATTTTATATAATTAGAGTTGCTGTGGCTAAGCTCCAATTATTTAAAATTATATGGATCACTTAGATATTTAATTTTGTTCACAAATTATTCATGAAAATTGCATGTTCTATAGGCAATATAATAATTTGTGAACAAAATTAAATGTCTAAGTGATCCATATAATTTTAAATAACATGTTCTATAGGCAATATAATAATTATGAACAAAATCTCAATTTGTGCTAAATAGGTTAATTAACTTAATAACATGCATAATAAAACTTAAAACTATGCATATAACAATAATTAGCACAACAATTATCATAATATATTTTCCAATAAAACATTCATTAATATAGAACATTTTCTAAATGATATGCATAATTAATTTCATAATTTATGCATAAAAATGTATTTCTAAAATTATGTACATACAACAACAATAAATTATGCACATAAAACAAAAACTTAACACATAATGTATAAATTGAATTTCCCATGAAATTATTGCAAAAATTATGTGCATATCCAAAAACCAAAAATTAAATAAAAATATATTTTTTTTGATTTTTGGATTTTTTTATATATATAAAACGACGTTGTTTGACTTAAAAGGGGTTCCCAAAACGGCGTCGTTCAGCCTTAGGGGGGGTTCTCACGCGAGCGAAAAACGACGGGTCGTTTTGCTGCCTAAATGCAAAACGACCTGTCGTATGGATCGTCTTCTTCCTTCAGCCGGGTCGTTCTGACCCGGTTGGGACCCGTGCGACCCAACGAAAAACCCGACGGTTTTTCCTCCATTCGACGTCCATTTCAGCCGTTCCAAATCTCAAAATGATCAGAATTCAAAATTATATTGATCTATGAACTGGAAACACATAATGAATCAATAATGCATATTGATCAAACTTTGTTTTTCACGGCCATAATATCGGCATACGCAGATTACATAAGTTGGTAGAATTTCTCGGTTTTTCATCATAAAACATTAAGAAAACATTAACTTAATGGTTTTATAGCAGTAACAATGAAAAATGCCAAAGGAAAAATAAAACCCAAGTCACGGCTCTTATGTCATGAAAAACAGAATTTTTTTGTTCAAAAATTTGAACATCAAGGCAGAGGTGCAATAGCTCTGATGCCAAATGTAAGTTGTTCAGACATTTATAACAACCATAAATCAAAGAAAATAGAAGCGTATTGGATCGAATTTGTTACCTCCTGCCATTGATCTTTTCCTCTGTTTTTGCATGAATTTTACACTGTAAATGCTTTGATTTTTTGAGCATTGTCCACTTAGATGGTGTGTTTTTCTTTCTAAAATTGTGTGCTCAGGAATCAAACATGAGGCCTTTATATTAACCGTGGCCATCACACGGTTAATATCAGTTAAGAGCATTTTTTTTTTTTTGTGTATGAAAAACTGCTTCTAATGGCAGTTGATACAGTTATGTTCAAAATTTGAACATACAATATGGACCACAATACCTTAGAACATGGGACATTATCCAAGTTCCAACACTTAATGTTTGGGATATCATCAAGAGTATGTTCTGATTTATCCCCTTAATGTTTGGGACGTTCTAATTCGTAATCTAAAGAAAAGAATAGGAGATAATTGAATTAAGACTGAGGAAGATGGAAACAAGAACGATTGAAATAAATATTGCCTTGCAAAGACCATATTAGAGAATCATTCCATCGTTTCTCTTCATCATGGAAAAATGTGATTTCATAGGTCCGATCCAAACTATCAGGACCAAACAAAAAAAGGCAATAAACGTCAACGTTATGTTTCTGCGAGTAAATTGTATTATTATATCTTGAATTATTCACTTTTTGTATAATATATTTTAAACTTTTAATTTTGACAAAATGTATTCTAAATTTAAAAATTATTGACAATTGAAGTCCAATATCTACTTTTAATTTCCATTCAAAACTCTCTTTCATGTGTGGAACTTCATTTTTTTCCCCCTCAAAATGACTCTATGCCCTCAAAAAAACTCACTTGAGAATCTCGTGATCAAAACCGTCTATTTTTTTTAATACTTGTTAGTTTTTGGATTTCAATTATTAACAATTTTAAAGTTTAGGGTGTATTTTGTCAAAATCAAAAGTTCAGAGTGCATTACACAAAAACAGAATAATTTGAAGTGCAATAATTTAATTTACTCCTTTTTTTGGCCATAATTAGAAGGAATTGAGCAAAAAATGGTCCTGACGAGTCATGCCCCCTTTTAAACTTGCCCCCTTTTAAAAGCTTGATCAAGTTTTTTCATTATTTAGTCCTTCAGGACTTAGGTATAGTTTTCTGGTTTTTGTTTTTTAATTTTTGGTTTTGTTTTAGTCCTGACAAGTGTAAATTTGATTCAATATCAATTATAGAATTAAGTTACTCGTTAGTGTTAGTTGGGGATGTTCATCAGATCGAGTAAACTGATCAAATTGACCGGTTTAATCCAATTCATTTTTTGTGGCCTCAATTAGATTGGATTGAATGCGAATTCTTAAAAACCAATGTGGATTGGATTGAATGCTAGGATGCTTATTTTACTTTCAAAACATCCAATCCAAACTCCAAAAAAAAAATCCAATTACCAACCAAACCAAACTTATAAAATATAATATTCATTTATTTATGTTATTGACCTAAAATTTATAGTTTATTTTCTCCATGGACTTGTACACACCAAATCATAACTTCGTAATAAAAACCTAAAAGAGTTCTATCCATGGATTATATATTTCTTTTCATGTTTATTAGTTTTTTTTTGGATGAACTTGTTATGTTTATAAGTTTATGACTTTATTTCCGTTGTAAATGTTGATCAATCAGCTTTCAAGTTTGTAATTTGGAGTTTACATGCTTATTTGGACTTATGGATGTTAAATTTTAATCCTTTTTTCAGTTGTAGTTAAACTATGTTCAAAAATTACATGCATAGATCAACCATGAAAAATATAAGAAAAAATTGTACAAAAATCTTAAGCTGAAAATCGATTGGACCAATCCAATCCAAACCGACCTCAGTCAAATTGGATTGGCTTACATGGTATGCTACAATCAGATTAGAATGAATACAATTTATAAAAACCAAAATTTGATTGGATTGAATGAACACCCTCGTATCACTTTTTTTGTGGTTTGTAAAATACCATTTTTGGATAATAAAAAAACAATTTCACTTTTTGTTCATACACCAAAAACCAAAAATAACGAAAGTGAAGAAAAAAAAAAAAAGAAATTTCTGTTGAAGAAATCCACTAACCGACCCGCCAAGAAGTTGCTAAAAAGGTCTTCTGGATATTTTTAAGTCACCCCAAGCGTTCTTGCATGGCAAAGAAAGGCATTTGTTATCATTGTTTGGAAGCAACTTCTAGAAGGTCAGAGAACTACCATCGTCTCATAATTATTACAGAGGAAAGGCATTGTTTGATGGCATTGATAAGCAACAAGAAGTAGAGCATTAACTTGAAAACGTAGTCATGAAAAGTAGTTTCAAATTTTACCAATGATCTGTACCTCACCATATATTTCCTAGAGGTTACTTTGATGACACAACACCACCACCTGTCACCACTACCACACAAACAGAAACAACAAAAGTTTTCTAGCCACCAATACTAGGCTCCCCCCTCCACAATTGCACCATCAAAATTCTGATAAAATCCTTTTTGCAATAACTTCAGAGCTTGTATAATTGCAATGGACGATTTGTTGACACTTTTTGACGCGGCAAAAGTACCATTTTTCTCTTTCGCTGGATTCAAGTTTGAGATCGGAAACTTTTCGGAGAAAGATACCTTAATTGGGTCAAAAGCACATTATTTACCACGCCTACTGAGATTAAAGAGTAGTGATATCCACACAAACAATGAGTTAAAGTCGGATAAGTCTCTGTTGTTTAAGCGTTAGTTGGTCCCTTTTTCTCGTCCAATACAGAAAAAAAAAAAAATATAAAGTTAATTTCAAATTTCACTTTCAATATGTGATTTTTTTTTTTTTTTCACTTTGTTCTCCGTATCTCAAAATGACACAAAACTCTCTTAAATATATAATAAGTTACAATTTTATAATTTTGTTATTGATGCATCAATTTTTCAAAAATTGAATTGTGTTTGGATTGTGCTACTATTTATTAGATGGTACGATAAGAAATTTAAACAAAGTAGAGTTAATACTTAAAGAAATTATAAATTCTTCCTCGTTCTAATTCTAAATATTGCGTTCTCTTTTACTCCTCTTTTATCAACCAGTCATGTAACCTATATATTACTGAAAACTTTTAAAAAATTAACTTTCAATGACTGAGATACCAAAAATGCAAATTATGATAAGTTCGGGGAACAATTTTGCACAATTTGAGTTGTAAAATTAACACAAAAATATACGTATAAAACATAAATTATTTAACAATAGTTATAAACTCTTTTAATTGGAGTTGGAACGATCTCATGTTTACTTACTTTTTCTATTCTTAGATTGGACTGGAATTGGCGGTCCATATAGGCTCAAGATTAAAAATAAGATTGGGATTTCCATTGCCTTCTTCCTATAGAGGCTTTTAATCCTCATCATGATATTAAACTACTATCTTATCCTTAATTTACTTACAAAATGTTGGATAAAAGAAGAAATGCAAAAAAATAATAATAATAATAATTTCAACTATATTTATTTTTTATTTACGTAATATTATAAAAATTATTCTAATTGTAATTTAACTTTTTATATAATAAGTATATAATCTATTTTTGTTGGAACAAAACAAAATATTTGAATTTCTAGCACTTTTTTTGTTTTTATTTTTTTATTGTATTCAATTTTTGAAACTTTATTTTATAATCCAAATAAATAAATACACAACTTATATTTATTATTTTATTGTCCTAGTATTAAAATGATTATTTAATTATGATAAGCATTATAATAATATGTGCATAATTTACTATATTTGAGTACTTAGAAGGTAATAAGTAAATTTTGAATACTCAATCTAGTTTTGTGTTTAAGTAACTGTATGAATGAGATTTGCAATGAATTTGATTATGAATCTTGTATATAAATAGAGCAACTCATTCTAACTTTGAATCTTACCCACTCCAAATTTTGCCAATTCGGATTACTCACAAATAAACACACCATAACAATTATGAACTCTAATAAATACGACGACAAGGCCAAAAAAAATCTTTTTAGGAGAGTAATGGATTAAGGTAAAATTTTGAATTAAAAAAAAATTATAATATCTAGATCAATTAAACAAACTTGTAATCTAGTTCAATTCACTTTTTTTTTTTTAAGTTTGTAGTAGTGCAGTATATTTTTGTTTTATTTAGGTTTTAAATTTAAAAATGAGCATACTAAGAGGACAAAATTTAGTGCTTAATTAAAACTTTTAAATATTAGTGAGTGTACTTTAATGTTAAAATATTATAGAAAAGAGTAAAGCTAGGAATACCAACTGTAATCTCAACTCATAAGTAATCATTAATTCATAAGTTGGTACATAAGTTAGAATCAAAATTGGTATCCCTAACATTTAGCTAGAAGGAATCTATGTAAAAAGGGAAAATACCTTGTTCAGTCAAGACAGTGCGTTTGCTCCTCTTATTATTCTAATATGCAAAGTATCCCTTGTGTTTGTAAATCAATTA
The DNA here is from genome assembly GCA_025403435.1 of Artocarpus heterophyllus. NCBI lineage: Eukaryota > Viridiplantae > Streptophyta > Magnoliopsida > Rosales > Moraceae > Artocarpus > Artocarpus heterophyllus. The sequence continues at coordinate 15,159,692 of CM046334.1, forward strand.
TAAAAGTAGCCATTTAACCCTAAATTTTTAAAAATATCTAACTACCCTCAAGAATTTATTTTATATATATAGAGTGTGTTTAGGAATGTAGTTAGAATTATGAGTTAAAATAAAAGAATTATACTATGTGAAAATTTTACATTGTTGCGTACTTTTACCTTACACAGTAGCACGTAAGAGCTTTATACTGTAGCAGTTGGAACTAATAAGTTAGAATGGCTTTGCCAAACACACTCATAATTGTAGTGCCTTGCCTCCGCCCCGCTAACTATGAGTTGTATATTATAGCAACTTTTACTTTTTACTATAGTTGCTTAGAGTTTTATACTGTAATTAGTTAAAACTAATTAGTTTTAACTAACATCCTAAACACATGCTTAGTTGTCATCGCGCTCCCATGATTGATATCGGTGTTGCAGCTCCCTCCAAGCTTACGTACCGTTGTGCTCCCCGCCACCTCCCATAGATATCTGCTGTCCCTAAGTAACAAGGGGAAATACGAGGGATGTTTTGCATGTGTTCACAAATAAAAGCTGTAATTGAAATTTTTTTGCAACAAATTAAAAGAAAAATTCGTGAAAATTTTTGTTCAAGACAAATGCAATGTAGCCCGTTAAGCCTGAAGGTATCTGTCTTTGAGCTGACAAATTTGTAGAAAAAAGTAATTTTAACTACATCTAATGGTTTTAAAATATGTGCTATCGATAAGATTCCCACAAGAGAAATCCCCAGATTTAGAAGTATTAAACATATTGACAAACCTTAGTACAGATTGGTAAGTTCATGTAAAATAGAAAGCCATATGACTCTTGGTTCATAAGTTTAAACAAAAAGTTAAATTTTTGTGAACAATATATTATAATAAAATGGTTTCAACTATGATTCGAAATTATGAAACAAACGCACTAAATAATTTCCGTGACCAAGATAAATCCTATATAATAATAGAATAAAAATCAGTGGAAATATATGTCTCATCGAACTTGATGTTATATTCTACGTTACAGTTGATAGCACTTTCTTGAGACTTGAAACTGATAAGATTAATTAAAAATACAATAGTTGCAAAGGTTTTCGGTATCAATGGTGACTGCAGTGACTAGTACTGAAGTGAGTAGATTCCGACACCTTTGGCCCCAGTACGCCACCGGCATTTGATAAAATTGCGGCACAGAATCGAAGAGATCCTCCAGGAAAGACACTTGCCGCTTAATCCTTCACCAGGTACCAAATTCGAGTCAAAAAGTTGAATAATATCACTATCTTTCTTAAGTATTAATTATTTTGCACTGATTTTGGTTCTAGTCAATAGGAAGATTTTGCGTGACTTGTTTATATTCTCTCTGTGTTTTGCAGCTGTTCTCCTCATTTCCGCTTTCTTGGTCCAAATTATTGCTTTAATCCTAGCTATGTTAATTGGGATTAAATACCTTTATAACGATATGTGTATGTACATATATATTGTACCAAAAAAAGAAAAATTCATGATCCATTTATTTCTTTCCAATAAAACGGGATCGATCTATTAACCTTTGGTTCTAGCTAAATACTAATTTATCTATGCCTGTATATTCTAAGCTCAATGGGGGTTTAGGAACTATTGTCTTTTTTACAATGTTAACAATATTATTATTTTTTTAATTAAAGTAAACAATTGTCGGTTGGACCAAGGTTGTTGTTCTCGTTCAGTGAACCAAAATGATGATTATGACTCCATGGACTTGTATTATGCAAATAATTAAAACACTGAAATCTTTTCCGTATAAAAAAAAAATCAAAGAAATAATTTTCTTATAATTTACTTGACTTGAAAAGGGGTGTTTTGTGTCGGTTAATTTAGTTTCAAAGTTCTTTTTCCCGTTAAAGTAATCCGTTCTAACTAGGTGATTTACTTTTTTGGTGCGCACTGGATAAAGATTTATAAGGTGATGCAATAATGTTTTTAGGATCAGTTTATGATCATAATATATAGATTTATTTTCCAAGTTTCATATCAAAATAGAGAGATATAAAAATTAATACTGACGCGAATAATCCCAACATACGAAGAGACTCGACCGGAACAAAATTGATTGATCAATAATTTAGAATGAAGAAGCTCAACGGCTAGAAATGTGTATCAAGTTTCAATAACAGAAAATCAAATAGGTACATTAAATTTCAAATACACATATAACTCTTTTAACAGCACTCGATAATTCTAGTCTTGGTTATAGATTAGAAACTGATAGAAATTTGGATAACCTCCGTTAACAGCCACACCTTATCTTGTGAAGCCTACCAGAGAGATACATGCACAAAAAATGCATCAAATGTTGATGCTGTTCTAAAATCGGCTCTTTTTTGTTTGTTTATTTGTTTGTCTTTTATTTTATAAGAAATTAATTTATAGTATCAATTTGTAGTAAATACTGCAGGAGAAGGTGTTCCTAGAACAGCATATTTTTTATCAAAGGATTAATTACATAACTATATTTCCTAATTTCAATTATTTCTTAATTTATCCTTTTATTTTAAGAAACTATAAAAGTATCATGTGAATTTGAGAAACTTTTTCAATTTTATTGCTCACAGGCTTTTTAGACTAAGAAAATATAAAGATAAGATAAAAATACCCTTAATTAAACCAAATTTGTTTCTAAATATATTTTCTTCTTAAGAAAAAATTTTAAAATATATACTAACATTCAACAAGCTATAAAAATTAATATTTTTTTGGAAATTTGATGCTCTATTTTAGAAATTGTTATGTTTTTAAATCTATTTTGTATTGTTGATAATTATTTAAAAATAATTATGTCGTTTTACTTATTTTTTTCTTTATAAAGATAAAATTAAAATAAGTATTTTAAATTTAAATAATTTTTTATAGTTTTTAAAAATAATAAAATAGATTCAAAAATAATAAAAACTATAAGATATAATTATATAATTAGACCAAATAGAACCCAAAATGTAAACAAAAAAGAAAAACACCGATAATTTTTCCACGCTAAAAGCAGTGGTGCCGTCAAAAGTGCATAAGCTTTGAAAGACAAAAGAAAAGGCTTTGAAGAAGACAATATGGACGTGATAACTTTTGTTTATATGTGGCTTTGGGTCAAAGAAGCTCCATCAAGAATCTCCTAGTCATCAACGCGGATTCCGTATACATACATATTACATTATATACGTATGTATATTGGGCAGTCATAATCTCGGAAAGTTGACAAATATATATATATATATATATATATATGTATATAGTACGACCTTGTTGATTATTACTGCCATTGAATAATTTTTTTCAAAGTTTATTTATGTTTGTTGAAGAAAAAAATGGTTGGAGTGTAATTATCTTAAAGAATAAGAGATAGTTGAGGCTTAGTAAGATCCAGCTGTTCTTTTGAGATGTTAGAAGTAGCTGACGTGTAGGCTTATTTGAATATGCCATTGAGTTGGTACCCAATAATAATAAATATTATACAAACATTTGACTTGTATATACTAACTTGTCTTTGTGTTTTGGTCACTAAGATCAAAACCCATGCCAATGCCCTCGAAAACTCTTGTACTTATTGAGACATCTGGTTATGTCCACTATGTGGACCCCCCGATTAGATTTCTCAATGTACAATTACTTTGAAAGTGTGCTTTAATTCCCTAGAATGTATCACACATTTATATATCTTGTACGTGATAGTGCAATAATGACCATGATAAAATCATTAATAAATGTTTCAACATTAATACAAAAAAATTTGATTAAATATTTTTGATGTTGTATAAAATCAGTATTTTTTTAGGGGATAAAATCAATAATTTGAAAGGTTAAATTTCTTTATAAGTATGGCGAGAGTTGGCGGAATATTGCTGATGAGGCATCCTTTTTTTTATGAATTTTTGTAATTTTTATTGATGGTGTATATTTTGAAACTATTAGATCTTATAAAAAAATCATTTTCTAATAAATTTGATGGCTAAAAGATAAATACTTATTGGTATTCTTTTTTTTTCCTGTAAAAGAAACTGTCTTTTTTTTTTAGTAGAATAGGAATTGTACAGGTATATAATAATTAAGGAATTGTAGTTTATTTTGCTAGGTGGAATGGGCGACTTGTAGAGATGTCCCAGGGAAGCTGTATATCCAAGCGTGTATAAGAAGAACAATCAAGCACACGCCCGCGCGGTGCCAAGATGATCGAGAGTCACGACCCTTAGTTAAAGGTACCAAACAGTCGAGTGTATAGAAAGATCTTTTTCATCCCGAGGTTAAAATTTTCTACTCATAATTCACATAATACTGTGCTTCAATTTAGTATATAATATACATTTTAAATTAAGATAAATATTTCATAAATAATGAGATTTTAACTTTATAAGGTTAAATAGAAATACTCAAGTTTATACGATAGAATCTAAACTTGTTTTGTAATAATAACTTATAGTACCCTTCAAAAAATAATAACTGATTAAAACAAAAAATCTATATTCTCAAAAAAGTATATATTATATTTTTGTTCGAAGATTATTTTGGAATAATGAATTTTGAAACGATATTCTTGGTTTATCAATTCTTAGATAATGGCTAGGAAAAACAGTTCTTGTTACTTTTTTTTTCCCTGAAGGGAAAACAAGTTCTTATATTTTTAATAGTGGTTTAAATCCCATCCCAGATGAATCCCCATGTCCCAATTTCAAACACATACGATATTCTCAGAATGGTGAAAAAAAAAAAAGCCTAAAAAAGATTTACAACCTTATATTAAGATAATGTTTTCAGTGAAAGGAGTTGTAAAGATAAGAAAACCGTTGATTTTTTTTTTTAAAACAAAATCATTATATGTGTATGCCGTAAAATGTACCGTTGAATATTATAATGGGGTTCGATGACATTTCAACGTTACAAGAGTGTAATCTGGTCGCCTTTAATCGATCAAAAGGATATATTTGTGTATTAGTGGTAAAGGAAAGCGTAGAAATAATTAATAAAAAACACAAGAATTTAGAGGTTCACCCTAAATATAAAAGCTAGGCTATGAGACCATTTAAGCAATTGCTTAAGGCCCTGGTTAAGCCAAGGCTTGGCATTTATTGTATATCACTTCAATAATTATTTTATAAATTAATTAAGGCTTTATAATAAAAAATTAAGCAGCAAAAAAGTTTGGAGAGCACAACTCTTGGAAGTTGGAGTGATGTCATACTCAAAAGTAAATAAAATATTCAAGTAATACTTTTATTATGTGCTTAATGGGTTAACTTAGTACATTGTTTACAAATTGCTTTTATAGTTTTTTTTTTGGTTTTAAGCAAATTATGTTCTTATAATTTTATTTTAAGAAATTCTTTAACAAAAATATATCTTATCTATGTTTTATTTACAGTGAATCAATTAAATGACATTTTTAATTTGAAAATTATAGGAAAAATAAATTTGTAATAGCTTTAGTTCAAATAAAAATTACAAATAAGATAAAAAAATATAATCAAACTTACATAAAAAATGTGACTTGGAGAAAAACAGATCAATAAAAATTTTAATTTTATTTGTTTGAAAGAGAAAATTACGTGTTATACCACACTTTTGAAAATGTGTTTGTTCATGTCACACTTAAAAGTTAGTGGCACAATTTTATTCATATTACATTTTTAAATTATATAGCACTTGAACATGTGTGGTATTTATAAAAAATAAGTTTCAACAGATGACATGTATTAAAATTCTGCTTTCAAAAGGACCCCTTAAAAATTTTGTTTACGGCCCCAAAATTGCTTGAGCCACCCCTGTCTACGCCCACTATATATGTAGGGAGAAAAATAGTACAAAAATATTTGAATGCAAAGAAAATAATGGCTTAGAGTTTCTTAGGTGAGTACATGTGTGGATGAGCAAGTATATGAAGGAGAGTGAATGAGATTCCATACTTAAGAGTGTCCTTTGATCCTTTTTATAGTAGAAATCGTCTCCTACATACAAAAGGATAAAAAAAAAAAAAAAAAAAAAAAGTTGTAGGCAAATTTCCTGATTCTTTCAAAAGCTCGACTCTTATGATCTTTGAACATCCTTTCTGTTAGGGTCAACTTTTAAAAGTGTATATCCCTAAAATTCCCAGAATGTAAGGTCTGAGCAACATTGACTCCTTATTGGTGCAGTCGATGTAGGTTGATATTTGTAGTTGAGTAGTCCTTTTGGGTAAAGTTTTAAGATATTCTTTAGGGTAGTCTTATGACTCCTCATTCATATGAACTCTCCTGACTTGTTGTCGTAATCGGACATCCAATTGCTTCGATTTGAATTATCCTAAAGTCTTAAGTCATCTCTTGGTTGATTTTTTGCCTGATTTTCTGAATGCCTTCAAACTATATGCGTAAGAAGACATTCAACAATACTATATGTGTTGAGTATTCTTAATGTAAATGTATAATTTGGAACCCATGAGATAATAATTAGTACTTAATTACTATATGTGTGGGTATAAAATGCCAAGAGTAACTTTAGTGCTCTCGATACGTACATTTGTAAAACATATTAATTGTCTGCAACCTACATCATGTATTCCCACTTTTAAATTACCCTAGAGTCTCGGCATATCCTGCTCTTTCAAAGTGGGAACGTGGGACTTTGACTCTCTTGATTAAAGTTCAAACTGTTTTCTGATAGACAGGAAGGTTGATTCTCTAGTTAATTAATGGGATATTTGTCTACCTTTTCTACTCAATAAATAATTATTTAAGTAGAATTTTGGGATCGGTAGGTAAGAATATTGCTGGGTGTGAAGGCAGGTGAGTCCTGATGATAAAAGGGTAATCAACTCATCAGTTTTAACTGTAAACAATGTAAAGCTATCAACAGCTACAATTAAAAGTAAAAAATTACTAAAATGTAAAGTCCTCAATTGCTACAGTCAAACTTAAAATTTTAGTTACAACTGAAGTGCCAAATGGTTTATAAACGTTCTTGTGGTAATAAATGAAAAGTCCTTCTTTTTTCCCTTGCTTGTATATATATATATATATATATATATATACTTTGATAAAAATATCAATTTAATCTGTTGATCGAAGGCAAACATGATAGGAAAAATCTATTTCATTCTCGCTATTCACAGGACTATAAGCCCCAATGTAATATGTAGTGCACTTTTAAAACTGAGTCATATTGTTTTGTTAGTAGCATATATAAATAGAATTGCTTGAATTATCACCAACCTAAAAGTTGGATCACGTACTAATTAATTTAATCATTTCCCACCAAATGTATGTATTTAAGAAAAAAAAATATAAAAATAACATTAATAAACAAAATATCAGAAACAGTTCTAAGCACTCGCTAAGACGTGTTATTTAAACGAGTTTGTTATTGCGTACGATGTACATAGCCTACAACTTAAAAAAGTTTTTTTTCCCTTTAGTTCATTTAAAAAAAATTAGGAGTTTTGTTGGTACCAAAATTGCTGTTGATCATTCGCACTTCGTCATTAAAAAAAAAAAAAAAACTTACGACGAACTGAATAAAAAATTTAAAAAATTATATCTGCTGCAAAAAATAGATTAATTGGTGGAACCCCCGGAGAATATTATATGCATTGTTCGTGATCTAACGGATCCAAATGGGAACAATATTCATGTACATGCATGTACCCTAATTCATATTAATTGTCTAAGCCATATTCCGCATAAGTTTATAACTAGCAAAAAAAGGTTTTGTTGACATGCATATAACCTAAATTAGACTAATTTTGAGTTTCTTCGGCAGGGAGGTCAAAAATTGAATGAGTTTCTTCTTCAAGTTTAATTTGGATATCTTCAAATTTACATATAAATATTATAGCTTGTTTGACACTGATATAAACTCATAATCAATTGAAATCGTTTATGGTATAAAACTTTCTACAGTTATAATAAAAAAAAGATAATATTGATATTTCATATGTTATAGTACTTAAATTCAAATTTTGTGCTTTTAATCGTGCTTATTAATATTTATATTGCATTTGCACACGTAGGATCTATGTTTCTACTTTGTCCGAAATTGGCGAAGGAAACGAAAATGTGTCATGCCTAGGTGCAAGAAAATGAATAAATGAATAGATTAAACACATGGCTAGTTATATAGTGAACGAGACAAAAAAAAAATCTCTAGTACATAATCTAATTTTAGATTCACCATGAGAAAACTCTATGTTATTGGGTGGGTCCCAAAATGAGATCTCCTGTTCCACCAAACCGCGTCTCTCCAAACCGAAAATGACTAATAATAGTTCCCTTATCTGAATAAACCTGGTATGCTGTCATTGGTTCAGGCCTTGGATTTTTTTTCCCTTTTGATAAAATCATAATTTTTTTGTTTTGTTATTATTATCTTTTTTTTTTAACAAATCTTTTGTTTTATTTTGTATGGTCCAGAAACCTATACATGCACATATTCACATACTTTTCACTTGAGCAACTACGTGGAAGCTTACTTCGAACCATATTAAGTCCCCACGTTTCCAAATTACCCTTGCATTTGAAAGATTAAATCCAACATCTATAAATACTGATCATGGTCATATATCTGAATCAAACTAGCTTTCTTTCACTAGTCTACTATAAGTAGTTCCTAATCAATATATACTTTAATATATATACACACCATAGTTTTCTCAATTATTTGGTAACATGTATATGGGAGAGCCAAGCAGCCGCAGAGGCAGCCATGCAGGCGCAGCCACTTCTATCTACAGAGGAGTCCGCAAGAGAAAATGGGGGAAATGGGTGTCCGAAATCCGAGAGCCGGGGAAAAAGACCCGTATTTGGCTCGGCAGCTTCGAGACGCCGGAGATGGCGGCGGCGGCCTACGACGTGGCGGCGCTGCATTTCCGGGGGCGGGAGGCCATGCTGAACTTCCCTCACATCGTCAGCAGCCTGCCCCGCCCAGCAAGCTCTAATGCCGAGGACATCCGCATGGCGGCCCACGACGCGGCGCTGAGGTTGAGGAGTGGCTCCGCCGCCGCCGCCGCTGCAAATTCTCCTACTGTGCCGGTGGCTGCGTCAGAGATTGGCGGTTGCTCCGGCCCAGGGGTGGTGGCGCCGGTCACGGTCCGGCTCTCGCCGAGCCAAATTCAGGCAATCAACGAGTCGCCGCTCGACTCGCCGACGACGTGGATGGAAATGTCGGAGGCCATGATGGAGTCAGCCACGTTCTTCAATGATGCCGAGGAGAACGAGTACTGGGATGAGGATATGCAGAGTGATTCTCTTTGGGATCCTTGAGTTTGGTAACATTTCTATAATTATTAATATAACGCCATATTTTAATGCCAACACATGATAATATATATACCTAAATAATTATTTTTGGATCTTTTTCATTAGGGAGGTCACAATATTAATAATATTATTTAACAAGTGGGATTAATTAATGAATTAATAAAATTAAGTATACGTACGTGTGGTGATTGGTACACTGGTTTGAGCTACTTTGGTGTACCGTTTACTCGTAAATGATGAAGATTTGGTTGGCATTTTTAGCTCATTATAATTAAAGAGAAGGGATTAATTTCTCAATATAGGGGATTTGTTTTGTTAATGATGGAGATTTATGAAAAGATTGTTTGATGATTGACGGAATAGTGGAGGGCGATTTTATTTGAGGGAAGCACATTGCTGTTCAACATTCTGAAAAGGGGGCTAATTTTTGGTGGGTCCCAAGTACATAGAATAAGATCTGAAGAAGCTTTTAGAAGAAAACTTTGATTTTTCTCTCGGCCCCGTTAAGGTTTGTTTTTTGTGGCCCGGCGCACGAGTTTTAGTGATCAAATATGGGCCCCTATCCACAATCTCATTTGCCTCTCGGCTTATTTGTAATGATCATTATATATAGAAAGGTGTGGTGTGATTAATTCTTTGTATTATTATTTGTTTATGTAATAGTGTTGGATTTATGTAGTTCCAATTTAATGAAGCTCTTACATCTTATATACAATTTTTTTTTTTTAAGTAACAATGTGTTATCTTCTTCTCTTCTAATTGTTAAGAAATTTATATACTCTTGATTGTGGGGTTTATCCTTTATTTACTTTTCAATGATAGAAAATATATGTTACTCGAAATACTCATCACCTCGTCCTAATCATTAATAATTAATCATTGCGAAGCATTACAACATTATAGTGCGCGTGTGTGTTCTCAAAGAAATACCATTTTATGCCAGAATATATAGATAATGGAAGTAACAGTATGAATTCGATATATCTTAGAAGAAAAAACTTTTTTGTCCCGCTCGGGCTCCAGCCCATGTCTCTCACACGGGTCCCACCCACTTGGTGGGGCCCACCCATGTGAGAGGCTCAAGACAAATAAAACTGCCCATCTTAGAAAACAACAAAAATAGTGAAAGCTGATAGTTTGGTTCGAGTATTTGAGTAGAATATTTGAATGAAGATTTAAATTTTTGTGAGAGAAAATACTGTAGCAAAATGATTCAAACCGTAATTCGAATATCCAACCAAACGGGCCCTGAATATCCAAGAACTTGATTGCAAATATCTAATTATCCAAGTAATTAGAAAAGCTGATCAACTACGATCTGTTCATCATCATAAAACTCTTGTAAGTTGACTTATAATATTACGTGGGCAAACTATCTTGTAAATTTTCCTTAATAATTTGCATATATAACCTCTTAATATTATATAAATATATTTTATCTATTAAAGCAAATATAGGATCGAGTTGACTTTGATTAACTTGCTAGCATTTCCCAAATGATCCATTATCCAAAAAATGCCTAGATTAATTTGAACCATCTAAAATGCAGTAGGTCAAAGTAGTGGCTTACAACCCAAGAAACCACCTTGCAGGGAAACAAATACCTGCACTGCTGATTAGTGGGGTTTTTGAGATCCTCACATCCAATTACACAAAAGAGAAGGCCACTCTTATAACAGTACCGCTTTTGGCTGTTGGAGAAAAGTATATGGTAACCAAGACCTAACAAAAGTTCCAACCTATACATATTATACACGTTTTGGAGAATTAAGCGGACGTAATTGATTCTCATGAGTTATGAGGCCACAGAACACAATTATTGCTTGAACTTGAGAAAAAAATACTCATATTATCTGATATTTTTATTTCGTTAGCGGATCCGTTGAATGAACCATCTAATATTCAAGGGTATTTTTCTTGAAATGATCATAAGTTTATGATAAAAAAAAACGTAAAGTACAGTTCATAGCGGAGCTCATGAAGTAGAAAAATTTAGTAGATTATAGAAAGATGTATTAGGTGTATTTGAATATTGGCACGTAAAAGCAGTGCGGCCACGCTGTTAATTTCCGACTTACGTAACCTCAATACTGTTTATCATTTACAGTCTTAACGCACTTGAACAAAAGTGTAATTCAATTTGCAGCCAGAACTTCCTTCACTAAACTAGTCAGAATTGATAATTAAGAGACAAAGAAATTCAGTTATATCAAACATTTCTCACCAACTGATGCTAGCCCAATTATTAAGGATGAGGTAAGTTAAGGGGAGATCCTAGGCTTAAATCCCATCTAGCTAGCTTTACACACATACATACATACGTACGTACGTACGTACATACGTACATACATACATACATAATCTAGGAGAGAGAGGATCAAAACAGTTAAGAATAGGAAATTGGTGAAGTTGCTTCCAGGGCCATTAAAAAAGAATGTTACATTTATGACATGTTTGGTTAATAGATTTGAACAGAAATTTAAGTTTCTTATAAGAGAAGGCATAATAAGAAAAAGATTTGAACTGTAATATAAGCCCGTGAGACAAACGGGCGTATATATGGTACATTTTGTGATCACTAAAGATATACTAGAATGCTTTTTTATTTGAGTAATGCTATGCAATTATTATTGCACTATTCTAAACCTATCTCAAATCCGTATGTCAATTCTAAGAGGCACTACAAAGAGTGTCCTACAATTTATATGTTGATCTGATTTAGAAGGTTAAAAGAACTTGTGTTGATCATTACTAGGATGGTTTTGCATTTATTTTAATTTATTTTTATGACAGGTATGGCTCCTTACAGGAAGTATTACAGGGAGTATTCTTTTAGTAGTAGGGTTAATTTTTTAACACTTTGATATATGAGTTGGAGCACTTTTATGTCCCAATGCACATTTTTAAAGTGAACAATCATAGATCAAATAGTTGAAGTTTTAATTCAACAATTAAGAAAGCATTCGCTCCCTTAAGATTTTAATTTATTTTACCTTTAGGTTAATTACATAATTATACTTTCTAGTTTTATTATTTCTCAATTTTTCCTTTTGTTTTAAGAAACGACAAAGAGTATCATTTGAATTTAGAAAAAAAAAAAAAAACTTATCTCAATAAGGAGAAAAGACAATGATATCCTTAATCACATTGGATTTATTTTTAAAATTATTTTTTCTTGAGAAAATTTCTTTGATAATTATTTTAACATTTAAAAACATAAAACTTAAGTTTTTTTTTTTTAAATAATGTTTTATTTTAGGGTTCTTTATGTGTCTAAAATCTATAAAATAGTTTTCATAATCACAAGTGAAAACAGTGTCATCCATTTTTTTACACTTGAAAAACAAAAGCACCCCTTAAAAAAAAACTAAAAGCAAAAAGTGACACCAAACAAATTGAATCAATTCAAATTAAGGCCTTTAATGAAGTCCCAAGACACTATACATAGAAAACATAAAATAAAGGAAGAGAAATTGTAGTAAATAACACTTTTTCGAAACTAACTGCAGCAAATAACATATTTTGAAAATATCTATAGTAAATAGGAACTTTATGGTGTAAATAATCTAATTATACCCTTATTTATAGTGAATATGATTCTTATTTATACATTAAATATATTTAAGGTACAAATAATTTATTTATTTTTTTGTTTATAGTGTAAATAATTCTTATTTAGATAATAAGTAAATTATTTGTATTACAAATTTGTTATTTACTACATTTTTTTCAAAACATGCTATTTGCTTAAAAAAGTTTTAAAAATTTACTATTTCTCTCGTTCTTTTATTAAGGAATTGTTTGATACGTTATGTACATGCTCAAATGGTGCTTAATTTCAAGAAGTTTTTACGCCATATGCCACGAGGAATGAGAGTGGATTGACTCCTGCTACTCTATTAAAAGTTTTTGCCAAATCTGCCATGTTGATGTAAAAAGTGCAATTGTATGGACACTTTGGCCCTTCAACTTTTAAATAAATTTCAAATATGCTTAGGGTTTTTTGTTTTCCCAATCTCTTGCTATTCTCTCTCTTTCTTGTTCTTTCTTTTGCAACCACTGGTTTTCCTCCTTTCTTTCTCCCTTTCTCTTTTCCCTGTTCCTAGCAAAAACACTTCTTCATGGTCGTCGATCCACACCCGTCACCAAGTCACTTGCATCGATCTCGCCTCCGTGCTTGACTTGATCTCGCCATGTAACTTGTCTCAATCTTGTTGAAGCTATTAACCCTACTGCATTTGTGAAGCTTGCCGTCAAGTCATGCCAAGCCTTCGCCTTTTACGAGATCTCCAAATCTCATTGGAGGAGAGATTCCTAATGGATCTATGTTGGACTTAGTATCGTGATGGTGATGAAAGGAAACCGGATCTACATTCCACATGTGAGGAGATCTCTCCTTATCATGGGTACAAGGAAATTCATTTCCTCTATGCGACGGGATGTATTTCCTGTCATCACTGCCGCACAAAGGAGGGCGGGGAGATTTGTTTAGATTTTTGTTTTGTAAAAATTACATAATCTGTCTATTTTTAAGGATTGAATTAATACATGTCTTCGTTATACAAATATCACTGTTATGTCTCTTTTTAAAATTTCATATATTCAGAACCCTAAAATACCCTCTAACTAAATATAATTATGTATTTAAATTTTTATAACAAATTTTCTTATTTTTGAACAGTTAAATTAGGGAAAAAATATACACGTATATTTCTTATTTTAACATATTCTATTGATGCATTATCATTATCACTTGAAGTCTTAAAAAAATGAAATGAATGTCATTAAGTATCATTATCATTACGTATCATTAACTTAATGATATAACAATTATATAACCTATAAGATACACAAAAAGACTTAATAAATACTATATCATTAATTTAATTACATATCACAAAAAAAAAAAGAAATATCATTCCCTTAAAATCTTAAGAAATGAATGTCATCACGTATCATTATCATTACGTATCATTAACTTAATAATATATAAATTATATAACTAGTACGACGCATAAAAAGACCGTGTCATTAATTTAATTACAACACCTTAATTTCAATTTATCAGTAAAACTATATCATTAATTTAATTACAACACCCTAATTCTAATTTTTTGATAAATCCAACTTGTCCGTAAAAAAATTCCATCTTTTTAGGGAATTTTAAAATCGTTATTTTAGATACTAATTTGAATTTAAGCAATAAATACCCTAATTCTATGGATTTTTTTTAAACATAATGATATAATAATCCGTTTGAAATCTTAAATACATATATTATAGTTATTCTAAAAAAATAAATTAAAACTAACAATATCATTATTTTGGTTATTAATGTCTTTATACATATGCATTGGGACATATAAAAAATATTCATAAACTGCAGACATATTTTAATTCTACAAATAAGAAAGGGCCACATGTCTCGTTAACTTTTTTTTTTTTTGCTTTTATCTGATTATTTTTTGAGTATTCTTTAATATAATTATTGTGTTTGTGGTTTTTGTGATTTTTTTGGTATTGGAGATGGCCATGGTGCCTCCGATCTTGGTGGTTACCAGTCGATAACTATGTGGATATCGGCTATAACCAAAGAGGATATCGGATATCAACCTATATCTATGGTGGATACCAGGGTATTTTAGAATAACAAATATAGTGTGATGACATAACCGTAGCATTCTCACAAATATTTTTTTATGACATAAATTAATCTAAGTTTTATTTTTCTAGTTTTTGTATAAAAAGCCGTAGCTTCAAGTAGTTTTGCGCCTGGTAAAGCTTGAAAAGCATAATAGTAAAGGACCTAATAGATTAGGCCTGGGGCGTAGAAAAAGGTGGCCTCAAATCACCAATCCATTTTTGAGAGTCAAGTTAAGAAATAACACTTTTGAGGCATTGATTTTTAACTTTATTACTTTTATGAGAAAGTTTGAAGCGTACTACTTTGCATGATTCCCAAGTATTTTCGATTATAGTTAGGCAAATATATATTATCTAAGAGTATTTTAGCCTTTTTAGTTAGGAAAAATTGTATGGATTAAAGGGAAGAAAAAAGTGGTAGAACATAATAGCGATAGTAAAACAGTGGTATACCACCTACTCTCCATTTTTATGTCTAAAATTGTGTTTAACCAAACAAATCATATTATGTCATTTAAAAAGTTTGATTAATTATATTTTTCAAGATTTAATATTTAAGGTTATTAAATGATATGGCAAAATATGATTGGTAAGACACCATTTACTACACCAAAAATTAGACAAATAATTTGAGTATATGGGTATCATTTATCATCCACAAATGCTGATAACTTTTCAACAAAATTTGGAATGCACGAAAAATAACATTTCTTGATTTATACATAACAATAATGCTAGTTAATAACTAAACTTCATAAGTGATATTAGGCCTAAATACCTAAGAATATGGGGTAAATTAGGCTTAATACCACTTAAAAAAACTAGTTATTCACTTGTACTCTAATGTAGAAAAGAGGCTAAAATCTTTGTATAAAAGTGGTATATTTCAATTCCTCTCAAAACGTAATATTCCTCTAATTCACCTATAAAATTTGTGAATAAATTAGTCACAAGTTGAAGAGCTATATATTTAGGTAGGGCCATAAAAGGTAGGGCCGTTAAATAAAAAGAAAAACAAATACCAAATAACACAAAAGTAAGAGGACCAAAAAAGCCGATGCCACGTCAAACCAATCATGTCCTTGATTTTAGAATTAGTGGTCGGTCTGTGTTCAAAACCGACTGACCACCTTGAATTAAAAAAAAAAAAAAAATTGAAATCCTTAACATTAAGGCGACAAAGGATGCCCATTACCACTAATTTACTCTAGCGAGTTCTATAGTATATATTATGTTTCTACAAGTAGTAACACTTTAGAAAAAAAAAATGCAAAAGCAGTGTCACATTGAAAAGAAACATGAATGTCTTTACTCAAACCACTCTATATAAAAGACATTTGTTTATCTTTACCTTCATATACTTTGATATAGCCACACATGGGCTTGCTACGAATGAGGTTTTAAATTTTGAGCTTTAAATTTGTTTATTGAGCGAGTTACTGATTGAAAGGGCTTAGTGTTTTACCAATACAAATAGTTTACTAAATCTCAACAAAGACATGAGCGTGATGACCTATGTCAAGAGTCAGACCAAAAAGAAATTAATAGAGGATACAATTTATACTAGTTAGGCGCTTGTTTTGCGTGTGTCATATATTTGTTAGATACATAGATTAAAAAATTGAGCTGTTTTATTAATTATATGAAAAAAAGTCTTTGAAGTTTTATTGTATGCTTCTTCATTGGTTTGTACTATTCTTAATTCTAAATTTAAAGTTTACTCTATAAATTTAAGAAATAATGTCACAGCTTCACAGTAGCTAGTACATGGTATATATGGAGATTCATGAAACACAAAGATTAATATTAGGAATTGTGTATGTTTTGACAAATTAAAGTGTGTAGTATTTACAAAAGCTTAAGCTTCGGTATCCTATATCATATATATATTTTTTGCTAATTCAAAAAAAACTTTTATTTAGCTCATCATATTAGATTGTCAATTCTAAAAGAATTATAAGGTACAAAAATTTGGCCAATAAAAAATAATCTACACTTTTTTTTTTTTTGGCTAAAGGGACAATAACAAGTAATATTACAATTTAGAGCGGAAAAATGGCGGCCGACATAAGTGGCAGCAGTTCACATTAGGATTGGTTTTAAGCAAAATGAAGTCGCAACCATATACGGCGTGGAACGGTCCAAACTCTAAAATTCCAAAAATCGACATGATAAAACCACAGTCGAATCACAGACACGCAAGAAAAGAAACCAACTATAAATTTTGTTTGATATTAGTTAACTTTGACCAATTTTTTAATTAAAAACAGTATAAAACTCTCATATGTTATTGTAAAAGTAAAAAAAAATTACTATAATATAAAATTTTTATAGTTCAACTAAATTATCATATCAAATGAAAAAAAAAAAACAGTTAAATTATTAATTATATCAGTATAATTTTATTTTATTTTTTGTCCTCCTTCCGCTGCCTATTTTCCCACTCCTCAAAGATTTACAAGTCCCTACAAAGCCACTTTTAAGATTTAATAAAAGGCACGAGTGAGGAGGGAAAAGATTCGTGGGGCAGGTGGTACGGATATACGACCCTGTCGATACGGTCAACAGGACACAGGGAGTCAGGGAGACGGTGCAAACGCGGAAACCGTACATGTTCTGGGTAACTGTACGGTGAAAGTGCCACGTATACATTCATCTAACACATTGGCAGGTACTTCTTTTCAAGGCCGTTGGTTGGAGGACTAAGGAATTGTTTGCAGCTGGCATTGGATTATAGATATATAGCTTGATCCAGCTGTTTTCTTGAAATGATATATGGTTCTCAGAAGCTCCATCGATTTTTCGCTGTTCTATTACATGGAGCGTTAGGTGTGTGAAAAACACATGTAACAAGTCTAACTCTTGAATTGAGACATTTGTTTTTTTAATTTATTTTTATTTTTTTAGGAGTCCCACATTATTTGGGAGTGAGATCAAGGCTTTTGAATTTAGAAAAGAGAAATAATGTTACTTTCTCGTGCTAATGCGCAGACCAAGTCTAAAGTGGGCAATATCAGCACAAAAAGCAAATCTTAACGAGTAATATGGAGCTGATTCTAGTCCAAAGTAGCCTCTTTAGAATGGTGCGAGAAATAATATATATTACCTTCTAAAACTGGATAATTTGTGAGGTTTTACGTTGCTTGAGAACAAGAAGTATTTGAAACTTGTGAGAAAATGGATGTCACTTTTTTATTTTCTAAAGGAATGGATCCTGACACGACCAATAATGAAGAATAATGATCTTTATCCAGCAAAAAAAAAGAAAGAAAGTAGAATGACCTTTATTGTTCTTTTTGAAACTTTCTTATTGTTTTACGACTCAAGTATAAAAACTTTGTTTGCCCATCAAATGGTCTGATTTTTTGTGGTCATTCAACTCTGAAGAAACCGGACATCAAAGGTTGATAGCATTAGTTTCCTGGTCTAAAAGATCATACCAGTACAAAAAGAAACCAATATTTATTTAGAGGTTTTTGTTTTTTTTTCAATAATCGCATCGATTGTAGAATATAAATATTGCAATATATATATATATATATATATACCTTTGCATTTTTCTTGGTGCAGAAATTTCATGTTTGAATATTATATTGATGGAATAAAGGACTAAATGAGTAGAAAAATATTTGATTATCTTTTTGAGTGTCTCTAGTGTAGCCACGTGTGTATTTGTGGGGTTTACGAAATTATTGATAGAAATATATATGCAAGAATGTGTTTCTTGAGAAGACATAGAAACAATGGGCCGGGATACCTCGGAAAACCATATAATACTTGCAAAATTGTGCTTTGGAATCACTTTCTTTTCCGTTTAAAATTTAATGTGATTAAACGTGTTACATATGTAGTCAAGTCATGTATTAGTTAATTAAAAGGACTAAAAACAAATGTTTATAAACCTTATGCGGCATATGTTATTACTTTTTGATTTTGTATTATACTGGTAATCGGTTACATATTTTGATTTTGCCAACATATATTATTATATTACGTGGCAATATATATGGACGTGAAATGATTTTGCTTCGAACCCTTCATATATACACCTAAAAAATGTACATATACACACACACACATATACATAGAGTAATATGCATGTGGGAAAAAAAAGTACAATATATTCCACTTGAACTCAATACTCCATGTATTAAAAACAAACTTTCAGTAGACTCACTAAATGCCAATTGATCTTAATTAGCTATTGATCTAGAATGTGAATTATACATATGTCCAACGGTAATTCAGTCCACACCACTATATTAACGTGGAGTAACTTGACATACATTCATATACATATACATATACGCATACGTATGCGCCTATGTATATAAAAAAGTGTATAAATATATCGCGTATTTTGGATTTATTATTCAGAAAATACACAATCAATTTTGGATCATGATCAAATATATACTTGTATCTTTAAAATTTGTGATAAATTCGTAACCTGTAGTCATCATAAATGCTCAATTTAGTCTAATTTGATTTTATTTTTCTTTATACATATATTTTTTATTTTTCAATATTTATTTGCTATTTTTCTTTTTGTTTTCCTTTTTTTTCCCAACAAACATATTTTGGTGTTTTTTATAGGCAAACTTAAGCATTGACTGGGTCACCATATAGTAAATTTGATATACACACAAAAGATTTCATTATATATTTAAACTCTGAATTGATTATATATAAAGTGTTTGAAAGTATTAGCTAAAACCAATTGATTCAAAACATTATGGCATATGAAAACTTTACACTGTTTGAGTTCAAACTAACTAGTCCAAACTAATGTTCCAAAAAAACCTATAAACTTAAGTATAAATAAATAAAACTATATCAAACGTAAAAAAAAAAAAAAACCTATAAATTTAAGTATAAATAAATAAAACTATATCAAAGGTAGCATCGCCCCCTTTAAATTAGAAGCTGGTTGTCAACATGGTGGTGGAACCTTCTAAAGTTGCGAAGAAGACGTACACAAACATATTTAATTAGTAAGAGCAATTTCTTCGTCCCGCTTTAACAACCGTGTTCTTCCTTTTCATCGGCAACATTTGTATTAGCTTTTCAGTGTGGCTCGACGATGTTTCCATATATCCATATGTATATAAAGTCATTCTCTTGACTAAGTTTTAAAAAATGAAACCAAAAAAAAAAAAAGAAGAAACAATTAGAAATATAATTGCTTCGGTGACTGCTTGAGACAACTCGATGGACATACATTGACCATGGAAATGATGATCATGAAAGTAACTCTTTCCTAAATTTCTCGAATAATTGGATTTTGTGTTCTTTTATTAATCAATTTATTCAAGGTAATCATAATAATTGGACTAAAAAGAAAGGTGCTATATTTTGGCCATCCTTAATTTCCATGCAATGGATGGTAATGAAATTCCGATATGGCTCGTTAACAAAGAAAAATGAATAAAAGGACTTCTAGCAATTTATTATACATGGAAAAGTTTTTTTTTTTTTCAGTGGTACCCACCAATAGTACTCTTCATTAAGAAAAAAAATTACAATATATAAACAAATTGTTGTTATAAAATTAAAATTCAACACAATATTTTAGATATCTTACAAATGCTTTTACTTACATAACAATAATTTCAATAATATCTTATTTTATACTATATAATTATATAGTAATTATTTACAAACTAAAATTATATTTTAATTTAATAAACATAATTAAATCATTTGTCTCATTAACTCCTAAAGTACTAAATTTTATCAAATCTTTTTCTACAAATCCGCCAAAAATCAAATAGCTATGGATAAGCTCAATTTTTCACTAGTACCGGCTGAAGAAATCCAATGAATATAATATTGCCTTAACCTTAGATTTTTTTAAGGGAAAATTAAAGATAGATTAATTAACCAGTATCCTGTGGACCAGAAGCGATTCGCTAGTTGCAATCAAACCGCGTTTTTAACAGTGAAAGCTATCCCATCAATCAAAATGGCCCAACAGCACCTTTCTACAAGATTTTGGATTGAGTATTCCCAAAGAGAAGGCACGACACCAAAATATGTGTATATATATATATATATATATATATATATATATTATGCATGCGTGGACATTTTTGTTTCCAAAAGTTTGAAATTATTAATGGGCCTCAAGAACTGTTGTTCTAACAAAAGAAGAAACTTAAGCATTTTTCTTGACGTTCCAAAATTTGAAAATATGGGAAGCAAAAAGTAACAAACAAGAAATTTTGGACCGTATGAAGTCAATCCAACTTTATTAAAAGTTTTGGACCTTTTTTTTTTTTTTTTCTAAAAACTCTTTTGATTCATGTATTTTTAGGATGTTTTCTACTTCTGCAACAGTTGTTACCTTTGGGAAAAAATGACAGTATTGATTTCATCTACTCCAACAAGTTGGCACCAAAAGATGGCATAAAAGAACAGGTGGTAGAGAAAAAGAATAGTTCCTACCATAAGAATTCCATAAAAGAAAACGAGTCAATTGGTTTATCTTATAAAATTTCAATGTTCAATCTAAAGACAATAAACATTTGTAGTGGAACTGTACTTAATTTGCTTAACAGGTAGGTTTTGATATGTCAATCGTTGAATTAATTTCTCAGCAGTTAGCTATATAATTTAGAACAATTTTATATTGCTAGGATGTTTGTGGCCTTAGTTAAATTCTCATATATTACCATATAAAATAAAAATAAGTTATAATATAAAATTTTAATACATTACAGTATTTTAAACAATAGGTTCTAATAAATACTCCTAAACACTGTATGCATGTTATCAATTTTTAATATAAACACTCACCACTAAAATCAATATTAAAAATTAATTCAAATAAAACAACAGTTCCTCCTGGTAGTAGTGTGAAAATTCGGTTCTTAACATTTTATTACTACCACCTAGAGTTGAAAAAGAAAGATATTAAAATCACCCTCATAGATTTTCAAAACTAATAGTCCTTAGTTTTTTTTTTCTTTTCTTTTTAATTAAGGACGAGTTGCATAATCCATGATGTGACTGCATGCTTACACAAAAACTTAAAAAAAAAGTATGAATGCACATGTGCTCATTGACAGCAGCTCTCCACATACGTGTAACTACTAGGAAGCTCACTCTTCCCCGTAATTCTTCATTTAACAATTGACGTCTTATGTTTATTTAAACACAACCACTTGGAACCAGAAAACAGAAGGAAAACCATATAATTAATAATTATTATATCACACTGCAAGTTCTTCTCTTCTTTCTCAAAAACCTCTTAAAACTGATCTACTCTTCAAAGCCCCGAAAAACCAAACCAAAATGGAAGATTGTGATCATCAAGTAGCACAGTATGGATGCCACGTGGCACCGCCGGCGTACAGAGGAGTCCGGAAGCGGAAGTGGGGGAAATGGGTGTCGGAGATCCGAGAGCCCGGGAAGAAGACGAGGATATGGCTGGGGAGCTACGAGACGGCGGAGATGGCGGCGGCGGCGTACGACGTGGCGGCGCTTCACCTGAGGGGCCACGGCGCCAGGCTCAACTTCCCGGAGCTGGCGGACAGCCTGCCGAGGCCCGCGAGCTCGTGCGGGGAGGACGTCCAAATGGCCGCCCAGCAGGCCGCATTGCGGTTCAAGACGATCAGGCCGTCGCCGCTTCCACCTTCTTCGGAGGCTGCGGCGGAGAACGACAAGTCATCGGATGTTGTTGCGAAAAGCTGCTCGGTGCCGGTGACAGTGAGGCTGTCGGCGAGCCAGATTCAGGCGATAAACGAGTCGCCGCTGGACTCGCCCAAGATGTGGATGCAAATGGCGGAGGCACTCATCTTCGCCGACCATTATAATCACAATACTCACGGTCACTGCAGCTGCTCTACGACGTCGTCTCTGATTTTTAACGACGATGATGACGTCAAGTACTTCTCCGAGTTTGAGGAGATACAACAGGATTCCATTTGGGACAATTAGCTAGCTATTTAATTATAGGTAAACATGCATCAGGATATATATATATATATATACACACAAATATTATATTATATCCATATGAAAAATGGAGGAGATTGATTAATTTCTTCATCTCTTTGAAAACTGTAATATCTTTCTTCTTCTATTGTCTTGTTTTTGCTCTCTTTCAGTAGGAAAATTAATAATTAAACATTGTAAGTCAATGAGAACTTCTTTTTCATACAAATTTTTTAGGAATATTATGGGTGATATGGATTAATGTGTGGGTATCATGCTCAAATTTTTCTCGTGGTAATTACTTATATCAGTTGCTATAAATGGTAGTTGCTATAAACGGTGCCTTTTTGGTACGTCACTAATTAGCGAAAGTTGCTGGCTAACTTGCTGATCATCATGATGAGGATCGAAAAAAAAAATATATGGGTGCATGAATCGTCAAATAATTTGATCAGTAGTCTTATCCGTATCAAAATTAAATTTGCCTCCTAGGACATCATAACGGGCCTTTCGGTCTGCGAATATTTTTGCAAGTTGAGTGAAAGGTGTCCTTTTATATTATTATTGTCGGTTTCGTGGAACTGTACACATATAAGCAGTACTGGTCCCCGCTATGACTATTCCGACCACAGTATGATCTATTCAGGAAGTCAATTATTAATACCGGTTTAATTGATGCCTTATATATGCTAAACAAACATGTAAAAATAAACTACGTGACATATTTATGACATCTATTTATGAGAGTGGAGTTGAAATATATCAGTTTCATTAAAATAATATTTTAAGAGAATATTAAAATGATTTTTACGTTTAATACTAAAAATCACATAGTTTTTTTAACGATTTTGATTTTTTTATTTGTAAAATATATTATATATATATATAGGAGTTTTCAATGGTTATCTTTTTTTTAACCATCGATGGTTACAAACAAAATTATAAAAATATGTGTATGCTTTAATTATATAATTTGACGACATGTCAATTTATATTACTTGTTAGCAAGTTAAGCAATCTAATAATCTTAGACATTAATTAAAGTTTTTTTATGAAACTGGGAAATGAATATATGAAAAAATTAAAATCTTGAGAAATTGAAAACGTATTTTTCCCTTATTTAATTTTTTTAAATGTACTAAAATTAACATAAGAAATTGTAAATTAATGTTCTTACACCAACATGAATGAAAGCACAAAATGAACTTAATTTTCAGACCCTTTTTATCTCATTTAACATAGCACGAATTCATCCATACACAAGATAAAACTTGTTGAGTTCCTACTTATTAGTATTCTTTTGGTTCTTGTGTGGTCCTCTATCAATGTGTTCAACTACCTATATATTCTCAATTTCCATGAGTTCATTTTCCCAGGAGATTCCAAGCTTAATAGTTTAACAAATTGTTCCTCGATGTCCCTTTGTATCCTTTGTTGATCATATGGTATCCATGAAGAAGTAGGGTTGTAAGAAGGTAGAAGATTAAGAAGCTAGACTTATGCCAAAGTTTGTTGTCATTTGAGGAGGTAGATCTTTGCCAAGAAAGAGTCTTTCTTGAAATCTTTTTCTTCTTTTTAGATTGTTGTATGTTGTTTGAATTAATATTACAAGTTCGGTAAACTCATAAATAATAACTCTTCATTTACATATATAAGGAATCAGTAAGGATTAGTTTGGGTTTGATGAATCTAGACATTTCAAAATTATTTAGTGATATTAAAAAAGGTATTTAAAATTGCCAATAAACATAATCTGGATTGAAAATGGAGTCATGAATGAGTTTCAAAAATGAAATTGAAGCTTTAATTAGATTCTATTTTTAATTTAAAAAATGCTTAAGAAAGCCATGTCATCCCGTAAACAACAAGTTGCCTATTTAAAATCATATTTAATGACTTTTTTAAATTCAATGCTCACTAATTATCATAATTTTTTTTGTTATGTATCAACTTTGTTGCAACCGTCTAATTTATATCATACAATCAAAACAACAGTAATCATCGATGAATAAAAATAAGAGTAATCATTGAAACCACACCTTAAATATATATATATATATATATTTGTTATACTTCGATGACTACAAAGGTTATTAAGATTATGCTACTTGGAGATTAGATATATATGTATGAAGAAATGTAACTAAATATTTCACAAATGCATATAGGATATGTTGAACTTGAATCCAATTCATAAATAAATGGATGAATAAAGTGCTCGTCATTGCCAATTTAAAGTTAGTTAAAAAGAATAATACGTTTTGTAATTATCCCCTTCTTTTGTATCCCCTTTTATTTGTGGTTCCAAAGGGAAAAGAGTTCAGAATCTGTTAAGTTAATCCAACAAATTGTTTTGTTTAACGACACTGAAAAAGATGAATATTTTATTTGATATATATAACTCATGAGGTAGGGAGAAGAGCAGGAATTTGGAGTTGGAGAAGACTTCCCATAACCATAACATCATCTTTTTCTACATGTAGGCTCTTTGATGATGACATGCTTGACCCCGAAAATATGGTGTAGCTAGCATTTAATATTTTGCTATTACCACACGTATTAATTAATAGCGTTATAGAAGCACAGCAACATCATATATGTAAGCGGAAGCTCTATATGGTTTGAATGTCATCATCGGCATCATATATATGAGATACTCATCCGTAATCTAGATTGGATTTGAAAGATACGAATACAAACCAATCCGTATTTTTCATTGGCTTGAACGGAATTAATGGATTGACAGATTCTATGTAAACCCATAATATACTCTGAGGCATTATTGAATTATTTTTCATTAATAGAGTGTTTGGAATTTTTAGTATTACCTAAAATTTTGGTTGCTATAATGTCAATAAAAAGTAAATTAAAATGTAAAACCGTCACATAATACAACAATTTAGCCAAAATTTATATGATAGCGTCGTTACGTATACTACAATGCTTCCAAATATCCTATAAATTTATGTATGATAGCGCCTTAAAGCAGATTTGAAGGATTAAAATGATCAGGTCAAGTCTTTTTAGGAATTCATCTCATCCCTATGCAGCTTGGCTAAATGATTTATAGTCTTAATTTCTGAATACATGACGACTTTTCCTGACATGTATATATTGTACTATGATTGGCAAACAGGGTCTCATTTAATTTGGCTTAAAATAAGTGACTTTTGGCTTTTATATCTAGTTAAAAAGCTGTTTTGATTAAGTTTTTAGTATTTATAAAACAAGTCATCTCTTTAATACTTATCATGAAAAAAAAAGAGTTTATGAAAAACAATTATTTACATTTTAGCCTTTTATTCGTGAACAACAATTAAAAATTTTATCCATGTATCTTTGTATTTATTTCTTATAACAATAAAAGCCTTTAACTTATTTAACCCAATGTGTTCAAAAACTCTTGCGAAATTCAAAAACTCTCTTTCATATGTATTACCTAAATAGTAATTTGAGAACTTAAAAGGGCATACCAAACGTTTAGAATCTATTACAAACCAAGCAATACTTGAATTTTACCTAAATTTATAGGGGATTTCTCTTATGCGAATCTTTATTGATGATGTATTTTTTAAAATTGTTAGATTTGGGTAAACTTATTTTTTTAACAAGATAAATAATTATAAATAGGTGTCTTTTTTGTCACCAAAAAGAAATTTCCAAATTTATAAGCATATATTACCAGCAAACTTAAAAAATAATGGCAAATAGTTCTTCCCTTCCGGTCACAGTAAACAGTAACATCATCAGTTGTCCAACTGCATTCCAATCTGTAAAAGGACAAAAGTGTCAATATGTTCCTCAATTAATGTGGAAAGAAGAATAAAGAACGGGGGCAATGAAGAAGAGTACATGTTTGGATAAAGGACTTGGCGGTCCGTTTCAGAGATACTGGGCCTATCAGCCATGACTTTAGAGATGAATTATGAAACCCTCGTTAGGTCTCTACCAAGTCAGCAAGATCTGGCTACCTAAGCTAGCTTTGAGTTAGTTGCTTAAACCCATAGGTTTGTGAAATTCTACGTGATAATTCGGCCAACTTCGAGCGGGGACTTTTTGCTACCAAAAATTAAAGTTTTGGTCGGACAATTTTTAGCAAATTTTTAAATAACAAAATATTACGACTAATCGCATATTAATGTTATGATTAAAAATTTACTAAAAACTGTTTTGATTAAAAATCTAATTTTTATAATGTTTATTAATAATGTTTATTTTTAAATTTTTTATTTAATCAAAATAATATTTTTTAACAAGTTTAGCGGTAGAATAATAGATATGCTTACAACTAGGTTATTTTTGTAGCATTGTTTAGAGAATTTTATTTTCATGATAACAAAGTGATTTCTTTTATAAGAATCTCCGTTAATGGTGTATATTTTAAAACCTTTAAATCTTATAAAAATTATTTTTTACAAATCTAATAATTAAAAAACACATACTCCTGATAAGTATCATTTTACTTCCTACTAAAGAAATTGCCCTGATAATAAAAATGAAATTATGAGTTCCAGATGTAAAGAAAAGTTGCGTGGATGGACCAAATGAAAGCTGGCAGCAAAATCCCAAACCGACCTTTGAATTATTGTGGGGACCTATCGCGAACTTTTTGGTCAAAACTATGACCATGCATTACGTACGTATCTCGTGTATGGTCTTTCTCTAGCTAGGTCGACATAGCCAAAGGTAAAAGTAGATATGAGACTATATATCTGTTTCTTCGTTCAGCGGTTCTAACACCATGTTTAATAGGAGAGAGAGGGGCGGAGAGAAAAAGACAGAAAGAGAGGCCAAATTTTTTGTTTAGTTAGAGGAAGAGAATAAAAGAGAGGAGAAGAGAGGACAGATGGAGTAATATGATCTCCTCTATGGCCTATGAAATTGGATCTTTTTATCGATGAAAAGATCCAACCAATCTATTACTTTAAGTTTTTGAAAGATTATTTCATCCTCTAAATAAATAATTATAATTACTATAAATATACTATATAGTAATTTTATAAATAACTATCATTTATCCTCTCAACTCTTGCTCTATCCTACTAAATAACATAAAGGAGTATTACAATCCTGCCAATCCTTCCATCTCTTCATCTCTCTAACTCTCTCTATCTTTTCTACTCTGCATCTCCCTTCCAAACGGAGGAAATGGGACACTTCTAAATAAGGCCTAATACCTACATTTGGTTAAAAATGCACCTAGTAGTAGTAACCTAATCTTCATTTGAAATCTAGCTAGTTGATATGTGTTTGTAAGTCTTGAAGGGTTGTTTGTTTTGTAGGTTCGAATCACAATTCGAACGATTTTGTTACAGTATTTTCTCTTATTAAAATTAAAATTTATGTTCAAGTTTGTGTACCAAATAGGCAGCGTGTGTATATATATTATAACCTTGAGTACTGTGACACCCGTTATTCTCCTAACGGGTATTAAGGTAATTAGATTAATTTTTAGTGTATAAAAAAAATTGCTTCATTTAAATTTATTTTACAATATTTATTTTTATCTATTTTTAAATTTTCTAA
This sequence comes from Artocarpus heterophyllus, assembly GCA_025403435.1. Taxonomy (NCBI): domain Eukaryota; kingdom Viridiplantae; phylum Streptophyta; class Magnoliopsida; order Rosales; family Moraceae; genus Artocarpus; species Artocarpus heterophyllus. The sequence goes on from CM046334.1 coordinate 15,188,033, forward strand.
AATTCTCTTATATTTATTAGTATGTTTACTAAAAAGCCTTAGAACTTCTAATAAATCTCAAAAATGTCATATTGGCATTATGTGTGTTAAAGTCTCTAGATGAGACATAAGGATATCTTTTCCAACTACTCTTGACCCTCATTTTCTTTATTTCCTCCGTGACATGCTTCAACATGTCTCCTCCATAATTGTTTCTATCACTTCTCTTCAAAGACTTCATCTTTTCTTCCTTTCTCTTCCACGGTTCCCACACTCTTCTTCTTATTTCTTTGATGAAGCAAAATACTTAGAGAACTTCTTCAAGGCAGCCATAAAAATCAGCCACCATCACCTCCATTTGAGCAAGAATTTCAGTCATACCGAAGTAAAGGAACCTGTTTTGAAGCCATTTCAAGCTTCCAACTAACCATAATCCGATGTTAGAATCTTATGAACAAATTTAGTTTTTCATTTATAAATTTTCTTTTATACTAAAGGATTATTCAAATTTGCATTCTTAAACCTAAGTATATGTTTGTTGCTATTTTGGAGCATATGTATAAAGTCTAAGTGTATATGCCCTAGACAGAAAATTTATATTGTTAAACTTTGTAATACCTCTATGGGCAGTGGCTATGTCTTGAAATTCTGTGATTAAATTAAAATAAATTTTATGAATTGGTTTGCATATTTGAAAAGTAGCATCCTAAGCTTTCTAACGAGCTATCATAAACCTAAATCGGAGTTGTTTTTTATTTTCTAAGAATTATTCAATTTTCAGATTGGAAACTAGTAAACCTGTCAGTTTGTTATGGTATACCAGCTGCTAACCTGAACCAAGAACCCATCTTTGCTCACCACCTAATTCTTTAATGTCTTGCAACCTTTCCAATATTATCCTAAGTAATTGATGAATCTTATTAGGGACTAAAACATATAGATTACTTGTTCGCATTTTATATTGTGTTAAGACAAAAATTGTTTACTGTGGTATTTAAAAGAGATTTACATAAAAGCTTTAATGGCATACTAGTAAGATAGGTTTACACATGATTTATTTATGAATGTAGTTATATGTTGTGCTTTAGTTTTAATTGTCCTTATGCACGCCTTAGGATCAAGGGAGTATGGAGCTAACGTTAATTGATTCCAGGATTAAAAGATTGTTGATAAGCTTGAAAGGTAAGGATTCTATTACTCATCTTTGTGAGGTTTTTATAGAATTAAAATTGATTGTTTTGCCGCAATATATATATATATATCTATGTTGAACTGATATTATATGAGTATCACATATAAAACTATGACATGGACTCGTCTTGTATTGTACGGCGAGGAATATAATGAATTGACACATGTTATAAATTAAGAAGCATGGTTAGGAAAACTGACTCTATTAATAATGATTTAATATAGAGAAATGGTGAGACATGAAGAGGGCGGCGGTTACGTCCTTGGGCATGAATACCCTAAAAGGTAAAATAGGGGGAAGGTGATGACGCTTCCTTGGGTTGAAAGTCCCAAAACACACTGTACAGGAATCGACTTGGTGAGGACTCGGGGCTTGATGTCCCCTCACCGAAACACCCTTGGAATTTTTAAAGGGTGATCAAGTACGCCATTTGGGTTTTCGATGAGTTGAGTGATACTCTATTATACCTAAGAACAATGATGATTGGTAATATTTGTATAATTGTGTAATTATGAAACTTGGTAATGATTAACTATGGTATCCACAAGATGTGATCATAATAAACCTCATAATCTAGAATATGATGTAACCTACTAACCATGCAGGTTTTAATGTGGTAATGATAAAAACCTAAAGGTGAGTAATGGTTTTCTCTACTGAGCATAGTGTCGCTCATTCCCTTATATTTTTATCTTTTCAGGACTCACTAAGTGTGAGGTGGCTACGAGAAAAATAGTTGAGGAAGTGATGTAGCTATATTACATTGGGACTGCTTCAATTGTTGAGAATGTTCTTCATGATAATATAAGCATCAATTGTTACTTTCTGTTACTGTATTACAATGCGTTAAGGGTTAAAATGATGATGACGACAGTTTATAATATTAAATTTAAGGTGCTACATTAAACTGTGGATTATTTGTTGATTATATTTTTATTTTTGATATTGAGAGTTTTTATTTAAGCCCCAGACAACTTTATTTTTAAGGTTTTACTTTTATTTTTTATTTTTATTTTATCTCATTAAAAACTGTTAACCCCTATATAGGGGCGTTACAGAATTTTTAGTATTAGAGCCTAGGTTCAGTTAACCTAGGGAGTGTAGCACCACTTTAAAAAAAAATGCTTTTGAGATGGTTTTGAAGCTGAATTTTCATTGTCATCATCGAAATGAACCTTCACATTGATTTATACAGTCTAGAAGGATGTAACATGGAAAGACCCTAGAATGAAAATACTAACGGTTATATGAGTACAATAATTATATAGAAGGAAAGTATTAATAGTTATGAGAGAATGGTAATTATATGGAATGAGTTTATAAGTAGAATGCTTATGAGAGATTCGTATAATATTAGGATCTATAAGCATATCTAATTCGTATAGAACAATAAAAAATTTATGTAGATACGAGGATTTAAGAGCCTTTTGTCCCGTGAAAAACAATAAGAAATATAAGGCTTGATTTATTGATTTTAAAGTTTGGCATAGATATGCCAAATTTTTCGTAATTGATTCAAACCTAAGTAATGATTATGTGTGGATTCAGTGGAGTATATAAGTGTCAATATCTTTTCTTAAAAGTTCTATTTATTTGAGGAATATGAGATAAGTTGGGAACCTATGGTATTGAATCTTGAGAGAGATAAACGTTAGACTTTTGGTCTGTTGAGACTGTGTAAAGGCAAAAATGCATGAATCTCAAAGTTGGAATATTTGGTTACGTACATTGTATATAAGTGTATCAGTGAATCTTTATGAATAGATGTAATATAAAAAAAAATGACCAATAGGAGTTTCCTTAAGTAAATCATAATACTTAAGGCACTTATAATAATTTTGGATAATTACGATAAAATGTTTAAGTTTTAGATGTTTAGATGTGAATCTTTTGGTTACCTAAGGTTTTGTTATATGAGGAAATTAGATATTGTATAAGTAGAATTGTGGGGATTGTAGATGTTCTTAAGTAGTAACATCAAGTGTCTTTGTTCATTGATATGGTCTATGTTGAAAGACGTAAATCGTATTGATTTCAAGGTTAGGTCACATTCTAAACCCTTGGTAGTAATGATGATGAATCCATTGATAGATGTTGAGTATTATGAATAACATATGGGTGTATGCATTGTTCAATAAGGTTTTGATTAAAACAAAATTAATTGAGTTGCTAGAAGATTATGTTGTTATGAAATGATTTTAAATACCATTCAGGAAGATCTTTGATTGTCATTAAATTAGATTTGTTGTTCATAGTTATCTTTATCTATAGTGGGCTTTGAATTGGGTTTAAGATTTATACAAATTGGTTTACAATTTTATGTTTGTTATTTAACTCGTTCTAAATGTGTTAAGGCCCGAAAACAACCTGACCCTTTTCAACTTAGAACATTTGGGCCTAGTCCAAATCCTAAATCAGTTTGACTCACACTGTCTCTCCCACGTGGTCTCTATACGTGTCATATACAGAGGTTTAATTATTGTTTACATATACGTTTACTGTGCATAGGAGCTTATTTCTTCGAGCTCACTTTTTCTCTCTTAATTTGTTATTTTCTCTCTAAATCGCAAATCCTCTTCTTTTTCACTAGAAATTCTTCTTTCCCTCTAAAAGAAGAAGGAATTCTAGGATTCTGCAACTTACTATCTTAATTTTTCCTTTCTATTTACTTTCCTTTCATCTCATCATGGACCCAAAGTACCAACACCTGAGAAAGTATTTCCCATCACTCTCCCAAAAGATTCTCAGAAAGAAATACAAGGCTAGAATTACTCGGTTGTGGATTCTGATGCGTTTTGGCATCCCTTGTGATGTGAGAATGTTGATAGAGGGGAAGATCCGTCCGAGTGACTTTAGTCAAGATGTCGGTTTACCAGGAACAGGTACCAGTCGTAGTGCAATGAAAAGAAGAGCTCGTACCATCGTGGTCGCTTGTAACAAATGTGGAAGACAAAATTGTAACGGTAAATGTACTTCACCTGGTTATATGTCTACGAATAGAGAGGATAAAATAAGGTTTTGTAGGGATGGACTTTCAAATGAGAACTTGGATAGTATCCATCCTCCTCTTCACGGTCACCCTAGTGGATATGTTCAAGGAGCTATTTTTAAACTTTGGCCTAAATTTTATGCAGAAAGACAACACCTCAGGAATATGGTATTTTTAGATCCTGTTTGCCAAGCCATAAGAAAACTGGATGGGGAATAAGTCATCACTCTATAAAGGTTATTTAGTCTTTGCTTATTTGAAGCAGTTTTAGCTGATGTTCAACAGTTTGTGTTTTTCTTTTACTCAGAATATTTGTTTTTGTGTTTGAAATAATTATGATTATTAGATTGATACAGTAAGTGTTAATATCTCATTTAATTTATGATTTTCTTAAATATATATATATAATAAAATATATTATCATATCAGACACGTCACATACGGTACAGTAACATTTTTGAATTTTGAAAAACTTATCCAGATATTTCAAGATTTGTGTCTCAAATTTCAAAAGTTCTACAGTATTTGTCATTTATATTGAATTTCTAGACTCGGTGTATATTTGTCAAAAGGTCTACAGTTGTGTCAAGAGGGTCTTCTGTCAAACTGTTCTCAATTGTCAAAAGTTATACAATTAGAGTCTAATCTTTTTCAAAAAGTGAATTAGATTTTCTGTAAACTATCAATCTCCTTATCTTACTTTCTTATCCGCACAAGATTTTGTTTAAATCTTTGGATTACCTTTTCATTACCTACTCGTCTGTTTCTTTAGCCCTTTTTGTGTATTTCTCATCTTTAAAATCTCATGTAGAGCCCGAAGTCTAAGTGGAGCAGACATTAATCAACCACTTATATAAAACCAAATATGTCTACCTCCCAGTCCACGAAGAAAATAAAGAATGTCTGTGTCTTTTGTAGTTCCAGCCTTGGAAAAGATAAAGCTTATTTAGAAGCTGCAAATCACTTAGGGCAAGTCCTAGCACGCAGGAAGATTAACATAATCTATGGGGGTGGTAGTATAAAAATGATGGAAAATATGGCGCTAGCAGCTAGGTCTGGTGACGCTACAGTTGTAGGAATTTGGCCTCATATTCCAGCTGAAGGAAACCTTTATAAGGAAGCCATAGGTAAGGGAAAAGGAGTCAGGAGCATCCCTAGAAATTTTAAAGACATAATCTATAATTCTGATGCTTTTATAGCATTACTTGGTGGTCTAGGTACTCTTGAGGAAATATTCGTAGTCGCTTGTGGGCAATTATTGGGCTTTTATTCCAAACCTTTGGGACTGCTGAATGTAAATGGTTTTTATGACGGTCTTTTGAAATTTCTAGATTACGCTGTGGAAGAAAACATCACTACAGAATCGGAGAGACAAATCTTTGTTACTGCTTCAACAGCTGAGGAATTGATAGATAAAATGCAAATTACACATCCATAATCCGACACTGCAACACCCAAGCTTGAATGGGAAAGGGAAAGCCGGGAGCGGCCAATTGATTTGAATCTCCATCTGTAATCTTTTGGTTTTATCTATGGCATGTAGGCATGTGTGTCCGTATTTCGTGTGTTACGAATAACCGTTTATCTTGTATTTTGTGTTTCTTGTGGTACGTCGTTGTTCAATCTTTTAGATTCATTGAGCCTAATGTCGGGATGGCTGGATACGGAGTACTTGATGCTCTCGAAACGCATCCTACTTAAGGTCCGATCTTTTGTTTATCGATGTTTTTGTATTCCCTAAGCATGCATGATATGGATAGCTGGTATACGGAGTGCCTTGTACTCTCGAAACGTATCCATATCATGTTTGTAATGTGTAATATTCTGTTAATATTATGTGGAAATACCAAAGTCAGTTATGGGGATATTCCATATGAAATATGAGTATATTATTTGGGTTGAATGTTTGTGTCATGAGGATAGCTGTTTAATGAAAAATATGTCGGGTTTGTCTGCAACTCTGAGATTCCGTTTAATATCTCTATGAATAAGTTTAATGTATGGTTTTGAATAGAAGTGTTTGTGATATATGTTTTATGATTATGTTTTAGTTTATTAGTTGAGGTATAAAATCAAATATATTTGATTTTTCCTTACTCAAAAAAGAAAAGGAACCTAAAGATGAAGTATATAAAATTTCTCTGACAATCTCCTTAAATGTGATTGTAAATCACAGTCCATGGACAATGAAGGACTGGAATCATGGTATGGATAATATATATGTCTGATCAGATTCCTAGATCATTTTACGTTGTTATAAGTTGAAACTTGTCAGAAATACTCTCATTGAGGAATTTAGAATTTAGAGTAAGATTTATTATGCAAGTAACCAAGTGGAGATAAACAACATTAACGGTTTAGACTCAGAATTTGAATCATAATGGAATCAAAATTTTTACTAGTATTGCTAGAATTGAAATTTCGAGGACGAAATTTCGTTAAGGGGGATAGAGCTGTGACACCCGTTATTCTCCTAACGGGTATTAAGGTAATTAAATTAATTTTTAGTGTATAAAAAAAATTGCTTCATTTAAATTTATTTTACAATATTTATTTTTATCTATTTTTAAATTTTCTAAAATTCTCTTATATTTATTAGTATGTTTACTAAAAAGCCTTAGAACTTCTAATAAATTTCAAAAATGTCATATTGGCATTATGTGTGTTAAAGTCTCTAGATGAGACATAAGGATATCTTTTCCAACTACTTTTGACCCTCATTTTCTTTATTTCCTCCGTGACATGCTTCAACATGTCTCCTCCATAATTGTTTCTATCACTTCTCTTCAAAGACTTCATCTTTTCTTCCTTTCTCTTCCACGGTTCCCACACTCTTCTTCTTATTTCTTTGATGAAGCAAAATACTTAGAAAACTTCTTCAAGGCAGCCATAAAAATCAGCCACCATCACCTCCATTTGAGCAAGAATTTCAGTCATACCGAAGTAAAGGAACCTGTTTTGAAGCCATTTCAAGCTTCCAACTAACCATAATCCGAGGTTAGAATCTTATGAACAAATTTAGTTTTTCATTTATAAATTTTCTTTTATACTAAAGGATTATTCAAATTTGCATTCTTAAACCTAAGTATATGTTTGTTGCTATTTTGGAGCATATGTATAAAGTCTAAGTGTATATGCCCTAGACAGAAAATTTATATTGTTAAACTTTGTAATACCTCTATGGGCAGTGACTATTTCTTGAAATTCTGGGATTAAATTAAAATGAATTTTATGAATTGGTTTGCATATTTGAAAAGTAGCATCCTAAGCTTTCTAACGAGCTATCATAAACCTAAATCGGAGTTGTTTTTTATTTTCTAAGAATTATTCAATTTTCAGATTGGAAACTAGTAAACCTGCCAGTTTGTTATGGTATACCAGCTGCTAACCTGAACCAAGAACCCATCTTTGCTCACCACCTAATTCTTTAATGTCTTGCAACCTTTCCAATATTATCCTAAGTGATTGATGAATCTTATTAGGGACTAAAACATATAGATTACTTGTTCACATTTTATATTGTGTTAAGACAAAAATTGTTTACTGTGGTATTCAAAAGAGATTTACATAAAAGCTTTAATGGCATACTAGTAAGATAGGTTTACACATGATTTATTTATGAATGTAGTTGTATGTTGTGCTTTAGTTTTAATTGTCCTTATGCACGCCTTAGGATCAAGGGAGTATGGAGCTAATTTTAATTGATTTTAAGATTAAAAGATTGTTGATATGCTTGAAAGGTAGGGATTCTATTACTCATCTTTTGTGAGGTTTTTATAGAATTAAAATTGATTGTTTTGCCACAATATATATATATATATCTATGTTGAACTGATATTATATGAGTATCACATATAAAACTATGACATGGACTCGTCTTGTATTGTACGGCGAGGAATATAATGAATTGACACATGTTATAAATTGAGAAGCATGGTTAGGAAAACTGACTATATTAATAATGATTTAAAATAGAGAAATGGTGAGACATGAAGAGGGCGGCGGTTACGTCCTTGGGCATGAATACCCTAAAAGGTAAAATAGGGGGAAGGTGATGACGCTTCCTTGGGTTGAAAGTCCTAGAACACACTGTACAAGAATCGATTTGGTGAGGACTCGGGGCTTGATGTCCCCTCACTGGAACACCCTTGGAATTTTTAGAGGGTGATCAAGTACGCCATTTGGGTTTTCGATGAGTTGAGTGATACTCTATTATACCTAAAAACAATGATGATTGGTAATATTTGTATAATTATGTAATTATGAAACTTGGTAATGATTAACTATGGTATCCACAAGATGTGATCATAATAAACCTCATAATCTAGAATATGATGTAACCTACTAACCATGCAGGTTTTAATGTGGTAATGATAAAAACCTAAAGGTGAGTAATGGTTTTCTCTACTAAGCATAGTGTCGCTCATTCCCTTATATTTTTATCTTTTCAGGACTCACTAAGTGTGAGGTGGCTACGAGAAAAATAGTTGAGGAAGTGATGTAGCTATATTACATTGGGACTGCTTCAATTGTTGAGAATGTTCTTCATGATAATGTAAGCATGTAACGTCCCGAAATTTATTTAACATTAATGTAATGTAAATGATGAATTAGTGTGCCATAATTAAAGTTTTAACTTTAATTAGATTATTTGGTTGGATTTTTAGTTTTTGGTTGTTTTGTTAAATTGATACATTTAAATGATTTCTTATGGATTCAAAATGATGTTTTGAGTTTTAAAACACAACAATTTACAAAATGTTAAAAATACTCTGTTTTGCAAAACCGTGGCGGCACATGGTTTTCGCATAGTAAAACCGTCCACCGATTTTTTCTATTTATTTCTCTCTTCTCTCTCTCTCTCCTCACTCTCACGTTCAACTCTCTCTCTCTTCTCTCTCTCTCGGCAGCTCCCTCTTTCTCTCAATCTCTTTCAAAAATTTTTGAACTCCATTCGAATCCAAGCTTCGGAACAGCAAGGAGGAAGCTCGGGGACGTGATTCGGCAACCGAGAACGCGGATTGAAGCTTCGATTCGAGGTTAGATTTGAAATTTCTAAACTTTTTACAAAATTTTCGATTTTGTGTGTTTTTGAAATCTAAGTTTGTTTTAGCTTAGAAAACCGTGGATTTGTGTTAAATGAACTTAGAACAACTAGAATCTAAGCCTAGATTGAAGAAAAACGGATTGGATTCAAGATTTTCATTTTTCTCCTCTTTTTCTCATTTTTGGATTTTTGAGGATTCTGAGTTTAAATGTTGTTTAAATGATTCCAAACATGTTCTAGAATGTTTTTCTATCAATTATTGTTGTTTTTCATGCCTGGGATTTGAGAAAAACAGGTTAGAAACAAGATTTGAATTTTGGGGATCGAGAAACCCGTGGCTGGGATTTCTGGATCTTCCCAGTTCGGCAGGCCGAAGTTCATGTTCGGCAGGCCGGAGTGATGATCGGCAGGCCGGTGTTCTTCCGACCGGCAGGCCGAATCTGGGAAAATGTTCGGCAGGCCGAACTTTGCTTCCGGCAGGCCGAACTGTGCAGTTCGGCAGGCCGAAGCAGGGCGTCCGGCAGGCCGACCAAGGCATGGAAAATTTTGTGATTTTTACCCGATTTCACTGTTTTGAACCCTGATTTAAATCCCAACCTTATAGGATGATTTTAATGATACAAATGGCACACTAGGACATCATGAAAGGATTTAGTAACATAGAATGTTTCGAATTAGATATTGATCGACTTAGTTTGTATCTAGGATTGTTCGTGGTTCCGTGGAGCTAACGTATAGCGGATCGGGATTACGGTGTGGGGCACCGGCACGAGTATTGAGGTAGGACTTCTATCCTATTTCTTTGGTAGCCTGGTTTTGAAATGATTTGGCTTTGAAAATGATTTCTATCAAAATGTTTTCAACGGTTGTTTGGAAATGGTTTTATCGGTTATATTTTAATTTACCGTGATTATGAAATGAATTTCATAATAAATGTAATTGACAACACTCGGTAATTGGGTTTTGAATGACAATGATAATAAACACTAAGGCATGATGCCATATCAGAGATCGGGTCGTGTGGCGATCGACCTTGGGGGCAGGTCCCGAAACCCAGCTGGGCCACTACGGTGGTGATATCATGGTTTGCCTAGGTAAAAGTAAACTGGTGTTTTGATTTGACGAGTAGACTGTTCTGTGTCAGAACGGTTCTACTCAATTTATTTATTTATTTATTCAAGTTCCCTTTCTGTATAACTCCTGATAATGTTATGTTTCTTTGCATTAAATTATTTTATAAAACTTAGTCCTACTGAGCCTTTCGCTCACGTTTTATCTGTTTTAAATTCCCCCCCTTCTAGGTGGTTTCCCATTTAGGTTTGGAGAAGATTCTTCGGACCGAACTCAGGAGCAATAGGAGAATTTATTTACATTCTGTATTTATTAATCAAGGCATGTAAGACTTTAACTTCATTTATACTTGGACTGTAATTGTATTTATGATATTGTCAGAACCATGTGTGTGCACAAGTTGTGGGTTGTGGAACCCATATTCGCAGTTTTTATTTAATTATTATTATTTGCTTAATATTTATACATTCTTTTATAAAATGTGGTGGAAAATCTTCTTAATTTCTTACTTAATTGGATTCTCAAACTCTCGGTTTTTAATTAAATCCTCTTTTAATTAATCTAAATATTCCGCCACGTCACCTCCCGTACTCCGGGGCGTGACAGAATGGTATCAGAGCTCAAGGTTATGAACCTTGGGAATTGTGCACACATAGGTTTGACAATGAAATACCTCTGACAGTCCAAATTTTGTTTTCAGAAGTGAGAGAATGGCACCTAGATGTCGTTCGACAGCTGACGTCGAGTTCGGAAATGATGAGGGCCTGATGAGGTCTATGATTGCGGCTTTCCGGCAGATGGCAGCCAGGACTAGACCGGAAGACTCCAGTGTTGGTAGTCGGCATGCTTTCTTTAAGGAATTTCGGCGGGCGTCTATTCCGACTTTTGATGGCAATGGGGATCCGCAGTTAGCAGAGTATTGGTTGGATTCGATCTTGAAGCATCTTGATACTCTTGGTGTGCCTGAGGAGTATCGTGTGGAGTTTGCGGCATATAAGCTCGAGGGTGGCGCTAACACCTGGTGGAAACAAACTAAGCGTCTGGAGCGCGGTGGCGATATCGGTTGGGACAAGTTCGAGGATCTGTTCTATGATCGGTATTTTCCGCAGGGATATAGAGATCAGAAGGCAGCTGAGTTTTATAGATTGCAGCAGGGTGATATGTCAGTTCGGGAGTACGAGGCAAAGTTTAGCGAGTTGGCTAGGTTTGCTCCATCAGCTGTGGCATCGGAGCGCGAGAAATGCATCAAGTTCCAGGAAGGACTCAAGGCTCCTATTCGACGGCAGTTGGTTGCTCTACGGCTTAGGGGTTTCGGAGAGCTTGTGTCGTCGGCGATCTCCGTGGAGAATGATTACGTGCAGTATTGTGAGGACCGAGCCAAGGCTTCAGGAGGACCGCAGAGGAGTGGCAGGAAGAGCACCAGTAGTCGTCCAGCTCCGGGGAAAGGCAAGCAAGGCGGTGCGACCAGTGGCAGTAGCAGTTCGTCTGGCAGCGGGCGCAGCAACCCCTACAGCTTTCATTGTCATTTCTGTCAGCAGCCCGGACACATCAAGAGGAATTTCCCGATCCGGAGTGCTCGTCTTGGATCGCAGACCGGGGAGGATGCCAGTCGTCAGCCTCAGCCTCAGACCCTACCTCCGCCTCCGCAGTACCCGCAGTTGCAGTATCCGCAGTTTTCTCCTCAGCAATTCTCATATCCGGCACGGGGACAGCAGCCGCAGTATTTTCAGCGCAGTGTTCCTCAGTATAGAGCGCCGAGTACAGGTAGTGTACAGTCATCTCCATCTCAGCAGTATCGGCCGAGTAATGCAGGACCCAGCAATGTCGGTAGAGGAAAAGGGAAGGCGCCAGTGCAGGTTCATGCAATGGCATCTGGAGGGTCAGATTCTCAGATTGGTAACGCGGTTGTCGATGGTATGGTTTTGGTTTCTAGATCTCTAGCTCGCGTTTTATTTGATACCGGTGCCTCTCATTCTCTCATTTCGAGTTCCTTTGTACATGCCTTGGGATTAGAAGTAGAAGAGTTTAAGGAACCCCTAGTTATAACTTCTCCTTTGGGGCGGGTGTGTGTGAATTGTATGTGTAAATCATGTAAAATAAAGATTGGGGATGAGATTTTGAAAAGTGATTTGATTGTACTCCCCATGAGTTCCTATGATGTGATTTTAGGGATGGACTGGTTGTCCAGGTATAGTGCAGTTGTGGACTGCCAACTTAGAAAAGTGACCCTAGTGTCTGATAGGGGGACGGTAATCACTTACCAGGGTGGTGGTGATTGGCTAATGAGTGAGCGTCTCATGAAGTCGTGTTTAGGAGGGCGAAGGAATCTAGATTGTTTTGCTTTTCTTGCCAATCTAGATTGCGAGCCCTATGTTTCGAGTAGTAGTGTAGCGATTCCGGTGGTTGGCGAGTTCGAGGATGTCTTCCCCGACGAGTTATCAGGGTTACCACCGCATCGGGAGATTGAGTTTGGTATTGAGTTGTTTCCAGGGACATCACCGATTTCTATGGCACCTTATCGGATGGCGCCGGCAGAAATGAAGGAATTGAGGAAGCAACTTCAGGAGCTTGCTGATAAAGGATATATTCGGAATAGCACATCTCCGTGGGGAGCACCAGTCTTGTTCGCTAAGAAGCACGATGGGACTCTCAGGTTATGTGTGGATTATCGGCAGCTGAATCGTGTTACGGTGAAGAACAAGTATCCTTTGCCTAGGATTGATGAGCTATTTGATCAGCTGGGAGGTTCGCGATACTTCTCGAAGATTGATTTGCGGTCAGGTTATCATCAGCTCAGAATCAAGGAAGAGGACATTCCCAAGACAGCTTTTAGGACTCGGTATGGGCACTTCGAGTTTCTGGTTATGTCTTTCGGGTTGACGAATGCTCCAGCAGCTTTTATGGATTTGATGAACAGGATATTTAGGCCGTATCTGGATCAGTTTGTGATCGTGTTCATCGATGACATTCTTGTGTATTCTAAGACTTGGGAGGAGCTTGAGCAGCATCTTCGGATCGTGCTTCAGATTCTGCGGGAGCACCAGTTGTATGCTAAGAGGGAAAAGTGTGAGTTCTGGTTGACTGAGGTCAAGTTTCTGGGTCATGTCATCTCGGAGCATGGTATTTCAGTGGATCCGTCCAAGATTGAAGCTATATTGGAGTGGGAACGACCAAGGAATGTAGCGGAGATTCGCAGCTTCTTAGGTCTTGCTGGATATTACAGGAAATTTGTAAAGGACTTTTCGAAGATTGCAGCTCCGTTGACGAGGTTGACCAAGAAAAACGTCAGGTTTGAGTGGGATGAAGACTGTGAGTCTGCTTTTCAGGAATTGAAGAACCGGTTGACTTCAACTCCAGTGTTGATTATTCCTAGCAGTGATGAGCCGTATGAGGTTTATGCTGATGCTTCAGGGCGCGGACTTGGATGCGTGTTGATGCAGCATGGACGTGTGGTTGCGTACGGATCGAGACAGCTACGACCTCACGAGCGGAATTATCCTACTCACGATTTAGAGCTTGCAGCGGTGATCTACGCGCTGAAGATTTAGAGATGTTACTTGTATGGAGCATCGTTTCAGGTCTTCTCCGATCACAAGAGTTTGAGGCATTTGTTCACTCATAGGGATCTCAACTTGAGGCAGCGCAGATGGGTAGAGTACATGGAGGATTATGATTTCGCGTTGCAGTATCATCCCGGAAAAGCTAATGTGGTAGCGGACGCGCTTAGCAGAAAGTCTTCAGGGATTCTCGCTTGTTTGATTTTTGAGGACTGGAGCAGGGATGCGACAGTGAGTGAGTATCGGCTACAGTATCATGAAGACGGTGATCGAGTTTTGTTGTATCATGTGGAAGCGACTCCAGCTCTTGTTCGGATGGTGAAGCAAGGTCAGTGGCAGGATCGACATTTGCAGGGGATTTGGTCGCGGATTCAGAACGGGGAGCAGTTCGAGGAATGGAGCGTGCATGCAGATGGATCGTTGTACTTCCGGGAGCGTCTTGCAGTTCCAGTTATCGCCAAGGTGACGAAAGCCGTTCTAGATGAAGCTCATAGGTCTCAGTTTGCTATTCATCCAGGGAGCACCAAGATGTATCGTGATTTGAAGAGGCACTATTGGTGGAGAGGCATGAAGAAAGATGTTCGCGAGTACGTGGCCAAGTGTTCGACGTGTCTTCAGGTGAAAGCCGAGCATCAGAAACCTGCAGGTCAGCTTCAGCCGCTTCCTATTCCAGGGTGGAAATGGGAGCATGTGACGATGGATTTCCTCACAGGTTTGCCGAGGACGGAGCAGCGGCATGATGCAGTTTGGGTTGTAGTCGACAGGTTGACGAAATCGGCGCATTTCATTCCGTTTAGGTCGACGTGTTCCAGGAAGATTCTCGGGGAGCTGTATATGCAGAACATTGTGAGGTTGCATGGGGTTCCTTTGTCCATCACCTCTGATCGAGACACCAGGTTTAATGCTAAGTACTGGAGGAGTTTTCAGGAGGCTTTGGGTACGGATTTGAACTTCAGTACGGCGTTTCATCCTCAGACTGATGGGCAGTCTGAGCGGGTTATTCAGGTTCTCGAGAATATGTTGCGTGCTTGTGCGTTGGACTTCGGCGGGAATTGGAAGCAATATTTGCATTTGGCGGAGTTCGCGTACAACAACATTTATCAGGCGAGTATCGGTATGGCACCATTTGAGGCATTGTATGGGCGACCGTGTCGGTCACCTGTGTGTTGGGCCGAGCCGGAAGATAGAGTTATTCTTGGGCCGGATGAGATTCGTGACAGCAACGAGAAAGTCGGTGTAATTCGGGATCGGTTGAGAGCAGCTCAGAGTCGGCAGAAGAGCTACGCAGATAGGGGACGTAGACCCTTAGAGTTCGCGGTTGGAGATTTTGTTCTCTTGAGGGTGTCACCTCGTAAGGGAACTATGCGGTTCGGAGTGAGTGGGAAACTCGCGCCGAGGTATATTGGGCCGTTCGAGATCACTCAGCGTGTTGGTGTGGTCGCTTATCGGCTTAATCTTCCGCCCAAACTTTCTCATGTGCACGATGTGTTTCATGTGTCTATGCTTAGGAAGTGTCCACCTGAGCAGGGTAAGATAGTATCGTTTCGCGATGTACAGGTTCAGGAGGATACGACGTACGAAGAAGTGCCAATTCAGATCATCGACCGGAAAGTGATTAGCTTGCGTCGTCGTGAGATACCGTTGGTAAAGGTCGTGTGGCAGCATCACGGTGTTGATGAAGCCACTTGGGAATTAGAGTCGAGTATGCGGGAATTGTATCCGCATTTGTTTTGTTTTTGAGATGAGTTGTAAATTTCGAGGACGAAATTTCTTTTAGGGGTGGAGAGCTGTAACGTCCCGAAATTTATTTAACATTAATGTAATGTAAATGATGAATTAGTGTGCCATAATTAAAGTTTTAACTTTAATTAGATTATTTGGTTGGATTTTTAGTTTTTGGTTGTTTTGTTAAATTGATACATTTAAATGATTTCTTATGGATTTAAAATGATGTTTTGAGTTTTAAAACACAACAATTTGCAAAATGTTAAAAATACTCTGTTTTGTAAAACCGTGGCGGCACATGGTTTTCGCACAGTAAAACCGCCCACCGATTTTCTCTATTTATTTCTCTCTTCTCTCTCTCTCTCCTCACTCTCACGTTCAACTCTCTCTCTCTTCTCTCTCTCTCGGCAGCTCCCTCTTTCTCTCAATCTCTTTCAAAAATTTTTGAACTCCATTCGAATCCAAGCTTCGGAACAGCAAGGAGGAAGCTCGGGGACGTGATTCGGCAACCGAGAACGCGGATTGAAGCTTCGATTCGAGGTTAGATTCGAAATTTCTAAACTTTTTACAAAATTTTCGATTTTGTGTGTTTTTGAAATCTAAGTTTGTTTTAGCTTAGAAAACCGTGGATTTGTGTTAAATGAACTTAGAACAACTAGAATCTAAGCCTAGATTGAAGAAAAACGGATTGGATTCAAGATTTTCATTTTTCTCCTCTTTTTCTCATTTTCGGATTTTTGAGGATTTTGAGTTTGAATGTTGTTTAAATGATTCCAAACATGTTCTAGAATGTTTTTCTATCAATTATTGTTGTTTTTCATGCCTGGGATTTGAGAAAAACAGGTTGGAATTCAGATTTGGATTTTGGGGATCGAGAAACCCGTGGCTGGGATTTCTGGATCTTCCCAGTTCGGCAGGCCGAAGTTCATGTTCGGCAGGCCGGAGTGATGATCGGCAGGCCGGTGTTCTTCCGACCGGCAGGCCGAATCTGGGGAAATGTTCGGCAGGCCGAACTTTGCTTCCGGCAGGCCAAACTGTGCAGTTCGGCAGGCCGAAGCAGGGCGTCCGGCAGGCCGACCGAGGCATGGAAAATTTTGTGATTTTTACCCGATTTCACTGTTTTGAACCCTGATTTAAATCCCAACCTTATAGGATGATTTTAATGATACAAATGGCACACTAGGACATCATGAAAGGATTTAGTAACATAGAATGTTTCGAATTAGATATTGATCGACTTAGTTTGTATCTAGGATTGTTCGTGGTTCCGTGGAGCTAACGTATAGCGGATTGGGATTACGGTGTGGGGCACCGGCACGAGTATTGAGGTAGGACTTCTATCCTATTTCTTTGGTAGCCTGGTTTTGAAATGATTTGGCTTTGAAAATGATTTCTATCAAAATGTTTTCAACGGTTGTTTGGAAATGGTTTTATCGGTTATATTTTAATATAACGTGATTATGAAATGAATTTCATAATAAATGTAATTGACAACACTCGGTAATTGGGTTTTGAATGACAATGATAATAAACACTAAGGCATGATGCCATATCAGAGATCGGGTCGTGTGGCAATCGACCTTGGGGGCAGGTCCCGAAACCCAGCTGGGCCACTACGGTGGTGATATCATGGTTTGCCTAGGTAAAAGTAAACTGGTGTTTTGATTTGACGAGTAGACTGTTCTGTGTCAGAACGGTTCTACTCAATTTATTTATTTATTTATTCAAGTTCCCTTTCTGTATAACTCCTGATAATGTTATGTTTCTTTGCATTAAATTATTTTATAAAAAAAAAACTTAGTCCTACTGAGCCTTTCGCTCACGTTTTATCTGTTTTAAATTTCCCCCCTTCTAGGTGGTTTCCCATTTAGGTTTGGAGAAGATTCTTCGGACCGAACTCAGGAGCAATAGGAGAATTTATTTACATTCTGTATTTATTAATCAAGGCATGTAAGACTTTAACTTCATTTATACTTGGACTGTAATTGTATTTATGATATTGTCAGAACCATGTGTGTGCACAAGTTGTGGGTTGTGGAACCCATATTCGCGGTTTTTTTATTTAATTATTATTATTTGCTTAATATTTATACATTCTTTTATAAAATGTGGTGGAAAATCTTCTTAATTTCTTACTTAATTGGATTCTCAAACTCTCGGTTTTTCATTAAATCCTCTTTTAATTAATCTAAATATTCCGCCACGTCACCTCCCGTACTCCGGGGCGTGACAAAGCATCAATTGTTACTTTCTATGACTGTGTTACAATGCATTGAGGGTTAAAATGATGACGACGACAGTTTATAATATTAAATTTAAGGTGCTACATTAAACTGTGGATTATTTGTTGATTATATTTTTATTTTTGATATTGAGAGTTTTTATTTAAGCCCCGGGCAACTTTATTTTTAAGGTTTTACTTTTATTTTTTATTTTTATTTTATCTCATTAAAAACTCTTATCTCCCATATAGGGGCGTTACAAGTACATAATATAGCTTGTTTAGGTACACAGGTTTAACCATAAAATTATGGTCCAAAATAGTTGTTCGATTTTGTGAAAGAAGACATTGTAGTAAAATTAATATAAACCACAATTTTATTGTTCGAACTGCATTCCTAAATAGGCTATTGATTTTTTAAAAAATTTCCCATCTTATTAAGGTCCCGTTTGGAATAACTCAGAATAAACTATTTTTCAATTATTTATAGCATGTTTGGAAATTTTAATTTCAACCAAACCTTTTGGTTACTACAATGT
This sequence comes from Artocarpus heterophyllus, assembly GCA_025403435.1. NCBI lineage: Eukaryota > Viridiplantae > Streptophyta > Magnoliopsida > Rosales > Moraceae > Artocarpus > Artocarpus heterophyllus. The sequence goes on from CM046334.1 coordinate 15,206,353, forward strand.
AAAGCCCTCACATACTTTGGTGTTAAGAAAAATAAGCTACATGTAAAGGTCTCATTTGCTATAGTGTTTTTAACCAACATTAATTCAAATCAATGGTTCAAACCATACTTCTCAAATATCATATGCACCCGTTTAAAATAGCTTATGCTTTTACGTTTAGCAGTAGAATAATAGAAGCATAAGTCAGGGCTTTTTAGCTAGTATTTAGGTGCATAAAAAAGTGCTTTTTGATTTCAAAAATGCTTTGAACTTGTTTGGTTAAATAAGTCAAAAGCTCTTATTGGTAAGATGGAATTCTCAATTAGTTATTCTTAAATATAAGGTCAAAATGTTAATAAAAAAGCTTTTCATAAGCACTTTTTTTATAAGCATCAAATGACTAGTTTTTTCGAAAAAGGGTTAAAAAAGCCAAAAGCACTTTTATAGGGCCTATCTAAATAGGTCAAAACGTAGCTTTTGGATCAAATAAGCCAAAAGCAGCATTTTTTAAGCCATTTCAAACAAGCTCTATTAGTCCAAAATCTACTTTTAGACTAATGTTTGGGTGACAAGTTGATTGGTTTTATTGTGAATGAAAAAATGCTCATGAAATGCTTTTTTATTTTATCTTTTTAACTTTTTATTTGTAAAAAAAATTTAAATTCCATTTATATCCTTATATTGCATTTTTGTATAACATTAAGAGCTTTTAACTTATTCAACTAAACAGATTTAAAAGCTCTTTTTAAATCAAAAAATACTTTTCTATACACTATCTAAACATTAATTAAAAAGCTCTAATTTTTGCGTATCTTCTGTCACTGCTTAAAATAAAAACAAAACATCTCAAACAGGCTTAAAGATTTGGGTACTTGTGAACGAGATTAAAATTCCATAGACCAAATAGAAGTGTGTGTGTGTGTTTTTAAAAAAAAAATTATATGCTAGTAGGTCTTTTCCTCCTCCAAATTAATGCTAGTGGTTTATCTAAGAATATCTTCATAATTCAAGACATACAAATTGGCCATATCCATGTGGAACAACTGGTACTTCAATTCCATTTAAGGCATCTTTGTAGATTTTTCCGTGGTTAATTAGGGCGAATCAACCTCTCATCATGTTATCGAGGCATGCTACGTAGAAACAAGTTCTTGCACCGAGGCATGCCACGCAAGCAAACAACATGCATGTTATGGAATCCCGAGTACAATTAATGCCATACCGTTAATCAGAAAAACTATATTTTTAATTATTCTTTTAAGTTACTTTCACGCCTCAGTTTCTACGCGTTTGTGGTTCAATGTGGGTCCGATTGGTAACGAGTGTAGTTTTAAACCTTATGGCTTGAATTGATAGTTTAAAACTTATGTGATTTAAATGGTGATTTTAAATTGACGTTTGTAATGTAAAGTTTGTATAGTGTAAGAATTTTAAGAAAACCATAAATGTATAGGGTGTTTGATAAAGTGAGTTAGAACCAATTTTGGTTAAAAACAATATAACATGTAAAAGTTTCACACTGCAGTAACTTTTTGTTCATATGAGAGCTTTTCATCGTTTGAATTAAAACTCATGAGTTCTAACTCACTTTACCAAACACCCTAATAATAATGAGGTTGAATGATTTAAAATAGTTTAAACTATGAGAATTTGAAAAAGACCTAAGTTTTCAAAACTAGAGGTTTTATCCGTTTTAAACCAGTCTTTTCATTTTAAAATTCTGTTTTATTTTGTTTAGCTAATGCCAGATTCACTTGAATCTAAAGTTAATTTCAAACGGTCAAAACCCACGTACCGATCACCATTGTTGACGAGGCAAAATTTTCAGGAATTATGCGGTCACCTCCTCCGTTTTTTCCGATAATCCCCCGATATCATTCATCCCCTGAACAAAATCAGGAAGGCCACGTTTTTTCTGAGTCAAAAAAGAAGATAGGCATGATGATCCCATGCAAAACCTATGCTAAAGTAAGTGAAAAGAAACGTACATTAAGGTTAAAAAGTCACTTAAACTATATATTAAAAAAAAATGGGGAAGTTAATATTTACAAAGCAAGTTCAGAATAGGCAACTGCAACTATGAAGACAATGAACTTTACATGAAAAATAAATGAATCCAATGTAAATAATGAACAAAGTATTGTAGAATAAAAAATGGTAGTGGCCTAAGGTCAGATGAACGGACCATCGAGGTTCATAGTCATTTGAGTCACAAATAAATCATAATAATTAGCACAAGTTATTATTGTGCACTCTATGTTTATTATCAGTAACATAATACCTTATGGTAGTTACCAACACGAAATGACATAAAGAAAACGGTAAAACAATACCATTTGTGAATCATTTTTTAGTGCTACGTATAGAATGGGAGAATTTTTATAAATGCTATCTTTTAATATTTATTTTATATAAATGTCATACATGTTAATTTGTGGCACAACTTAACATGTATTATAAATTAATAGTGGTATAATGTTGGAAATTAAGAAACAAATTCCCTTAGCAACCAGATTAATGGAGCAAAATAAAATGAAAGAGAACACAGAACATTTGACATGGTTCACCCAACTATGTGCACGGGCTGCTATAGATTTTACTAATGGGGAAATATATAAGTGTTTATAATACTCAAAACCTCACAAACTCACAAAATCATGACCCAATTACACCTAAGAAAATTGCTCTCAATTTTCTCTCAAGCTTTCTAAGTAATGCTTATTGTTTTCTCTCAATGATCGGATGATGAGAATGAATAGAATGGTTGGCATTTATAGCCATAAGCCCCATCATTCTTTCACCTAATTTTACTCAAAAATGTCAAATAAATTGGGCTAGTTTGGTACCACGATTTTTTACTAGGCAGCCACAATTTAAGACTTGCCTCTTTTCTTGACAATCTAAAATGGTGGGCTGCTTACCATTCAACACATAAACTTTTTTAAGTGTAGCATAAATAAACACTACTTTTAAAAATGTGACATAAGTTCAAATAATTTTCTTTATAAGGTTAGCCCTTTGTTGCTTCGTCTATAATCAAATTTTTAAATTTTTATTACTTCTTACTATTTCTTTGATACATATAATTATTAAAAGGATAAAATCCATATTACCTTCAATAACTGATAATTGACTTACCGATTGGTCCAGTAGATTTACGATTTTTTTACTGAAACCTCTGGTTTATTTATTAAACCACTAGTTTATTTAAGATTAAATCATAAATTCTAAAATTAATTAAGAAACTGTAGGGTAAACAAATATTTAAAGTAAACCACTACTAGACTTTAGGTAAACTAGTAGTTTAAAGCAAGAAAATAAATGAAATTACTATAAGCAACACAGACCGAAGAATTAAAGCAAACCACTTTAAAGGAAAAAAAATAAAAAATCCACAAAACACGGGTCTCGTGCATGTGTTGGCTTTGTAGCAAGGGAATTCAAGGTGGTGCAGTTGCAAGGGGATTGAAGCAGTGTGGGTTGTAGCGGTGAAGGCAGATCTTGTCACCGCAACCATGGTAGGTAGCGGCAATTCTTGTTGTTGCGACCGAGGAAGTTGCGGATCTTGCTACCGCGTGTCATCCTGCATGGAGTTGAGATCGTCGTTGGGGAGATTGTAGTGGATGAAGAACTGTGATGGAGCAACATGGCGAGGTCCGTTGACGAAGCGCGACAATAAGGCAAGTAGTTCGGTGACTTTAAGAAGAGAGAGAGGGAGAAGAAAGAGGTGAAACCCTATTTACGACTGTTACATAGTGGTTTATTTGATAACATTCCCATATAAATGAATGTTCATGATGAAGAATTAGATGAAAATTTTGGAATTTAATTTTGTATATTATAATATCTTTTAGTTTTAATATTTAATTCTAAATTAGGTATGTGAGACCTGACAGACAGAATAAACGGTATTCGAACAAATTAACTGTACTTATGTGAACAATAAGCAATACTAAAAATTGTGTAAACATAAAGTGCAAAAATAAAAACAATGAACACATGCGATATTGGTTCTTTAACGTAGCCAAAAACCCTTGTAGGAAAAAACCACGGGTGCTACCTCACACCAGGGATAAAAAGAATCCACTATATCGAATTATGAATATAAGATTTAGAATTACAAGAAAGTCTAGAATCTACACCAAGCTTGAAGTTTACGGTACTCCTTTTGCGGCTCCACTCCGTCAAACTCCTCGTCCTAGTGAAGTCGTCTTTTCGCCTTTGGTCTGACCGATTTACTTTGAGCCTTCAACCCACGAACACCTTCTCCTTGGATCTTCTGGATTGGTATAAATATACTAAGGCTTCACAAGGATGAGAGCTATATAGTTGAGTCTAAAAATACTTGGTTTATCACTCGAGTTTTTCTCTCACTTTCACACTCTAACTTGGAAGTCTCAATTCGACTCCCTTAAATAAGTGAAGCTTAGGTAGGATAAATGTCTAGGTAACTCCTCTAAAACCTAGAGTCGAATTGTAGCTAGTTCAACAAAAAGATAAAACTTAGTTGCTAACGACAATTATGATTCTTGCTCAACTGAAGTTTTGGAAACGGTTGTGCAAATGATACGCGATCTTCATGGATGTTGACATGTTAGAGATCTTCGCGGGCTGTATACATGCACTATCAAAATAACTACATTTCAAAAATTGAAACTACACACGAAAATCTATTAGTTTTGAATTTTAAAACTCAAATGAATTTTGAGTTTATTTAGAAAAATTCTTGCAGAAATTACAAATATTGTTAAGTTCATTTATCAAATTAATCTAAACACAATTAAGTCCAAATTAGCTTAATTTAAATTCAAAATAGAGATAAAACAAAATCTTACATAATTTTGAATTCAAAAACCACATGATCTTCAGCCAACATAACAGAATTATTAAGGGAATATTCCTTTTTCAATTGCTCCTCTTAATCCGACTTCAATCTTCAAAGAATTAGATAACTTCCACCACACGCAATCAATTAGATTACACCAAATTTAAATTTTAGGCAACTTTAAATCTGGATAACAACCATACAAATTATGTCGACATTTGACGAACACAATGATCACATAATATTATTAAAAATTAAAAATGCCACATGAGATCCCAAGAAGTTAATATCATAACACGTCTAAACTGTACACGTGTACGGTCCAAAAACCCTAACAAAGTTTATGCTTATCTCGTAAGATTATTTAGAATTTAATAATGTTTATATTTTATTTTTATTTTTCTATAATCAATTTAGTGAATATAATTTTATTTACAAAATGTTTATGAATAAATATTGAGATTATTTTTCTTCCTTGAATCCTTTCTTTCTTTTCTTGTAGTTCTCTTTCTTCTTAATTCTCTATTTTTTTAATCTGAATTGCATATATTTTATCTTATCTTTTTTTAGGGAGTTTATCTTTTCTTTCTTAAATCTATCTCATTCTAATATAGTTTAACTAGCTCACTCCAAGTTATAAAATATAGCCATAGCAATTCCTATAAATTATTATTGTTAATAATGAAAAGAAATGCCATCTTTTTAGATTTATTTTTTATAAATACTATACATGTCTATTTGTAGCCCAATTTAACAAATAATGTGAAAAATAATGTGTCATAAACTTTTTTAAATATGACATAAATAAACAAAAGCATTACATAATATGTAATTTTCTCATACTTTCGAGCACGCCAAGAAGACCCAAAACGCACGTCTTCTTCTTGGCCATCAATACTTCTATTTACTTCTTTTTGAAAAAAGAAAATATAATTAAAATATTTGAATGCCCTTTTCTTTTCTCTCTCTCTTTTATTCCTGCTCAAAATTGCCTTCTCTAGTGCTTTGTGTTGGCTACTTTACGGCATTTTGTGGTTGGGAGCTCAGATTAAGCGGTGCCCGTTCTCAAAAAGCTTAGAAAAGTTCTTACAATTACTTTGTGAAGGACCCCATGATGAAGCAATTAGATACCACTTGAGAGGAAGAATAAAAAATAAAAAATAAAAAACATTAAAAATATTTCTGCGTTGAATTTTCTGATAGGGAAGGACCCGTGCTTGGATCACGTGGACCATGTGGCATCCCCAAATGATTAACCTACTCCATCCACGTGTGTTCACAACAATTTCCGGGAAAATCACGTTATTGTAGACTAGTGATGGTGAACAAGCGGAAAAAGGAAAAAAATTAAAAAAAAAAAAAAGAAGATAAAATCCTTAGTACCCCACATAGCAAATAAAGTTTGCACGCTTGGCTATCAGGTAAGCACCTACCACATGCTGCATAAGGTTCAATTTTAGGATTTAGCAATAACTTATACCATCGCCTCCTAGTACCAAAGGATTGGTGAAACAACTAGAATGTTTTTCTTTCTTCTTCTTTCTTCTTTTCCTCTCAAAATAGATTTAATATTCAATATTCTAAAACCCCTTTTTAAAGTCTTTACCATATAAACAAACTTTTTACGGCATTAAACTTGTAATAGTTTGAGTGAAATTGAACACATTGTTTAAATAGAACTAGTCATTTTTTTTTTTTTTACTATCGATCGGTATTATGGATTCTCTTATAGATGAAGGGGTGAGAGAATGAGTGAGAACAATGAACCCTTTTTCTTTCTTTTTTTGAAGAAAAAGATTAAAAAAAAATTGTGCCATTGCCTATAACATACTATTTAATATGTTATAGCCAGATTGCTAAACATAAGCCAAATTGCGATACACCACCATTCATTATGTATCGCCGCTCATGTGTGACAAGAACAATGTTATATTGTGAATGTTTTAAGATATTATTATAGCTATATTTGACCAGCTCCAATATAAAACTATATCAAGTATCTTAGATATTCAGAATGTTATATGTAAAGAACCCAAATTAATATCCAAATAAAATGCTATGTTTTAAATTTGGTTTTCCGATCTTAAAAATTTTCTATAAAAACAATAATAAAATGCTATGTTTTAAATTTGGTTTTCCTATCTTAAAAATTCTCTATAAAAACAACAATATTCTCATCTATGAAAGACTTTTTCAATATTCATGCTACTAGTACTTTATAATTAGAGCATGACTACTAGTACTTTATAATTAGAGCATGACTACTAGTACTTTATAATTAGAGCATGACACGGGTCTCATGTGTCCTTTATTATGATCAAAGTTTTTTACTTTGATACTACTTTCTAAATTTGTAAAGTTAAAAGTAAAACAAAAGATATTGTAGTCAGGGAGGAAAATGAAAAATATATATGTAAATACATTTGGAAGTTTAAATTCATAGGTTATAATAAATTCAATGCTTATTACTGGTGCAATATTGTAATTACATAGTGGTTATCTATTGATTACATAGTAGCATTTGGGTGGTAATATTGCAATTCTTAATTTATGCTATAATACAATACATGCAATCTTTGATGCCAAATAATTAGCCCTCACCGTAGCAGACGCTAAAAATTAAAGAGCATTAAAGAGAAAATCTTGCACAAATACTAAATACATCTCTATATAATCCTATAATTTCTTCTTCTTGTTTCTTTTAGTTTTTAGTACGTTTATTTCTTAAACTTTAGGTTTTTTACAATGGGGTCTTTAAACTTTTTCATAGCAATTGAGTCCCTGACTTAGTTAAGTACAGCAAGTTCCTAATCACAAATTTTTGTCAAACTAAGATGGAAAACGATCATGTGTGGCAAAATTTAAGAACTACAATGATCAAAATACATATAAGCAAATAAAATTGTTAGACCAATTATTAACAATGATATAGATTCTTGTGTTTTTTTTCTTCTTTTGGGCATAAAATTGAATAACTTGACTCTCATTATAAGCAAATGAAGTGCATAAGCATTCTAAATGGATCATTTACATCTCATGTATTTATTTTCTGTCCTAATTTTGAAGGAAATTTGTAATTAGGACTTAATTGTCACACTTGTTAAGTTCAAGCACTCAATTGCTACTAAAAAAAGTTTAAAGACTACATTACAAAAATGCTTAAAATTTAGAGGTTAAATGTACTAAAACCTTTTTTTTAAGGAATAATCCTATAATTTCTATATACAAATTCATGATATATCCTACAATTATTTAATCCAAAAGTTAAAGGTGAGATAATTGAACACTTTATTATGTGACAGTTTAATAACTATTCAATAAGATAAGTGTGTGAATGCGTGACATTTTTTTACAGAGCATGTGCGTAGGGCTCACTCATTGTAAGACACTCGCTCACGTTAGACTCAACAATGCTTCACAATAATACCCTATAAGAAAGAGAATAAAACATCTATTTACGAGAACGGCTGTGACCTTTTTTATAGATTGAATCATTGTTTTATTAAAGAAAAAATTATAGCAAAAATGGTTGAAACATAAAAGCAATTACATTAAATTAAACCCATTATTGAACTACAATTCAATTACATTGACAAATGAAAGGTTAATTAGCCATGCATAATAATTTTCTCCGTTGCTAAAATCTCCAAAAACCCGTGGCTTTTATGTGGTTAAAATTGAAAAACAAAAAAGCAGGGGGTTGAAATTGAATTTCTTAAAACTTGTAATGTTTGCAAACACAAGCAAGTCAAGATACATGAAAAGTGGTTACGACGGATTGTAGGGGGTCAGTTACTTCGTGTCCTTTTTCCCTCTCACTGCCTCTTTAACTTAAGCAAGGAGCTATCGAAAAACTGTCCTTCCACCTCTTTCTTTCTTTGATTCTTTTCCTCATCTGGAAAAACCTTCTTTGCTTGAACCTTCTGGTGAAATTAACTTCAAAATTCTCTTCTTCAGCGCTTCGGATGAAGATCAATCGTCGTGATTTTTTTTCTTTGTTTGGTTGCTGGGAAAATGACTGTAGTTTCTCCTGTGATTTTCTCGCGGGAGTTTTCTGAGATGAGATTTCGATAGAAAGGTTTATTTTGTTCAATTTGAGCGTGAGGAGGGAGAGTAAATCGGAAATGGCGACTGAGACTGGTTTTCATCAAACCGACTGTGATAATGGCTGGTCTAGCCTTGAGATTGAATCAGAAAGCCAAAGCCATCAGGTACTGTATGATTTGTTTTTTCAATTCGTTTTTTCATCTTAGTCATCGCACTCACTTTAAGTTATAGTTATTTCAAATTTCTCTGCACTTTCTCTCTCTCTTTCTCGATTTTCTTTTTCCTCTTTCTATTTTCAAGTCATTTGAATCCTTCCGAATTCTTCTCATATTTTTTTATGGATGAACTGATATTCTATTTCACTCCAATAATTAATTTTTTTTCCTTTTTTCTTTATGCTATATAACTATACACACAAATATGTTCGTTTGGGGCTGATGAACAAAACGATAGTCCAAGTTTTAACAACTTGGCCAAATGTCTATATTGACCATTACCTCTGTCTTCAAGTGGATAAAGAGTATTAGAAGAAAAGAATCAGATTTTTTGGTATTATAATTTTGTTTTCATATTTATTTTATACTTCAGCAACTAGATTCAATACGGGAAAAATATTTATGTCTTCTTTGTTCCAAAGATGCACATGTCCATATTTCTCTTTGAAATCAGATGAACATAAAGTTTTCAGATATTGTCTTATTTCTAGTATTTTTCTTGGCAATAAAAACAGGAATTTTGTAGAGTAAATCTTGAAAACAAAAATAAATTAACCATTCTATTTGCTTTGTGAAATATGAGGAAGTCAAAACTCTCATCAAAATAACAGTTCTGTCGTTTTCTTTGATTAACGAGGGCTTCGTTAGCAGGCCAAATCAGTCACAGAAATTCGAGATCATGGTTCCATATCATTTGGAAGATTTGCTGCCGAGTCACTTTCATGGGATAGATGGTCAGTTTTTTCCCACAACAGATGCCAGGAGGAGCTGGAGAAGTTCAAGGAACCTGGATTTGTTGCACAAAAGAAGGCCTATTTCGAGGAATACTACGGAAGAATTAGAGCAATGAAGGCGTCACAAGCTGAGCAACAAGACACCATCAGATTTGGTCGTTTCCGAAAGGCAAAGAGCTGTGTTGCACAAGTAGATACGGGCAATGATTCGGCTTCCTCAAAAGGGGAAATGAAATCCGTCCGTCTTGGAGAAATTCCCACATTAGAGAGTGATGCTGGCCCCAAGCCTGATTCGTCTTTGGAGGGCAATGTGACGAAACAAGATGCAGCCACCATAGAAAATTTGGGTGATTGGAGAAGCAATAATGAAAAGGATAGCACTACAGATGCTACGGAGACAGACCAATCAATAAAAGAGGCTTCTATGTTGCATGCTCTTTTTACTTGGAAATCAGGAACTTCCCAGCATGAAAACCTTCTTTCCAACTCTGTCAAGCGAACAGAAAACAAGCCAAAAGCTGAAGCACCCGTATTATTTCTTCTTTTCCTTTTTTTTTTCCCTAAATACCTGCAAGTATCTATAACATACTCCTTTTATCCCATCAACTTGAAATCAAGAGCTATATCTATTTGTATGACTCTTTATTATGACAGTCTAGCCTCGTATGTGTCAATTTACTGGACTGTTAAAATTGAATCAATTTATTAGCCCGTATGTGCATATATGCATGTATGCGTCCATCTCTGTGTGTATTCTAATTCTGCTACGAGGGTGCTTGGATTCTTTTGTTCTGATATATGGACAACATTTTAAATATCAGTTTACTTGAACTTGTAACCCCCTCGATTCCTTTTCTTTTTCTTGTACTTCTGATCTGGTTGTATTTTATTTTTTTAATGTAATTTACATGATTAGTCTCGAGTTTTTTCCCCCTCTTTTGCTCCCCCTTTTTTTCCCTGATAATCAAGAACTGTATCTTCTTTTTTAATCATCTTTTATTTTCTTTTTTTTTTTCCAGGAAAATGAAGGATCTGGCATTGCACGTGAGAGAACAAAAATAGGAAGCAGAAGCACAAAAGATGGTGTTAAGTCATTTGAGAAGACAAAACCATCTCCATATAATAAGATCACTGCCAAAACAGAGAGCAGTATTGTATTAGGCAAAAACAGCAATCGAAAAGATGAAAATGGCAATAATTCCATCAATGTTTCATCTCATAGACAGCTTACCGAAGCATGCTCTCGTTCTACTGTTCGGCATACTTCCTTGGTGAGGAGCAGGTTGGTTACATCTTCTTCTCCCGTTGGTAGAATCGGTCAGAATAAGACGGATTCAAGGGGCAGAGATTTGGGAGACAAGTTTCGAAGAAGTCCACCAGGATCGCCACAATCCACTCAGGTAGATCACTCTCTGAATTTAACGAGTATTCTACTTATTAACTAAGCTGCTAATGCTTGCAATTCAATGATCTATTGATGCAGTGCTCTTCGAAGGAAACTGTTTCTGGTGGCTCAGAACAGAAGGGTACACAGAGCAGGTGTTCTTTTGCGTATTCTTTGTTTCCTGCTTGTGTTTCATGCCATAACTTTTGCTTGCTCTTCTGATTGTTGAACTTTGGCCAAATGGCAGGCCTAAAAACCTTCAAGCTCATGGGAGTTATTGCATAGAAAGAAAGCAGAAAGAGGCAAGTGCAGATCTTTTTTTTGTCTGTCTTCTCATGTTTCCAGTATTGAGCGTGCAGATCTTGTCTAATGGATGCATTATCTACAGGGCGAGGGCAAAACTAGTATTACAATTGGAAGAGGTTCAGAGCCTGCCACAAAAACGCCAACCAGTAGTCGCAAGAATTTGAAAATGATCGAGAAGGTCGGTTATTTCTTGTCTGCCTGGGTTTGTTTAAAATAACCAGAAAACTTCGACTATGAAGGTTCTATTTTTTCCACATTTTTGTGAGGCGACATCAAGGTTTTGTTTTCCCTTTCATTTTTATTCAATTATTCATCAGGAAAATTTAAGGTTACTGGCGATCAGATATATTTATATCAACAATTATTCAATTGTTTTCGTTCTATCTTCTTTCTTCTGTTTTTCTTTTTTTTTTTCACTGGAGAAGCTAAACTATTGTTGCATTTTGATTAACAAATTCCAGAATACAGTATCACAACCCAAAAATCTGGCACATGCTCGAAAGGAACCAAGGTACGGTCGCTCCATATTTTCCTTCCAAAGCGTGGTTGCCTTTGTTCCTTAAAGGACAATAGATGTAGTTGCCAGATTGTTCTTGTGCAGCAAAATGGTTACTATGACATAGATCTTTTTCCCTTTTGGTCAATTTCTAAAGACATGCATTCTTTTACCTGCGCTTAGCATCAGTTTGTCAAATTTCGCAACAAGTGCATATCCTTTCTACTTACAGAACCATTTTTTTTTTCCTAATTTATCAAATTTATCATATTTTTTCTACGTTCCATTACAGAGTCAAGATGCCAAGCTGGCGGTAACAAAACCAGGGCTGCAGGTCTGTTGTTTGTTTACCGCTTATTGAATGCAGCAAATTGGTTAAACTGGTAACATTTTGCACGGAAGAAATTTAAACGAGAACCGGAGTAGCAAATAGCAAGTAACTTCAGAATTTGAGATATAGACAGATACGAACAGCAATCCAGAGTAAGGTTCAAATATCATGCTAGATTGCAAGTAGCACTTGATAGTTTGTTAATAGGTGTATAGATGATGATGAAAATAGGAATCCTGTGTTCTAAAGGCATCTTCATGTACAATCAAAAGAAAACAAACTGTATCTTGTTGTTTTCCTGATAGCCTTGTATGTACATTTAGTGGAAAATGCATCGTTCTTTTTACGGATGAATGCGGTGATTCTACAATTCATACCGGTCAAAAGGCAAGATGTTGAGTAGCAACTGGAAAGATAAAAGCAGTGCCCTAATTGTATATCTAGGCAGAATGACTTAAAAAATTTTAAATTAGAGTGTGAGGGTTGAGGAAGATGACATTATCTCAGAATGCATACACTAGAAAAACACTTAGCCAAGACCGCAACCATGGATGCAACAAACTAAAATTGATAGAAATATGTAAGAAGATACATTTTGAAATAATTTAATAGAAGACTAGATCATAGTACAAAGGAGTATTTTTCACGTCTAAAGCTCTAAAACAGCGTCTACATTTTTTCTTTTGGGGGTAAAGAAGCAGAATCTCCTTTAAAATTTTATAAAGCTATACCTCAGTGTGTTGTAGGTGCCTCATTGCTAAAATGCCTCTAACTTGGACTCAAAAGCATCCCTAAAAGAGGCATAAATGCTCTTTACAAAGTTTAAACAAAACGTTACAAACATAATAGCAAGTGGAATATCATTCTCCATCAGTGAAAACTGAAAATCATTCTGCTGCTTTTCGAGCTGTTCTATAACTCACTGTTTGATTTCTATTTTCTCTGAGACAAATACAATTAGAAAATAAAACTCATCTATACAACTTCAACCAAAAATGAGCTCGTTTATGTTCCATTCTTCTAAGATGCCAATGGAGCAAGCTTTCGCTTAAGATTGATAAAGGGATTGGCAGATGTTCACTCTGATTGATTGAAGAAACTAACAACAGCATTTGTGATTCAATCAGCTCGTCTGATTCGATAGAATCCCAAGTTGGAGATTCTTATCTGCTTATCCATAACGAAAAATGAACCCGCATACATATAGAAGCAGAAAGAACAAAATTGTTAGGCACTACAGAAATCATTCTTTAACTATAAATCACCAGTTTCACTTTCTGTAGTTATCTGCAAACTGAGACTAGAAAATTTGATCTTTAAATCTCCAGCCACATCAGTCCTCCCCGATCTTTGGAGATGATATAAAAGTTGCATATACACTGGAAACTGTGGTCGAAGACCCTTGTCAATCATCTCTAAGACAACATTTAGGGCATTGACCACATCACCCTTTTTCAGATAAAGTCTTGCGAGTAAGCTATAAACTACAATGCTTGATTGCCCATGCTTAAGAGTCGAATCAACCACATACTTGTGTGCCTCCTCATATCTCTGTGAAGCAAAGTAGCCCTTGACAAGGGCAGCATGTGTGGAAAACCGAGGTTGAAGGCCTAATGATAGCATGTTATCCACAATCCCTTGCGCAAAATCAAACCGCCCAATTTTACACGACTGAAGAACAAGTATCTCAAAGGTTATATTATCAGGAGAACAGCTCATGTCTTGCATTTCCCTAAGCAATACCTCAACACTTTGAACATTCTTACATAAGATGCTGAGCACAAGGTTGCAACTTGTGGTGTTTGGCTCACAACCCACTTGCCTCATTTCGTCGAGCAAACCCCTCGCGCCTTCAAGATCGTGTTGCCGGCACATTTCCCTTATCATGATGTTGTAATAAGAAGTGTTGGTCTCCGTTATCTGCATCACAAACCTGGCCATTTCTAATGAGTTTATGCAGCTAAACAACTCAATCAAAGAACGAACCCCAGAAGCTCCGATTGATCCACCAATTCCATTTAATAATTTCACGACTTCAGTCACAGAATTCATAAGCGAATCCTTGTTCAACATCAAATCAGGCAAGAACCGAAATGCATTTTGGGTCAGACAAATCTGTTCTCTCCTAAACTCATCCAAAATGCGAGTCATCGATTCATAATCATTTAAACGCCCAAAATTATCAACCACCAAACTGCAAATATCAAAATTCCGACGGAGACGGGGTTTCGAATCCCTAATCCAATTAAAAAATCTCAAAGCAGATACCTTTTCGGAATTCAAGGCCACAAAAATTCGAGTAATTGTGGCAACAGTTAGACTTACATTGATGAGATTCAATTCATGCTCCAAATTATTCTCATTCCTTCGAATCATGTCAACAATTTCGGAGAATTTCTTCCAAGGCGGTTTCGATCTGTTTCTCTTAACAATGGAAGCCCTCATTATTGAACTCAACGCATCTCGAGACGAATCTGAAAATGATCGGAACCCTCTGCCTGGGATCACCGACTCGTTTGAATCTCCATGAGCAAGTGTTTGAGATGTTGACGAAGTGAAGGACTTAATCGGATTAGGGTCGGTTTTTGTGAGCTGAAACTGTTCGGAATCCGGGAAAATAGAAGGAAAAGGTGCGAGGGTTTTGCGAAGACGAAGAGACCTGGAGAAGTGTCTGAGCTCGTTGTAGAAGATTGGAACTCCCATGAAGGACTGCCAGGAGAAAAGGGATCAAAGGGTTTTCGTCTTCGTCTGAACTCGAGATTATGTTCGGTTGTTCTTTTCTGGTCTGCTACTGTTGCGAGCTGGGCCGGTCTTAAACTGGTTTGGGTTAGCGCGGCAAAAGCCTAATTATGTTTATTAAAGGAAAAATTACGTCATGATACACTTATAAACATAGCTTTTATTCATTTTATATTTGAAAAAGTATACCATATTATTGTTTATATTATTTATTTAAGTTGTCTATTTTTGTAAGAGGTGAAATAAAATCTGTCTTTGTTATATAAATATCACTTCTATGACTTTTTATTGAATTAAGAATCTAAAAATATCCTATAAGTAGCCTTTATCATATATTTAGTTTTTTTTAACAAATCTTCTTATTTTTCTTATAATTGAGTTGCTGGGACAAAAACTGATATTGCAAAGATACAGATACACTTGATTAATTATAATGTAATTTAAATAACAAAAAATCATTAACGTCATTAAATTGCTTACAATATATTTTAAAAATGCAATAAATAATAAAAAATAAATATCATTAACTTAATGCAATATCGTTTATA
This sequence comes from Artocarpus heterophyllus, assembly GCA_025403435.1. Classification (NCBI taxonomy): domain Eukaryota; kingdom Viridiplantae; phylum Streptophyta; class Magnoliopsida; order Rosales; family Moraceae; genus Artocarpus; species Artocarpus heterophyllus. Next base: position 15,221,957 of record CM046334.1, read on the forward strand.
TTACTAACCATAACTTTAGCATAACCTAAATAAGAATTATCATTATCACTAAAAAAAAATGTCATTAAATATCATTATCATTATATATTTTAACTTAATGACATATCAATCATATAACATGTAAGACACATAAAAAGACTTAATAAAACTATATCATTAATTTAATTTCAAATCATTAAAAAAATCTCATAATAATACCAATGTAGAAAACAACCAATGAAAAATAAATAAGCATTGTTTTTAATCGTGTTTTGAAATACCAATTTGATATTAAGCAACAAATACCCTAATTTTAGTTTTTCTTTTTAAGGAAAAAAAGAGAGAGATGATAATGATCTCATGTATTGTGGAATATATAGTATCTACCATATATGTTATCATCAAACTTCTATGTTATAAATTAAAATTAAAATTATTAAGGTTGCTTATGTCTTTATAAATATACTTTGGGCCATATAAAGAATATTTACAAACTAGAGTCACATTTTAACTATATAAATAGAATTGGGTCATATGTCTTATTAACCCTAAATTAAAAAATGACTCTAGTTTGTAAATATTCTTTGAAAATAATATCATTAAAAAACTATTATGTAATCAAGTACAATATGTGATATTATTAAAATAATTGTTATGTCGTAAAGGACATTTTAAAGATATTCTAAATGTTATGTTGAATTTTAATTTCATAATAAAAATTTGGTCATATATTGTAATCCCCAAATAATTTGCATCCAAATAGAGCTGTAAATGGGCTGATTTTAGAAGAATTTGAAGGATTGAGAAGTATTAGGGGTGGGTTTAGTGAACTCTAAGGATGGACATCGACCATAAAGACATCTTAGGCCAAAATCAAAAAGTCAAATCGCTTAGGTGGTATTATCAAAATGTCAAATTGCTTAGGCCCCGTAACATTGGCCTATTTATTAGTATTTTCAAAATACGTAAAAATAGTTTTTGAAAAATGAGAATTTTGGGGAATTATGCTAAGAGTATTTTTTAAAATTTTTCCTCAAAAAATATGCAAAAATATATTCAAAAACTCCCAAAATAATGATAAACGGGGCCGTTCAACATTCTTTATTGTTTTCTTTATCAAGTTTTTCATGCATTTCACATACTCTCCTCCTCAAAGTTTCTCCTAAATACGGATGTGTAAATTGCTCTAACAAACAAACTTAGAGAAAGAAGGAAGGAATAAATTATTCTCCTTATTATGCACGATATTTATCTAATTAATGTAAGAGTGCTTAAAAAACCATTAAACCATAAAAATCTATTAAACATCAATTGATTTTTAAATAGTTTAAACCATGAGAACTTAACAAAACGACCAAAATTCTTGTGTAGCATCTTCTAAATATATTTTTCTTATGCTTTCACTCCAGTTTTCATATTCATATATAAAAGTTCTTAAAAAATAGTAAACTTGATGTTTCTTATAGGTTAATGTTATTTATATTTCTCAAAATTTAAGTAAACTTTAAATATTAAAAGTTCTTAAAAAATAGTTAATTTTATAAGCGACTCATGCCTTTTACATGTCAAGATTTATTTAAAGTACCTATTACGAAAAGGAGCTTTATAATAGTTTTTGTTTTATTTGTACTTATTTTTATATTAGGAAGTGTCTTGTTTTAGTTTTGGGTAACCTACCCGTTTTATGTGCTTTGTAATGTGTATTTGTATGGAGCACATTCATAGTTTCCTTACTGGTGAATTCCTTCTTTTTGTTCATAACCCGTAGACGTGGGCATACTATTGAATCACGTTCAATCCTTTTCTTCTCTTTTCTTTTCTATTTTTCTTATTTAATTTTCTATAGTACCTTCCATGCTTTATTATGAAAATCTCTTGGTACTAGATCTTGGTGGCGTAGTAAGGAAAAGGAAAGAAAAATTCATTGGCTTCAATGGGAAAAGCTTTGTAAAGCGAAGAGTATAATAGAAAGTGGTTTAGGTATATAGAAAAGTTCAATAACTCTTTTTCGCTAAGGAAGGATGGAGAGTATTTTCTAATTCACAATCACTCATGGCTCGAGTGCTTAAAGCAAAGTACTTTCTTCTTATAGATTTTTTGAAGGCTAGTGGGGGAGGGGGGAACCTTTATATAGTTGGCATAACATTGCTTAGGGTTGTGAGTTACTTAAAAGAGAATGTTCGTTGGAAGATTGGTGGAGGCAATCAAGTAAGGACTTTTTTATATATGTGGCTTCATTGTCCTTCAACTTTATGCTCTATTACTTGACCTAAGGAAGGGCAGGAAAACATGTTGGCCTTGGAGATCCTTGATGAATAGGGATAGAGCATATAATTAAAATAGGAAATTTTTTTCATCTGTTGATGAAGAGTTTATTTGAGTATCCCTATTGGTTTTGCTTGTCGAGATAATTATCTTTTGTGATACTTTGAGCAAAAAGGGGTTCACACGGTTGAATAGGATATTTCTCTTAAGATGAGGAACCATGGTGAAGTTAGTACCTCAGACAAGAATGGGGATTGTACATGGTGGAATTACTTATGAGGAGCTAGAATTTCAAACAAGGTTAAGATCAATGCTTGGTGATGAAACCGTAAAAGTGTATAATTTTTAAGGTTAAAATCATTTATTTACGCTTTTATTTTTGTTAAATCCTCTAATTGATAACATTTTTGTGTTTTATATTGTTTTAGTAAGTGTAAAAATATGTTGAAATATGTATGTTTATGTCTAGATATATTTTTAGTAATTTTTAGAGTCGTTTCTGTGTGTTAAATATTTGTTATGTCCAATTGGTAAAAAACGTTAATTTTCATATTATAATTTTATTTCCAAGCTTAATGAGTTTTATAGTGTGTTTTTGAGTTTAAAATATATTATAATATATTTTTAGTAATTTTTAAAAATATTTTTGTGTCTTAAATAGTGTTTTCGGTATTATCGAATTAGCTCTGTACTATATTTTTATATTAGTAAGTTTTTATGCATTTTTAGTTTATTTTTTTATTTTGATAATTATTGTAAATATTATGTTTGTAAAATGATTAATTTTATTTCAATTATTGTTTTTAGATTTAAATTCTAGAGCATAAACAATGTCAAAGTGAGCAAAATTGGACAACAAACATATAAATCAACAGGGGTCCCTCATGTCTGCCACCATTTTAACATAGGTGTCACTTGTATGTGGTCACTTACACATGAAGCCTAAAGTGCATCAATCATAGCCATTGATCAACTCTAGGTAATCTCATCCAACGGTTCATATGAGTCAATGTCAACGTTTTACTTTGATTTCGATATGAGCCATTCTTTTGGTCTAAGTAAGTTCATCTTAGGGCCATAAGTAAGTGCACACGTTTTCCCCTAATCCGAAAAGCCCTAGATTACAAGCCAATACTCGTATTTCAAGGAGGCTTGATTCGAATGAAGAAAAAAAGAAAAAAAAATTAATAAAAAAATCCTACAAATTAACACCACGTGCAATGGATTTTATCTAGGACACTGGGAACAAAATTATTAAAAAACGGCAATTTGTAAGTTACAATCTTAATGCCTATAATACAAAAGCCTTGCTTTAGTTTTTCTTCGTCCAACATTCTCCTCAAGGAATAGCCTTTAGGAAATTTTTTGCGACAATTTTTAATTTGCAATGTTAGACAATGTGACCTAAGAATTAAATGATGTAATAGTTGTTAGAGACATTTAATTAATAAAAAGTTTATTATTTATTTTCATATATCAAATATTGTCCTCTTTATGTTCATTTATGTTGAATATATGATAAGCAAACAAAAGTCTAAGACTGTCAATCTAAACCTTGAAAATTGTGCATATGATAGACAGATTATACGGAATACATGAATATTAAAGGTGATAGTTTAAATAATAAGGTCCACAATCAAGAGAATAAAGTTGAGCATTTTATTCATGCTAAGATTGTTATGTTGTCTACATCCCTAACGGGAGATGACTTGTCTTAGTCATCGGAGTTGGACTCTGAGAATAGAAACATTGGTATATTATCATAGGTGACAATAAATTGGATCGAGACAAAAAGTTGAATTGATTTAATTAATAATTCTATTTGTTTAAATCAATTTGCTTTAGATAATCATATGTGTTTCATCTTAATCCTGAAATGAATTAATGGGCTCGTATTCTTAAGTTGTGTATTTTGATGTACCAAAGGATGACATCCTGAATTAGATGATAGTCCGTATACCTGTATATTGGAGATATAGACTCGTTATTCATAGATATGCAATTCATAGCTCTTTTTGGAGAGTTAACAATATTCTCTTCTATGCATTATTATGTAATTTGAAAACTGAAGTGCTCAACCATTTGGATACATAAGTGCAACTAAACGGTATACTATTTTTGGATAGTAAGTATTTCAATGGTGAGATAATAGAGCATAAGATAAAAATAATAGGGAAGGTAAAACGGATTTTATCCTTAAGCCGATGATGAATATACTACAGGGATTTTACAGATTAAGATGTATCATAGATGAGAAGCTTATCAAAGCTTCGTAATTTTATATAGTTTGAGAGTACAGCTCTAAGTTTCTAGTGCAATAACGTTATAGTTGATAATTATAAAATATATGTATTTGGGATATATCATTTTATAATTATAGGAGCTTGATCTATATATGTCCATCGAGTCCCCTTTACTAGCTCGCAATATTTTATGTAAGGATATGACGTATTTTCTTACATATTAGAAACTTATGTTAATTCTTATATTGGCTTAAATTTGGATAATTGGAATTTAATAATTCATGTTAGTTTATTGGTTGGATTAGTTTAGTGAATTAATTCAAGATAAACATATTGAATTATTTGGATATATTTTATTTGATATAGGATTATTGGTATATGACTGTTTTAATCAGTTCACTTCTCTATTGGGTTATTTGAATTAAAACTAAGGCTCTATCTAAGATTCTTGTGTAAAATAAGATATTTTGAAATTTCCATATCAACATCGACCGGCAAGCCATTATCCTTGTTCGGCAAGCCAATGAAGCGTAAATCGTGACGCAAATCGGTTCAATCAGCAGACCAATGTTCGAGTTTGGCAGGCCGGTGACTGAGTTCGGCATGCCAACCTTGTTACATGTTTTCATGCGTTTTCATCTAGATTTTGATCCAATTTCAAATTTTGAAGTCTCATCTAAGTGGAATTGACTCCCAATCACTTGCTATAAATAGGATACTTGTTCCTATTATTATTTAGATCACTAGAGAAATTTAAAGAGAGTTTTCTAATGAGAGAAACTCTGAAATTCCCGGATGACTATTGTTCAACATTCTAAACCTTAGCTCTTGGTTTTCTCTTGTGTGGTTGGAAGGAGACATCGCCAAGGAGGAGAATTAAACAACGTGTACCCACCCGTACTTCGGTTATGAAAAAGAGAATAGCAAAGAAGACTAGTTGGTTGAAGCTTTTTTGGACGCGATTTTCGGTAGCAGTTCTATGGAAGTTTTCCTATTAGAAGTGCGAATTTAATTTTAAGAGATACGTAAGATCTTTTATTAATTTATGTATATAGCATGTCAAACTTGTTATTTAGAAAAGACTTTGATTTAAAATTTTAAAATTCTGCTGCGTTCATGTTTTCTAATAATTGGTATCAGAGTCATGGTTTTACATTGATTTTACGGGTTTATGATCATGCTATGTATATAAATTATATGATCTTAATCTCTCATATGCTTGAATTATATTTTTAAAGAATTGGCACTATTGGATTTCTATATAAATAGACGTTGTCATGAGATTATATGGTAAATGTTTATTAATTAATTACTGTTGATCAAAATTCTATTTTAATTATTACATTAATTAATTAATTGTATTGGTTATGGTTCCTTAGAGGTTAGAATGTGTATCTAAGTTTTTCATATAATTAGATGGCGGTTTATCATCACCGTCTAAGATTTATTATTTTAATTTTGATTTGTAAAATTTGTATTAAAATTGTTGAAAAAATAGTACGCTGCGGGAATTTTAAAAATTTTACATCAGAGTATTTTTCAAAACACAAGTTTGACATGCTATATGCATAAATTAATTAAATCTTACTAACCTTTGTATGTCGAAGAACCCTCGCAAAACGTGAAGAGAAGTAACGTTCCATAAGAGCCTCAACCAACCGGTCTTCTTTGCTATTCTCTATCCACGACCTGAGTGAGTGTGGACTCACACGTATAGCTCTTCCATCAAATGACTCTCCTTTCAACCAATCGAGAGAACCCAAAGCAGGTATTCGTGATTTGTGAACAAAAGCTCTTAAGGAGTTTTCAGATTCTCACTAGCAGAGTATCACTCTTAATCTCTCAATTGATCTAAAAAACTTGTGTGACTTACCCCCTATTTATAGAGATTGGGTCTAGTGTCACTCCTTATCAGATTAGGTCTCAAAAATTCGAATCAGAATCAAATTCGGATCAATATAGGATGAAATCAGCGTGAAAACATATGATCTTTTTACTACGCGATAGGCAGGCCGAACTTGCCCCATTGGCAGGCCCAACTTGAGGATCGGTATGCCGAACTGCCGATAAAAAATCTCAACGAATCTTTTATTTTTCACCCGAGATTCTATAGGATAAATCTCGGTTTTAATTCAAATAACCCGATAAAAAAGTTATCTAATTAAAATAACTTTATCTAGATAATCTCTAAGAAAATAAATGAATTTCCAATAATTCTACAAGTTTATCTTGATCTAATTTATCCAAAAATTAAATCAACCAATAAACAGACAAGAATTATCCGATCCTTACAATTCAACAAGTTTATCTTGAATTAATTTTTATCATAAAATTAATTCAACCAATAAACAAACATGAATTATTTGATTCTTTCAAATTTCAACCAATCTAATAAATCTGACATAAGTTACCAATTATTGAAAAAGCACGCCGTATCGTTACAGGATGTTGTGAGTTAGCAAAGGGGACCAAATGGACCTATATAGTTCAAGCTCCTGATAATTACGAAACCCAGTATTCCAGATATACATTTCATAATTATCAATCCAACGCTACTCCACTAAAAGCTTGGAGTTGCACTCTCGAACTATATAGAATTACGAAGCCCGTATAACTAAGTCTCCATGACATATCATAGTGTATCGTATCCCGATATGATAATCCATAATCGGCTTAAGGACAAGTTCTGTCTTACCTTCCCGATTATTTTTATCTTACGTTTCATTATCTCACCATCGGAAAACTAACTATCCAAAGACAGTATACCATCGGTTACACCTATGTATCTAAATGGTTGAGCGCTTCAGTTTTTCAATTACAAGATAACACATATAAGAGGTTATCATTACTCTTAAAGAGGAGCTATGGATTCCATATCTATGAATAACATGTCTACACTATTAAGAGTCATGCCTCCAATGTACCAGCATGCATACCACTATTAAGATGTGGGTGTCACCCTTGGTATATCAAAAGACACAAGCCAAGACAACGGACCCACTATTTATCTCAAGATTAAGATACAACACAAATGATTGTCTAAAGTGAATCGATTTGCCAAGACAGAATTATTAATTCAAATCAATTCACTTTATGTCCCGATCCAACACATCGTCACCTATGACAACGTGCCAATATTTTTATTCACGAAGTCCACCTCCGATGGTTAAGATAAGCCATCTCCCAAAAGGGATATAGACAATATAACAATCTTTGCATGAATAAAGCGCCCAACTTTATTCACTCGATTGCGGATCTTATGATTTAGACAATCACCTTAAGAATCGTGTCTTCTGCATAATCCGTCCATTATTTGCCCAATTCTTAAGGTTTAGACCGACAGTCCCAGACTATTGTTTGCTTAACATATATTCAACAAATATAAACGTAAAGAGGACAAGATTTGATATATAAACAATGAATAAATTCTTTATTAATAAAAAATATCTCCATAAACTTTTTACATGTTTACTCCTTAGGGCATACATGTCTAATAAAAATAATTATTCGAAGTGAAAACGGATCTAGAAGATAAGATGATAGTAGTTCTATGTGTTTTTTCTGTATTTATAAATTTTAATGTTTTTGAATTGTTTAAAAATAAATTGAAAAACTGCATGAAAATTGCTGTTGGGAAAAGGTTGGAAAAGGTTTGGTTCAGCATCGGACAACAGACCAGTTAACCTGTACCGACATGCCATTTATCTGGAACCAGTAGGTCAGTGGTCACATACTGGCATGTCGATCGCAGGCGAAACCTTTTTGTAAATAGTGCATTTTTCAGGTGCATTTTTATTTTATTTTTTAGATAATTTTGAAAAACATGAGGGGGCGTTGCTATGCAGTAATCCTGATGTGGGAATAGAAATCTTATAGATTCTTATGTTTGGTATGCAATAATCTAAGTTTTGGATTCTTGGGAAACTCATTCCCATAGGATTCAAATTACCTCATTTTGGGGTAATCTGAATCTCACCCAACAAGGTGATATTCATATTTCTAAGAATCTCAAAACTATGAAAATCTCACATTTTTTTCCCAGAATGATGATGATAATAATTATATTATTATTAAATAAGAATAATAATAATATAAATTAATATTTCTATACAATATAAATATAAAAATTATATCAAATAAAATAATAATTTGATAATAAAGATTAACAATAATAATAAAAATATATAATATATTACATATACAATATCTAAATATAATATATATTATTATTAATTAATATTAGCATATAATATATATAAATACTATAATAATAAAATAAAATAATTTTATACTATTATTATAAATTAATATTAATATATGATATAGATATAAATATTATATCAATATAAAATTATAATTTAATAATAAGAATAATAATAACATTAATAATAAAAACATAATAATATAACATCAATATGAATAATATAATATTAATATTCATAGTAATATCAATATTAAATTATATAAATACTATTTTAATAATTATAAATATAAAATATAGCTAAATATGTTTAATAATTTTTATAAAAATATTTTTATTTAATGTTGACATTAATATAAATACTAATATATTATTAAGAATTATATTTTTTTTATTATTTATATTCATATCAATATATTATATATTATATACAACATTTTAATATTAATAAATTGTTAAACAATAATTTTATGATTATTACAAATTAATATTTTTATATAATATAAAGAAAATATTATATTAATATAAAATAATAATTATTTAATAATAATGATAACAATAACATTAATATTCATAGTAATATTAATGTTAAATTATATATAATATTATTTTATTATTTATATTTATATTATTATTATTTAACATTAGTACTAATATATTATATTGATACATTTAATGTTAATACTATAAATTATTTTATCAATTATACAAGATTTTTATATACAACCAAATATAGTAATGTATTATTCCTAAAAATTTAATAGAAGATTTCTATGTACAACCAAACGTGATAATCTTGGTTCTGAAAATCATATTCCCTATAATAATTCCCTATAATCATTTTCCTAAGAATATGATTCATACTGATTACTGCATACCAAACGTCCCCTAAAATTTTATGATAATTAACAGAATAACTATTTTTGTTAATAGTTCATACTTCAAGAGGAACATATGTTACCTTTTGAAATTCAAGAGACAAAGTGTTACAAAGGTTATGGTTTAAGAGAAATTATGAGAAATATGAAATTTTATGATAATTAACAGAATGACTATTTTAGTTAACAGTTCATACTTCAGGAGGAACATATGTTACATTTTGAAATTCAAGAGATAAAATATTACAAAGGCTATAGTTCAACAGGAATTTTTGTATTAATTCTTTGTTTTTAACCATTGGCTATTTGCTATCTTTTTTTATTCTTTTGTACTTGCCAATGTGGCAATTATTTGGACCGTTTGGTATTGTTTTCAAAATAAATAAAAATATTTTTGTTTTAAAAAATAAGAATTTTTTGAGAATTGTGTTAATAGTGATTTAAAAATTTTTTTCCTTAAAAAATGTGTAAAAATATTTTAAAAATTTTTGAGAACAAAAACAAATGGAACCATTATTTTTTTTTTTTGAAGGGGGTGGCAATTAATTATTAAATGATTAAAAGTTCACTTTTCTTCATAAAAAATAAGAAAAGAAAACAGTTTTACCTGAAAAATAAGTAGAATTTGAGCCACTAAAAGGGCACTACTATACAGCCCGACAGGGCTGTGGCCCGACCCTCTCAGTGGGGTGGGGCCCACCCGTGGGACCCACCAGGTGGGGCCCACCCCACTGAGAGGACCGAGCCACAGCCCAATGGAAAAAAAAAAGTTTTCCCCACTAAAGTTATGCCACGTAAGCAGAGTTTGGGGCCGGGCTAAGTAAGAAATGTGGCGGTCGGCTTGCCTGTTGTAGGACCCATCGGGTGGGGCCCACCCTACTGAGAGGGCCGGGCCACAGCCCAATGGGGAAAAAAAAAGTTTTCCCCACTAAAATTATGCCACGTAAGCAGAGTTTGGGGCCGGGCTACGTAAGAAATGTGGCGGTCGGCTTGCCTGTTGTCTGGAATTTTCTTTGATATATATTTAGATTTGGCTTCTTCGCCTGAATGGCGTCTCCCTTCAACTAACCCTAAAACAACTTTTTTTCTCAGATTGTCTATACAACTTTCTCGCTCCGCAAACAAAAGAAAACAAAACAACAATGGCGTCGTTCAGCGAAGCTCCCCCCGGCGATGCCAAGGCCGGAGAGAAGATCTTCAAGACCAAGTGCGCTCAGTGCCACACCGTCGACAAAGGCGCTGGTCACAAGCAAGGTAATTGATCATCAATTTTATTCATTAATATTTTTTTTGTTCTGATATGGGATATTAATTTGTTTTTGAAGCTATTTTTCACGTCTTTTGGTTGGATCTATCAGTGATGTTTATATGCATATCTAGCGAGTTTGGATCTGTTCTGATCATGGTGTTTCGTCTTGATGTCATTTCCTTTTTCTGTGCTATAGATCTTTAGGCGTTTCTTACCGAATGATGTGATATGTTTTCGGTGTTTGGGTGGAATTTGTTTGTCTGATTGCCGTTTAAACTTGAGAAGAATGATGATTGATTTGTGTTCAATTTTTGTGTTCGAGAGTTATCCGAACCTGGCTAAAGCTGCACCTTTTATTGGGGTCTGAAAGAAAGTCAAAGATTTTGAATTTCTTCATTAGATTGGCTCTTTATTTCCCCTTATCTTTTATCAAGCAAATAGTCTAAGTCATATTATGAGCAAATCAGGAGTTTGAAAGGAATTGGAATGGCTACAAAACGTAAAATTCACAAAGCGTGAAAATTTTTTGAAATTGCATATTTGTTTTGCTTGGCTTTCAATTTCATTTCTGTGGCATAGCTAGGTCTAGCATAGATCCCAAATGCATAGAGCAAAATGCCTGGGAACTGAAAATGTTGAGTAATTGTTTGTCTTGTCAATGATGATGATTTTCCTCTATGGTCAGAATTCTTTTTAATTTTGGCCAGATACTTTAATTGCACATAAATTTTTCGATCATGCTACCACTTTTGAAATTCGAACAATCAAAGATTTTGTTGTATTTGTACTAAAAAAAATTCTGGTAAATTTCAGGGCCCAATCTAAATGGATTGTTTGGAAGGCAGTCTGGAACAACTCCCGGATACTCTTACTCAGCTGCTAACAAGAACATGGCAGTGATTTGGGAGGAAAAGACATTGTATGATTACTTGCTAAATCCCAAGAAGGTATGGATGTTTTTTCGAGTTTCAACCCACGTTCTCTTTAATCTTTATCTTCAGATTTGTGACGTTATGCTTGTTTGATGCTATTAGTATCATGACAAACATGCTTCTTTGCTGGGTGTGAACTCCCGTGAGTTTTTGTTCTTTCAAGCTAGATATTTGTGCCGAACTAAAGTTTATGCTTGCTCAGTCAGGCATATGTTATTCTTTTGCGTCTTCTCTTCTAAGTAATTGTCTTTCTGACAGAGTTCCATTTTCCCAAATAATTGATTATCATAATGGGCTTGTGTTTGGCTGTGGATTATTTTCTTCCCTTGCTATTTTTATATTTCTCTCATTATTGATCCTTGAAAAAACTTGTCTTGCAGTACATTCCTGGAACAAAGATGGTGTTCCCTGGATTGAAGAAACCGCAAGAACGTGCGGACTTGATTGCCTATTTGAAGGCATCTACTTCGTCTTAAGAGATTTATTTATATCCCATTCCATTTTGCAGCAGTTGGACATATGTTCGCAGAGCGGTTTAAAGCGCCTTATTTTACCAATAAACGACCATTTAGGGCCGTAATGCTCTGGTTTATGGATTGTTTCTCTAGGAAGAGGTTACTGTGGCAAACATAGCAGTCAATTTGGTTATAATTTTGCGGATTTGGTGGAACACCATTTTACTGATCACTTGGGTAATTTCTTTTTAGTATTGAGCTAAGTGCGACTTGTTGTTATAAGCTTATATACTTATGGCCGCTAATGAAAAAGGATTTATTTTTTTCTCTGGTGGCAATGAGCTAGAAAAAGCCCTTAAAACAAATGGGTCATTTAGTATTGTTTTTAAAATAGGTGAAACTGTTTTTATTTTGAAAAATGGGTATTTTTGAGGAATTATGTTGAAAGTGTTTTTAAAATTTTTGCTTTGAAAAACGTATAAAAATAATTTTAAAAATTCTAAAAACAAAACTAAAAGGGGCCAAAATTTTAATAATTTTACAAGAGAGCGTATATTCTCTCACCAATTCTTTATGCCAATAAGAGTTTATTATTAGCCCTACAACTGAGAGGCAAAATTGATGATGGTTGAGGGCTTGCATTTAATTTGCAAGAGGTCCGAATTTCCAGAGGAAAAAAATATAGTTTCAAGGAAATCAGGAAAATAAGAGTTCATTTGGTAAATAGATTTGAATTAATAATTTAATTTAAGTTAATATGATTTGAATTAATATTTAAGTTAATAATTTAAATTTTTATCTAAATTAACGTTAAGATGTACATTTAAGTTTTGATCTAAATATGAAATAAAATTAAAATTTGTATTTAGAGAGGTAACAAAAATAATTTTTAATTTATTAGTAAATCTAATAAATTTAAAAGTTAATAGTCTTAAAAAATATGCAATATGAATCTTATTCTTTTAATTAGAAATATAATGAAAAAAGAATCATTTCAATTAGATATCGAATGAAAAAATTATGATTTTTTTCTTTAACTATAAGCAATAATTTCAGTTTTTACTGTAACGATAGATCAAAACCTAATGAAAATAGAAACACCTGTTTCAGGGTAGGGGTGCTCATTAAAACTGGATTAGGGTTCCCCAGAGACTACTCATAAGCTAGAATTGTAACAAAGTAAAGATTGTCTTGCGTATTTTTATGTCCCTTGTGCTAAACCACAGGGGAAAAAAAAACAAAAACAAAAACAGGAAAGAAGAGAGAACACAAATAACAACATATAGAAAGATTAGTCCAAGTTGATTCGTTGTTTTTTTAACTTCGAGGTTGAGACTGGGTCCACTGGGATGGATGGCGAAGCCCTGGTATCTGCAACGCAATGTGGTATGGACTGACCGTCAGTTTCATGACGAAATATGTACAATGTAACAAAATGTTTGACGCTCGTATTCTCAACATCACATCAGGATTGTAGTTTTTTCCCAGCAACAAAAAAGAGACCCTTTTTCTCCCTTAAAATAAGAGAATTACATAACCGAACTGCTGGTACACTCTTTAAAACATAGCCTCAATACTACTATGTTCTTCGGGAATAAATTAAGCGTGAATGGGAACACCTCAAACATGAGTTTAATACAAGATAAACAACCTAGTAATCATGCATAGCAATTTCTCCTATTTCTTTATCCTGGCTTTCAGGCTAGAGTTAGAGGGTTGGGGTTAACAACAATAATTGGGCCAACAAACATCCATCTTGTTATAATTTGGAAAACCTCTCATATAAGATTCAAAAACCGAATAACTGGGTCTAATTTATAGTCATGCTAAGGGTAAGAATCTTCCTACACTTTCCATGATATCCTGAAAGAGAAAAAGAAACTGACTCAATCCCATGTGGGCCTATTCGGTTACGAGATATAAAGTTAAGTATCAGACTGGCCAAACTCATCAGGTACATCTTCCTGCAAAATTGGAATATCACTTGCGATCGTTTCTTAATGATATGCACCATGAAACACAATTGCTATTTTACCTGTATAGCATGCCCAGTATGTCTTACAACCACCATTTGAAATTTTCCTTGCATTTGACCAATTGTGAGAGCTCTGTTTCAGACAAAATAAAGAAACGGGGAAAGCCCATGTTAATGTAAATTTTCAAGAGGAACTCTAATCAAGTCCCCTCTCCTATGTCAATCGTAACGACATTGGAGTCGAATTGTATGAAGCCTAATTTTTCCAATTTTGTTTCGTAAATAGGCATATAAAAAATTTGAAGTCTGATCTTATTTCTCATACCATACCTTGCCAACATGAAAAGTCTAGGAAAACAATATCGTATTCACCAAAAGATGATCCGATAGGTAAACTGATCTGATCAAGCAGTACATAATATCTTATTTTGATAAACTACAATTCCATTAAAAACGTATACTACAGATAATAATAGGCAAGTCCAATGGGAAGAACCTTTCCAGACGGTCTGTTCCAGCCAAAAGCAACAACTTTGGAACAGGACATGACAGGAATTTTTCCGAAAGGCCTTCATACCTGCAAGTAACTAACTTTATTAAGGGAAAGGGAGTGGCAATGACTTGTGAAACACAGGTACAAAATCAATCAGCATGTTCATAAGCATAGCAACTGCAGAAAATCATGCATGTTATATGTTATTTTTCCACACGTGCTGCATTTGGCAGCAAAATTCAAAGGAGCAGTCATGTATTTATACTATCAACAATTTATCTGATAGAGAGACCACATAAGTTCAAGCATTCTATTTTTGTCCTCCTTTGACTAATGGAAATTTTGGTTTCTAGCTCTTTGCCTGATCTAGCTAGTAGAGGGAATAGTCAGTCCTACAAAAGGTAGTTATCAACTCAACCATAAAATTGTGTACCAGTATACATCATCAATGTCCAAGACCGGATATTGGATATACATCTGAATGCCTTGGTCCTAACCAAAAAAATCTAAAGTAAGCTAAGACAACCAAAATACATACCAGCCTCTCCAATACTGTTCTGTTTCTTCCAGTCGTACTCTATAAATGTAACTGCAACATAGAATCAGAGCCATAAAATCTCATGGATGGTATAGAATGGACAAACTCAATTGATCAAGAGTCAGATAAACTAATCATCAGTACAGATGCTAAGTCGTACATAATTTTAAAACAGCACAAAGATGTTATAGCATCTGATGTTCCGTACCATTTCCTTGATTCATCATACTTTAACGTTGTGGGAATTGATAGACGAGCAGAGTCAACGTTTCTTAAAGTCCCTCCTTTGACACTCCATTCAATCTACAAAGATTTAATTATTGCAAGTTCACTTTACTATTGAACATAAGAAAGCCCCCCCAAGAAAGGAATAAAGGGGAGAGAAAAAGCCATTTGACTTGGAACAATCTTTACTCAGAGAGCAAGAGAGAGAAGATGTTACTGTCTAAGTCATTCAAAATTTTTGAATAAAAGCAATTAATTTCAATAGATCATCTGGAGAAGAAAGATCACATACTTTTTTGGTTCACATTTTAGCTTTGTTTGGCAACGTGCTGGGAACCTATTAGTTCCGACTATAACAGTGTAAAGCTCTCACATGTTACAGGATAAAGCTCTCATATGCTATAGTGTAAAACTCTCACATGCTACAATATTTTAGTTTCAACTTGTGGTTCCAACTGTGTTTCCAAACACTATTTATAAAATGCTATCATAGTGACTTCAGACCCTAATGCAAAAGGGCCACAGGATACAAAATGATCAAAAACAAGAAGGCTCAAAGCTGAAAGAGATCATGACCTAGCTTTTAGTGCCAGCAGAAAACTTACTTCAGGTTCTGCCACAGCAGCAAATGCAAATGTTGCAGATATGAGCCACTTATTCACTAGTTTAACTGCCCAATTGATACCAGGGTCAATAACAGTGTTCTTATAAGCTCAATCTGAGTATGTTCAGTTGAATAATTATTCTCCTTTATAAAGATTCCTAATCCTAATGAGTGGAACACCAAAATCAGTAAAAATCATGAGCCACTCAGACATCGTCATATAAACACATATAAATTACGTTCTTGTTAATTCAATATCCTACAAATTTAAAGCTCGTTCAATCTTTGCAAGAGGCAAACAATGAAGTACAGAGTAACAGATGGGATCATGGGAAAAAGATATTAGGAGTATATCTGTTACTCACGGGAAAAAGATACTAGGAGTTTTTCTAGAAAAAAGAGCTAATACTAAAATACGATGGAAGTGACATGCATATGTTAGAAGATTGGAAGAAGATACTGTACGTACCGCTTTTTCAATGCTTGAAAAATGTTGCATCCTGCTAGATAGAATTTTCTGCATATGAACTAACGAAGCCAAAGCTGTTCCCTGAAATAATTGCAACTGTCATTATAATTCTGATGCCCTTAACAAGTTTATACTTACAGGCAATACCAAAAATTAAATTCAATGATCAAACCTCTACAACATCAACGACAATCAGTCCAGCCAAGCTAGAAATGACTTTTCTTGCAGCAACATGCACAGCAACTGAACCTCCAATGCTGTATGCCAGTGATATGCACCCAACAACAACTTTCAAGAAAAAAATTGATTTGCAAAAGAAATCCTCAAAGAAAATGAAAAATTGTTATACGTTTCTCCATATAACCTACATGGTTGCGCTAACTCTTTAAAGGACGACCAAAAGCGATTAGCACTAAAGCACGTGATTTAATGTATGATCCAAGCAGAGGACCTTAAAAGTATTTGAAAGTTGTTCCATAATCTTGTTCATGTTTGTTATCCGAAATTGAAATGACAAGAAAAATATACATTTGACAAATTGGTTTCTGCCTCTAAAACAGAAAAAGAAAAAAAATCAATTTCCCTCTTTCAAATTATAATGGTATGTAAACGTGGCTTTGTCTACCACAATTATTGGCTTCAGTTATGAAGCTCTTTTTGCTATGTGGCTGAAAACAAAAGACCACATTTAGTGGCTGATCACAGTGTCACAAATTATGGCTATTAACCAAAGAGCCATTTTGCGGCTACTGGGATTTGAAGCCCATTAGATATTTGAATGGCCGTTTGGCCTTTGAGCTCCTCACAAAGCCATCTTCAGATGGCTATATAAAGGCTTTTCTCCAGAATTTTGGAGTCACGGCCAAGTGAAAGAAAAATAAGCATAGCCAAAGTCAAGAGAAAGAAATCTCTAGTCCAGATCTTGGGTTATAGTCTTTGGGTCTAGAATAAAGAGTAGAGTTTGGGTGAAACGGGATTTCAGGTAAAAGTATTCTTTGGTGTATGTGGTTTTGGGTTAGTAAGTGAGTGTAAGCCACTGGTTGTTTGTACAAATTCAACTTTTACATGGTGGAAAGTTGCTAGCTCTCTGACAGTGGACGTAAGCCGAACCACTACAATTTTTTTCCAAATGGCCATTCAAATATCTGATGGGCTTCAAAGCCCAATAGCCACAAAATGGCTCTTTAGTTAACAGCCATAATTTGTGGCACTTTAATCAGCCACTAAATGTGGTCTTTTGTTTTCAGCCACACAGCAAAAAGAGCTTCGTAATTGTGGCAAACAAAGCCACGTTTACATGCTAATTACCAAAGAGATTTATAAAAAAGATGAGAAACATTGGGGATGAAGTTAACAATTAACGAGAACAACCTGTGACCAACAAGCACGATTGCTGGAGGGGAATCTCCATACATTGCTTTCACAACATCCACAACATCATTGCACATTGTCTGCATAAATGTACTAATGTTTATAAAACTAAAAGAATACTAAATGATCACTTCTATATGGATTAAGAAATGCTACGCTTCACCACCTTAAAAAAAAAACGAAAAGAAATGCTATGCTTCACGAGAAAACTATAACTCAAAATTCATGAATTAGACCGAAGTAATGACAAGTCACATGAAAGTGCAAGTAGGGGAGATTCAAGTGCAAGTAGTGGTAAGTCAAGTGCAAATGTGTTATGATCCTACATCGACCAAGTATGAGATTAATTGGTGATTTATAACCTATGGGCTCCCTCCCCCTACAAGCCGGATTTTAGGGGTGTGTTCTGCCCATGGGTTTGTAGGCAATTGTATAGGGCCTAATATGGGATGAGTTCCTATCAATTAGTATCAAAGTCAAATCCCACGCTCCGTCCAAATTGCGGAAGGGGCGACCTGGGAAGGCCAGGGTGGGACGTGAATTGTAGAGGGGTACAAAACTAAAAAAGTCATTACATATTTTGAGGTTAAGCAACTAATGAGAAACACAACAGTGCAATGAATACTCTCGGAACACAACTTTACCTCGATGGAAAGGTCAAGATCATCTTCTGAGGTTGACTTTCCATGCCCTCGTAAGTCCATTGCAACTACTCGAGCCTTTTCTTTTATTATTCTTGCTGACAATGCAAAAGAGAGCCTAGCAAAATGAATCATGTAATTTACCATTATCAGCATGGAACCTGGAGGCCTGAAACTTACCCACTAGTATAAACCAAAAATAATATAAAAGAACAGGCTTGCTTTGGTTCTGTCACGTACAAAACAGAGAATTAATAGTAGAAAGCCTGTTTATATAGCAAGCAGATGTTGTAAGATAAAGACACAGTCGTGGGGGAAAAAAGTGGTTGGCTGAGCCTCTTGCAAAACCTTCCCGCTGAATTACGCAATTGACAATTTAAAAAAAAAATATATTTATCCCCTAAATCATAAGAATAAGAGAAGCATCCTCTTTTTCACCAATCTTCTTCACCCCACGATGAAAAAAAAAAAAAAAAAAAAAGCTTTTTGCACCTTTTAAATGTTAACCTAATAACCGGGATAACCATCAAACATACCCAGAGTAGCCACCTCCATGTAGACAAAATACAACTGGTCCTTCATTTCCTGCCATATACACATGAAATACCTAAAATGATAAAGCATATCAGAACAAAAACACTCACCAAAGAAGGGATACGAGTAGCTGAAGCGCTAGAATGTCACTCTAACATCGTTAGAGTCTGGAATGGAGATATCACCCTCTTCATCAAAATAACCCAGCCATTCTACTGGTGAGTGCTTTTGTAAAGACGTCCTATAATAAAATTTTGGGGATAAAAAAAATTATGACTTGATTAGATTACGCCCCAAAACCCTGCCATTCAACTAGTACTTAGCCAAAGGGAAAAAAATTACTAAAGCTAACAATTAATCGAAATAACAAGAACAACAAAATTATCACCAAGAATTACAAAACATTCTTAGACAACATAAATATGGTTGTGACTCGTGGGGAAACTACTAAAACAAATTTTCCCGGAAAATTATGATAATATTCTAATACAATATAAAATATATTTGCGTGAGAACTTCATACACAGAATATGCAGGAAAATTACACTAAACTAATCACAAAATCGCACATATCGATACTCCGATGTTCTTATACCTGACACTAGACAAGATTATAACACGATCAAACATTCGTTTTCACGACGATTCAAAATTCGCACATCTTTCTAACTCGAAAAGTAACATTAAAGCATCAACCGAAAGAAAATAAAAGAGAAGGTAAAACCGAAACGGAAGTAGCTGATCGACTTGGTAACTCACTGAGTCGGAGGGCGATGAGGATCGGAGGCTAAGGCAGAGAGAGACACGTCTTGCTGTTGCTGATCGGTACTTTCTCTCTCCTCGGGAAGCGAAGCAAGGGTCGATGAATCCATGGCTTCAAAAAAAATCTCCGTTTGATTGTTCTGAGGACTGAGGAAGGAAATGACAGGCCAAAAAATCCTGCTTCTCTTCAGGCGATCGATTCCCGGCCAAGTTTGGCCACCTGGAAAATCTTAAATATTGCCTAATAGACGAAAATGCCCCTCTATAGGATGGGCCCTGAAATATGTCCAGCCCAAAGGCCCTTAGGCCCAAAGGAGGTTCACGTGGACGATTTCATGATTATGGTGTTTTTTTTTTATTGTGCTCTATCAATATTTGATATTTCTTTTTTTTTTTTCCTTTCTTTTTCCTGCTGTAATACTGTTTATGTTTTTAAGGAATGCCATAAATTTTATAAAAAGATAAATTCTAAGATGGGTTGGATTAGTATAGTGTTATTAGTGGATATTTTTAAACTGTTTAGATTTCAGTCTGATTCCTCCATATGACATAAGTATACCATTTGATTATGATTTAATCTAACTTCATAAACTGCACTATTTGGTAGATTTGATCTTGATAAGTGCTTCATTATATATATAAATATATATACACACACATATGTATGCATGTATATATATAGGATTAAATGACTCGAGGGATGCGTCTACAGCGTTATGACAACTAAGATCTAGCATTTTCAAAAGAGTGAGCAATTTTACTTTTTGCTCAAAATTGCTCAAGGAGTTGACTTCTGACAATTCAACTAGACAATGGGATAAATTCAAGCAGAATACCATGTATGATGCTGAGAAGCATAACTACTTCGTTTGAAAATTGAAAGCTTAGACTATCCAAATTCCAAAGCCTATTCCATTAACAGATGAATTAGCTTAGCCCCTCGTTATCCATTTGCTGTAATCTGTATCATTTTTACAGTCTGGTCCTATAGAAGAGCCGTTTGGATTTTTTATTGTCTCAGTGTTTTCATAAAAAGAAACACAAAATATAAACTACTGTTACGTCATCAAATATCACTTGCTAGTTTTGTTGTGTTTTTTTTTTTTAAGTTCTGCCCCTATTCTTTACACGGCTGCTAAACATATGTCCTAAATCCCCCAGTTCTTTATACGGCTGCTAAACATATGCCCTCAGTCCCAAGAAATTACCCACGAAGAAAAATGAAACTTGGAACCCACTAAATTAAAAGAAACGCAATCTACAAATGATAAAAACCATTGGAAAATTGAAGAATATGGGCCCGTTTGTTTCGAGAACTCTTTGAATTTTTTAGACTTAAATTTAGATTTGAGTATTAAGAATTTTTTAGATACATGTTTGTTTCTCCTAAAATTTGAATCCTTTGAGTATCAAGAATCCAAATTTTTAGAGTTCTGACTTCCTCCTAAACTTTTGATACTTGGATATCTCTGTTACAGTAATTCTCTCTCATATATTTGTGAAAAAAAATCATAGCTTCTTTATTTGTTATTCAATTGAGATGATTTTTTTTTCATTATGTTCCTAATAAAGAGAGAAATAAATTAAGATCCATATTGCATATTTTTTAAAATCATTAACATTAAAATTTTATCAGATTTGTAAATAAATCAAAAACTATTTTCACTACCTCTTCAAACACAAATTCTAATTTCATTCCATACTCAGATTCAAACTTAAATGCACATCCAAACGTCAATTCGGATAACAATTCAAATTACTAACTCAAATCCTAATTCAAATCACATTAATTCTAATCAATCACCAATTTGAATCCCTTTACCCAACGGACCCTAAAAACTTGAATTCTTTATACTCAAATGATTTAGATTTTGGGAGAAACAAACGCATATCCTAAGGATTTTTTATACTCGAATCTAAATTTGAATCCATTGAGTTCAAATAATGCATGAAACAAACATACCATAAAAAAACTATCGGAAGCGTGGTGGGAACCGTTGGTTAGAACCACTTCTACTGCAACATGTGAGAGCTTTACACTGTAGCGATTTTTTTTATTATTACTGTAGCATGTGAGAACTTTACACTATTTATAACTAAAAAAACTAGCCTTTAAAATTAAATTATGTTTATTTACCTTGTTTTTAACTTATACACTAGGGTTTTTTCAAATGTAATTGTTAATTTTTATGATTATTAAAACTTGTCGTCTTAAAGATCTGGTCATTAGTCACGTAATTACCTATAACTAACAAAAATGGTCATAAAAAATATAATTTTAAAAAAGTTTTCTATAGCTTGGATTGTAATTCGTTTTTTCCTCGCCTGGTAGTTTTTTTTATTCCTACTTTCTTTTTTACTCTTTTAGGATACGTATATTAGTATATGTATTATTCTAATGTATTCATTCATTTTAATCTCAAAAACTTCATGTTGTTTCTTCCTCCCTTTTGACAAGCAAGCAGGTCGTCTTTTGTCGATTTTAAATTTGATCGTTGCCCACTTCTCTGATTAAACAACGATTGTTTTAATCGTTATTGCAAATATTGAGTGCAAAGCTCATTAATAAAAAAAAAACCTCAATACGTGAGAATTAAAGATGAAATTCAAATTAAAAATAATATTATTCATTAATAGTGAGTCTTTAGTATTGTCTTCGCGAATTCTAACATTAGTTCTATAAAAGGAAATTCAATCTCTCTATTCTTTATAAACGGCCATACATGTTCTCCACCCATGAAAATATGATGTAAGAACCTAGTTGAACTTAAGAGGCGGCCCATGTAGCTTGAGCCCCGAGGTAATGCCCGAGCCTATCCGTTGAGTTCGCCAATGAATTTACAAGAGACTCTTCAAAATAAGGTCTTAAACAAATAGAGCTTGGGGTAGATACTTGAATCTGGTCTTGGATAATATTTAAAAAAATTGATTCCATCTCTCCCATCAGCTGCAATTTTTAGAATGAATGGTTGTGTCACTCCTGCATTAATTGATATTAATGCATGTGCACATCTATTGGGTGCACCCAAGAATTCGTAAGTGACTTCTTAAAGGGCCCAAATGACTTGAGCTTGAGTTGGATATTCGAGTTTGGTCCTACGTAATATTTAAAGAATTTGACTACTCCTCTCCCATCAATTGTAACTTTTAAGGGAAATGGTTGCGCTACTCATTGTCAAAAGGACTAAAATGAAACAAAAAAATTGATAGATTATTATCTAGTATGGGGGTGTTTTAGAACTTATGGACTAAAGTAGAATTAAAAATGGAATTTGAGAATTATTTATTATTTTTAGGAGATCATTTTTCCAATAACATGTTGCGTTTTAACAAAATATTTTATTTTTGAGATATCATTTTTCCAATAACATGTTGTGTTTTAACAAAATATTTTATTTTTGGGATATTTTCATGAATGGTTTTTAAGAATATGCACTTGTCTAACTCTGATTTTTGACAATTACCTTAAAGCTACCATTAATTTTGTAAGACGCAAAATGTTTTGATCCTATGTTATTTAAGCATCTTTTTCAAATAAAAATGTCACGAAGATGGTCTGTGAGGGGCTTAATAAGGACTAAAAATATAAATTAAAAAAAAACCCAACATGGGATGGATGACCCAATCTAGTTTTTCATGTCTTGTGTTTTTTCTTTTTAGTTTTTGTTAATATAAATATGCTTGTCTTTTCTTTTCCTCCATTTTATCTCTCTTAAAACCCTAATGCGTGGATGCTTCACAAAAAAAAAAAAAGAGAAGCCTTTATGCTGTCATTGGGTTAGACTTTGTCCGAAACTAGATAACTTATCAAAGATGCCAAAGTTGTATAGTTCATAAACCTCGGATTAAATGTTGATTTTAATTAAGGCAATGCATATCCTTAAAATCTAGTAGGGTGAATAACCTTATATTATTTGGAAAATGAAACTTATTGTGTTCCGTTGTTTCCATCACAAAATTTAAATTGCTACAGTATAAATTCAAACTTATTTCCGAAACGAGCTAGAAAGTATTTAGGATTTAAGAATTAAGTTGAAACTTAAACATTATAGTATATAAGAGCTGTATACTATAGCAGTTGAAAATTTAATGTTGCAACTTGGTTCCCAAACACTCTCCTATCAAGTTACAAAAAATTAACCTTTATTTAAAAAAATCTATTAATTTCTAACAATGACTAATGTCTTTTTTTCCCCCTAAAAAGACTATATCTTTGTTTGGTATTCTTAGTTTAAAGAAAAAATTTTGGTTGTTGCAGCATAAAGCTTTCACATACTACAGTATCAAGCTCTCACATACCACAGTATTTTTAACTAAGTAGTTATAACCAATGCTTCCAAACACCTTATATGTCCTTTTTTTTTTCACTTACAAAATAGTTTTTTTCTTATTGTTTTTATTTTTGAATGTTATAAATATTATTTTTAAGAAAAAATGTAACAATAACCCTTTTCCCTTTTCGGATAGAATAAAAATAAGCCTTTTCCATGTTTTTTTAAACGAAAAAAATTGTAGCGTTTAACTAGGTTATTTAAAAGAAAAAAAGAAAAAAGAGAGAAAACTTGTAATTCTACAGACTTGCTTGGGTTGCAAGTGTTAATTGGCGGACTTAGAATGCCCCCCCAACGGTAGGATCCTCTTAGTATCTGACCGTTGCAGATTACGGACGGTTAGGATCTATTTAAGGTCACCGCCAAGCCAGCTTATAAAAGATCCACACAGAACCGCCCTTTTTCTTTCATCGTTTTTTTCCTTTTTCCATCTCTCTTCTCGTTTCTTTCCTTTTCTCTCTCTCTAGATTTTCTTAGGGTTAATTTTCTCTCTCTGAGAGAATAACGGGTTTCTAGGGTTTGAATCTTGAAAAGCAAGTTCAATTTCGTGCATTTCTTGAGGATTTCATCTCTACGAAGGAAAATTTCTTCGCCTCTTCTCCAATCCGATGACGCCCCTCTCTTTCTCTCCCTCACAATATGGCAAAATTGTAAGCCTGGTATTGATTTTTTTGTTTTTCAATCTTAATTTGATGCTATTTTTCTTTTCCATGTATAGTTGATTGGGGTTAGTTTTGCATCTTCTTGTCTCATGGTTTTCTTACGCATGCATATTCGACTTGCAACTCTAATATTCTTGCAATCACAGTTTGTTTCTTGTAACTCTAATATTCGACTTGTAGCATGATTTTGTTTTTGTTTTCTTTTTTTTGGTTTTTATGGTCTAGTTTTTAATTTTCAATGTATGAGCATGATTTTTTTTTTTACTTTTCCCCCCTAACTGTTAGTTCTTTTCCTTTTTATGGTCTGGTTTTTTAATTTTCAAAAATTCATGAGCATGTTTTTGTTTTGTTTCGTCTTTTTGTTTTTGTTTTTTTTTTTTTTTTTATTTTCCCCCTAACTGTTAGTTTCTTTTTCTTTCTATGGGCTAGGTTTTAATTTCCAATGTATAAGCATGATTTTGTTTTTTTCCCTTAACTGTTAAAACGTCTCTTTTTCAGGAATGGTTGGTCATTGCCCTATTTTGTATATCTGAGAGGCATTTGTTGGAGTTAGACCAACAAATGTAAGAATAAACAGAGAAGGAAAAAAAAAGAAGAAAAGAAAGAAGTGAAAAAAGGGGAAAAAAAGAATTTGTGAAAAAAGGGAAAAAGAGAAATGCGAAAGAAAAAAAAAAATAAACAGAGAAAAATTTAATAGAAAGCAAAAAAAAAAAAAAGGATAACCAAGATAAGAGAGCATTGAAGAAAAGAGAGGGGTTAAAGAGAAGAAAGAATGCATGCATGTGGACTTTAATTTTATGGGAACATCAGAAAAAAGAAAGGACTTTTTCACTTTTGGTAAGTTGTATTTTATTTATGTTTTTAAAAGTTTTGTTCTAGTTATGTATATCTGTTTATACAGTTCATCTGACTTAATCTTATGTTGTGTAAAGAGATTCTTTAATTTATAGAGTAAGCAAAAAAGGGAGAAAAAGGAAAAAAGAATGTGTTCCTTTTCAATTTGGACATTTGTATTCTATTTGTTTTCGGAAAGTTTTGTTGTCATTATTTATTTGTTTATTTATGTTATCTCCAATAACGATAACCTAACTTCATCTTATGCCATGATTTCTTATAGGCAAAAGGAGAATGTGTTTCTTATATAGGCTCTAGATATGATAAATCAAACACCTGAGCTCATATTCGAAGAAATTGAGGAATACTATTGTAATCTCTTCTTGAAATCATCAAGGTAATTTTTACTTTCCAGTGAATAATCTTAAATTGTAGTTAAATTTATTGATTAATAGTGATTGTAAGTTCCTGAAAGAACTTCTATTTTTTCAGGAATATGATTCTCCTAGCATGCTTGCCCTTTTCCACAACCAACAAGATTCATGCTCATGCTTCCTCCTCTCTCTCTCTCCAACTTTGCTAAGAATGTAGTTCTGGTATGGCATTTTTCGTCTATTGTCTTCTATGAATGCGTTACAAGATGCATTTTGACTTATGTTTCATATTTTTGGTAATTTAGTGGCTAAGATATTTATTATTGTTGTTGTTGTTGTTGTTATTAATATTTATCTTAACTACTGAAATTCATATCCACTTTCATTTCTGGTGTTAGTCAGTTAGGCCCTGTACCTTTTTTATTTTGCAGTTTTGTTTTTAATGATCATGTGTTAATTATATTTTTATAACCGTTAGAAATGCGTATATTGTCTGTTAATGTGTACGTAAAAAAACAGAGGAACTGAGCAATACTACCGCAATGGACACTTTATTATTTGCGTTTTGTTTATACGGTGCTAACTGCAGGTATTTTTTTTTTCATTTCAAGTTTTAGATTTTGAGGTCATGGTTCTTGCCTTCTCTCTCTCTCTCTCTCTCTCTAAGCTTGAAAAGTGAATGTGGCTCATTCTTTTTGTGGGCCAATTAATGATAATTGGAAATCTAATTTGTTATTTCTTTGCAACCTTTGTATCAAGAAATTTCTGTTACAGTTTATTTTTGTACCTGACGGATCTAAGTACTTGTGGCGCTATTGCCCCTCCTTTTTCTATTTGTTTTTCACGGAGCAGTTAGGCTTTGCAACTTTTATGATTATTTACTGATTTTCTTTTGCTGACAGTATATATTTATATTCAGGAATGGCGTTGCAAACAAGTAGAGAGAGGAAAAAATAGATGAAGAACACTAATAAAAAAAACAAATGGGAGAATTAAGGGAGAAAGAAAAAAAGTTGAAAAAGCGACATGATGATATGGGGAGGGTGATGGAAAAAAAAAAGATAAAAGAAACATTTCAAACAAATGGAGTGGCAGATTAGGGAGCATAAAGGGGAAAGGAGAGGGGACAATAAGAAGAATAGGGGAAGGGAAGAATGAATATAGCGTCTTTTCAGTTTTGGTAAGTTTTGTTCTACTTAATTTTTTGGTTGTTCTTTCTTTCTATTTTGAGACCATCTTATCTGACTTGATATCTTAATCTTGTAGGTACAAAGAGCATTAAATATATATGCTTTTGGTTCCTGAGCTTACATCTGGAATACATGTGTAAAAATACGTGTAAAAATACCATGATATTCACCCAGAATGTAGCATCTTTACAGTTTTTGTAAGTTTTGTTCTATTTAATTTTTTAGTCGTTCTTTCTTTCTATTATGAGACCATCTTATCTAACTTGGTACCTCAATCTTGTAGGTACAAGGAGCATTAAATATATATGCTTTAGTTTCCTGAGCTTGCATCTGGAATACGTGTAAAAACACCATGATATTCACCCGATTCTCTGACTGCTCTCTTGCAGAGCTAGTTTGGGAAGGTACATAGTTTTCTTGTTTGTGTTGGTCTCCTCTCCTCCCTATGCATTGTGGTGAATTATTTCATGCTATCTTCTACACATGAAACACGATTTCCTTGTATCTTGAATTGGTTCTGTATGAAGAGTAGTTTCTACAATAGCTTGATTTTAATTGCATATTCTGAAATTTATAGGGGGAACTACCTTGTGATTTATTGCTGCTCCAAGATACACAGTCGAATAACTTTCCAGTTTACAGCTCATTTGGAGTCCTGCTCCAGAGCCTTGTTTGTTATGCATATGTTTCATAAGATTTGGCTTGGATAGTAGATTTAGTTTTTATTTTTAACTACTACTACTCTCTAAAACTGGTCTTATGTATGAAGTTTTATGATCTAGTCTTTGTAGTTGCACATTGCCTCCCACTTTCTCTTTGAATCCTGAAAATCATATTCATCTATTTTTTTTAAGGTATTTCTTATTTATTTATTTTTTGTAATATCTTTCAAAACTGATCTGGTGTTATTATTGTATTTTTCGCACTTTTATTTGTTGGGTTATTGTCCCTTAATTTCTTTCCCTCTCATTGTGCATCTCTTGTTTTAAATTTCTGCTCTAACATTTAGAATGTCTTTTATTTCAGGAATACACAATGTCTTATTTTATATCAATTTTCCCAATGAGAGCCCAACAATTAAGCAAATAAAAAAAAGAGTGTTGAAAAGAAAGAGAAAAAAAAAGGAAAAAAAAAAAGAAACAATGAATAAATGGAAAAAAAGTGGAATGAGTGAAAAAAAAAAGAAAATAGAAAATTCGAGAAAACAAAGAGAAGGTTAAAAAAAGAAAAAAGAAGGACATCAAGAAGTTTCCGAGCTTGGAAAGGGCATGATATGCGCTGGATGACTCCAATATTGATTGGTAACCCACCCGCTTTCTTATTCTTGCTTGCGCACTAGGTTCTTTTGATTTTTTGTTATAACTATTGAACATTGTACCTGCTTCTTTGTTGTTGATATCTTTATTGTTCTTATGCATCTCATTTGATTTTTTTTTTTTTAAACATTTTGCAGGGGTTGTCTGGGCAGTAAACTGGTGCTACTCATGTTGTGACTTCTACTATTATCCAATGGAGTTGCTGCAACCTGCACTTGTAGAAGCGTATTCAAATTTAATAGGTATATTTGAGTTTCATAGCTGCTGCCTGTTTACATTGCAACTTTCTTCTCTTTTTCTCAGTGTTCACTTATAACAATTATTATTATTATTATTATTATTATTATTTTGACATGGTTTGGACTTTGGAAATGTTTTCTTATACTATTGACTGAACCAGGCTATTGGAAAAAATATGGTGACTTGACTAGGGAAAAGAGGACTAAGCATATTTTCTTGGGAATTTGGACTTATGAAAGTGTGACTGTGGTTAAGGTGAGCTTTATATAAAATGACTTTTCTTTATTGTTTTCTATTATGACTTGTGTTACTGATACATTGTCTCTTATTGTAGTCATCAAATTTATTTTAGGGATGGCTTTTTTGTGTAATTGCAAACTTTCGGGTGAGTACTTCATGTATTATGGGAACTTAGAGCAAAACTGAAAGATGGTCGTTACTCATTGGCAGGTGTCTGTCCAGGTTTGTTGTTCATATTGCATTGCTGTTTCTTTTTTAATTTCTTTTTAATTTGAAAAGTAAATGTAAAAACTTTTTTAAGGACCAACTTCAAGAATTTATAAGTCTAATTTATTATTTCTCTTAAGTTTTTTTGCATGAAATTTCTTTGAAGAGATTTCATATTTGACAGATTAAACGGTAGGTCCTTTTTTGGATGTTTTCTTCATGGTTTGGTTTTTCTTTGCAGTTCCAACTTCAAGAATTTATAAGTCTAACTTATTATTTCAAAAAAGTTTTGTTGCAGGAAATTTCTTTGAAGTTAGATTTCATATTTGACGGATTAAACGGTAGGTCCTATTTTTGGATGTTTTCTTCATGGTTTGGTTTTTCTTTGCAGTTTTTCATGATTATTTATTGTTTTTTATCTTCTAACTGTTTAAGAATACTTATGTTTTCAGGAATGACACCTTAATAAGTATTTGATGCATAGGAGATACAAGGGGGCCAGAAAAAAAAAGTTACATGGAAAAAGAAAAAAAAAAGAAAGGAGAATGAAATGATAAAGGGAGAACGAAAAAAAAAAAGTGAGAAGAGAGATGAGGGGAGCAAAGAGGGAGAGACAAAAAAAAAAGAAAATGAAAAAGAAAAAAAAAGGAGGATGAAATGATGAAGGGGGAAAGAAAAAAAAAAAAAGTGATTAGAGAGATGAGGGGTGCAAAGAGGGAGAGATGAAAAAAATGAAGTTGAAAAAGAAATAGAAAAAGAATGAGAGAATAAAGAAAGAAAAGAAAAAAAGGAAAGAGAGGAAAGGAAGAGCATTTGAGTGCATAAGAAAAAAACGCAGGGAAAAGAGAGAATGAGTCTGACTTCACCTTTAAATTTTGGTAAGTTTTCTTCGAATTAAGTGTGTTACAGTTATTTATTCCTATTATGCGGAAACTATGATTATCTAACTTCATATTTTTATGATGTAGGTAAAAGGAGAATTAAATTTTTCTATGCTTCAGTTATCATAGAGTGTCTGAGCTTGCATTCAGAATAAACAGGCAAATGATCTGATCTGATCTGCCAGCTGTGTTCTTGCAGAGCTAATGCTTCATCAGGTATATGCAGTTTCCTCATTTGCCCTGGCCTCTTTCAGTGCATGTATATCCTCTCGTTTGTAATCATGTTATTTTCTCATTATGCATACACTTAATTCTAGACTTGAATTGTTATGTGTACTCGATTACTTTATTGTATTATTTGTTCTAAATTTATCAGGGGGAGTTGCACTTTGATTTGTTGCTGCTCCAAACTCATGGTCGAATTTCAAGCCTGTTTTCTTCGTTTCGGAATCCTTGTCCAAAACTTAACTTGGTATGCATACGTTTCTCAATATTTGGTTTGAAGAGTTTTAAGATTCAGTTTTCAGTTCTTACTGTTTGCTCCTTTTGAAAACTTATCTTATTTTTGTACGACCTCTTTACTCTGCTACGCCCATCTAATGTCTGTGTTCTTATCTGATTAGACCTAGTAATTTGTTTATGTAGATTTTTACATTTTATTGGATTGGCTGAAAACATTTGTTAAATCTCTCTTGTTTTGTACAGCTATTTTTTCTGCGCAACCACTCCCATGAAATGAGGCACAAAGAATAAGATGGAAAAGAACTTGGTTGTTGAGGTGATTGATTACTTTACTAATAACCAGTTATTAGGGTACAATACATAAATGATATTTCATGTCTCATTGGGTAAACATTTGTACATGCATGTGTGCATATATATTTATTTCTGAGTTATTTAGTTTTGCGTTGCAGCTTCATTTTCAAGTTGAGCAGGATCAGGGGATGTATTCCATTAAAATGGAAGCATTGATGGATCTCTTTGACTAATTTGAAGACGACTCAATGTTTAGTCAGCTAAGGTAATTTTGTCCGATACTAAAAGTAAATCATTGCTAACCCACCTGCTTTCTTGTTCTTGCTCACTGGGTTCTTTTGATTTTTTGCTATAATTGTTGCACATTGTGCCTGCTTCTTTGTTGTTGATATCTTTATCGTTCTTATGCATCTCATTTGATTTTTATTTTGAACCTTCTTGCAGGGATTTTCTGGGCAGTAAACTGGTGCTACTCATGTGGTGACTTCTCCTGTATTAAAACGGAGTTGCTGCAACCTGCACTTGTAGAAGTGTTTGCTATTCAAAATTAATAGGTACATCTGAGTTTCATATCTGCTGGCTGTTTACATTGTGACTCCCTGTTTGTTAGTGTTCACTTATAACAACTTTTTTTTTTTTGACATGGTTGGATATGTTTTCTTATACTATGGACTGCACCAGGCTATTGGAAAAACATGCTGGTTTTAACTAGGGAAAAGAGAACTAGCATATTTTCTTGGGAGTTTGGACTTGTGAAAGTGTGATTGTGGTTAAGGTAAGCTTTATATAAAACGACTGTTCTTTATTGTTTTGTATTTTGACGTATGTTGTATGCTTTAACAGATGACTGATTACCTTGTCTCTTCTTGTAGTCATCAAATTGTTTTAGGGATGGTTTTTTTGTGTAAGTTCTAAGTTTCGGGTGTTTCCTTCATGTATTGTGGGAACTTATGGCTCAACTGAAAGATAGTCGTTACTCATTGGGAGAGATCTGTCCAGGTTTGTTGTTCATATTGCATTGCTTTTTTCTTTGTTTGAAAAGTAAATGTATCATAAACTTTTTCAAGGATCAACTTCAAGAATTTATATCCCTCAGGAAATAAAAAACTTCAAGAATTTATAAATCTAATTTATTGTTTCTTTTAACTTTTGTTGCAGGAAATTTCTTTAAAGTTAGCTTTCATACTTGACAGATCAAACGGTAGGTCCTGTTTTTGGATGTTTTTCTTCATGGTTTGGTTTTTCTTTGCAGTTTTTATGATTATTTATTATTTTTTTCCCCTCTAACTGTTAAGAGTGCATCTGTTTTCAGGAATGACCCCTCTAATAAGTATAGAGGGATAGGAGATATAAGGGGATTAAAAAGAAGTTGGATGGAAAGAGAAAAAAAGAAAGGAGAATGAAACAATAAAGGGAGAAAAAAATTATATTAAAAGGAGAAGAGAGATGAGGGGACCAGAGAGGGAGAGATGAAAAAAAAAAAGAAGATAAAAAGAAAAAAAAAGTGGATGAAATGATTAAGGGGAGAAGAGAAAAATTTAAATAAATATCAAAAGTGATTGGATGAAGAGAGATGAGGGGACCAGAGAGGGAGAGATGAAAAAAAAAAAGAAGATAAAAAGAAAAAAAAAGTGGATGAAATGATTAAGGGGAGAAGAGAAAAATTTAAATAAATATCAAAAGTGATTGGAGAGATGAGGGATGCAAAGAGGGAAAGGTGAAAAAAATGAAGTTGAAAAAGTAAAAGAAAAAGAATGAGAGAATAAAGAAAGAAAAGAAAAAAAAAATAAAAGAAAAGAGGGAAGGGAGAGCATTTGGGGGCATAAGAGAAAAATCTAGAAGTACATATGTTTTCAGGAATGACCCCTCTAATGAGTATAAAGGGATAGGAGATATAAGGGGATTAAAAAGAAGTTGGATGGAAAGAGAAAAGAAGAAAGGAGAACGAAACAATAAAGGGAGAAAAAAAATATAATAAAAGGAGAAGAGAGATGAGGGGAGCAGAGAGGGAGAGATGAAAAAAAAAAAAAGAAGATAAAAAGAAAAAAAAAGTGGATGAAATGATTAAGGGGTGGAGAGAAAATAAAAAAAAAAAAATCGAAAGTGATTGGAAAGATGAGGGGTGCAAAGAGGGAAAGACAAAAAAAAAATGAAGTTTAAAAAGTAAAAGAAAAAGAATGAGAGAATAAAGGGGGAAAAAAAGAAAAAAAAAAGGAAAGAGAGGGAAGGGAGAGCATTTGGGGCCATAAGAAAAAAATCTAGAAGTACAAATGTTTTCAGTAATGACCCCTCTAATAAGTATATAGGAGATATAAGGGGATTAAAAAGAAGTTGGATGGAGAGAGAAAAAAAAAAGGAGAATGAAACAATAAAGGGAGAAACAAAAATATATTAAAAGGAGAAGAGAGATGAGGGGAGCAGAGAGGGAGAGATGAAAAAAAAAATGAAGATGAAAAAAAAAGTGGATGACATGATAAAGGGGAGAAGAGAAAAATTTTAAAAAATATCAAAAGTGATTGGAAAGATGAGGGGTGCAAAGAGGGAAAGATGAAAAAAATGAAGTTGAAAAAGTAAAAGAAAAGAATGAGAGAATAACGAAAGAAAAGGAAAACAATAAAAAAGAAAAGAGAGGGACGGGAGAGCATTCGGGGGCATAAGAAAAAAATCTAGAAGTACATATGTTTTCAGGAATGACCCCTCTAATAAGTATAGAGGGATAGGAGATATGAGGGGATTAAAAAGAAGTTGGATGGAAAGAGAAAAAAAGAAAGGAGAATGAAACAATAAAGGGAGAAAAAAAATATATTAAAAGGAGAAGAGATATAAGGGGAGCACAGAGGGAGGGATGAAAAAAAAATGAAGATAAAAAGAAAAAAAAATGGATGAAATGATTAAGGGGAGGAGAGAAAAATTTTAAAAAAAATATCAAAAGTGATTGGAGAGATGAGGGGTGCAAAGAGGGAAAGGCGAAAAAAAAAATGAAGTTGAAAAAGGAAAAGAAAAAGAATGAGAGAATAAAGGAAAAAAAAAAAGAAAAAAAAGGAAAGAGACGGAAGGGAGAGCATTTGGGGCATAAGAAAAAAATCTAGTAGGGAAAGGGAGAATGAGTCTGACTTCACCTTTTAAGTTTGGTAAGTTTTTTTCAAATTAGGTGTTACAGTTATTTATTTCTATTATGTGGAAACTATGATTATCTAACTTCATATCTTTATGATGTAGGTAAAAGGAGAATTAAATTTATTTATTTCTATTTTGTGGAAATTATAAATATCTAACTTCATAACTTTATGATGTAGGTAAAAGCAGAGTTAGATTTGTCTATGCTTCAGGTATTATTGAGTTCCCGAGCTTGCATTCAGAATAAACAGGTAACTGATCTGATCTGCTGGCTGTGTTCTTGCAGAGCTAATGCTTCATCAGGCATATGCAGTTTCCTCATTTGCCTAGGCCTCTTTTGCTGTGTGTATATCATCTCGTTTATAATCATGTTATTTTCACATTAGGCGTACACTTAATTCCAGACAAGATTTGCTGTTGTGTACTCGATTACTTGCATGACAAGTAACCCTCTAACCACTTGATTGTAATTGTTTATTCTAAATTTATCAGGTGGAGTTGCACCTTGATTTGTTACTGCTCCAAACTCACAGTCGAATAGCAAGCCTGTTTACCACTCGGTTGGGAATCCTGATCCAAAACTTTACTTGGTATGCATACGTTTCTCAAGATTTGGTTTGAAAAGTTTTAAGATTCAGTTTTCAGTTCTCACTGGTTGCTCCTTTTGAAAACTTATCTTATTTTTGATGTCTAAAACTTAAAGGTTCTTGTATGACCTCTTTACTCTGCTACGCGCATCTAATGGCTGTGTGCTTTATCTGATTAGACCTAGTAATTTGTTTATGTAGATTTTTACATTCCAACAGATTGGATGAAAGCATTTGTTAAATCTCTCTTGTTGTTTTGTACAGCTATTTTTTCTGCACAACAAGAGACCGTAAATGAAACGAGGCACAAAAAGAAAAATGGAAAAGAACTCAGATGTTGAGGTGAAGGATTACTTTTCCAGTTACCAGTTATAGGTACAATACGTATATGATATTTCAGGTCTCATTGGGTTAACATTTGTACATACTACGTATGTATGTATATTTATATTTATATATTTCTGAGTTATTTAGTTTTGCATTGCAGCTTCATTTTCGAGTCGAGCAGGATCAGGGGATGTATTCTGTTAAAATGGAAGCATTGATGGATCTCTTTGATGAAATTGAAGATGGCTCAATGTTTAGTCAGCTAAGGTAATTTTGTCCGATAATAAAAGTAATTCATACTAAGCGCAATTCATATTGGACTATTTATTATAGACTGTGTTAATCCTCAATTATTGAATCCCTCTTTCCTTTTCTACTTATTATTCTTCGTTGGAGGGGAAACGTGTCTTTCTAGATACTGTACCATGGCAATTCTAACGTCATTAATGCTGACATAGAAAACAGAAGGTTGACTCTATTTGTAATAGATTTTCTTTAATTGGTGATATCATGATGCATGATTACAATTTCCTGTGTTTCCATTATGAATTATCTTAAATGATGAGAGATATTTGTGTCTTTTTTTAGGTCGTACTTTGTTTAACAAATTGGAG
This sequence comes from Artocarpus heterophyllus, assembly GCA_025403435.1. Taxonomy (NCBI): domain Eukaryota; kingdom Viridiplantae; phylum Streptophyta; class Magnoliopsida; order Rosales; family Moraceae; genus Artocarpus; species Artocarpus heterophyllus. The sequence goes on from CM046334.1 coordinate 15,257,447, forward strand.
CCTACATGGTCATTCTCTTTTTGAACATTTCGGAACTTATTTTGTGTAATTTTAAATGCAGAACAAGAACAAAGGAACACTTGGGTTATGTTGTTAGATGTAGCCCACGAATTATATTTGGTGTTTTGGATTTTCTTACCGTGCCCAATCATCCAAGTACAGCCCAATAAGAGCAAGAGAGAATTGATAATTTTATAAATGTTTGGTGAGTAACTGAGTTGTTCCAACTCCTGCTACTGAGTTTATTGTCCATGCCCATGTACCGGACGGATCTTGGTCTAATTTGTGGAGTTATTGCCCCTATCTATTTCATTTGCATGTAGCAGTTGCTGATTATTTTTATTATTGTGTACTGATTCCTTTTTCTAAGGACGGAGTATTTGTATTTTCAGGAATGGAGTAGCAAACAAGTTGAGAGAATGGAAAAAAAAAGGGGGAAAAAAAGAAATGGGAGAATAAATGGAGAAAGAAAAAAGACAAAAAAAAAATGAAAAAAGGTGACAGGATGTGAGGAAAAAAAAGAAATGGGAGAATAAATGGAGAAAGAAAAAAGACAAAAAAAAAATTAAAAAAGGTGACAGGATGTGAAGAGATAGAAAAAAAACTTAAAAAAAAGAGATAAGTTAAAGACGAAAGAAAAGGGAGAGACGGATCAGGGAGTATTAGGGGGGAAAAGAAAGAGAACAAAAGAAAGAATCTGGAAAACGGGGAAAACGGAAGAATGTATATACTTCATGTATTTAGTTTGGGTAAGTTGATTTCTAATTAAGTTTGTTGGCCCTTCTTTCTTTCTATTATGTTGGACGATGTTATCTGATTTTGTTTCTTAATCTTGTAGGTAAAGAACCATAAATATATCTATGCTTAGGAATTCAAGAGTACATGAGCTTAGATTTGGAATATTCATCTGGTTTCAAGAGTACATGAGCTTAGATTTGGAATATTCATCTGGTCTGCTGATTTCGTTCTTGAAGTTTGGCCAGGTACGTGGTATCATTGTCATGATCATATTATCTTCCACACAGAAAACGTGTATTCCTTTGTGCCTTCAATTGTTTAGTGCACTCATTTGCTTGTGTGAAAAGGGCGTTTCTAAAACCAATTGATTCTATAACTGCACAGTTTGAATTAACAGGGGAACTGCTATGTGATATATTGCTGCTCCAAGATACACAGTCGAAGAGCTTTTCAGTTTACCACTCATTTTGCAGTCCTCCTACAGAACTTTTTTTTTTTTTTTGGTATGCATATGTTTTTTAAGATTCAGTTTGGAAAATTTGAAACTTCAATTTCAGTTCTAACTACTACTTTCCTCTCAATCTCTCTTCCGTCCTGAAAATTGTACATTTTTTTAAAATTTGTTTGGCTTGAAATCCTTCAGAGATCTGGTGTTATTATTGCATTTTTTAACTCTTAACAAAAGAAAAAGAAAAAAAGGAGAATACAAATTAGAAAGGGAAAAGAAAAAATGAGTGAAAAAAAGAGAGAACAAAAACATAGGGAAAAAGAGAAAAAGCAAGGACACCGAGAAGTCATGAAGGCCTGGAACTCTATGGAAGTTCCCATTGAAAACATACAACATGAGAAACATTACTGATACAGGATGAATACACTATTCAGAGTTTGACCCACATGCTTCCTTGTTCTTGCTCACTAGGTTCCCAAATTGCCATTATGGTTATTGCACATTGGACCTGCTTCTTTGTTATTGATATGTTGTTAATTATATATCTCACTTTGCTTTTATCTGTAAACATTCTTGTGGGGATTGTTTAGGCAGTAAACTGGTGCTACTTTTATGTTGTGACTTCTCCTATACTCAAATGGAGTCGTTGCAACTGTCATGTGGGGAAGCATTTGCAAATATGTGATTCAAAATTAAAAGGTATATCTCAGTTTCATAGCGGCTGCTTGTTTATATTGCAACTTTTCCCTTCTTTTTCTTGTTGTTCACTTATAACAACTATTTTTTGACTTGGCTGAATATGTTTTCTTATACAGGCTGCACCAGACCTACTGGAAAGGTATGCTGGTTTAACCAGGGAATGGAGAAGTAAGCATGTATTGTCTTAGGAATTTGGACTTGTGACAATACGATTGTGGTTGAGGTAAGCTTTATATAATGACTTTTCCAATAAACAGAGGACTAATCATGCTTTAATTTGTATATGATCTTGCAGGGATCATCTTTACTCCATCTTTTTTATTAATGTTTTGCAGATAAAAAGATATAAGGAAAATATCTTATATATGCTTATGTTTGGAAGAACCGAGGAGTACTACCATAACAGACATTTTAGTCCTTATTGGCTTTTGGGAGCTATTCCTTGGGCAGGTAAGTGTTTCTTGAAGTCTTAGTTTTTGGATCCCTGATTATGATTATTTGTTGTTACTTTAATTTTGAAAAGTGAATGTTGCTGGATCTTTTTCAAGTGACTAACTATGATAGTTTAGAAAATTTGTTTTATATTTTTTATAAATTTTTGTAGCATGAAATTTCTTTGAAGTAAGTTTTTATACATTTTTTAAATCATGCAGTTCTGGTTTGCAATTATGATTATTCATTGATTTTCTTTTTCCAACTGTTAAAGTATGTATATTTTCAGGATTTACTGACAAATACGTATAGAGAGAGGGAAAAAAAAGAAGTTGAGCAGAAAAAAAAAAAAAAAAGAACTAAAGAATGAGTGGAGAAAGAACAAAAAAAAAGGAAAAGCAAAGGAGGAAGGAAAAAAAGAGAGAGGAGGGCAAGTGAGAGGAGGGCTTGGGAAGAAAAAGAACGAAAAAAAAAAAGAGATGGAGAGAGAGAGAGAGAGGAAAAGAAAGAGGGGAAAAAAGAACGTATATGACTTGACCTTTTGAATTTTGGTAAGCTTAGTTCTAATTAAGTATTTGTGGTGATTTCTTCTATTATCTGGAAACTGTAGTTATCTAACTTCATACTTCATGTTGTAGGTAAAAGGAGGACCAAATCTATCTGCTCTAGGTATTACAGAGTACTGGAGTTTTCGTTTTGAACAAATGGGTTTATGGCTGCGGTTCGTAAAGCTAATTTCTTCTTTAGGTAGGCCTCTCCTCTTTAGCGTATCATCACCTTGTAATAATTCTATCTTTAGGTAGGCCTGTCCTCTTTAGTGTATCATCATCATGATATTGTAATAATTCTATCTTCCATGTAATGAATTTGTACACTGAAATTGCTTATATGCACTCAATTACTTGCATTTGTAGTATTTTTCAAGAACCACTTGATTGTAACTGCTTATTCTGAAATTGACAGGGCGAACTGCAGCTTGATTTGTTGCTGCTTCAATCTCACAGTTGAATACCTTGCTGGTTTATCACTTATTTTGTTGGACCCCTTACACAAAACCTTACATGGTACGTTTGAAAGTTTCTTAAAGTTTGGTTTGAAAAGTTTTTAGATTCCTTCTCTAACTTCTTGAATATCTGTTATCTCAGGTCACTCAATCTTTTATTTTCTGTCCACTGTTCTAATCGGTAGCCCAACCAAGTACCAAAAAGGAAAAAAAAAAAGAGAGAAAAAAATGAAAAAGAAAAAAAAAAGAAAGGAAAGAACGAAAGGACAAGGAAAAAAAGAAAAGGAGAGAGAGAGAGAGAGAGATGAAAAAGAAAAAACGAAAGGAAAGAACGAAAGGACAAGGAAAAAAGAAAAGAAAGTAATGAATAATTACTAGTCCACATCTCAAGTTAATGTCACAGACAAAAAGTGAGGAATGATGGTGGAAATGTCCCCGAGACTCTAATGTACTAAAGTTTCCATTGGAAAGGTACGGATATGTGACACATTTAAAAAAGAAGACAGTGAATGATTTAAATATTCTGTCAATAATTGTAATAGACTCACCTCGTTCCTCGTTTTTGCTTTCCAGCTTCCCTTGATATTTTGCTGTGAGTGAGTGATTTAATAGAGCTTGGAGGGTGTCCTTATGACAAAGATTCTAATCATGTGTATGCTTTCAAGGTGAGGCAATTTAAATAATAACACCTTTGTAGACTTCATTTTATTTTTTTCTCTACATCATTCACTTCTTTTTGTGTTTTAAGGATGAAAACTAGTTTTTGACATGGCTGGATATGTTTTTAGTTGTGTTTTTTTATGCTGCAGGAGACCATATTGATAAAGGAGGAGCAACTGCTTGGTATATACATGGAAAAGAGCATTAATATTGTCTTTGGATTCTGGACTTGTGAAATTAGGAGTGTGACGTGTGTGATATGTATGCTGCAGACAATTTATACATTTTTTTCTTTTTGTCAGTCAACTGTTTCTGACATTGATTTCTGTCTGTAACTGTCTTTGAAATGAACCTGGGTTTCATATTGTTGGAGCTTTCCGCTTGGGCTGGAATGCTGTTGTTCTCGTCAGCCATTGGGACAAATCTATCCAGGTTTGCACTTTTATCGCCTTTCTGTTACCTTCTTTTTATTTATTAATTTTTTTAAGTTTGAAATGTGTCTGAATCTTGTTTGGGGTATAGCATCGAGAATTTGGAAACCTAATTTATTATTTCTTTCTTGCTCTTGTAGCTGGAGATTTCACTTATGTTACTTTTTATATGATAGATCTTAGTTTTAGAGTTCTTGTTCCTTATTTATTTTTAATGGTTTAGTTTTGCTATCTTTATGATTGTTTATTGAATTTATTTTTCTGTCTGTCTGAATATATATTTTCAGGAATGGCCCAACATAAGGGGAGAAAGAAATAAAAAGGGAAGATGAAAAAGAAAAAAAATGAATGAAATAAAAGGCCAAAAAGGGGAGACAGAGGGGGGGTGGATGGTTTGGGGGTATTGAGGGGTGGATGATGTAAAAAAAGAAGGAAAGAATAAGGAGGGAAAAAAAGAGAGGAGAACTGGGAGACGGATTATTAGGGAGCATAAGAAAATGGGAGAATGAGTATGACTTCAATTTTGGTAAGTTTTGTTTTTAATTAAGAAATTTGGGGTAATTTCTTTATATTATGTGGAAACCAAGGTTATCTAAGTTAACATCTTTCTGTTGTAGGTAAAATGGTAAATGAAGAAACAAATCTGTCTATGAGGGAAAAGGAGGGAAAAAGAGAGGGAGAAGTTGGGGGGGGGTTTGGGGTGGATGATGTAAAAAAGGAAGGAAAGAATAAGAAGGGAAAAAAAGGGGGGAGAAGCGGGAGAGGATTAGGAGGGAGCATAAAGGGGGTGGGGGGTGGATGATGTAAAAAAAGAAGGAAAGAATAAGAAGGGAAAAAAAGAGAGGAGAAGTGGTAGACGGATTATTAGGGAGCATAAGAAAATGGGAGAATGAGTATGACTTCAATTTTGGTAAGTTTTGCGTTCTAATTAAGGAATGTCTTTCTATAATATGGAAACCATGGTTATCTAATTTAACATCTTTCTGTTGTAGGTAAAATGGTAAATGAAGAATCAAATCTGTCTTAACCTAAGCTTAGGAAACAGCCAGATTTCTTGTTGGATAGGTATGTTACATGGAGTTTTTATTGATTACAGTCTGTGAACTCATTATTTCATGATGGACTCTACTGCTGCTGCTGCTTCTTCTTCTTCATTGTTTTTTCTCTTTTTTTTTTTAAATTAAAAAAAAAATCTCATAGTGTAATTTCCCTTGGAATTCTTGATTATTTATTAATTTTCTTTTTCCAACTGTGAGATTATAAACTCTTCCAGAAATGGCCAACAACTAACTAGAGAGGGAAGGAGGGTGGTTGTTGGGAAATGAAAAAGGAAGGAAAAGCAGACAGATTACAGGGAGATAGTAAAAAATTAGCAAAACAAGAAAAGGGAGGGGAAAATTGAATAGAATAAATGGAGGAAGGAGGGAGCAGGTCCGCAGGAATAAAAGGAGGAGGGAGGGTGAGGGAGAGACTAAAAATGAATGCTTAAGTTGAAAAATAAAAGATGCAAGAAAAAAAAGAATAAAGGAAAGGGAAAGGAATAGAAGAAGAGTAAAAAAAGGAAGATGGATAAGGGAGCATGAGAAAAATAATTAAGTTGGTTAGTTCTGGTATTTTTTTTAAATAATTAAGTTGGTCTAATTATTTGTCTGCTATTCCAATTATCTGACTCTCCTCTTGTATTCTATTTTTTTATAGCTAAAAGTAGATCGGAAAGATATTGCAATAGCAGATAAAGATATCGCATTCAATGCTTGAAATCTGTATCTTAAAGAGAGTGGAGCTTTCTAGCTTTTTTCATCAGGGTATCTCTCTGCATTTTAATAAATATTGAGAGGTAATAGTTAGTTCTTTCGATCACTAATGGTTGCTTGTTTCTATAAGGTTAATTATCTGCCAATTATATATTTTGCTTCACTGTAAATTAGATCATGTTCTTGTTAGAGTAGACCCTTGAACTCACCCATATTCTAAACTAAGATTTGTACATCTCCATTTGTTTCCATTTCTTTAGCAGTCTAAAACAAGTTTCATTTTTCTCCATGCAGGATACTCCTTTTATGGGACAAATTTCAGTCTGTTTGTTCTTCAGATGTTGAATCTTAGTCTATGTGGTTATACAGAATGCCACTTTCTCTCTCTCTCTCTCACATCGACCCTCTCACACCCTTTTTTTTCCACTCTTCTTGCAACACATGCATTGACCTTGATATTCTGTTGGTGGGTTCCTGTAGGTTATTCAAATGGTATCTATGATGGATCGATTAATTAGAAAATCTTGACCTACACTCAACTCCATATAAGGTGCTAGCGACTAGACATGCTGAAGTTTGCTAGAATTTATTCCACCCCATTCTTTGGCACAGGTATTAGGATCTAATATGCTCTATTTTTGGAAAGTTCTACACCTAACGAAAGGAGTATGCTACTATTAAACATGTGTCATATGTAAAATCAGATATTAAGTACAAGCTTCTTGGATTTAAGCTTATTTGGTTGTCCCTTTCTTCCAACACCTTTCAAGGGAACAAATTACTTGTACCATGAGCAATTTATGTCTGTAGCCTATTATAACTAAAAGTTAATAGTAACTTGAAGCCTTTAGCTATGAGGCCGCTATGTAGGTAATGATATTCTACCAACAAGCTTGTTCAAGGACGTGTATAGATAACATGTACCCTCAATTTGTAGTCGGGCATTTTATTTTTTCCTATATTGCTTAGATTTGTTCCTTTAATATTCAGATTCTCTTGGAGCATCATAAGCTATCTTCAGAAGTTTCCTTCAGATGAGCATGGGCCAGTTGGTATTACAGCAACCTGTCGTGAAACATTTCTAAAGAGCTGCCCTGGATACTCTGTTATCATGAATGGTAAAGGAACACCGATAAGGGAGCAGAAGAAAGAGAACAGAAAATTAGAGCAGATAAAGGGGAAAGGAAGATGATTTCACCTTTTAGTTTCGGTAAGTTTTGTTTTTGCTTTGTTTTATTTTTTTCTTTCAAGTTTTTGTAAGTGTTGGTCTGATTATTTGTTTGCTAATGCGATTATCTGACTTCCTCTTGTATTCTATTTTTTTTTTTTTTTTGGCCAGAAGAACATCCCGGTGATAGCTTGCTTGCCTTCAATTCTGCAAAATCTGTTGCTTCAAGAGAGTTGGCTTAACTAGCTTTTCATCAAGGTAATTCTCTACGTTTCTACAAATATCTTGAAATATTATTCTCAATCAATCAATATTGGTTGCTTGTTTCTATAAGATTAAGTAGTCTGATAATTATATCCTTTGCTTCTCTGTGAACCAAATTTAGCTACTGTACATGTTGGCAAAGAAGTTCCTCAGACTTGGGAGATTGCGAAAGTTCTTGTGGAAAGGTATGTTATTCAAAGTTTTTTCTAATATATCAGAAATGGCCTAAATGTAGGAAGAATAGGGTAAAGGGAATAAAGGACGGAGTCAGTTTAACTGTAGGAGTAAAAGGACAGAGGGGGAGGGAGAGAGAGTAAAAACGAAGTTAAATGCCAGAGAGTAAGAGAAAAGAAAAGAAACGGAAAAAAGAGTGAAAAAGGGAGATGGATAAGGGTCTGTAAGAAAAAGAAGACAAATAAGGGAGATTAAGGGGAAAGGAAGAATACTTATGATTTTACCTTTTTAGTTTTGGATTTTCTTTTTGATTGACTTTTTGTAATTGTTGTCCTAAATATCGTCGGCTATGTTCAGTTGTGATTATTGGGTTTCTATGTTCTAAATATCTGTCTGCTAAGTTCAATTGTGATAAAGAGTTTCGCAGACTGCTTTCTTCAGATTTAATTAGGGGTTGGGTCCCCTTTTTGTAGCCTTATATGGTTTTCTTTCTAGAGGAAATATCTCTTCCTCTTTTCTATGCACTTATTTTGGTCTGTTAATATATTCAGTTTCTTGTTTCAGAAAAAAAAAAAAAAGGTTGTGATTATCTGTCCATTAATATGTCTTGCATTCGCGCTTGATAACGTAGGGCACCAGCACGTGAATTATAGTTGGACTAAACAAGCGATGCTACAAAATTTGTTTCTTAAAGAGAGTTGAGCTAACTAGCTTTTTCATCAAGGTATTCTTTACGTTTCAGTAGATGTCGACAAATAATAGTTAGTTCTATCAATCAATAATGGTTGCTTATAAGATTAAATAGTTTGCCTCACTGGAAACCAAATGTAGTCATTGTTAGAATAGTAACTCGCCCATATTCTAAAATAACTCTGTTTGTATCTGATTCTTTGATGGTCTAAAAAATGTCTTTGTTTTTACCATGCAGTATACTCTTTTTAGGAGACAAATTTCAGTCTTTTTGTCCTTCAGATGTTGACAAATTTCTCTACACAGAATGCCTTTCTCTCTCTCTCTCTCTCTCTTACACACACACACACATGCATGTGCATGGCAATTGATTTGGTGTAATTATTGCCCCTCTCTCTCTCTCCCCCATTTGTTTAGTTCGCCTTATTTTTTTTATTTATTTTATTGTTCTCATGGTGTTGCAGGAGAGGGAGGGTGAGAGGGGGGGAGAGGGAGAGAGGTTGGGAGGTAGAATGATATTTGATGGAACTTGAGGGGTGAAAAGGGTGGGTTGTTAATAATCTCAATGTAGATGGAGTGAGAGAAGGATATTAAATGGAGTTTGAACGGATCTTCAGGTAACATTTCGGGCATATGCCTTCACAAACTAGTTTTAAAGGGCAATGGGATTATCTGTGGCATTTGTTGTTGCTCTAATTAGAAAATCTAATTTCCAGTTCTTTGTTCTTGATATTTTTATAGTTCTTATGCATCTTATTTGCTTTGATTTGCATACTTCTTGATAATCTAATCAATGCTACTCATCCATATACAAACTGGCAGAATTCCCTCTGCATCCCACTCCAAGCTGCCAACTCAGTGTAAACTTTACCTACATTATGCTTAAGGGTACCTATGTGATACAAATTGAAATTCAAACGTACCAAATTATATATTTTTGGTTACCAATAAGAATACACAAGGTGCCAATAAGATAAATTTCCCAAAAATATGTTAACAGCAAGCTGCTTTATTCTTCATGCATTGTGAAAGTAGTATTGGGCATTAAGCTTTATATAAGATGAAATTTCTCAATTATTTGGTATTTGGACTTGAGTTTTATACTCTAAGAGCTTACTGATCATGCAATCTCTCATTACAGCCGTTAAATTGTCTCGAAGATGGATTTTTCTTGGAATTGCAAAGCTCTTGTGTATTATTGGAACCTTCGGACTAGGCAAGAAAATCACTGGTGGTTTGTGAAGATCTACCTAGGTTTGTTGCTTATATTTTATTGTGTTTAGTTACTTATTATTTATCATTCGCATTATGTTTATTTACTTATTATTTATCATTTTTTTGAAAGCGAACGTGGCTAAATTATTTTCACGGATTAATATATAGACAAACAAAGAGATGGATTAAGCCTGTGAAGCATGTTGAATAGTGCCATTTGAACCAAGAGGCTTTGCTTTAAATCATGTGGGAAACAAACCGCTAGTGGTTTATAGCGGTTTGGGGAGATCTGTCCAGGTTTGCTGCTTATTTGCATTGTGTTTATTTACTTGTTTTTTTTTTTTTGTTTTTTGTTTTTTGTTTTGTTTTTTTGTTTTTTGTTTTTTGTTTTTTTATAATTCAGTTTTGAAAATGATCATGGCTAAATTATTTTCATGGATTAATATTTAGGCAAACGAATAGACAAAATGGATTAAGCTTGTGAAGCGTGTTCAAGAGTGTCATTGGAACCAAGAGGCTCAGCTTTAACTCGTGAGACAAATCTTTGGCTTCTCTTTCTACTGCATTTAAGCATTTAGAATTTGGTTCTTCGTGTGTAGGATTTTTTTTGGGTTCTCTAATTTCATGCCATCATTATGATAACATTTCACCTTAATTGAACCATTCTCATTTCATCTTCAAGGAAAGGTTCCCAACAGAATTCAAGTGACAGCTTACTTAGTGGTTGAAGGCCCTCATATGTCTCTGTCCCAGTCACAAGGCACTCCATCAGAGGTAAAGAAAAATTTTAAATCATATCTTCCATTTCTTGTCCTCCCTACTAAAAAAGGCCAAAAAGAAAGTAGTTCAACAATTTGATAGGTAACTGATGTGACTAGACCTATTCTTTTGGGTTTGATACACGTGAAGTTTATTGGCATTTGCTTTGTTGTATAGTCTAGTGCGTTCATGCATGTCTTGTATTAGTTTAGAATCATGTCTCCTTATTCAAGAACCACTTGATTGTAACTGCTTATTCTGAAATTGACAGGGGGAACTGCAGCTTGATTTGTTGCTGCTTCAATCTCACAGTTGAATACCTTGCTGGTTTATCACTTATTTTGTTGGACCCCTTACACAAAACCTTACATGGTACGTTTGAAAGTTTCTTAAAATTTGGTTTGAAAAGTTTTTAGATTCCTTCTCTAACTTCTTGAATATCTGTTATCTCAGGTCACTCAATCTTTTATTTTCTGTCCACTGTTCTAATCGGTAGCCCAACCAAGTACCAAAAGGGGGAAAAAAAAAGAGAAAAATATGAAAAAGAAAAAAAGAAAGAAAGGAAAGAACGAAAGGACAAGGAAAAAAAGAAAAGGAGGGAGAGAGAGAGAGAGATGAAAAAGAAAAAAAGAAAGGAAAGAACGAAAGGACAAGGAAAAAAGAAAAGAAAGTGATAAGTAATTACTAGTCCACATCTCAAGTTAATGTCACAGACAAAAAGTGAGGAATGATGGTGGAAATGTCCCCGAGACTCTAATGTACTAAAGTTTCCATTGGAAAGGTACGGATATGTGACACATTTAAAAAAGAAGACAGTGAATGATTTAAATATTCTGTCAATAATTGTAATAGACTCACCTCGTTCTTCATTTTTGCTTACCAGCTTCCCATGATATTTTGCTGTGAGTGAGTGATTTAATAGAGCTTGGAGGGTGTCCTTATGACAAAGATTCTAATTATGTGCATGCTTTCAAGGTGAGGCAATTTAAGAATTACACCTTTGTAGACTTCATTTTATTTTTTTCTCTACATCATTCACTTCTTTTTGTGTTTTAAGGATGAAAACTAGTTTTTGACATGGCAGGATATGTTTTTAGTTGTGTTTTCTTATGCTGCAGGAGACCATATTGATAAAGGAGGAGCAACTGCTTGGTATATCCATGGAAAAGAGCAATAATATTGTCTTCGGATTCTGGACTTGTGAAATTAGGAGTGTGACGTGTGTGATATGTATGCTGCAGACAATTTATACATTTTTTTCTTTTTGTCAGTCAATTGTTTCAGACATTGATTTCTGTCTGTAACTGTCTTTAAAATGGACCTGGGTTTCATATTGTTGGAGCTTTCCGCTTGGGCTGGAATGCTGTTGTTCTCGTCAGCCATTAGGACAAATCTATCCAGGTTTGCACTTTTATCGCCTTTCTGTTACCTTATTTTTATTTATTTATTTTTTTAAGTTTGAAATGTGTCTGAATCTTGTTTGGGGTATAGCATCGAGAATTTGGAAACCTAATTTATTATTTCTTTCTAGCTCTTGTAGCTGGAGATTTAACTTATGTTACTTTTTATATGATAGATCTTAGTTTTAGAGTTCTTGTTCCTTATTTATTTTTAATGGTTTAGTTTTGCTATCTTTATGATTGTTTATTGAATTTATTTTTCTGTCTGTCTGAATATATATTTTCAGGAATGGCCCAACATAAGGGGAGAAAGAAATAAAAAAGGAAGATGCAAAAAGAAAACAATGAATGAAATAAAAGGAAAAAAAGGGGAGACAGGGGGGTGGATGATGTAAAAAAAGAAGGAAATAATAAGGAGGGAAAAAAAGAGAGGAGAACTGGGAGACGGATTATTAGGGAGCATAAGAAAATGGGAGAATGAGTATGACTTCAATTTTTGTAAGTTTTGCGTTCTAATTAAGAATGTCTTTCTATAATATGAAAACCATGGTTATCTAATTTAAGATCTTTCTGTTGTCGGTAAAATGGTAAATGAAGAATCAAATCTGTCTATGCTATAGGAATTATAAAGTACCTAAGCTTAGGAAACAGCCAGATTTCTTGTTGGATAGGTATGTTACATGGAGTTTTTATTGATTATAGTCTGTGAACTCATTATTTCATGATGGACTCTGCTGCTGCTTCTTCTTCTTCGTTATCTTTTTTTTTCTTTTTTTTTTTTTGGAATTTTAAAAAAATCTCATAGTGTAATTTCCCTTGGAATTCTTGATTATTTATTAATTTTCTTTTTCCAGCTGTGAGATTATAACTCTTCCAGAATTGGCCAACAACTAACTAGAGAGGGAAGGAGGGTGGTTGTTGGGAAATGAAAAAGGAAGGAAAAACAGACAGATTATAGGGAGATAGTAGAAAATTAGCAAAACAAGAAAAGGGAGGGGAAAATTGAATAGAATAAATGGAGGAAGGAAGGAGCCGGTCCGCGGGAATAAAAAGAGGAGGAACGGTGAGAGAGAGACTAAAAATGAATACTTAAAGTTGAAAAAAAAAAGATGCAAGAAAAAAAAGAATAAAGGAAAGGGAAAGGAATAGAGGAAGAGTTAAAAAAGGAAGATGGATAAGGGAGCATGAGAAAAATAATTAAGTTGGTTAGTTCTGGTAATTTTTTTTAATAATGAAGTTGGTCTAATTATTGTCTGCTATTCCAATTATCTGACTCTCCTCTTGTCTTCTATTTTTTTTTAGCTAAAAGTAGATCCGAAAGATATTGCAATAGCAGATAAAGATATCGCATTCAATGCTTGAAATCTGTATCTTAAAGAGAGTGGAGCTACATAGCTTTTTTCATCAGGGTATCTCTCTGCATTTCAATAAATATTGAGAGGTAATAGTTAGTTCTTTCGATCAATAATGGTTGCTTGTTTCTATAAGGTTAATAATCTGCCAAATATATATTTTGCTTCACTGTAAATTAGATCATGTCCTTGTTAGAGTAGACCCTTGAACTCACCCATAGTCTAAACTAAGATTTGTACTTCTCCATTTGTTTCTATTTCTTTAGCAGTCTAAAACAAGTTTCATTTTTCTCCATGCAGGATACTCTTTTTATGGGACAAATTTCAGTCTGTTTGTTCTTCAGATGTTGAATCTTAGTCTATGTGGTTAAACAGAATGCCACTCTCTCTCTCTCTTACACCGACACTCCCACACCCTTTTTTTTCCATTCTTCTTGGAACACATGCATTGACCTTGATATTCTGTTTCCTGTAGGTTATTCAAATGGTATATCTGATGGATCGATTAATTAGAAAATCTTGACCTACACTCAACTCCATATAAGGTGCTAGCGACTAGACATGATGAAGTTTGCTAGAATTTATTCCACCCCAGTCTTTGGCACAGGTATTAGGATCTAATGTGCTCTATTTTTGGAAAGTTCTACACCTAATGAAAGGAGTATGCTACTATTAAACATGTGTCATATGTAAAATCAGATATTAAGTACAAGCTTCTTGGATTTATGGTTATTTGGTTGTCCCTTTCTTCCAACACATTACAAGGAAACAGATTACTTATACCATGAGCAATTTATGTTTGTAGCCTATTATAACTAAAAGTTAATAGTAACTTGAAGTCTTTAGCTATGAGGCCGTTATGTAGGTAATGATATTCTACCAACAAGCTTGTTCAAGGACGTGTATAGATAACATGTACCCTCAATTTGTAATCGGGCATTTTATTTTGTCTATATTGCTTAGATTTGTTCCTTTAATATTCAGATTCTCTTGGAGCATCATAAGCTATCTTCAGAAGTTTCCTTCAGATGAGCATGGGCCAGTTGGTATTACAGCAACCTGTCGCGAAACATTTATAAAGAGCTGCCCTGGATACTCTGTTATCATGAATGGTAAAGGAACACCGATAAGGGAGCAGAAGAAAGAGAACAGAAAATTAAAGCAGAAACAGGGGAAGGGAACATGATTTCACCTGTTAGTTTTGGTAAGTTTTGTTTTTGCTTTGTTTTATTTTTTTCTTTCAAGTTTTTGTAAGTGTTGGTCTGATTATTTGTTTGCTAATGCAATTATCTGACTTCCTCTTGTATTCTTTTTTTTTTTTTCAGCCAGAAGAACATCCCGGTGATAGCTTGATTGCCTTCAATTCTGCAAAATCTATTGCTTCAAGAGATTTGGCTTAACTAGCTTTTCATTAAGGTAATTCTCTACGTTTCTACAAATATCTTGAAATATTATTCTCAATCGCTCAATATTGGTTGCCTGTTTCTATAAGATTAAGTAGTCTGATAATTATATCCTTTGCTTATCTGTGAACCAAATTTTGCTACTGTACATGTTGGCAAAGAAGTTCCTCAGACTTGGGAGATTGCGAAAGTTCTTGTGGAAAGGTATGTTATTCAAAGTTTTTTCTAATATATCAGAAATGGCCTAAATGTAGGAAGAATAGGGTAAAGGGAATAAAGGACGGAGACAGTTCAACTGTAGGAGTAAAAGGACAGAGGGGGAGGGAGAGAGAGTAAAAACGAAGTTAAATGCCAGAGAGTAAGAGAAAAGAAAAGAAACGGAAAAAAGAGTGAAAAAGGGAGATGGATAAGGGTCTGTAAGAAAAAGAAGACAAATAAGGGAGATTAAGGGGAAAGGAAGAATACATACGATTTTACCTTGCTTTTTCATCAAGGTATTCTTTACGTTTCAGTAGATATCGACAAATAATAGTTAGTTCTATCAATCAATAATGGTTGCTTATAAGATTAAATAGTTTGCCTCACTGGAAACCAAATGTAGTCATTGTTAGAATAGTAACTCGCCCATATTCTAAAATAACTCTGTTGTATCTGATTCCTTGATAGTGTAAAAAATTCCTTTGTTTTTACCATGCAGTATACTCTTTTTAGGAGACAAATTTCAGGCTGTTTGTCCTTCAAATGTTGACAAATTTCTCTACACAGAATGCCTCTCTCTCTCACTCTCTCTCTCTCTCTCTCACACACACACACACACATGCGTGTGCATGGCACTTGATTTGGTGTAATTATTGCCTCTCTCTCTCTCTCTCCCCCATTTGTTTAGGTGGCCTTATTTTCTTATTTATTTTTTGTTCTCATGGTGTTGCAGGAGAGGGAGGCAGAGAGGGGGGGAGAGGGAGGGAGATTGGGAGGTAGAATGATATTTGATGGAACTTGAGGGGTGAAAAGGGTGGGTTGTTAATAATCTCAATGTAGATGGACTGAGAGAAGGATATTTAATGGAGTTTGAACGGTGAAAAAGGCGGGGGAGAGAAGGATATTTAATGCTGTTTGAATGGTGAAAAAGCTTGGTTGTTAATCTCAGTCGAGAGGAGGGAGGAAGTGACGGGGCAGTGGCTTTGTTTTTTTGGGGGGGTGAAGAGGGGGTGGTTTGGTTGTAATGGTGATATTTAATGGAGGTAGCCTGAGAAGTACAATCCATGGCAGAGTCCTACTGGAGATCTTCAGGTAACATTTCAGGCATTTGCCTTCGCAAACTAGTTTTAAAGGGCAATGGGATTATCTGTAGCATTTGTTGTTGCTTTAATTAGATAATCTAATTTCCAGTTCTTTGTTCTTGATATTTTTATAGTTCTTATGCATCTTATTTGCTTTGATTTGCATACTTCTTGATAATCGAATCGGTGCTACTCATCCATATACTCAAGACTTATCCTCTATTGAAATGGTGTTGCAGCAACCTCCACTCGCAGAAGCATTTGTGACTCAAAATCAAAAGTATGATCTCTGAGTTTTTCTTTTTCTTCATCCCTGCTTGTTTATTTATTCATTTTTTGATTGATAATGTTTGTTATATTTTCTAAAGGTTTATTTTTGACGTTAAATATTGGTATTTTTCTTTTCTGTTTTTTTTAGCTGTTTGTGCATCAATTTCTCATTTTGCTTTTGCTGTCTTCTAGCCTGTATAAAAAATAACAAACACTAGATCTACAAAACGAGTTCAAGGATTCAAAGGTATGATCCATAGACTTGAAATATGTTTATATTGCATAGCTCTTAAGTGCGTTATTACGTGGATTAAACCTCTTCTTTCTGTTAAGTGCAGAAAAGCGTAACAAGGCATTGGTTGACGTTAAGGATAATTGCTGGAACAACATTTGCAAGGTAAGCTGCTTCATGCTATGTTATATATATTTTTTTCTTTTTTGATTTATTACAAAGGACCTTTGGTAGTAGAAAGTATTAGTTCCCTCTAGTTTTAAGTTGTGTAACAACATTACCCTGAGGCATAATTTAGGTTGGTGATGTTTATGATACAAACTGGCAGAATTCCCCTTGCATCCTACTCCAAGCTGTCAACTCAGTGTAAACTTTACCTACATTATGCCTAAGGGCACCTACGTGATACAAATTGAAATTCAAACGTACCAAATTACATATTTTTGGTTACCAATAAGAATACACAAGGTGCCAATAAGATAATTTTCCCAAAACTATGTTAACAGCAAGCTGCTTTATTCTTCATGCATTGTGAAAGTAGTATTGGGCATTAAGCTTTATATAAGATGAAATTTCTCAATTATTTGGTATTTGGACTTGAGTTTTGTACTCTAAGAGCTTACTGATCATGCAATCTCTCATTACAGCCGTTAAATTGTCTCGAAGATGGATTTTTCTTGCAATTGCAAAGCTCTTGTGTATTATTGGAACCTTTGGACTGGGCAAGAAAATCACTGGTGGTTTGTGAAGATCTGCCTAGGCTTCTTATTTATATTGCATTGTGTTTAGTTACTTATTATTTATCATTTGCATTATGTTTATTTACTTATTATTTATCATTTTTTGAAAACGAACAAGGCTAAATTATTTTCACGGATTAATATATAGGCAAACAAAGAGATGGATTAAGCTTGTGAAGCATGTTGAATGGTGTCATTTGCAACCAAGAGGCTTTGCTTTAACACATGTGGGAGACAAACTGCTGGCGGTTCGGGAAGCTCTGTCCAGGTTTGTTGCTCATTTGCATTGTGTTTATTTACTTGTTGTTGTTGGATTTCTTTTTTTTTCAATTCAGTTTTGAAACTGATCATGGCTAAATTATTTCATGGATTAATATTTAGGCAAACGGATAGACAAAATGGATAAAGCTTGTGAAGCGTGTTGAAGAGTGTCATTGCAACCAAGAGGCTCAGCTTTAACTCGTGAGACAAATCTTTGGCTTCTCTTTCTACTGCATTTAAGCCTTTAGATTTTGCTTCTTAGTGTGTGGGATTTTTTTTTTTTTTTTGAGTTCTCTAATTTCATGCCATCATTATGATAACAATTCACCTTAATTGAACCATTCTCATTTCATCTTCAAGGAAAGGCTCCCAACAGAATTCAAGTGACAGCTCAGTTGCTGGTTGAAGGCCCTCATATGTCTCTGTCCCAGTCACAAGGCACTCCATCAGAGGTAAAGAAAAATTTTAAATCATATCTTCCATTTCTTGTCCCCCCTCCTAAAAAAGGCCAAAAAAAAGTAGTTCAGCAATTTGATATGTGACTGATGTGACTAGACCTATTTGTTTAGGTTTGATACACGTGAAGTTTATTGGCATTTGCTTTGTAGTATAGTCTAGTGCGTTCATGCATGTCTTGTATTAGTTTAGAATCATGTCTCCTTATTCATTTTGATAACAAAAGTAAAATAAAATAAAAAATAATTATAAGATTGCATGATTTGATTTTTTTTTTCCTCGAGAATTTTTTTTGGAAACCTTGAATGACCAAGATTTTCTAGTTGAGAGAATATTTGTGTTGTTAATGACTTGCTTTGCTTTGCTATTATATGCTAGTTGCTTGTATGTTTTATTTTTTCATTGCATTGTTATCATTTGTTTTGTTATTAGTACCATGCAATTTTTGCCACCAATTTTTTATTTTGTCATCTACTACTAATAAATCGTCATTCTGTTTTGGCATGAGGGGCTTTGGAGGGGCATATATCGGATTTTGTTCAACGAGGAGAGCAGGTATATTTGTTGTACACAACTAAATTTTTTGACTCATATAGTTGCACGTTTGGTTCAAATATTGGTAGTCCATTCAGTTATAGGTTTAATCTCTCTTCTGGAACAGAAGTTCCAAAGTTCATTTTGTACTATTTTCTACTGTATAGGCACTTATTTTGTTTGCTATGTTTTTATTACCAATGTTAATGATATATTCCAAACTATACAGTTTTTTTAGTGTGATAGTAACACTTTTTACTGTATGGTCGTGAAGGTGTTTTATTGGTTAGTAAACAAAAATATTTTTCCATCATTTTCCTCTTGAATCGAGTTGAAGCTATTTACTATTTTACTTTATATTTAGTATTTTAATTTGGTGATGCTATTGTAGTATCTTTATCATCTACTGCCACTAATATTGTCATTCTATTTTGGAAAGAGGGGCTTTGGAGAGGCATATATCAAATACTTTGTTCAACAAGGATAACAGGTATGTTTTTTTGTACACAACTAAATATTTTTACTCCTAGTTGCATGTTAGGTTCAATGGTAGTAGCCAATTCAGTTACAGGTTTAATCTCTCGTGCTAAAGAGGTTTACGAAGTTCATTTGTGCTAGGTCTCTATTATATAGAAACTTTTTTTGTTTTCTAGGTATTGCAAACTGATTGAAATGACATTTTCCCTAACTGTACAGTTTTTTTAAGTGTGATGCTAGCATGTTTTACTGTATGGTCAGGAAGGTGTCATATTGGTTAGTAAACAAAAGTATTTTTACACCACTTTCCACTTGAATCGAGTTAAAACATTAGTAGTGATATTTACAGTTTTCATTTGGTATTGTTATTGTAGTATCTTTATTATCCATTACTAATAAAATCGCCATTCTTTTTTTATACGAGGGGCTGTGGAGTGGCATACACCAGATAATTTCTTCAACAAGGATAGAAGGTATATATTCCTGCTACAGTCATTTTCCTTATTTTGTTCCTAACTATATAGTTTTTTAGTGTTGACGTTAGCACTTTTCCTGTATGGTCAAGAAGTGTCATATTGTTTCGTAAACAAAAGTTTTTTATTACTTCTAATTTGAATTGAGCTGCATTATTTGGAGTAATATTTATTATCTTAATGTTCTTTTTCTTTTTCCTTTTGGTGTTACTATTATACTATTTTTGTCATGATCTATTAATTCTGATACCGATTTCGTTTATTGCATTGGAATGAGGGGCTCTGGAGAAGAAGTATATGACTGATCCGTTTTGGCGAAGACAACAAGTATATTTTTTCTTATTTAAACGTCATCTTTATTTAATTATTTAAATATCATGTTAGGTTAGAATTTAGTAGTCGACTAAATTACCAGGCTCATTTATTTAATTGTTAATGTAATTATACCAAGTTCATTTGTACTATTATTTTAATTTCAATTGTTTAGTTACTGCTTTTTTTTTTAAGTGTTTCTTTACCAATATGACTGATCCGTTTTAGCGAAGACAACAGGTATATTCTTTCTTATTTTTCTTCTTTATTTAATTCTTTAAATATCATGTTAGGTTAGAATTTAGTAGTCGACTAAATTACAAATCACATTTATTTAATTGTTAATGTAATTATACAAAGTTCATTTGTACTATTATTTTAATTTCTATTTTGTTTAGTTACTACTTGTGTTTCTTTACCAATAGAGTTTTTTTTTTTTTTCAGGGGTTATATTCATTTTGTTGTACAGTTTACTATAACAACTTTCAACGTGAAATATTAAACATCTGTAACAGTCTTGATCATATAATCACCCTGATACTTTTTGCATTTAGTTGAAATGAGGTGCATCATATAACTTGATCATACAAAATATTCTCTCTCTAATAAACTGTTTATAACTCTAGAAGCATGTTAGATTTGGTATCGGTAGTCAAGTAAATTATGAGGTAAATTTTTCATTTGAGTATGGTGGTAGAAACAAAGCTAAAATGCTGTTTTCTTCCTTTCTTTTCTTTTTTTTTTTTTTCTTTAGGAAATTGAGGATTCATTGTGCGATAATGAGCTTTTTCACCTTCAAATGAGAAGATTAGAGGTTTGTACGAAGGCTTCTCAAAGAAGCGAGTAAGTAGCGCATAATTTTTCACTAATTTAGAATTTCATTTGCCCCCTCAACATTTATGAACGCTTTTTACTTTTAAGCACTCTTTTGGATATATATATTTGTTTCTATAGTTCCGTTTTTAATAGTTACATTTTCAATAAAAGCATATTTGAATAATTATTGATGTTATGATATGATAAGAATTTAATATCATAAATTACTATAAATTTTTCTATCAATTACCTAATTTATTATAACCATTTAATTTATATCACACGGTTAATAATAATACTTTTGAGAACGTAATTATTAAAACCACACCTATATTCTAAATTATATGTATACAATTGCTTTTTATGGATTTGGTGTGTATGTGTGTATGTATATATATATATATATATTTCTTAATACTAGATTCTTGCTACTAGCTGTTTCTTGAAGTGAAAATAATTATTGTCATTTTGCAGCTGCTAAAGTAGCTTGACTGGCTTCCGGATGATTTATTCAAAGAATCATATTTCCTTCATGTTTCTATGGGATGTCCTATATTATCATATCATATCTCTCTCTCTCTCTCTCTCTCCATCTTTATCTCTCCTTCCCCAACTCAACCTCTCTTTCGCTTCTTTGCTATACTTCTCTCCTCATCCTCCTCCTCCTCCCATCCCCTTGTTTCTCTCTTGCTTTCTCTTCATTTCTCCACCCCTCCATCCCTTCACTCTTCAATTCTCTGTTGCCAATCTCTCTCCTTCTTTCCTTTTTCTCTCCCTCTCTTCTCCTACTTCCTCCTTTTCTCCATTCCTCTCTCTCCCTCATTTCATACCAGCTCTCTTTAGACTACGATCTCAGAACTTTATTACTAGTCAAGTCTCTCTTTGTTTGTGTTAGTGTCAAGAACAAGGGATGAGAACTCTCATTAGGGGTAGGATAAAAACTCTCTCCCCCTCTCTCTAGACTAGAATCTTAAAAGCATACTGCTAATTATACTCTCTCTACGATTAGGACTCTCATTAGGTGTAGGATTAAAATTGGAAGTAGCTAGGTGCAGAATTAGGGGTAGGATTGCAACTAAGATTAGGATAAGGATAGAATTAGGGATAGGATTAGAAAAAGGAACTAACCATTAGAGAAGGGCAGGGACTAGAAGATTAAAATAGGAGCAGAAAAAGGTGCAGATTATAGTTAGGAGTGTTTAGATGAACAGTAGGAAAGATATTTAGGTTAATAGGAGTAGTTGTATATAGGGTGAATATTAGCAAAATGGCTTGAGTGGAAGCATATTTAGGGTGAATATTAGCAAAATTCCGATCCATTCACAAGACTCACTTTTTCTTCTTCATCTCACCGGCGTTCTTCAAAATCCTCCTTAAGCTTGAGAAGTGCTTGTCTCTCAACCTCTTAAGATTCTTAAATTCCTTTTTCCAAATTGTAAAGAAAAACTTCCGTGAATTTTAATAATTATCCTTTAATATTTTAATATCTACCGAAGTCACGACATGCCTTTTAAGGTTATTATTTTCTTAAATTCCTTTTTTCAAAGGAAAAAAAACTTCCGTGAATTTTAATAATTATACTTAAATATTTTATTGATTTTCTCAGATGCTCCATCACTTTCAATCTAGTAAAATGCCGATCGTAGGTTTGGGAAGACGAGAAATGTCTCCTTACCATGTCCTCTAAAAGGAACGATATGCCTTTTCTTCGTATAGCAAACGTTTTGTCATTTTTACTTGGCAAAAATGTTTTGTCGTTTTAGTTTAATAAGGTGTCGCTTCTCGTTTCATACACATAACAGACATACCATGTCATCGCACTGGATGGAGTAAATTAGGTGCTATTTATTACATGCCTACTACATAATTTCTCTATCTTATTATCATTCATTTTCCATTTTTGTCACATTAATTACGCATAAAAGAAAACAAATGCAGTCAAAATAACTCCTTAATCCAAATTTTAGGTATCTATATAACACCACAAATCATAAAAAGTTCGTATTATTTGTTCTCTTCAAGAAACTGAGAAAGCATATAAATACAGGCACGCCACACTGATAACAAACAAACATCTGTGCCCGTCTGTGTAAGCCCCTAACAAAAACATGGACACATTATCCAATCAACTTTGAAATTTTAAAACTAGTCATCTACAACAACGGTACGAGAAATATTTAATAATATTTGCATAACCATCTCACCTGTCGATTAAGTGATCATTTTAGGAATGGGGACCAAGTGACTATTTCAGACAAAATTAGTCATCTTTTTTTTTTTTTTTTTTTCCAATTCGTAAGATACAATTTTCTTTTAGTAATAGCGTTAGCTTATCGTGTGACATTGATTGTTATGACTAAATAATAAATGGAATTGTAAAAGGATGTATCTTACAGTTTAGCCTGTGATCAACCGCTGAAATTTTGCCTTGTGCACTGCTGCCATCACATAAATCTTGTCTCCTTACTAATGTAAAATCCACGGGTTATGAACCCGTCTTGTTGGTGTGGAGTAGAATGATCTTGATCTTTAGCTTTAGGATCATCATTTGGATCTTCATCTCCAGGACACTTCTTCGGACGTGGGGCTCCACATAGTTTTGGGTTCCCCATATAGGAAGAAAAATCACAGTTCTGTAGTTGAGTGCTTGTTGGAAATTTGCCTGACAAATTGTTGTTTGATAAGTCCAATAGACCAAGTCGATCTACTTGATTGAGGCTGGAAGGAATTCTGCCAGAGAGATTATTGTTGATAGATCTGACCAATCTTTGGTCCAGTTAATTGGTTTCTTAATAAGTTCAAAGTGGTCTGATTTCGGAGATTTCTTCTGGAATTTCCCCTGTCAGTTTATTGCTAGATAGATCAATGCTCCTTGCAAGATTCAGAGTGCTTTCATATGCTGATAATTTCCCTTTCCATTGTAATTGAACTAACCGTTCGCAATTCTTCAAAGACGAAGGTAGTTCTCCAGTAAAGTTATTTTTTGTCTAAATGCAATGTCTCTTATCGAAATTAAGTAACCAATGGATCGAGGACTTTCTCCTGAATCTGTAAATTTGTGAAACTTGACCAGCAATCAGGAAGCTCTCCAGACAACGGATTTGATGAAACATCAAGCATGTAACACCCGCCTATTTTATGTAACGGACCACGTTAAGTTAGTAACGCTATTAAGGAATGTATTTAATAAATAACGTTATATGATATGATATGTGATGTGCATGTTACTAACTTTTTATGTCAAGATTTGTGACAGGTGACGACCGCATGGAATCGTTGTGCTCTAGTGTTCATGAGAAATTATAAATATATGATTATTTAATTTATGATGCAATGATGTGTGAATGTTTTATGTTATGGCATTTAATGACAGATCGGCAGGCCGAAGAAGGAAAATCGGCAGGCCGAAGAGGGAAAATCGGCAGGCCGAAGAGGGAAAATCGGCAGGCCGAAGAGGGAAAATCGGCAGGCCGAACAAAGTTGACAACAGTCAGCAGAAATCTCTCCAGAGTTATGACTGAGTTAATTACGTTAATTGGGTGAATTAATGTGATTAATTGGCATAATAATGGAATGTTTTTATCAGTTAAGGAAATTAAAGGATTAGATTGGTATTATATTAAGAGGTTTCCTATTTTTAGAAGGTAAGTTAAGGTAAGATTGATGATGTTTGACCTTCCTTTTCTATTCTTCTCCTTTTCCCACGCCAATCACCTTCTTCATAGTCAGAATATTTCTGACTTAATGAAGAGTAATGACTCTTTATTATACACATTACGTTAAAAATTTTTATTACGCTCTTTCCTCAAATAATTTGTCTCGATTCTGAGACGTTCCTTCATTATTTCTCTTCCTCCTCTCACGCCCCAAGTCACGCCCCCTACAGTCAGAATTTTTCTGACTTAATGAAGGGAATTGAATTCCCATCAATGGTTTTTATTGCGTTAAAATTTTAACGTTTCCTTTTTCATTATTTTCTCTCCTTCACACGTTTTGCTTCTCAAAATTTCTGAGACATTCTTTCACTTCTCTTCCTCTTCCCTTCCTCACAAAATTTCTTTTTCTCTTCCACGAAAATTTTCTGATTAAAAAAAAAAAGAGAGAGAAGTCTTGTTTCGTTGATCGAATTCAAGAATTTCGAGAAGAAACTTCAAGGTATGAATTCAGTTTTTTTTTGGTAAATGTAAAAAGATGTTCTCCTCTTCAAATTTTGTCTACAATGTCTTCTTTAGGTATTGTATTTTGTTATGTGTGATGTCTCCTCACGTTTTATGTCATTTTAATGTTTTATGAAAAATGAATATTTCTGTCTTCTACCCCTCACAGTAAAATGATACTGTTTAATTTTGAAGGTATGAAAAATGTAATGATTATTCTATAGGTAAAGAATGATGTTTTCGTGAAAAGTTGTTAATTATGCTTATGTATGAGTATGTAAGATGAATGTATTTTATGATTATGAAATGTTTTAATAAACGTTATTTTTTTGGATTGTTTGATCATAAAATGTTATGTATGTTTAAAAGATTTTATGATAATAAAAATAATATTTAAAATATGAGATGAGTGTATGGATATTTTATGATAAGTATTGATTTTTTTTTTATTGCACCTTAAAATGGATATATGGCATGGACACTTAAGGAAGCAAGCACAACGAGACCGCGGTGTCGTCACCAAGTGCAATATTAAGGTTAAGTAAGCTATCGATCAAGTAAGTACATTCTCACCTGCAACATGACACGTTTTACAAGGATTTAATGATATGTTTACAAGGATTTTCATGATGATTTTTCTTAAAGGATTTCTTATAAAAAGTTTTTCATGATTCAAAGTTACGCATGTATGATGACTATGGTATGTTTCAAAGTATGAACATTATGTATTTATGTATCACCTAATAAGTGTTGCACACCCAATGTTATGAAATGATATATTATGATGTCATGTATGGTTAGGGATTAGCTACCCTTCTCCTCTCATGACGGCGCGCCAATGATGATGTTTATGGTGCAACACTTGGGCCCTTAAGAATAATAATAAAAAAATATATAGATATATAAATTTTAAAATGGTCAATATTATGAAAGATATGTTTCCATGAAATTGTGCTTAAGGCACTTTTATG
The DNA here is from genome assembly GCA_025403435.1 of Artocarpus heterophyllus. Lineage (NCBI taxonomy): Eukaryota > Viridiplantae > Streptophyta > Magnoliopsida > Rosales > Moraceae > Artocarpus > Artocarpus heterophyllus. The sequence continues at coordinate 15,283,016 of CM046334.1, forward strand.
ATGATGATGATGATGATGATGTTTATGAAATGTTTTAAATTGTGAGAATTTTATGTACTTACTAAGCATTAGCTTATTCATGTTTTATATGTCATGTTGCAGATAAGGGTAAGAGAGTCTTGGAATAGGTGGAGGACATGGAACGGCGTGTGAGCAACATGAACGATGAATTGTAACCGGAAGCACGCCAAGAAGAAATGAATTTATGATTCAATAAAATTATATATTTTGAACATATTTTATGTTGGGTTTTTAAGAACACTTATATTATGGTTTTATAAGTTATTTTACCATTTTTTTTATGAATATGAACTTTCGCTATATTTTACGTAAAGTTAGAACGTTTTAAATTTTTTACCGAAGTAGATTTGGTCTCGGACGGCCTGCCGAACTCCGTGTCCGGCCTGCCGAAGACCAGAAGATCGGCCGACCGATCCATTTTTTTCGGCCTGCCGAACCTGGATGAATTTTTGGTCCGAATTACAAAGCTTCTGCCGGCCTGCCGGTGGAAGACGCTCCGGCTTGCCGATGTTGTTCGGCTTGCCGAAGTCCCAAGTTCGGCCTGCCGAACTGTGGGAATAAGAGGAATTCAAAGATATGTTGATCAAAGTGATTTAATGTGAGATTTTAATAAATCTTGATTTTACTATTTGATTATCAATTATTATTAAATAAGTTCTTGAATAAATTAAGTATAAACGAATAAATTATGTTATGAAATAACATTAAACTATGTTTTTCGAAACAATGTAAGTTTTAAAAAAAAAAAAAAATTTATATGAATGGATCCTGGTAATGTAAGTTTAAGTACTTTTAAAATCTATAGTACGATTGAGTTGATATTATCTATGTGTTTAATTATTTAAGCATGTATGAATATAAGTATGTAACGATATCTGTGACGTCCGAATAAAGGGGCATTTCAGGCTTTGGTATCAGAGAAAATCTTTCGATTACAATTCATATCGCCACACGTCAATCCAAGTCCTCCAAGTAAGTTTGTTAGATGTACTGATGCAAGTATGATAATAAGATTAAGGTTTGAATGTTTAATGATTAAAAGACATAGTAATGAAAACCTGTCTCATAAATAGAAGATGAATTTTAAGTCCTTATTATTTTAGGAAATTTACGATGGACGGCTATAGAAGAATGCAGACCCGCACCCAGTCTAACGAGAGACTTATGACAATGATCGCTGAACTACAAAGGCAGTTGGAGGATCAACGACGGGAAATAGCTGCATTAAGGGCCAATAGCCAGAATGGTGAACAACCAGGCAATGATGTGCCTCCTCCTCCTCCGCAGCCACAAGTACAAGTAAATGAAGTCCCAGCTCCTGCTGCTGAACCAAGAGCAGCCTATCAAGAACCTCTTTTGGTCAGATGGAAGAGAGTTAAGCCAGCTGACTTTGAGGGTTCTAAGGACCCGCTAGTCGCTCAAGGATGGTTAAAGACAATTGAGGCTACCTTACGACTCATGGATTTCACGGATAATGAAAAGGTCCTCTGTGCCTCGTACTGCCTTACTATGGAGGCCAGGATATGGTGGGATGGCATCGAACAGAGCAGAAGTGTTGAAGAAATGTCATGGGCTGACTTTGTTCACGAGTTCAACATGAAGTTCTTCCACATGAATGTTACGAGGAAACATTATGAGGAGTTCGAAAGCTTACGTCAGGGGGATATGACAGTCACTGATGTGGTGACAAAGTTTGATCAACTTGCTCGTCTGTGTCCAGGGATGGTTATGAATGAAGATGAAAGGGTCAGAAGGTTGATAAGAGCCCTTAGACCAGACATTGCTGCAATTGTTGATGGGGCAAGTCCGCCAAGGACCCAAGAGCAGGTTGTTATGAGGGCCCAACGTGCTGAGTTCCATTTGTCAAAGTTAAGAAGGAATCAGCCTCAGCCCAACCAGCAAGCCAACAATGCTAATAGCCAGAACCGTCCTTCCCACAGGAACAACAACAACAGCAACAACAACAGTCAAAACTGGAGAAACAATAAGAGGAAGGGCAATCCTCAACAACAGCAGGGCCAAGACAACAAAAGGCACAATGATGGTCAGCGCAACAACAATGACAGGCGATTCCAACCATGTGCCAAATGTGGAAAGAAGCATCCGGGGGAATGTCGACTGGGAACGAACCAATGTTTCATATGTGGGCGTGAAGATCATTTCGTAAAGAATTGCCCCAAATTGATAAATGCCAATGCCCCACAGAGACCTACTCCTCAGGCCCAGCTGCATCAGATGCAAGCCTCCCTTGATGGGCCACTAATCAGCCAAGGGAGACTTGAAGCCCCACCAACGAATGCCCGAATCTATACCATGACAAAGGAACAAGTGGCTGCAGAAACCTCCAACGTGGTCACAGGTCAGATAACAAGCTTATGTAATGATGTTTATGTTCTTTTTGATACGGGTGCCACGCATTCTTTTGTGTCTATGTCACATGCTAGGAAGTTAGGGGTTCGTTTAGAGCCAATGAGACAGGGATTCACTACGACACTACCCTCTGGGGAAGTGATATTATCCACGCATTGTTTGCGTGCAGTACCCCTATGGATTTCTGATAGGGAACTTTTTGTCGACCTCATTGTGATCGATATGCATGACTATGACATGATTCTTGGGATGGATTTCCTAAGCAAGTATAATGCCGCGATCGAATGCCGGAAACGAAAGGTGATCTTCCATCCTGAAGGTAATCAGAAATTTGTTTATGTTGGCGAGACCAGGAAGAAACCCCACATGTTTTTATCGGCAATGAAAGCAAGGAAGCTGTTAGCAAGTGGCTGTATGGGCTATCTGGCAAATGTTGTAGACAAAAGCCAAGAAGGAAAGATAAGAATTAAAGATGTGCATGTTGTTCATAAATATGAAGATGTGTTTCCTGATGATCTAAAGAGTCTACCGCCAGAAAGAGAAGTTGAATTCGAGATTGAGCTCGCTCCAGGCACCGAACCAATCTCTAAAGCTCCTTACAGAATGGCCCCGGCAGAATTAAAGGAGCTTCACACGCAATTAAAGGAGCTGCTTGATAAAGGATTTATCAGGCCAAGTCACTCACCGTGGGGTGCACCAGTCTTATTTGTGAAAAAGAAGGATGGCACTATGAGACTCTGCATCGACTACAGAGAACTGAACAAGGTGACAATCAAGAACAAGTATCTGTTGCCTCGAATAGATGATTTGTTCGATCAGCTCAAGGGTGCATCGGTGTTCTCAAAAATTGATCTACGATCAGGATATCACCAGTTGAAGATTAAAGAAGGAGATATCCCCAAGACTGCGTTCAGGTCGAGGTATGGTCACCATGAATTTGTGGTTATGCCTTTCGGTTTGACGAATGCACCTGCTGCCTTTATGGATCTAATGAACAGGGTATTCAAGGATTTTCTCGATAAATTTGTTGTTGTATTTATCGACGATATTCTTGTCTACTCGAAGAGTCAGGAAGAGCATGAGGAGCACTTAAGGATCGTGCTGGAGACCTTGAGAAGACACCAGCTTTATGCTAAGTTCTCTAAATGCGAGTTTTGGCTTGATAAAGTGTCATTCCTAGGGCATGTCATTTCAAAGGATGGGATAATGGTAGACCCTACTAAAGTAGAAGCTGTACTCAATTGGAAGCAACCGATGAATGCAAGTGAAATAAGGAGCTTCTTGGGTCTAGCAGGTTACTATCGGAGATTTGTAGAAGATTTCTCCAAGATAGCAGCTCCACTCACGAACCTAACTCGCAAAGGAAGGAAGTATGAATGGACGGATGCATGTGAAAAGAGTTTTCAAGAGTTGAAGAAAAGATTAACGACGGCTCCAGTGTTGGCAATTCCTGAGGGAAATGATGGGTTCGTAATCTATAGTGATGCATCCAAGATGGGCCTAGGAGCTGTATTGATGCAAAATGAAAAGGTGATTGCTTATGCTTCAAGGCAACTAAAGGATTATGAAAAGAACTATCCTACTCATGACCTAGAGTTAGCAGCAGTCGTCTTTGCATTAAAGATATGGAGACACTATTTATATGGGGTCCAATGCAAGATATTCACTGATCATCAAAGTCTGAAGTATTTCTTCACACAAAAAGACCTGAACATGAGACAACGAAGATGGCTAGAGTTGGTGAAGGATTATGACTGTGAAATCCTTTATCATCCTGGTAAAGCAAACCGAGTAGCTGATGCTTTAAGTAGGAAGTCAGTTGCCACATTGATGTCTATGCAAGCAATGTCTCCACCTTTAAGGAAGGAAATTTTAGATTTCGGTTTAGAACTTATAGCAGGTCAACTATCAGCACTCTCTCTTGCTCCGACAATGTATGATGAAATTCGGAGTAAGCAAGATGACGACGTGAGCCTTGTAAGGATTAAGCATGAAATAAAAGAGGGAAAATGTCAAGAGTTTCGTACTGCTGATGATGAAACTCTGTACCTTAAGGATCGTTTATGTGTTCCCAATGTTGATAATTTAAGGGAGAGGATCTTGGCAGAAATTCATGACACTCCTTACTCTATTCATCCAGGTGCAACGAAGATGTATAATGATCTAAAGGGTAATTTTTGGTGGTTTGGAATGAAACGTGATGTTGCAAAGTATGTGAAGAAATGTATGACATGTCAGCAAGTAAAAGCTGAACACCAGAAACCTGGTGGTGAACTACAGTCTATTCAAATACCGGAATGGAAGTGGGAGGAAATAGCAATGGATTTCATTACCGGCTTACCCAGAACTATGAACGGCTATGATGCAATTTGGGTAATTGTGGATCGGCTGACGAAGACGGCGCATTTCATTCCTATCAAGATCACTTATTCCATGGAACGATTAGCGGAACTCTATGTTAAGGAGATTGTACGACTACATGGGATTCCCAAGTCAATTATCTCAGATCGTGATGGTAGGTTCACATCTAAATTTTGGAAAAGTGTCCAGAATGCAATGGGAACCAGGCTTCATTTCAGTACAGCTTTTCATCCTCAGACTGACGGCCAAACAGAGAGGACGAACTTGATTTTAGAAGATATGCTACGGGCATGTTCTCTCGATTTTAAGACCAGCTGGTGTAAAATGTTACCATTAGCAGAGTTTGCTTACAACAACAGCTTTCAGGCGACAATTGGAATGGCACCATATGAAGCATTGTATGGACGGAAATGCAGGTCACCTATATGTTGGCACGAAGCTGGTGAAAAGAAGTTGATGGAAAGTGTTGATGCTGAAAGAACCGACTTTGTAAATGAAACTTCTGAGATGATAAAGTTGATAAGAAGAAGAATAGAGACTGCTCAAAGCCGTCAAAAGAGTTATGCTGATAAAAGAAGAAGACCTTTAGAGTTCGCTGTAGGCGAATATGTGTTCTTAAAAGTTGCACCAATGAAAGGGGTTATGAGGTTTGGGAAGAAAAGCAAGTTAAGCCCAAGATTCATCGGTCCTTATGAAATTGTTAAACAAATAGGCAAAGTAGCTTATCAGCTGAAGTTGCCATCTGAAATGTCCGCAATACACAATGTATTTCATGTCTCCATGCTAAAGAAGTATGTTCCGGACCCTACGCATGTGATTGAGCCACAAGTGATCGAGATACGAGAAGACCTAAGTTACGAAGAAAAGCCAATGAAGATACTCGATCGAAAAACTAGGACTTTGAGGAATAAAGAAATTCCATTGGTCAAGGTGTTATGGCGAAATCAGCAAGTTGAAGAAGCTACATGGGAACGTGAAGATGACATGAAAGTTTTGTATCCACATTTGTTCTAAGTTTCGAGGACGAAACTTTTATAAGGTGAGGAGAATTGTAACACCCGCCTATTTTATGTAACGGACCACGTTAAGTTAGTAACGCTATTAAGGAATGTATTTAATAAATAACGTTATATGATATGATATGTGATGTGCATGTTACTAACTTTTTATGTCAAGATTTGTGACAGGTGACGACCGCATGGAATCGTTGTGCTCTAGTGTTCATGAGAAATTATAAATATATGATTATTTAATTTATGATGCAATGATGTGTGAATGTTTTATGTTATGGCATTTAATGACAGATCGGCAGGCCGAAGAAGGAAAATCGGCAGGCCGAAGAGGGAAAATCGGCAGGCCGAAGAGGGAAAATCGGCAGGCCGAACAAAGTTGACAACAGTCAGCAGAAATCTCTCCAGAGTTATGACTGAGTTAATTACGTTAATTGGGTGAATTAATGTGATTAATTGGCATAATAATGGAATGTTTTTATCAGTTAAGGAAATTAAAGGATTAGATTGGTATTATATTAAGAGGTTTCCTATTTTTAGAAGGTAAGTTAAGGTAAGATTGATGATGTTTGACCTTCCTTTTCTATTCTTCTCCTTTTCCCACGCCAATCACCTTCTTCATAGTCAGAATATTTCTGACTTAATGAAGAGTAATGACTCTTTATTATACACATTACGTTAAAAATTTTTATTACGCTCTTTCCTCAAATAATTTGTCTCGATTCTGAGACGTTCCTTCATTATTTCTCTTCCTCCTCTCACGCCCCAAGTCACGCCCCCTACAGTCAGAATTTTTCTGACTTAATGAAGGGAATTGAATTCCCATCAATGGTTTTTATTGCGTTAAAATTTTAACGTTTCCTTTTTCATTATTTTCTCTCCTTCACACGTTTTGCTTCTCAAAATTTCTGAGACATTCTTTCACTTCTCTTCCTCTTCCCTTCCTCACAAAATTTCTTTTTCTCTTCCACGAAAATTTTCTGATTAAAAAAAAAAGAGAGAGAAGTCTTGTTTCGTTGATCGAATTCAAGAATTTCGAGAAGAAACTTCAAGGTATGAATTCAGTTTTTTTTTGGTAAATGTAAAAAGATGTTCTCCTCTTCAAATTTTGTCTACAATGTCTTCTTTAGGTATTGTATTTTGTTATGTGTGATGTCTCCTCACGTTTTATGTCATTTTAATGTTTTATGAAAAATGAATATTTCTGTCTTCTACCCCTCACAGTAAAATGATACTGTTTAATTTTGAAGGTATGAAAAATGTAATGATTATTCTATAGGTAAAGAATGATGTTTTCGTGAAAAGTTGTTAATTATGCTTATGTATGAGTATGTAAGATGAATGTATTTTATGATTATGAAATGTTTTAATAAACGTTATTTTTTTGGATTGTTTGATCATAAAATGTTATGTATGTTTAAAAGATTTTATGATAATAAAAATAATATTTAAAATATGAGATGAGTGTATGGATATTTTATGATAAGTATTGATTTTTTTTTTATTGCACCTTAAAATGGATATATGGCATGGACACTTAAGGAAGCAAGCACAACGAGACCGCGGTGTCGTCACCAAGTGCAATATTAAGGTTAAGTAAGCTATCGATCAAGTAAGTACATTCTCACCTGCAACATGACACGTTTTACAAGGATTTAATGATATGTTTACAAGGATTTTCATGATGATTTTTCTTAAAGGATTTCTTATAAAAAGTTTTTCATGATTCAAAGTTACGCATGTATGATGACTATGGTATGTTTCAAAGTATGAACATTATGTATTTATGTATCACCTAATAAGTGTTGCACACCCAATGTTATGAAATGATATATTATGATGTCATGTATGGTTAGGGATTAGCTACCCTTCTCCTCTCATGACGGCGCGCCAATGATGATGTTTATGGTGCAACACTTGGGCCCTTAAGAATAATAATAAAAAAATATATAGATATATAAATTTTAAAATGGTCAATATTATGAAAGATATGTTTCCATGAAATTGTGCTTAAGGCACTTTTATGATGATGATGATGATGATGATGTTTATGAAATGTTTTAAATTGTGAGAATTTTATGTACTTACTAAGCATTAGCTTATTCATGTTTTATATGTCATGTTGCAGATAAGGGTAAGAGAGTCTTGGAATAGGTGGAGGACATGGAACGGCGTGTGAGCAACATGAACGATGAATTGTAACCGGAAGCACGCCAAGAAGAAATGAATTTATGATTCAATAAAATTATATATTTTGAACATATTTTATGTTGGGTTTTTAAGAACACTTATATTATGGTTTTATAAGTTATTTTACCATTTTTTTTATGAATATGAACTTTCGCTATATTTTACGTAAAGTTAGAACGTTTTAAATTTTTTACCGAAGTAGATTTGGTCTCGGACGGCCTGCCGAACTCCGTGTCCGGCCTGCCGAAGACCAGAAGATCGGCCGACCGATCCATTTTTTTCGGCCTGCCGAACCTGGATGAATTTTTGGTCCGAATTACAAAGCTTCTGCCGGCCTGCCGGTGGAAGACGCTCCGGCTTGCCGATGTTGTTCGGCTTGCCGAAGTCCCAAGTTCGGCCTGCCGAACTGTGGGAATAAGAGGAATTCAAAGATATGTTGATCAAAGTGATTTAATGTGAGATTTTAATAAATCTTGATTTTACTATTTGATTATCAATTATTATTAAATAAGTTCTTGAATAAATTAAGTATAAACGAATAAATTATGTTATGAAATAACATTAAACTATGTTTTTCGAAACAATGTAAGTTTTAAAAAAAAAAAAAAAAATTTATATGAATGGATCCTGGTAATGTAAGTTTAAGTACTTTTAAAATCTATAGTACGATTGAGTTGATATTATCTATGTGTTTAATTATTTAAGCATGTATGAATATAAGTATGTAACGATATCTGTGACGTCCGAATAAAGGGGCGTTTCAAAGCAACCACAAAGGCACAGGTTTGTTAGACATCACACAGGGAATCCAATTCAACCGTGTAAATAGATTTTCTTGATAGAAGTAGTGAAGTCGCTGGAAAGAGAAAAGACGGTATAGGACGTTGGAATAAGTTAGAACTCAGATCTATCTCAAGGTAGTAGTACGTAGAATGTTCAATAATTCTTCCACTAATTTGGTTGTTGGACAGATTCAAATATCTAAACTGAGTCGAGAAATCCGAGGTTATAACCCAATGGAGATGAAAATTAAAAGTTATCGAAAAATTACGTATGAAACAAGAAATATCAAAAATTGACCTGCCCGATCTCAATTATAAATGGGGTATTTGCTTATACGTTTGTATTATAAATTGCGTCATTTTTCTTCTGATATCTTTTCAATTACTTCGCATTTCACTTCCAGGAATATACGCTAGCTACCTGGTTCTCTCTCTGCCAAAGGAGTTTCGTTTTGCCAGTACGCATGCAAAAGCTAAATATTTTTATGTATCTTTCTTTTTTTTTTCCTTCGTTTTTTTGGTACCCAGATAATTGATGTTGAAAATTTCTTATAAGAGTTTAATAATTAGAGTTCTTAACCCTTCCCCACACTCCCAGGTACAATTTCCCTAAATTAGCAACTCTTATATATATATATATATAAATTCGTGCTGTTTTAAAATCAAAAACAGAATTTTAATTTTTTGTCTCATTGTGTACTACTTAAAAAAATCTCTTGCTAATTGTTGATTTTTTTTTCATTTTTTCATTTCATTCTCTTTTTTTTGAACTTACATTTGGTAGTTTGTTAGCTACATTACTATTTCTTTCGCATATTTTTTTGCCATTTGTGTTTATATTTTTTTGTATTGGTTTTTGTTCTTGTGATAATTGTTTCTATAATTAAATTTTGATTTAAGCAAATGTAATTGTAAATATTTTATGAGATGGCAAGTTTCAAACATTTTTGTCGTTTTCATGTACGTAATTTGCCGTTGCCGTGACTATTGATGTTGTCCAATCAAACCGACATGACGTTTTTGGGTTTTGAAGTTTCAGTTCTTCATTCCCTAAAAATTCCATGTCGTTTTCCTTTTGGAATTTGGCTTCTTTGATACGATTATTCTACTAGTTCGTTTCTTTGTTTTGTCGTTCAGCCATACGAACACCAGTGGGAGAGCCACAACTTCTATTCTGGTGGCCACTACAAAAAAAAAATAAAAATAAATAATAATAATAGAGATAGTATTTTGTTGAATAAATCATATATATATCAAGTGAGATATAGTTGCAATTTTTTCTTGCAAAATATAGGTACAATATTCGTTTTATTTGGCAAGATTAGATTAAACTAAAAAGTTTTAAATGTTACAATGTAAAGCTTTCACATGCTATAAATATATAGATAGTATTTTGTTGAATAAATACGTATATATTTTTATTGTTGAGTGAGATATGGTTACAATCTTTTCTTGTAAAATATAGGCACAATAGTCTCTTCAATTGGCAACATTAGTTGAACTTAAAAAGTTCAACTACTATGATGTAAAGCTTTCCATGCAGTAATAAAAAATAAAAATTTGTTACAATATAAAACACTTACATACTATAATTTTTAAGTTTCAACTTCTAAACACACCCAGTATTTTTAATTATTCAATGATAACACAATTATAATTTTTTTTATAAAATAGAGGTATATTTATAGGTTAAATTTTAAAAAGTTAACCTCCCTCAGCCATTGATCAACACAACAACTGCTTCATAATTCAACACTTGTTGTCTTTTGTATTTTAACAGTTTGTCATCGTTTGTATTTTAATGTTTTTGTCGTCATATATTTATGAAAACGACATTTTTGATTTTCACTCTCTTTTTTAAGGATCGAAAAAAAAAGAAGAAAACTACATAAAATATCCTGTTCTAAAATTGTATTTTATCACTCCATAAATTCTAACTTACAACTGAATATGCCCCATCTCATCTCACTATTATTTTTTTGGCACCTCTTTTGGTGTCACTTCAAGTCTCATACCCAGAAACTTTACAATGTAAGGCTAGAGCTTGTTTAGCAAAGTAAGTTTTCACCAAAACTTTTAGTTACTACATTGTAAAGCTTTCATATGCTATAATATATTTAACCATGGCTCAAACCAATGCTCTTTTATACACATAGACTATGTTGGTAGACTGTATTATATTGTATTGTATAAGATATATCAGATTGTGTTGTATCATTATAATACAATATGTTGTTTGGTGCAGGGTCAAAATGTAATTTTATCAAAATTAATGGGCTCAAAATATAAACTTTAAAAACTGTGAAGCAAAATACAATTTTTAAAAAATATAAGATCAAAATATTAATTTTTAAACATTGAGGGGTTAAAATGCAATTTTGAAAAAAGATAAATTTGCCCTCAAATTAAAAAAAAATTACAGGTTTCAACCCAATTTTATGTTGGTCTAACCTCAACCCCTTGTCGGACACAAATCTGACAAGAACCATAAACCTGGTATAAAATAATACAATACACCAAGCATGAGCCTTCAATTATATAAAATAAACTGTATTAATTTACTATCTTATTAACTTATACAATACAATGACCACACTAAATAATTGTATCAATACATTGTTTTATAACAAGTGAGGGTAGCTTAGTTCGTTGTAAGTTCTGAGGGTTCGAGTTACGCTTAGCCTCACTCAAAAACAATGGCATTTTACCCTTTGGATAAAAATAAAAAAATAAAAAAAATTGACAAGCGCGTTAATAATAATAATACATGGGCCTAATTTGAGGCTTAATTTTGTGCTGACTGACGAGTGCGCCAACTCACATATCTATTCTGTATGTGTAGAATAATATATCTATCATATAGCGTGTGTTTAAGTCATCCTACTTACGAAACGTTAATTTAGCTTTTAATTAATCTATTATTATATCTTCCCTTATATAATAAGTCAGGATAGCTAATTTGGGAATGGTGAATTTGTTCTCCCTCATGCGCTTGACTTCTTGCTTCACTTTTGTTTTGGTCCCATTTTTTTTTCTGAGTTCTTTTTTTTTTTTTTTTTCACTGCTTCCATTTGGTAAATTTTGCACTTCGGACGTATAATAATTTAAGAGTGTATTTTTGTTTCTGATAGTTAATTAATTTAATTATAAGATGTAATAAAATTATATTAAAGCTTAAATTATATATGCATATTATTTAAATCTATAATTCTTTCAGATGTTCACATGGACGAATTTTAGTCTACTGGTACCCAAAAAAAAAAAGGGGGGCCCAATGCAGCGTCTACACTGTGGACGTTGGAGCCAGTAGTATGTGTCTTAGACACATGGGCACACATTTCCATGTAACATTGTTCATATATTTATGTTATATATATTTTATGTCACACAAATAACATCAGTTGTGACAAAACACATTTTAATTGTTGAGATAATAATAAAAAAAAATTATTAGGATCACTAGGGAAAAAAATAATTTATATTATCTAAGAGTCATAGTTATAACCTTCAATTTGAGTGGGGACATAAATATAATTTTTCTTGTAATGGAGGAAAAACTAAAAAGTATAAAAACTTTGGGTATGAAACTTTAAATGTTAATAGTTGAGTAGGGGCATAATTAAAAATCATTAGAAAAATCAAGTAATATCAAAAGTGGAGTGAGGAACACAAAAGTTAGAACAATCATATTTAACTCTATGAGGTTATAATCCTATACTAGACTGGATATAATATAGGATTATAACTCTTAAACAGTGAGACTCATATAAAAACTATACTATATATTAGACCGGGGCTACAATTTTATGAATAATAAGATTAAACCCAATAATGATAAAAATAATTTTTCTAAAAGATACCGAAAAATAACGTATGAAACAAGAAATATCAAAAAGTGTCCTATCCGATCTCAATAATAAATGGGGTATTTGCTTATCCGTTTGTATTATAAAGGCCCTCATTATTCTTCTGATATCTTTTCAATTACTTCCCATTCCACTTTCATGAATATACGTTAGCTGCCTGGTTCTCTCTCTGCTAAACGAGTTTCATTTTGCCGGTACGCACGCAAAAGTTAAATATTTTTATGTATCTTTCTTTCTTTTTTCCTTCGGTTTTTTGATCCCCAGATAATTGATGTTGAAAATTTTTTTATAAGAGAGTTTACTCATTAGAGTTCTAGTCCCTGACTCCTTGTGTCAATTTTTCTTTTTATTTTTTAAATATGACATATGCATGTGCATATAGCAATAAATTAATCGCAAGAATAAAAATTAAGATTAAAATTGATATATTTAAAGAGAGCGAGTAGTATTCTGATGATATGTTAATGCTTTGAACTGATCATAATTTATATGTATATATAATTTCTTGTTTTGGAACATTAGAGTTTAAAAACCTTTTATCTAATTTTTAAGGGAATAAAAGATATTTTCATTTTCAAAGAATGTATTAGAATCTAATCTGAAAGAACATTTGGAAGAAGTTGTATTACATTGATCATTGTTTCACGGAAAAGCTCATGAATATCAATTGTGGGACATGAATCTCCAATGAAACATGTCCAAATCTTTGATCCTTTTTTCTTTTTGACAAAAATGGATCTACTCACATGCCCTACTAAATTTGGAAGAAGTTGTATTACATTGATCATTGTTTCACGGAAAAGCTCATGAATATCAATTGTGGGACATGAATCTCCAATGAAACATGTTTAAATCTTTGATCCTTTTTTCTTTTTGACAAAAATGGATCTACTCACATGCCCTACTGAACTTTTGTCATATTTTTAATGGTCCATTTGGTTTATAAATTTAAACAAAAAATTTAAACTAAAATTTAACCTTTTGTGAGAACAATACAATAGCAAAAAGGTTTGAAACAAGGCAACTGCAATAGACTTAATTATGTAGTTATACTTTCTTTTAGGAAAAGAAATTACTGATGAATCTTTTTTTTTTTTTTTACCCTTTCCCCACACATCCACGTACGATATCCCCAAATAGGCAACTCTAATATATAAATTCGTGCTGTTTTAAAATCTAAAACAGAATTTTAATTTTTTATCTTTTATTGAGTATATTTAAAAAAAAAATTTCACGCACGTTAAACTTTCTTTGCTAATTGTTGAATTTTTTTTTTTCATTTTTTCGTTTCATGCTTACGTTTTTTTTTTTAAAACTTACATTTGGTGTTTAGTTTGTTGCCTAAATTACTATTTCTTTCGCAGATTTTTTTGTCCTTTGTGTTTATATTTTTTCTGTATTGGTTTTTGTTCTTGTGATAATTGTTTCTATGATTAAATTTTAATTAAAGTAAATGTTATTGTAAATATTTTTTTATTACAAATATTCCTTATGCATGAAAACAAGATTCAACATGCCTAAAGCTTCAACAAAATGGCAGAGAGAGAGAGAGAGAGAGAGAAGGGTGTGAATATCAAAGTAGAAAAATGAAATGCTAGGTGAAAAATAAGAATAAAATGGTTGAAAAGTAATAATCTTGTGAAAAACGTTTGGGGTAGTTTTAAATAATAAGAGTATGTAATAAGTAATTTTAATCATTCTAAAATCATATTGGTTGTATATTTAAAGACCGGAGAGTTAAGCGAGGCGTGCAACCTCTCTTTCACATAATATTCAACCTAAATACGAGTGGATTATCTTCAGTGACGAAATGGAAAATATAACTTTTTTTTCTTCTAAAAATTTTCCCCATTTCCCACGAAATATGACATTTGAATTAATATTGTTATTATTGCATTAAAATGCACTTCCATGCATATATATGATGGGAAGCTCTATACGCCGACGCACCTTTGTTTGCTATCTCCACTCTTTATTTAGAGCCTGTTTAGAATGGCTTAATAATAAAAAAAAAAGCAGTTTTTAGTTTATTTACTTTAAAAATTGATTTTTTGATATTATTGAATGGACCCATGAAAAGTGTTTTTGACTATTATAATTGCACCTTTGGGAGAAGCAACTCTTTATAGGGTGTTTGATAAATTTAGCTCCAACTCATCAGTTCAATTCAAATTGTGTAAAGCTGTTACATAGTATATATTAAAGCTTTCACATGCTATAGTACTTTCAGTTTTAACTCTTAGTTTCAACCCACTTCCCAAACACCCAATTAGTGCTTACGAAAAAAGTGCTTATAAAAAGCTTTTTGATTTACATTTTTAACTTTTTATTTTTCTTCATTTATATCCTTAAATTACACTACTTTTTATACCATTAAAAGCTCTTGACTTATTTAACCAAATAGATCCAAAAACTCTTTGAAATAACAATAATAAAAAAAACACTTTTTTATCCACTATCCAAACATTAACTAAAATGCTTTAGCTTATCCTTCTTCATTGTTTTCTCCCTACTGCTTAAGAGCAAAAACACTAACTATTCAAAACAAGCCCTTAATAGGTAATTTTATTACACAAAATAACCCTCGTCAAAATTACATGAGTATAACTACGTCAGTATAACTTAAGGATTACTTTAAGACACGCCTCATGAACACATTAAAGATTCACAGTAGTAGAAAAATTGTAGCCCGGAAAAAGCAAAAACCATAAAAGAAAATAGTTTTCCTCAGTTTGGAGTATCCAGTTTTGTTTTATTTTATTTTATTTTAAACGTCAGTATAACCCGGATTGCAACATTTCCTTTGTAATTTCCATTCTTTAGTTCACATATATACACACGTATGAGGGACGTGCCATGCACGTTCCCCTTAGTAACAACAATATAACTTCTTTTTTTTTTGCAAGAATTAATTATTGTTATAGTATAAATAATATGCTTGAGTGTATTTTCACCACCACAACAACAATAATATGCCTGAGTGCAAATAATAGTTTTGTCCAATTATTTATTCTTATGAAATATATAATTTAGTATGCTAACACAACCTAAGTAAACTCGAACTTTAACAGTTACATATACGACATTTACATGCCCAAGCATAAAATATGAAATTGTTTCTCATTATATTGTATTGGACTGCTTGTATTTTGAGGTTATATGAAGATATTAATCTTATCAAAAAAATTTCAGTAATTAATTTTTTATTAGGACTTTTCTTTGGCCATGACCACTCTTACAATGCAACATGTAACACATACACACACACATACACATATATGTACATACATATCACCTTTATTTATACAACATTTAATTTTGAAATTTTAACAGTGACGAATCCCAAATGAATTTCATTAGGATACAAATAAAATAAACTTCATAAACAAATAATAAGAAACAAACAAAAACTTCAAACAAACGTTTAGCTAATATAATTGTTCCATATAAAATCAAACGTCGAATGTAATCCACCTAAAGTATCTAACCATGCATATTCCTAATTAATGTTATGAATTTAAAAAAAAATGTCACATTTAATAAGAGAGTTAAATTTAATTTAAGAAGCTGAAAACATAGAGATTAAGCTAAGTGGATTAAACTTGAACCGTTAGACTTAATGAACTAAGTTTTTTTTTAAAAAAAGGTGAACTGGATTACTCTAACTTTTAGTTGAAGTACAAAATTATTCTCACTTCTATATAAGTTATAGATTATAGATATAGATTATGAATTATAGACTGTAGAATAGATGTTTTATAGAAATATAAAGAAAAGACTGCGTTATTAGAGCTCGAAAACGAGTTAGATGCAACAACATACACAAAAAGGAGAGCAAAAGTAAAAATAGCCGCCTATCAAACACAAATCATTATACCGCCTCTTTTTGTCCTAAAATAAAAATAAAATGAATCCAAGTGAAATCACAACAATGAATAACATTTGCATTTTGCTCACACTTTTTTATCACAATTTTGGAAAGCATTTTTTGCCTGTTTATAACGAAGTTTTGTAAGTTGTGGGAACTACTTTTCTGATGGAGAGAGGAAGAGTCTTCATGGGTAATTTTGGAATTAAGGAGGGTGGGGAGTGAAGTGCAAACATTTCTACTTTTCTGATGGAGAGAGTAAGAGTCTTCATGGATAATTTTGGAATTAAGGAGGGTGGGGAGTGAAGTGCAAACATTTTTAATTTAAGTAAAGGGTGTCGAAATAGAACCACCAATATATAAACCTACATGAAAATAGTACTATTATGGCTTTTTTTTTTTAAATAAAAATTCTTTCTTATTCTCAAATAATTTGAACCTACATGAAAATAGCACTATTATAGCTTCTTTTTTTTAAAATAAAAATTCTTTCTTATTCTCAAATAATTTGCCTTCTTGCCTTAATATCACCATTTTTCTATGTTTTTAAGGCAAGATGGACGATGATCAAAGAGAAGAAGTTGAAAGCGAGCTCTCTTCTCATTTTTCCCTGCAGAAGGTACGTGCATGAATTGTCATTAATATTCATCTGATTACGACCATATAACTGAAAATTAATATCTCTATATTCCAAATGAGAAATGTATATTTTGCTCTACCGATTATGCCAACTCTCTCTCTCTCATTTTCTTTCATTAACATATATGTGTATCTCTATATTAGGTTGAATATGGGAAACCTTCTCTGACTTGGCAACGAAAATTGAATTGTAATGGAAATATGCCTTCCGAGTTCTGTCTCAGTTTCCGAGATAGAGTGCGTATGGTATGTCAATAAAGTGAACATATACCGATATACACAAGTTACTTCCCTCTAATTCTTTTTTTTTTGTTTTTTATTTTTTTCAAAAACTAAGGTGGATATCTAGTAGTGGAGTCGGGTATATCCTTAAATGATATGTTAATCAGTTTTGCTTTTATCTTATTAGTAGTTCTCTCATGACTGGGACTATGGTATAATTCATTAATAAATTGAATACTAATATTTTCTTTTCTCCCTAGTTTCTCTTTTCTCAAATGATCCAAAAGTCGCGAGGATTTTTTTTTTTTAATTGAAATAGGTAATTATATTCCAAATTGAGGAGATATGTTCACCAACACTAACCGTGGTATATAACAACACTTATTTCCAATAACAAACCGGTTCCACTAATATAATTTAATCACACAATGGGTGAAAAAAGTGCACCTAATTCTCTCAACGGCAAAAAGGCCTCACTTGTTATTATTTTGATAATTTTTGAAAATGTTTTTGCATGTTTTTTTGATAAAAATTTTAAAAACACTCTCAGCACAATTTATCAAAAATTCTCATTTTTTAAAACAAAACCATTTCACTCGTTTTGAAAACACTACCAAACGGGCCCTCAAAGTCAAGCGTATCGAGCTCTTCACTGACTCTTCCAATATAACCCCAACAAACGATAAACAACTCTAATCGATCTTCACTAAGGGACATCCTTTATACAACATGGTACTGGTGCAACGAAGACATGTTGTACTTATTGAACAAATTTAAAATAGACTATGAACGTATCACCATCGCCAAGCACACGACCACCACCAAGGGACCTCCTCCTTCTCGTGAACACCGTCGTGATTGGAGGTCCAGCAAGACCGTCTCTCACGATCTTGATGCAACGGAACATCACCGGCCGCAGATCCGTCCCTTCTCCGACTTCACCAGCTCAAGGCCGGCATTGAATTCCGACCTTTCCATCAAAATTATTTCAGAATTTCTAAGGCCCCTAAAATCTTATGAGATTTAGAATTATTTTAGTAAACATTGGGAAATATTGGTAAACATATCGATTTCTATAAGGTTGTAGATTCTTTTTTGCACAATTTCGGAAAATATTGAAGAAATACTAAGACACTATCAGTGAAACTATCAAAAACTTAAAAAAAAAATGTAAATATCGACAATGAATTTTATTTTTGTTTCTACTAATATATCTTGAATCATGATGAGATTCTAACCATATTTAGGTCTTATAATATTTATTTTCTTTCAAGTAAAACCTGTTTATTTATGTATTTTTTTCAATGTTTTATGGTATCCTAAAAGACTAAAAAGAAACATCAAGTTTCAAAATAAATATGCACAGTTTCTATAGTTTTTTCTAAAGATATTTTCACCAATATGGATTTTTTTGCAAAATTTCTTTAAATCGAAAATACAGATAGTTTCATCCTCGTATATAACTATTTTTTCTTGTTTATGTGATAGGCTCCTACTCTTTTTCGGTTGCATCGACATTCCAAAGAAGAAGCTGCAAAAGGGAAATTAGTAATTATCTCACTTCAAGTTATTTAAATTATGTGTCCTTTCTTTTGTTAGTAAGAATTGTACGTTGAGCTCTATTTTTTACTACAACTTAAGTTTCAAACTTGGCAGGTAGCATTTGATGATTACAAGAAGAGGTATATCACAGGAAGTCATGGTGTTCCTTTAGGCGGTATTGGGTAGGTACTTCTTTTCCCCTGAGATGTGTTGTATTATGTTAGTGATTTTTGGCCACATATAGATATTATTACAGCATTCACATGTATAATAATTTTTTTTAAAAAAAAATAGTGTTAAGAAGTATGAAGCCTAAATCTATGCCCTTTCGATTAATCACCCTATACAAAGGATTTCAGAACGGAATCCGGGTGGCGGTGCTGAGTCACAAAAGCACAGCGCTGCCACTCCTAGGAACTCTACGGCCGTGCATGAAGCTAAAAAAATCGTAGCAAAACGTGAAGTTCATGCAGCCGAGCGCGTTGGCATGGTGAAGCTTTTGTTTTGCATTTTTTGAGATTTTGTTACCTATTCTTTCAAAACCTATAAATAGATAGGATGGGCTCTTTTTTTGTAGAGTGTATCTTAAAAAATTAGAATGAGACATAGGCTAGAGAAAAATGATAGAGAGTGTAATTTTTCTCTTATAAACTTATTCCTCATCACTATAGTGAATTATTCTACAACGGCTAAAAGTAGACGTAGATCTCATATTGAAGGTGAACCACTATAAATTTCATGTATTTTTATTTATTTTTCGTTCACATATTTTTTGTTCTTGGTAGAATTAGGTTTCTAATTCGCAACAAGTAGCAATTATTAAACTCTAGTAGTCCATTTGAGCCAATTCTAGGCCGTTTAAGATTACAGTTCAAACCACAAAGTTATGATTCAAAGCAATTTTGCTACAGTGTTTTCTCTAACAAAATCTGGTAGTGTATTTGAAAAATTGGTTCAAACTAATCGTTTGAACTATGAACAGAGTAAAGCAAAAGTAAATTACAATATAAAGTTCTCACATGCTATAATGATTTGAACTAAAATATTGGTTCAAACAACTTTAGTTCAAACTTTTGTAGGATGTTTGGAAAATAAAACTCAAAAAATTCAAACACTGTAGCATGTAAGAGTGTCACACTAGGACAGTTTAAACTCGTAAGTTTAAAGTTATTTGCCAAATGTAAGGCTTAGGCACGTACTAACTTCAGTCAATAGCTCATAACATGAAAATGTATAATTGGCTTACATCTAGAACCATGAACTTTTAGTGCAGGAAGCATTGGAAGAAGTTACATAGGGGAGTTTCAGCGTTTCCAACTATTTCCTGCAACATGTGAAGATATCCCAGTTCTAGCAAATCAGTTCTCCGTGAGTTTCTTTTATATTGTTTAACGCTGAAATATTTCTAGCCAGACCAAATTTATAAGAAAAATGATACGCGTCGATTCATGACACTTGGTTAAACTAAATTATAAATTGTTAAACGGCAAAAAAAAAAAAAAAGAAATTGAGGACTAATAGCCATTTAATTTTACTGAAATTGCAGAATTTTGACACGTGCATTCGTGATGTTCATGATTGTTTTTTTATGAAGCTTATTTGCTTGAATAAGTACCTTATGATCCACTAAATGTCTGGCAAAAAAGACTTTAGGTTGAACCCAATTTGACCTAATATTCATCTAAAGTTATTTTCTCCAAACCCTGATGATTTCCAGTTGTTGTCAGGTTTTTGTTTCACGGCCCAATGGTGAGAAGCATTCAACCGTATTATGTGCCAAGAGCCCAGAGCCAGCCAAGTGAGTCATACTGTCCTTCATCACTTAAGTAATTATTTTGAATTCATCTACAATAATTATGTTAATCAAATCCTTGAAGCATTGACAAAATTAAATATTTGAACTAAATCCAGGGGAACTACTACAACTTCTGGCATTGGATCTTGGGATTGGAATTTGAATGCGGAGAAGTGTACATACCATGGGTTGTTTCCAAGGGCTTGGACAATCTATGATGGTATTAGCCTTGATTCACAAAGTTAGCAGAAACTTGTATTTGCTATCAGTTTCTTATCCTTTGAGAGATTCTCAAATGCAGGTGAACCTGACCCAGAAATTGTCATTGTTTCACGCCAAATTTCGCCATTTATTCCCCACAACTACAAGGATAGTAGTTTCCCTACTTCTGCTTTTACCTTCAAGGTAGGCTTAGACAAAATATGAAAGAAAATACGAGGGTTTTTTTTTTTTAATTAAATGAAGGCATAGTTATATATGTTAATTATTGATTGGGAGTACAATTTGTAATTTTTCTATCAAACGAGGATAAAACTGATATTTTTGAGAGATTTTTAGTGTCAAAAACTGATACTTGAGTGGCTCTGCCACTGGCTGGCAACTTCATGTTTCCTTGGTCCCAAGTAGTTGCTCCATGCTTGCTTTCAGATAGCAAATAAAGGAAGAACTTCTGCAGATGTCACATTGCTGTTTACTTGGGCTGTAAGTAAACAAAAACTTCTTGCGGATTATGTTCCTTTGAACCTTGATTTTGATTTTCCATCATAGAAAAGATTCTCCGACTTGCAATTTTTATGTTCCATGTTTTAATTCAAAAAATTAGAAATCTGGTGTAGACACAAGAACTTTGGTTTCGATGTTCCAAGTTTTTGACTCTTTCAGAATTCTGTTGGTGGGACCTCTGGAGTTTCTGGTGGCCACTTCAACTCAATAATGAAGTAAGGGCTTGTTAGTCTCTTGGCGCATGCCGTAATTTTACCTATGTTGTTTTTATCTTTCTCTAAACTGAAAAATTAACGCTTTATCAATGCTTAATTCCTACCAGGGCAGAAGATGGGGTGCATGGAGTACTTTTACACCATAAGTAAGTTCTCTCTTGATGCATAAAAAAGTGCTCTTAAGTCTATTCATCACTTTAACCTTTTTTTTTGTTCTCACTTGCAATTTGGTCGATTGGTAAATCTGTTAATCTTAAATCAAAGGCAATTTGTGATCTTTCAGAACTTCAAATGGACACCCTCCAGTTACTTATGCCATCGCAGCACAGGAAACTGCGGATGTCCATGTCTCCAAGTGTCCTTGCTTCTCAATATCTGGTGATTTCCAGGGTGTCACAGCAGAAAAGATGTGGCATCAAATAAAAAAAGTTAGCTCAACTCTATTACATTAGATTCAACCTTATCATAATATCTATGCATTGATGAGTTTCAACATAATCATATATCATGTTGCCTCCCTAACTCTTGACACTACGTTTAGCATGGCTTTTGGCTCGAAAGATCTCATTTAAAGTCTGAAATTATGGGTTCTAGTTCATAAGAGCCTGCCAAGGTTTCCATGAACACAAATCTATATCAATGGACTGACACCCATCTTTCAAGATCTTGATTAAATATGGTTTAATTTTCTTTAGCACGGATCATTTGACCATATTGCGTGGGACGAGACTTTGACACCTTCGAAACCAGGAACGTCAATTGGAGCAGCTATAGCGGCCACTTTGAGCATTCCCTCTGGTTCTGTACGTCCTGTCACGTTCTCCATAGCATGGGACTGCCCAGAATTGAGATTCAGTGGGAAATCTTATCATAGGTTGATACCCCAGTTGCTCTAAACGCTTAATCAAAATTTAAATGAAGAATCTGATTGATTGAGCTTATAAAAAGTTCACTAACAAAAAACTAATATCAACATTTTCAGGCGTTATACAAAATTTTATGGCTCTCTTGGTGATGCAGCGGCCAGTATTGCACGTGATGCCATCATTGGTAATGCTTATACTTACATTGCTTTCGGTATATATTATGTTAACTTATTGGTGTAAGTTAATTCTGGAAAACTACGATGATCTCTCATTTTGAAAAAGGGCCAGAGAAAGAAGTTGAGTACGAAAAATTTGATCTTGTTTTCTTATTAGCTTCAAGAAGCGTTAGTTTTTGAGGTCTTCAGAATGCTATTTGTTAAAAAAAAATAACAAGAAAAAAAAAAGAAACCAACACGCACACACAGACTAAGCAGCATACTAATAAGTAGAAAGATTTTATTATCTTTTGCTTCGAAAACAGAAAATGCCAATTGGGAATCTCAGATAGAAGCATGGCAAAGACCAATTCTTGAAGACAAAATGCTTCCTGAATGGTAAAGATTACATCAATCTCGTGGAAAAGAAAGTGGATTAAGGTCTTTTTTTTTTTTTTTCCTCTAATGTGCAAGTTTTCTCCTCAGGTATCCAACCACTCTCTTCAATGAGCTCTATTATCTAAATGCAGGAGGGACAATTTGGACAGGTATTTTTCAAGGAGTTTTAAATCTTGTTTTAGAATGAATGAATATCTAATAACTTTTATTTATAAAAGTTTAACTTTTCTCTTTTGCAGATGGATTACCTGCATTACAAAGTTTGTCAACAATTGGCAAAACAAAATTCTCTCTTGTAAGGTTTAAACAAAGTTTCAAGCATGACACTGATATTTCCCATCAAAATGACACGGCCGTTGAAATCCTTGAAAGAATGAGGTCTGTATTTGAGCAAGTATATGCCCCAGCAACTTCTAATACCGCTATGGGAACAAATCTTCTCCAAGACGGCGAAGAAAACGTTGGGCAATTTCTTTACCTTGAAGGACTTGAATACACCATGTGGAACACTTATGATGTCCATTTCTACTCATCCTTTGCACTACTCATGCTGTTCCCGAAACTTGAGCTCAGCATCCAGAGAGACTTTGCAGCAGCAGTGCTGATGCATGATCCTAGCAAGAGGAAGATCATGAGCGATGGCAGATGGGTCCCAAGAAACGTCCTTGGCGCCGTTCCTCATGACTTAGGACTAAACGACCCTTGGTTTGAAGTGAATGCTTACAATCTATGCTACACGGATAGTTGGAAAGACTTGAATTCCAAGTTTGTTCTTCAAGTCTATAGGGACATGGTTTTCACCGGTGACAAGAGTTTCGCAAAAGCAGTTTGGCCCTCAATTTACGTGGCGATGGCTTTCATGGATCAATTTGACAAGGATGGAGATGGAATGATCGAGAACGAAGGCTTCCCTGATCAAACTTACGATACATGGTCTTCCACTGGTGTGAGTGCTTATTGCGGTGGCCTTTGGGTGGCGGCTCTACAGGCTGCTTCAGCCATGGCACAGGAGGTTGGTGATACTTCATCTGTAAATTACTTTTGGGTGAGATATCAGAAGGCAAGAGCTATATATAATGACACCTTATGGAATGGTTCGTACTTCAATTATGACAATAGTGGCAGTAGCTCAAGTGCATCTATTCTGGCTGATCAATTGGCTGGAGAATGGTGAGTATGAATAAGCATAGCACATTGTTTTTACAGTATTCAATGAAAAGGGAACATGAATAATTAAGGAAAAATTTTGTGGCCCTTCTTTCATATATGGTCATCTACTTTGTAGGTATGCCAAAGCATGTGGCCTTTCTCCTATTGTCGACGAAGAAAAAGCGAGGAGTGCACTAGAGAAAATTTACAATTTCAATGTACTAAAACTGAAGGGTGGTTCACGTGGAGCAGTGAATGGAATGCTTCCTGATGGAAATTTTGATTATTCGAATTTGCAATCGAAGGAGATATGGGCAGGAGTAACATATGCTCTTGCTGCCACAATGATTCAAGAGGGAATGCTTGATATGGCATTTCATACTGCGGCTGGTGTTCATGAAGCAGCCTGGTCCGAACAAGGCCTCGGGTCAGTTTAATATTCCTTTCATTTGGGTTAACATAGTAGGATTTCTGTGTGGTGCAAAGAGTTAGAATTTCAAGCAATTGTCCACCTCCTAACGACTTAGGCTTTTGTGAGAATCAGTCAATTAATAAGTAGGACATAGAAATAATATGGCACGTAAATTTAATAGAATTTGATGAAAATCTGATCAAAATTATCAGATTATGACACATATTTATGCAAAGTACAAATTTACTTAGTGATTTTCCTGTTCCATTTGTAATTATTAGTTTTGGCTGCAGATATTCTTTTCAGACTCCGGAAGGCTGGGGCATCGATGACAAATACAGATCTCTTTGCTACATGCGTCCATTGGCCATATGGGCCATGCAATGGGCCTTGACAAGGCCCAAGCTCTTAAAGCCAGAGATAAAATGTGAAGGCATTGAAGATCATTTATATTCTAGACAACATGCAGCATTTTCTGAAGTTGCAAGCCTCTTGAAGCTGCCAAAGGAGGAAGCTAAAGGCTTCGTTCAGGTTCTTTATGAACTCACCCGTGGGAGATTAGTAGGCTAATTCTGTGTGAACCCTACACTAAGATTTTCAGTTGAATAAAAGCATAAGCAGTTAAAATGAATCCTCGAGAAGTAAAGAAAAGGAACGATCAAGCACCAACTTTGGTTAGACACCATTTGAGACGTCAAAATTAGACGGAGGATTTAAATCCCTACATTTGCATTTATATTCCAGTTATAGTTAATTTATCCGGTTGTTGTGGGCTGACTTGTTCATTCGGATAGTGTGAAAAGTTTGAATTTGAGTTGTATCTCAATTTGACTGGTGTGATTGTGTTTTTAAATTGGAATCGAAGCTTAAATTTCCATATCTTTTTAATTTGAATTTTGGTAGTGTTAATCTTGTGCTTAATTGAGTTTAGGTTTAATGAAGATTATCTTTCGTTATTTCAAGAGTTGCAAAGATTTTGATGTTTGAATTCGTTTTTGAATATGATTTAATTTAGATACTAAATGTATATATGTTATTTTTAAAGGCTATAATTAGTGTATAATTTAATTATTAATATGTCAATTTAAATTTTGTAAAATTTTATTGATTAAAATTTATTCCGTATTATTAATCCTACCTATTTTTTATTTTTCTAAACTTTTTCTACAATTATTAAACATAATTGCCAAAATCTTCTTGAATTTTTTTTTTAATTACAAAATGCGGTTTTGGCATATTCCTTCAAAGTCTTTCCTGAAGAGCCCTCCCTCACCTTCTCCACCATACCAAGAGAAACCCAAGAAGCCAAACCTCAAAATCCAACCCATTTTCAACTTAAATCACAAAAACATTAACCTAGCAATTCACAGAGCAAAGAAACAAGGGAATTTCATTGATCAAAACATATTTTTTAGCTTGGATGAGGTAAACTTTTTAAACTTAAACTTTGGCGTACATTGTATTTTAAGTATGAAATTTGTTAGAAATTAGTTTATGATGGTTGTAGATTGTTTATGCATCATTTTTATGCTTACAAAAATGTTAGAAAGCCAAAATTTGGAGAAAAGGGATGACAAACCACGAATTGGAATTCTGAAAATTTTTCCATAACAAAAAAGATGTTACTGTAGTTGCGTCGTTTACTATAATGAATAGTGCCAATGATACGACGTTCTTTCATTGTAGATTGCACTGTTTTACTATGGCAGACATCGTTTTACTGTAGCAAGCGTAAAAACTATAGCAATCCAAATTTTCATGTTTATTTATAGTCTAATTGTTTATGAGGCACACTAATAAATAAATTGACATAATGATAATTTGAACGGTGATATTGTTAGGATAATTTCTAACCACATATGATATAAGATGTTCGAAGTAATTGGAGTATACGTGGTGTTGGTAACAAGCTAGACGTTATCAATAGATTATTTACCAAAGAGGTAGGGATTCTATTACTTAACTTTTGTGAGATTTTATTTAATTAAAATTGATTCTTTGGTTTGCAAGATAGTTTATATATTATTTTGTAAATATTATTATATGTATATTACTTGGAAACACAATACTCTAGAGTCATCTTGTAATGTATAGCGAAGTCAAGTGATTGGACATGTTTTGACATAAATTTGAAAACATGGTTAGATAATATGGACTCTATACATATTGGTAAGGATATGAGAGGATGGTGAGATCATGAAAAGGTCGGCAATTATGTCCTTGGGCACGTATACCCTAAGGATAAATAAGGGAAGGCGTCAGTGTTCCCTTGGGTCGAAAGTCCCATAACGCACTGTATAAGAAACGTCTTGGTGAGGATCCAAGACTCGATGGCCCCTCACCTAACAACTCTCGGATTGTTAGCTTTGAGTTGTTACGTACGCTCTTCGGGGTTACTTTGAGTAGAGAGACGTGATTCTTAATTTTTTTATATTATATATTATAAAAACATGGTAAGCTTTATTTATAGGGTATCCACCATATATGAATATAATGGAATTGTTATAAAATAAATAATATTGTTGAATAATAAACTAACTATACAGGTATTAATATGGTAAATAATAAAAACCTAAAGATAAGTAATGGTTTTCCTACTAAGCATATTAATGCTCATTCCCTATTATTTTTACCTTTCAAGTGGAGTAAAATATAATCTATCAGACGAGGAGTAGACGACAATGCTACCTGTGACGTGTTGGAGTTTCTTGTAGCTTTATATATATTTCGCTTACTCATGTAAGATTCTTAAATTGTAGTGTTGGTTGTATTTTATTATCTATAGAATAAGAACTGTCTTATGATAATGATAGTTGTATTTTAATAATTAGTGCTATAATAAAACAGTATATTGGTATTTTATTCTTGCTTTGTTTCATTTTAAAGACCCAGGAACACTGTTTCAAATGAATTGAAACAATATTGTAAATAAATTTTTTTATATACTATTAACCTCCACTTATGAGCGTTACACTAACATATAATGTTTTTCAGTTTAAACCAAGAGTTTGAACATTAAATACTAGAGCAATTTAAATTTTGAGTGAATATATTGCAGCAAAGTTGGTTTGAACCAAAACTTTTTAGTTCGAATTATGTTCCCAAATTGGCTCTTATACAAAAAAACAAATATGTTTTTAAACGAATTAAACAAAAGCTTTAGAAACTCTAAGACATTGGGGAATTTTCAAGACTTATTAGTTAAATTTTATAGTGCTCAATGTTTTTTTTTTATTGTTTACTTATAATTATGCTTTTTGGCACAATTAAAGCACATACACGTTAAGGGTCATGAGTTGCACTTGGTGATATAAATTGGGGATTTTTTTTATAAATGTCATCTTTTGAAATTCACTTTTTAATTATATATATAACACATGTTTGAAACTTATTATGCCATCAAAAAATATTATGATAGATGAAAGAGAAAGAAGAAGGGAGATTTGAAAAAGTGTAAGGGCTTGTCTATTTGAATTAGTTGGGAAAAAATTTTTTGAACAACTTACACTATTTATTTTTAAAAAGTAATATGAGTAATAACGTGACACAATCTTTTTCAACTTTATTTTTGTGGCATGAATAAACACATCTTTTAAATATGTGACATAAAATATAGTTTCTCTTATATCATAAACTATGATCAAACGTGGCACGACAAATAAATGGGTCAGTCCAAACATGACACGAGAAACATTTGTACCCAAGTATTTCATATTGAGAAATTGTAAGAATTAACAAAATTTTTAAACTAATAGAAGTGAATAGCATAATTAATAAACTTGTTAATAAATAACTGTTTTAAGATTTTTTGTGTATATAATTTTTCAATTTTATTATAATTTCAATTAGCCTCAAATTTCTTAACCCTAAGCCCCGTATTCTTTGTTCTCCCTCCCTCCCTCTCTCTGACGATGATGGTGAAGCGATGTTGATTGCACGACAGGACGTGACAACAAGGGCGGTGAGTTCTTTGTGGACAATTGTTGGCCTCGTGATCCCACTGCTTTGAGACGGTGGCTCGAGCGTCTCTGGTGGAGGCTAAACTGCTCGTCACTTAAGGTCCCAAAGACTCGCAAATCAGGCGGAGGGAAGATGGTTGCTTTTGTGAGCTCTGTGCCGCAAACGAGATTTTCTCGGGTAAACGAGCTCTCCGCCATATGACCGTTGTGATGCTTTTGGACAACAAGGTTACCGCGGTTTGGCAAATCAGCTTTCGATAGGTCGATCTATAGTGGCAAAGCTGTTAGACGTGCAGTGGAGAGGGACGGTTGGCTAGCGGTAGAGGCTGGAGCTACACGACGATAGCAAGAGTGCTACATGGTGTTTCAGAAATTGTATAACTTTTAAATTAAGAATATGCTATTAATTTTAATTTTCCCAAATTATGCTATTAATTTATATTCCCTTCTTTAAAAAAAAATGTTATTTTCCTTCTTCTCTTTTTTGTATTGCGTAAAGAATCATACCTTATAAAGCATAGTCATGCCCACTATGTACCTTATAGTCGTGCCCACTATTGACGCTTCTAGTGAATGGTGGTAAATCAACACCACGTATGGCTACGCACGGTGGTCGGACGGCTCTTCCCTGCTCACCTCTGCCTAATCGGATGTACCTGCAACAAGAGGAGGGACGCTTTAGAGGTAAAGGGTGACACCGATAGGGTACCGAACAAAGGCTCTCCGACGCTTAAGGCAGATGCTACTCGGTAGAGAACAGGAGCTAGTTAGTTTGAAAGGAGCACGCTTGCCTGAGCTATAATAAATGCGCTCTATTTATAGGTTGCCACTCAAAACGGGTGTTAGGTGGGTTTTACCCACGACCTATGTGTCCTATTAAGGTCTGTCAAAAGGCAGAAAACAAGTGTCATGGTCCCCATCGGTGAATTATTCTCCATCCGACGGTGGGAAGATAGCTATCTGCCGGTTTCTTGCGACGAGTGGCAACTTGTTTACAGGTTATAACAATCCGACTTGAACTGGTGTCTGACCTGAGAAGGCGATCGTTTATGTCGCGGCCCGATGGGCCCTGAAGACCAATGGATAGATAAGCTGAGCTTAAAGGGTTTGCAATCGTGCTCCCAGCCAATTCTCCCGAGTATGTTTGTCGACCATTGGAAACAAATTTCTAGACGAAGGCGTCGAGTTCACCCTCAACACCCACTATGCTTGCTAATTGTATTAGCAACATCAGATCCCCAGACCTATAAAGATACTTTGAAGATATTTCGAGTTTGATTCCCCACTGGATAAAGCTTTTCCTAGTGAAAAGCATGTTTCAGCCGAGGACAAGACGCTGATTTTCATTAAAAGATCCATCAACCTTGAAACGTAATTAGCGACGGTAAAAAGTACCGCTTGAGACGGAAAACGTCCAATATATATCACACTAATCATGCTTCCAAAAAAGGACAAAAGGTTTATGTTCCATCATGTGAATCAACCTGTCGTGGCGAGAAAAATTCTTAACGGACGTCATATCTCAACACCTCTCACACCACCATCACTTTCTCACCGGAAACTCATATATGTAGGGATGTGTAAATTAATAATATGTTTTGTTGGCTTAATTTTGTGCCACTGTCAACAGCTGACCAGTGCGCCAACCCACGCACCTATCCATTCCAATATTTACATGTGGGGACCGGTGCGGAATAATATCAACAATAGCGTATGAATTTGTTAAAGTTCCTTACACCGTGACAGCTTCTGTTTAGAAAATTTTAGAATATATATTTCAAGTTTAAAAGCTATAACAGAAAAAAAAATTATATTATATCAATTTTTTTATTTTTTATTGTAGCTGTTGAGAGCTTTACACTTAAAACATCTTATAAATTATGTTATATTCTATTTTTTTTTTAGTAAAATCCAATAGATTTGTGTTTATTCACTATAGTTTGATAAGCGTTTTCTTCTTTTTTTTCCCCTTTTGATTGTTCAGAGTAGTTTAATAAACGCGCACTACTAAATTTCTTGTTATAATAAAATTAAAAATTTAAATATTTTAAAATAACACATAATTTTAAAAATGCTATGCATTTAAATATTTTAAAAGTATGTTATTTACTTATACTAAATACTAAAAGTGTATTATTTGGTGTAATTTTTTAAATTTTTGGTGTGACTCGAGTGGCTAAATTATTTTTATTATCTGACAAAAGATATTAGTACAAGTATCTTAATAAAGACTTTATTTATATTTTACTTTTTATTA
The DNA here is from genome assembly GCA_025403435.1 of Artocarpus heterophyllus. Classification (NCBI taxonomy): domain Eukaryota; kingdom Viridiplantae; phylum Streptophyta; class Magnoliopsida; order Rosales; family Moraceae; genus Artocarpus; species Artocarpus heterophyllus. Next base: position 15,313,817 of record CM046334.1, read on the forward strand.
AAAAATGTCTTGTTTTAATTTTAGGTAACTTATCCGTTTATGTACTTTGTAATATATATTTATATAGAGCCCTATACATATTACTCTTTATTGGTTAACCACATTAAATCTCTTCTCCTCTTCCATCTTTTTGTTTTCTTGTTTAAATTTCGATATGGTATCAGATATTCATATTCAAACGAGTTTTTGATCTTCAATGAATAGAGTCATTCTTATCTTCCAATAAGCAACACCCTAATGCCTCCTAAATATATATATATATATATATATAGCGATTCTCCCTTTTCTTTATCACCACCCCAAACCTTGTTATGATTTCTTTTACTTTCTCATTTGATTATTGTTATTAGGCCTAAAGCCTCCAAACATAAGGTTGTGCACCTCCTTCTTTCAAGGTTGTAAGCTTCCATAACTTGGGAGGCATGCCTTCCTCTCCAAAGGTCATGCACCTCCAATCCTCCAAACCATGCGCCTCCAACATTTTTCTTGTGCTCTTCTTTGCACCTTTCTGCTAATTTTTTGCACCTTCGGCCCTTGATGATTTGAATCTTTTATATCCCGAAGTGAGCGTATTAGAAAAAGTATCTTGATAACAGTTTTGATTTCATTCATATTTATTCTTATATTAGGAAATATCTTGTTTTAGTTTTAGATAACTTAAGTATTGATTTACTTTATAATGTGTATTCATATGAGCCTTTTTTATAATGTTTTTTACTAATGACCTTTCTTTGTTACTAGTCCACAGATATAGACAAATTACCAAATCGCCTTAAAGATCTTTCTCCTCCTCTATGTTTTCCTCTTCTTATTAATATTCTATATAGCATAGAGCACAAGATATCTCCTTTTTCGACGAATGAGGACAATCTAATTAGTTGTAAATCTATCCACCCTATAAAAGTTTGAATCACGTTAAATCTCACTCAATAATAGTAGTATTTTCCTCTTCCTTCCTCTTGTATCAAAAAAAATAAAAGACATCTCCTCTTCCATTCTTTTGTTTTCTTATTATTTAATTTTCTATAAGACAGAGCATAATATGCGACTGGCCGCCAAAGTAGAATATAAAAAGTCATATTAGAAAAAAGAAAACAACATGAGACGGTATTCTCCAAGACTTCTATGTACCACGCATTAATTAGTTTTTCAAAACGTAGACTATATATATATTAAAAAAAATCTAACGTCACTTGCGAGGACGGTTTTCTTCTTAATTATATGAAAATTGTAATTCGTTAATATCCATGCTATATTTCACACCAATTTCCGTGGGTCCTGAACATTAGAATGGTCAATTGTATTCGTAAAATTTAAAGGAGACGAGAGGGAAAGGGAAAGAAAAAAAAAAGTCTTGCATACGACATTTTCAGTTTTTTCAAAAAAGAAAACAGACAACACGTAGTTTTTACATCTTATATCCGATCATTTCCACTTCGAAAAAAAGACTCCTTTTTTTCCACCCACCTCTACTTTTCTTCAATCGAATATATCCATATATATAATAGTAATAAGTTGAAACGCCATTGCTATATATACATACGTATATATATATATATATATATATATATATATAAAGCCCTCATTTTTCTTGTGATCTCTTTTCGACTACCCCTGTTTCAGTTTCAGTAATATACGCTGGTCCTGAGCTCTCTCTCTCTGCCAAGTTCTGGTTTTTCAGGTACACATTTAAAAGGCTAATTGTTAATGATTCTGCAAGTTTCTTATAACAGAGTTTAAAATTTCTTAATTTTCTGGCCTTTGTGTTAATTTAATCTGCAAATATGGAATATGTGTATGTGTGTGTGTATATATATATGTAATGATTGGAAAAATCAGCGTTGATTTGTGCCAAGGATCTGTTCATTTTTGGGCACCCGATTCGATCATGTAGGGATTGTTTCTTTCTCTCGGCCTTTGTTTGTTCCGACAGGAAAATACTTCCTGCAAAGATTTTCCTGTTTTAGATTTGTGTCTAATAACTTTTTTTTTCTGGTCAATAATTTCTTGAGGGGAAAAAGATATTTTTTCATTCTCGCAGCTTGAGCAAAATCTCAAGTGGGCCAGTGATTTTTTTTTTTTTTTCCTATGGTCTACGAAATGTCAGAAGTGAATTAATGTTCTTAGTGCATTAAAACCTCCCATGCATTTAATTAAAAATATCACTATATATATAGCTTTCTTTTTTTAGGCTTTTCTTATGCTCAAATAGTTTGCTTCTCTTGCATTAATTAAGTCACCACATTTCTATATTTGCTTAGGCAAGATGGAAAATGGTCAAGTTGAACACGAGTTCTCTTCACATTCTTCTCTACACAAGGTACGTGCATTGTTATTAATTTATTCATCTAATTATGCACTATAATTGAAATATCTCTATATTCCAAATGAAAAATGTGTATTTCTCCCTATATATTTTGCTCAATTTTCTTTTTCATTGATATATATATATATATATATTATATATATATGCGTGTGTGTGTGTGTTTTAGGTTGATCCTGGGAAACCTACTTCCCTGACTTGGCAAAGGAAATTGAATTGCAATGGAAATGTGCCTGCTGAGTTTAATGTCACTTTCCGAGAGATAGGACATTTGGTATGCTATGTTTATCATTTTTTGATCGTATTTTTTTCCTTGGTTCTCTTTTCTCAAATAATCCAACTTTGATCTTATGAAAGGCTCCGATTGGTTATCGATTGTGGCGACAAAGCAAAGAAGACGCAGCAGAGGGGAAAGTAATTATCTGACTTCAAGTTATTTAAATGACGTACACTATCCTTTTTTAGGAGGAATTAAGTTACATTGAGCTCTATTTTTCACTACAACGCCTTGTGCTTCAAATTTTGCAGATAACATTTGATATTTTCAGGAAACGGTATATTACAGGCAATCAAGGCGTTCCCTTAGGTGGTATTGGGTAGGCACCTTTTTTTCCCCAGAAATTAACTGTATTGTGTTGGTGATTTATGGCCACATATAGATATACTACATGCCCATACACTTTGTATGATCGTCAAAAGTAACAATTATTAGAATTCCACTGATCAAGTTGGACCGAGTCTATGTCATGTATTTACTTTAGCTAATAGCTCATAACATGAAAGTTGTCTGATTGTCTTACTTTAAGAACCATGAACTTTCAGTGCAGGAAGCATTGGAAGAAGTTACAGAGGCGAGTTTCAGCGTTTCCAACTATTTCCTGCAACAAGTGAAGATGTCCCAGTGGCAGCAAATCAGTTCTCTGTGAGTTTCTTTTATATTGTTTTAAAACCGATACACATACCGTCAGAATTTTGACACGTGTGCACTCGTGATGTTCGTAATAAAATTTTCATGATGTGTATCATTGCTCCATTTTTTCTCCGCCACTTGTTTGTTTTGATAAGTACCTTATGATTCACTACATGTCTGGCAGAAAAGATTTAAAATACAATTTGACATAGTATTTTATGATGGTTTCGATTTTTTCACAGGTTTTTGTTTCACGGCCCAATGGTGAGAAACACTCAACCGTATTGTGTCCCAAGAACCCCGAGCTAGCCAAGTGAGTCATATGATGCCCACCACTTGATTAATTATTTTTGAATTCTCTGTAATAATTATGTAAACAAAATCCAGAGAAGCAAGCATTAACAAAATTAAATTTTTGAACTAAATCCAGAGAAGCTACAACTTCTGGCCTAGGATCTTGGGATTGGAATTTGAATGCAGAAAAATGTACATACCATGGGCTTTTTCCGAGGGCTTGGACAATCTATGATGGTATCATCCTTGATTCACAAAGTTAGCAGAAACTTGTAATTGCTGCCAGTTTCTTTAACTTTGAGAATTCTCAAATGCAGGTGAACCTGACCCGGAACTTGTCATTGTTTCGCGTCAAATTTCACCTTTTATTCCCCACAACTACAAGGATAGCAGTTTCCCTACATCTGCTTTTACCTTCACGGTAGGATTAAACAAAATGTAAATAAAAAAATGGAGATATCTTTTATTAAATGGAGACATGGTTATATATTTTAATCATTCAGTGGGAACTCAGTTGTAATCTAAAATTTTGGATCAATTTTAAGCTTTAAATGGAAAATTCATGTTTCCTTGGTCCTAAGGGGTTGCTCTATGTATGTTTTTAGATAACAAATAAAGGAAGAACGTCTGCAGATGTTACCTTGCTGTTTACTTGGGCTGTAAGTAAAACAAAAACTTTTTGTGGTTTATGTTCCTTTGAACCTTGATTTTGATTTTCCATGTATAGAGCTGATTTTCCCACTTGCAATATCGGTATTCCATGTTTTGATTCGGCAACTAATAGTCTAAGGCAAACTCAGGAACCTTGATTTTGATGTTCTATGTTTCTGACTATTCAGAATTCTGTTGGTGGAACCTCTGGAGTTTCTGGCGGTCACTTCAACTCAACAATGAAGTAAGGGCTTGTTAGTAAATTAGATCTTGGAGCACACCCCACTTTAGCTTGTTTTTTTTTTCTTTCTTTGACTAAGCTAAAAAAATTGAAGCTGTTTCATCAATACTTCTACCAGGACAGAAGATGGGGTGCATGGAGTACTTTTACACCACAAGTAAGTTATCTTTCTTGATGAAAGAAAGAGTTCTCTTACTTCTATTTATCACTTAACGAATCTGTTAATTTGAAATTCAAAGGAAATTTATGATCTTTCAGAACTGCAAATGGACACGCTCCAGTTACTTATGCCATCGCAGCAGAGGAAACTGCTGATGTCCATGTCTCCAAGTGTCCTTGCTTTTCACTATCTGGTGATTCCCAGGGTGTCACAGCAGAAGATATGTGGAATCATATCAAAAAAGTTAGATTCTTCTTTATCACAATATCTGTGTAGTGAATTTCAACATAATTATCATGTAGCTTACCTAAACTTTTGACACAATGTGTGTCATGGCTATTTTTTTGAAAGATTTTGTTGAAAGTGGGAAACATATGTTCTAGTTCAGATATATCTGAAATATCTTTAGAGATATTTATTAAATATGCTATAATTTTGTTTTAGTACGGATCATTTGACCAAATTGCATGCAACGAGACTTTGACGCCTTCAAAACCAGGATCATCAATTGGAGCTGCCATAGCAGCCACTTTGAGCATCCCCTCTGGTTCTGTACGTACTGTAACGTTCTCACTTGCATGGGACTGCCCAGAATTGAAATTCGGTGGGAAAACTTATCATAGGTTGATATCCCAGTTGCTCTAAACATTTGTTCTTTTTAAAGGAAGAATCTGATTGATTGAGCTTATAAAAACTTTACTAACAAGAAACTTGAGTCAATTTCAGGCGTTACACAAAATTTTACGGTTCTCGTGGAGATGCAGCAGCCAGTATCGCACGTGATGCCATCCTTGGTAATGCTTATAATAACTTTGTTACATTTGCTTTCAGAATATATATTGCGCGAATCTAAAACTACGCTGATATTTTGTTTTGAAAATTGCCAGATAGAGAAGTCGAATACAGAAATAATAATAATAATAATAATAATAATAAAATAAAGAGGTTCTTGTTTTCTTGTTAACTTTGACAAGCTTAGTTTTGGAGGCCTTGAGAATGCTATATTTGTTTAAAAATCAGCGAGCTGCAATCTAATACTAGAAAAATTTTATAAACTTCTGCTTTAAAACAGAAAATGCTAAGTGGGAATCCCAGATAGAAGCATGGCAAAGGCCAGTTCTTGAAGACAAAACTTTTCCTGAATGGTAAGATTACTTTAATCTCAGTGTAAAAGAAAAGTGTATTAAGTTGGTAAAAATTTAATCCTGTGAAAATGTTTCTCCTCAGGTACCCAATTACTCTCTTCAATGAGCTTTATTATCTAAATGCAGGTGGCGCAATCTGGACAGGTATGTCTCACGGAGTTCTAAATCCCGTTTTAAAATAAACGAATATCTGGTTTCATAAACAAAAAGAAATATCTATTTTGTTTCATTTAGTAAAGGACAACTTTTCTCTTTTGCAGATGGATTACCTGCATTACAAAGTTTGTCAACAGTTGGCAATACAAAATTCTCTCTTGAAAGGTCCAAACAAAGTTTCAAGCATGAAATTGATATTCCCCATCAAAATGACACGGCTGTTGAAATCCTTGAAAGAATGATGTCTGTATTTGAGCAAGTATATGCCCCGACAACGGCAAAATCCGCCATGGGAACAAATCTTCTCCAAGATGGAGAAGAAAACATTGGGCAATATATTTATCTTGAAGGACTGGAATACACCATGTGGAACACTTATGATGTCCATTTCTACTCGTCCTTTGCACTACTCATGCTGTTTCCAAAACTCGAGCTTAGCATCCAAAGAGACTTTGCAGCAGCCGTGCTGATGCATGATCCTAGCAAGAGGAAGATCATGAGCGATGGTAGATGGGCCCCAAGAAATGTCCTTGGCGCCGTTCCTCATGACATAGGACTAAACGACCCTTGGTTTGAAGTGAACGCTTACTGTCTGTTCAACACAGACAGTTGGAAAGACTTGAATTCCAAGTTTGTTCTCCAAGTCTACAGGGACATGGTTGTTACTGGTGACAAGAGTTTTGCAAAGGCGGTTTGGCCCTCAGTTTACATGGCGATGGCTTTCTTGGAGCAATTTGACAAGGATGGAGATGGAATGATTGAGAACGAAGGCTTCCCTGATCAGACTTATGATACATGGTCTTCCACTGGTGTGAGTGCTTATTGCGGTGGCCTTTGGGTCGCAGCTCTACAGGCTGCTTCAGCCATGGCACAGGAAGTTGGTGATACGTCGTCTGCAAATTACTTTTGGGTCAGATATCAGAAGGCAAGAACAGTATATAATGACGCCTTATGGAATGGTGCCTACTTTAATTATGACAATAGTGGTAGTGGCTGGAGTGCATCTATTCAGGCAGATCAATTGGCTGGACAATGGTGAGTATTTATAACACACGTTATTATGTTTACAATCTTCAATGAAAAGTGAACTTGAATAATTAAGGACAAATTTTTGGAGCCCTTCTAATATCTGGTCATCTACTTTGTAGGTATGCCAAAGCTTGTGGTCTTTCTCCAATTGTTGATGAAGAAAAAGCTAGGAGTGCACTAGAGAAAATTTACAATTTCAATGTGCTAAAAGTGAAGGGTGGTTCACGTGGAGCAGTGAATGGAATGCTTCCTAATGGAACACTTGGTCACGCAGCTATGCAATCAAAGGAGATATGGGCTGGAGTAACATATTCTCTTGCTGCCACAATGATTCAAGAGGGAATGCTTGATATGGCGTTTCATACCGCAGGAGGTGTTCATGAAACAGCCTGGTCCGAACAAGGCCTTGGGTGAGTTTAGTTTTCCTTTTCTGAGTTAACAGTCCTAGGATTACCACGATTGTGTGTGCATGAACCAAGCTATATACAGCTGAGCACAGGCAACCGCTCCACCTAGAATTTATTTCCTATCAATCTACGTGTGAAATTTGTAGTTCGCCCTTGAAGTTTTGAAATTCTATATTTGGCTCACCTTATAATGGCTTAATTCATTTACCATTAATGAATCGAAAATAGCTAAGAGCAGCCTCCACCCCTTCCGACTTTTTATTTTGTGGCTCCGCCTGTGTTTGTGTGGCAAATAGTGTTAGAATATAAAAGTATTTTTAGTCCACCTTCTAAGATGTATATTAACTGATAGAACATAACAACTGCACATTCTGTGCGGTTTATTGTAAATTTAATAGAATTTGATGAAAATATGATACGTAAGAAAAAAAAAGATAAAAACAAAATTATCAAGACTATGACACATTTATGGGCATAGTGTTACAAAACCCACTTTTTTTTTTCTTTATTCCACTTGTGTAAGTAATTGTTGGTTTTGGTTGCAGATATTCATTTCAGACTCCGGAAAGCTGGGGTGTAGATGACGGATACAGATCTCTTTGCTACATGCGTCCCTTGGCCATATGGGCCATGCAATGGGCCTTGACAAGGCCCAAGCTCTTAAAGCCCGAGATAAACTGTGAAGGCATTGAAGATCATTTGTATTCTAGACAGCATGCAGCATTTTCTAGAGTTGCTAGGCTCTTGAAACTGCCAAAGGGGGAAGCTAAAGGCCTCTTCCAGAGTCTTTATGAACTCACCTGCGGAAGATTGTTCCACTAAATCCTTTGGGTGAATACTACACTAGGACTTGTAGATGAACAAAGGGAAAAACAATTAAAATAAAGCTAAAAGAAGTGTAGAAAAGGAATACATTATTTTGATCGAGTCCAATTATTAAAGGGTGATATATTATTGGCATCTATTATTCGTGCATTATCAAAGAAAATAAAGTTACTATTAGTGAATTGTCTGTATGTAATTTAATAAGATTCTCCATAATTCAAAATCAACCAATTGACGTAAATTGTAATAAATTGCTATTAGATTGTCCAACGACGACCAACCGCTCCAGTGTGACGTGGGCCTCAATTATGAAGCTCTTGACTAAATCCTTGGCCCGGCCATTATATTTTTGAGTGGCTAGTCCAGCCACTCACCACTTTGCAAAAAGAGAGCCAAACACAAAACTCTAAAAATATAATAATTTATTAACATAATAAATTTTTGGGAGAATAAAAAGAAATAATAAATTTTTGAAACTAAATAGTAGATTTTTAAAAATATTTATTATAAATCAAAGATTTGCAATAAATAACTTTTTTACTTAGTAAATAAAAATTATTCATACTATAAATAAAGTGATAAATAAATTATTTAAACCGTAAACTTGTTTCATGTACAAATAAGAATTATTTCACTATAAATATTTGTGTAAATAAATTATTTATATTATAAATTTGTTATTTATTATAAATATTTTTAAAATTTGTTATGTATTGTGATTAGTTTTAAAAAAAAAGTGGTATATATAAAAAATTTTCTAAATTTTTTTAGAATATTTATTATTAAACCACTTCACATTAAATTCTTCAAAAAATTGATAAACTACCTGATGTGAGATTTGTCCCCATCACAATATTCTTATTCCCTAATATATTTTTTTAATTGTCACTAGTTCCTTCTAAAGTTTTTCACACAAAATTATTTTATTAAGCACTAAAAGCCTTGCATAATATTTTATTTTGTTTTTGTCTTCAGTTTCAAAAACTTAATCCCATAAAAGAGCTTGGACCAATCAAATCCCTGTCGTTCTAAATATCTATTGGTTCATCTCTCGACTTTCTAGCCTCTATTAGGGTTTACTGTTATAGCTTCTTAGATAGGGTGTGGTGTCGCCACGTCTCCCTACGGGTCCCAAGCCCGACGCCACCACCAGGACTTGAGCCTACGAGAGGTGGAGGCCGGTCTGCATTCGGGTCGAGGGAGGACGAACTCCAGGGCAATAGGGAGATCCATAGTATGCCAGGGCGAGTCGTAGTGGAAGCTTGCAGATTACTGTGCTGGCGAGGTCGGACGTGGCTTTTGTGGTGGGTAGTAGCGACGGTGAAGGTGTTAACAACAGATCTGGGGGCTGGGCTTTAACTGCGGCCAATGGTGGAAGGAAATCCACACCGGAGGGGAAAAAGAGGCAGCCGAAGATGCCTAGGCTTTGGCTACGGCTGATGGAAGAGGGAAGCACGGTCGAGGGACCACAACGGTGGAGTTTCCCAATGAAACCAAGCTTGCCCTTTTGATTTGGAGAATGGGACGGAAGGAGTCAGTGGTGAAGGGGAGGATCACCGGAGACCGGACCAGCCTACAAACAGCCAGAAAAGAAAGAGATGGTGGCGGCAGTGGAACAAACCCAGTCAAGGGGTTCTCCTTGTTTTTAGTTTTGTTTGTATCTAGGTCTATTTTTGTTTGTTTATCCAATATCGAAGAAAAAGGGGTGGTCTCCCTACGTCTAAGTTTGTTTTAGTTGGGTCACCCACTAATTAGCAGTATGGTATGTGGTTTTTGTCGGCTAGATTTTTATCTAGGTCAGAATGTTAGTGCCTCACTTGGGTGAAATTGATTTTGGTCGATTGGTTACGCACATTGACAGTTGCGGAGTCTTATTTTGAGCCGTTGTTAAGCTCTGTCATCTGTGTCGAGTGGGTCTTTCCGTCATCAGTTATGTTTGTGTTATGATTGTAATCTAATAGATACAGTTGGTATCTAGAATTTTTAGTGTCTAGTGGGAGGTTATAATGAACCTTTGTTTGTATTAAATTTTATATGGTATTTAAAAAAATAATAAGAATTATTTTTATTATAGTATGTGAGAATTTTATACTGTAGTATATTTTTTTATTATTATTGTAACATATGAGAGTTTTATACTATTTATAATTAAGATTATGGTAAAAATTGTCAAACACTCTTAGTTGAATGCATATTCAATTCCTCAAAAAAAAACAAAAAAAAAAAAAAAAGCTTGGACTGAGAAAACTAAGCAACAGGACAATGTCACATCAAGAACTATCAAGAACTAAGGAAGGATGACGGTATTTAAAACATTAGCTTCGACTTCTATCAACAAATAACAAAAAAAGAAAAATGTTTTTCATCACTGTAGTTTTTTAAAATTTATAATTTATTGCCGTATTAGTGTGAGTTTTACCTATTAGGATTATTTTCTGCAGTAACCTGTGAGTACTCCGTTGGGATGGAAAATTTTTAATGTTAATTGAGCGTCGGGTTATAACCTCATTTTCTCATATGAGAGATGAGACCTATAAGTATTAAGTCGACCCTATATATAACGCCTATCTCTTCTGAGATGGTAGGGTTGTAGCCATTGGGGACAAATCTCAATAAAAAAGGGCAACGTGCATGGTGTCCTGTGATGGGGAACGAGGTTGATGGTCGAATGATAGATAGAGACAGAATTGTGGACCAGTGGGGTTTTGGCCGAAAATTTAGGAAACAAGACAAAACGCTGAGACTGACACACGGGTCGAGTGTTGTACCGGACGAGTGCCACCGCTACACCACCAGCAGCGCCATCCAAGTTGAGAATAAGAATTAATGAATCATCTCACTTACTCATTCACTCACACACACAATCAACTGAATAGCAGTAGCGGTAGCAGTAAGTGCACTCTTTCCGTGTGATCTCTCTCTCCTTGTTCTTCTTCGTGTTTGTCTTTTGCTTCCTCTTCCATTCATTTTCATTTCACTCCCAACACACAGAGACTAGCCTACTGAGAGAGAGAGAGAGAGTCACCGACACAAAGCATTTTCCACGCCTCTCAACGACTCTCTCGTTTCTAACCACTAATTTGTTAAGCCCACCAAAAAAAAAATACAAAAGATAAAAACAAAATTCTTCTTTTAGTTAAAAACTGTTAACTTCGGCTTGTTCACACAGTAAATAAAGCAGACCTTTGGAGTTGGAAGTTGGACTTCTTTTTTCTCTTTGGTATGTTCTTTCTCTTCCACTTTTGCTTCTGATAATTCTTTGCTTTTGTCATTTATATTCTTTCAATTTGTAAATAATCAGACTTTTCTGATATGGGTTTTGTGGTTTTCTATTGTTCTAAAGTTGGAACCTTTTCTTGACAGATAAAAAGTTTATGGTTTGGTTTAGTATACACCCATAAAAGGCTTCTCTTGAATGTTGTCAATGTCACCGCTTAGTTAGGTGTTTCATTTGTTAAACTTGGACCTTCTTTTCCTTGGACTTTTTCCTATTTATTCTCTCTCTCTTTGTGTTAACTGCTCAGTTCAGCCAAATTTTAGAAGTGTATAAATTGCTTAATTTTGAGTGTTTCCCCTTCAAAATGTTATGTGCCTATAGACAGACACAGATATTACTAATAATTCCTCTAGAGTGAATAGATAATAGTGCACTTCCTGCTTTTGCAAAGTGGATGTTTTTCCTTGTCTTTGCTGAGAAATTACTAGCTAAGCAAAAGAAAAAACTTTGAATCTCAGAATTCTCAACGACTGGGCTTTCAGTATTTAAAAGCAAAGGGTCCAAAAAGAGAGTAGGAGAGTAGGAGACTAGTGGAGGCATCAGTGGGGTTTCAATTGGAACTTGTAAATTTTTGTTTGTCTTCTTTCACTTCAATAGTAGCTAAGCTTTTGGTCATTACTATTTGCTACAGATTGTTTTGTTGTTTTTTACTCTTATGATTGTTTTTATTTCTCTGCATACAGATTGGCCTACCAAGATTTGGTGGAGTTGAATAGAGTTCAAAATTACACAATGTTGAAGCAGTCCCCTGGTAGGAACCAGAAGCCAAAAGGGTTCAAGGTAAAGCATGTTCTTCAGATATGTGTGTTGCTCGTTATTTGCATCTGGTTGCTCTACCAAGTAAAGCACTCGCACGATAAGAAGGGCACATATGAAGATAGCTCTGTGGAGATACCGCGAAAGATTCAGAACGGGCGCGACGAGGTCATAAAGCTTGGGAGGAGGGACCTCTTTCCCCTGGTCAAGGACACTTCATTCGGTATGGAAAGGAGCCAGGGGAAGGAAGAAGAGACGGAAAGAAGGAGGTATGAAGATGGGCTGGGTGGCAGAGATGATGAGATAGATGGGCATGGCCAAGAAAGAGGTGAAGAGGAGGAAACTGAGGGTGTGGAAGATTTGATTGATGAAGAAGATAGGGAGAGGGACGAGGGAAGTGAAGAAGAAGAGAAGGGAATCGATTTCGAGGATGTGAATGAAGAAGAAGAAGAAGAAGAAGAAGAAGAAGAAGGTAAAAGCAACATCCAAGAGGCTAGAGAGGGACATTACAAAAAAGATGATGCTTCTGGCTCTGTGATGCAGAATATGCAAACAATGAGTGGGAGCTTGAGAAAAGTTCAGGAAAAAGAAGTCGAGAGTGAAAGCAAGTTTGAAGCTGGGAAAGAAGCTGAAACATATGTTGCTCAAGATTTCAGAGTTGGTAAGGAAGATTCAGAGACCAAAGTGCATCCCAATTCAAGAGCTCAAAGTTTTGGTTCTGAAGATGCTGAAAGTGTGGAAGAAATCGGTCATGAGTTTGCTTCATCCCGCTCAGACAATGCCATACACTCAACTTTGTTCACTAGGGCTGATCAGTCAAAAGTGGAAAACAATTCAGCCATGTTGCTTGACAATGGCCCTACTTCCCTCAATGGACGAGAGTCATACTTGCAAAGAAATTCTAATTCGACCCTTTCCACGGTTGATAGTTTTAATGCAGTCCAAAAAGGAATGGAAGTGCTTAATGGTTCCCAGTCCATTTCATCTCAAGGAACTTTGCAATTTGATGCAAGTGATGGAACTGAGAAAAACACATATGAGAACACAGTTTCCAGTGGAGAATCTAAAACCAATAGTGGGTTGCAATTGCGTAGTGGAGAGAAAAGCTCAAAGATGTTGACAACAGATGAGAATTTAGGTGCTGTTGAAGGAGGAGGAGCAGAAGAAGCTGAAGAAGGAGAAGAAACAGAAGAAGAAGAGTCCACTGATTCTTCGGATTCCACCTTCGATCAAGAAGATAGAGAGGATCATTCTTCTCTCATGTATGGTTTATAGAAGTTTGAAAGTGGGAACTGGAGCAAACGACATATCAGCAGGTGCCTGATGGTTTCTTCTTGTATATGTTTGGTCTCATGATAACTCATTAAGATAGATCAGCAACAGTCAATAATATGTATTTTCTTTGTTTTCACCCACTCATGGAAGTTATGATTATTCAAATAGGCCCTTGATAAAACAAATTAGAAAAAAAGGTTAGGATATTTAAGATATTAATCGCTTATTTCTACTACGTTTTATTAAATGTTTGACAAATTTAGAGGTGTCGGTAGATTCTTATTGAATTGATCTCTTACTCTCTCCCTTGAGAATCCAACTATTATAGTAGTGCAAATGATCAGCAAATTGGTCTATGCTCAGTGTCTATTAACTCTAATAGAGTGTTAGGGAGAGCAAGTTGGAATTAAATATGTTGGTTTAAAAATGCAGTATATGAGCGCTTTACTCCATAGCAATTTTTTGCTTTTTACTGTAGCTGTTGAAAGCTTTATATTGTTCCAAGATGCCAAACAACCACTAAAATTCTAGCTAATACGAGAAGGGAAATCTAAACCCTTCCTTCTTTCTCTTGAGAATTTCTATCTTTTTTTATATCCTTCAATAATACCATATTACTTTAGCCAAAATGTCATGTCAATCAAAATATTATCCCATAAAACTTGAATTGTCATGTTTATTTATGTAAAGTTACTTTAACTAAAATATCATGTCAATTAAAATATTATTCCACAAAAATTGAATTGCCATGTCCACCTATGGTGAAGTCGCTAAATTCAAACTTGTATTAGTATCTACAAGTTGGCATTTAAATATACTATTTTTTGAAAAATTTAAGCCTAATTTTTATATAAAACTGGTATATGGTTAGACTCCATGTTATCACTAATCTACATCCAGCTAGAAATGCTTTGTGAAGTTGAGGAAGATATGCAGCAAAATGGATAAACACAAAACATGTTGAACAGTGTAAATTCTCGACTAGAGTGTGTTGGGCTTGAACCTTGATGTAGCATCGCGGGCTTTTTGGGCTGTCCAGGTGAAGATTAGATCAGAAAACTGTTTGCCAGCCATTATTTTTGAAGGAGAAAATTATACATGAGGCATATTTTTCAAATTCTTTGAAAAGGGCCTTTAAAGTTCAAACCATTGAATGCATTTTAAAGTATTTATGAATAAAGATTCTCTGTAGACATCTGCCTGTTTAGCCATGCACCACTCATTGTATGACTCTGGCGCCTACTCTTTACGTGATGCATTCAATATCACCCGCTCTTTGTGCGACTCTGGCGCCTGCTCCTTGCTCGTCTTTGGTGACGACACTGCTCCCCGTGCAACTACAGCGATGATGTTTCCGACGAGAAAACCAGAACAAAAAAACCAGAGGTGAAAAAAGGAGGGGAGAACCAAACTGAGAAGAAAGGAGGAAAAAGAAAAGAAAAGAAAAACCAAAAAAAAAAAATACCAGATTCATTTCAAACAGAGATAGTTTTGAGATTTTAGTTGGTTGTATACGCTGATTAGACACCTAAAAACCAACCACCACTCAAGTTGATTTCTAGCTTGTGCATTGGACTGCATTTGTGGAGGAGAACTAGGCAGCTAATTCACTTTATAACCATAAAATTAATCCGATTATCGAACAAATAAAATAACATTAAATACAAGTAACGCATTGGATTTCTCCCCCAGTTTTCCTTGGCCTTGCCTCCTTTACTCCCAACATAAATCTTTCACTTCAAATGGACAATATGCTTGCAAGATTCAGGAAACAGAACCGCACTTTCTTCTATTAAAGTTCCTTGTTCCTTTCTCCATTTTTTACACAAACTAAACATCCTAAATCTTTCTTGGCTACTTCACACAAAATCTGCTCTGCTGATTCATTTCACCTTTTTTTTTTTCTCTGCTAAAATGATTCATTTCACTTGTTAATTTGCTTGTTCTCCTTGCCTGGCACCATATGTCCATATCCCTGATTTTCCTCCAACTTATTCTGCTTTTTATTATTTTTTTCCATCTTGAATCAAGCAGAATTCTCTCTTACCGATGTTGAATCAAAGAGGTACATCAAACATCTTCTTTTTTTTTTTTTTCCTTTAAGGTCAAACATCTTTAATTATTAAGCAAGGCCAGAGAAAAGGCATTTTCCAAGAAGGTTGTATCTTGTATGATTGATGGTATGGGATAATGACATGAATATACCTCTTAGTTTTAATGATTTCTCAATTTATCCTTCCATTTGAGATAGCTAAATTAGAAAGATAATATTTTACGGGCCTAACCCAGATGAAGGATCCGAAAACCCACTTAAAAAAACCCCTCAAAAAGAAAACCTTCCAACTAGGAGAGAGAACACTCAATCTTGTATTTAATACTCAATATTCTAGTTCCATTACAATTAGCTTATGAGTGTATTTATAGCATTTTAACAAAACTATAATAAATACACACTAAAATAAACGGCATAGCTATTAAATAATGATAAACTGACAACAAACAAAGCTAAAATATAAAAATAATTTATATAACTTATTCTCCTATATTAGTTCACCCCGTCTATAAAAAGAACTCGTCCTCAGCTTCAGTAGAAGCACACAAATAAACTTGTAGCAAGCTAGTTCACTAGTGTGATATATGAAATGAAAGAAGCTCTAAAAAAAAAGGATCCATTTTGGCTTGTGAAAATGGTAGACCCCAACCAAATAACTCCTTCAAATCATATCCCAAAGCTACAATGGAACCAAAGGAACGGTCCATTAGAATGTCGAAACTTCTCAAGCTATTCGTCATTGACGCCGGCTTGTCCTTTTGGTCTTGAGATCCTCAAAGTCAAAGTCAATGTCAAGTGCTCCAACAAATTCGTCAAGAAAAATAGATGGCTTAGCAACCAATTCTTCACAAATAATTACTTTCAATTTTTGACTTTCCAAGTTGTTCCTCAACTCTTTCAATTCCGCCATCAACTTCGTTTGTTGGATCATTTTGAATTCCTCCAATTATTTCAAGACCACTTTGATTTCTCTAGTTCTCAATTTCAACCACACACAAAAAATCCACAAGCTCTTATTCAAAAATTATATCAAAACCAATTGAATCATCCTCATTATCAATTTTGTACAACACAAATGAGCCCACAATTTCTCTTTCATCACAAATCTCACATTTAGTAAATTCATTTTCTATTGTATCACTAACAATATTTTTACTCCCCTCATAATCAAACCAATGCAAAAACAAATTTCATAATATTGTAAGTGTTGTGGGTCTACCTTTGGGCAAAGAAGGCTTGAGCTATTGATGAAAATTTGAGCCAGTTGGATTGTAGCACTTGGATGACTGATCTGGTCTCTTGCTTGTAGTTGAAAACTGATTTGAATCAGTTAGGTGTGCTAGGTTTGGACATCAAGTGTGGTCTAAGTGGCTTGTTGGACACATTTAATGTCATTTGGGCCATGATGCGCCAAGGTGATTGTTTCTTCCAGGGCCTCCAGCCGCTGTCGGGCTTGCTCCGGTGCTGATCAACTTCAGACGATAATTGAAAAAAAAAATCTCAAAGGGAAAAACCCCAATTATAAGAAAAAAAACTCAAACTTAGTATTTAATACTTAATATTCTAGTCCCTGTTACAATTAGTTTACGAGAGTATTTATAGTCCTTTAACATAATGATAGCAAATACCCTCTAAAATAAATGACATAGTAATCAAATAACAATAAACTAATAACAAAGCAAACCTAAAATATAAAAATGACTTATATAGCTAATTCTCCTACATCACTACTTTAAAAAACTACAAATGTATTTTTTAAATTTGAAAAACTTATTTTAATTTTATCCATTGTAGACTTTTTAGACCAAAAAAATAGAGATAAAATAAATATACCCTTAATTAGGACGAATTTGTCTCTTCAATATATTTTTCTTTTTGAGAAAGTTTTAAAAAATATTTTAATATTTAGAAAGTCGTAAAACTTAAGATCTTTTTATTTTTAAATTTGATGTCATGTTTTAGGAGTTTTTATGTTTTTAATTTAAGAAGGTATTTTCATAACTATTTAAAAGTAATTATATCATTTTGCGTAGTTTTTTTTATTTATGCCAATGAAATTGAAATAATTTTTTAAATTTAAATAATATTTTTGTATTTCTAAGAGTACCATGAAAAATTTAAAAATAATTAAGAGGGTGCTTGGCTAAAGGTGGTTCACACCACAAACTCAATTATAAACCGTGTAAAGCTCTTATATGTTACAGTAAAAAGAAAAAAGAAAAAAAAAGTTGCTACAGTATTTAGTTCTCATATATTATAATAAAAAAGGTTTCTGCTAATAATTTCTATTATTAACTAAACATCCTGTAAAATTAATAGTTATAATTATATAATTAACCTTTCATTCTATCTTTGATAATCACTGGTCACTCGAGAAGAATCCGAGAAAAAAGCTCTTTTTTAATCGTAACAATAGTTGGTCATTAATAAGGGTACCACGTATTTCGAAGATTTATGAATAGATATATATATATATATATATATATATTTATTGGAAAGGTTCGAAGATTTATATGTTTCATTTAAAAAAAAAAAAGGAAAAATGACAAGTATTCGCTAGCAAGAAAGAACAAAAATTATGCGGCATTTGTAGCAACTTATGAGGAGAATTATATGTACGGTATGCAAATACTTTTATTGGTACAATACAATTTTTATGAGTTAAAAAAAAAAATCAGTGATATTCATACGTCTCTAGCCCAATATTTAAAGAAAAAAATATAATACTAGGACCATCGATAAGATAAGATGACAAAGGATTCAGGCCTTAAATTTTCAACAATTAATAAACTTTATGTTTCAAAAAACTGCTATTAAAAGTGTAGTCGATACCTCTATTGGTACAACGCAATTTTGATCACTATATTAAAATGAAAAGAAAACGTATAAAATCAATTAAATCCACCTTATTCTGAAAACAAAACGTTGTTAATAGGGTATTTTTAGTACCCAACCAAGAATTTCTAGATAGATTTTATCCTCTTCTATAACAATTTGTATAAAAGTAAAAAAAATGGCCGTTATAAACAATTTTGTAGCAGGCTTTAAAAAAAAAGAAACACATCCATAGGATACAAAGCACATTTTTAAATCATCGTGCTTGTTTGATTTATAAATTTAAACATAAATTATAAGTTTATGACTAAAAATATTGTAACAATGGTTTGAAATATAGTTTATGTCCCTAATGACATATATATCACATCATAATATTTTTCTAAATATAATAATTTAACGAAACTTAATAAATATTTGACTCTTAAAAATTGTATCTACTAACTGTGGTCTCTCTTTTTTTTTCATACTACACCCGAAAACTTTCATTGTAGAAACAACGAAATTAGTTATATTCTTACTCATGCCTTGTCACTTCAAGAAGTTCCTTGCAATGATGTTCATTTCTCAGTATAGTCGCATTGCATTATAATTGTTTTTGGTTTAGTTTTGAGTAATAAATTAAATTGGCCAGCAAAATATATTTATTTATTTAAGAAAGAAGCATATCAAGTTAACTCCATTTATATTATAAAAAAATTAAAATTGACATTTACATGAAAGGAAATATTTAATAACATATTTACTAGGAATAAGAACTTTGGATCGACCATTCCCACATTATCAAATTTAGGCCACCAATGCAATTTGCAATTTGCATTGCATTGGATTTAACCTCACCTTTTGGACTCTTTTGATCAAAATTTTCTATTCTAGAAGTTATCAACATCCAGCTAGTTCTGCAAGAATTGCTTCCTCTTTATATTCTTTATTTTATTCTTTTTTTTTTTTAAATGTACAATATTTGAAAACAGAAGCAAACAAATACGGTCCAGCAGTATTCTTGCAAATATCGCTATGTGGCATCATTGCTAACATGGTCACCAATTTGGTCACGGCCAAATTGGCAATTGGAATTTGGGACCAAACAATAGTATGGTACAAGATGCATCATACTATTGCTCTTATATTATTTTTATTCATTTATAATTATTTAATATATCCTTCTTTAACACTCATCACCACAAAAGTCTATATTAAAATATTATTAACCCCTTGCCCGTACGAAATATTTAAATTGATTTGTTTGTGGTTTCCAGCTCTGTCCTTGGTGAAATCCAACGAATTTGTTTACCTTCCAGTCAAAATAGTATTTTACTAAAACCGGCCACCAAAAAAAATTCTAAAAGCTTGTAAAGGACACAAGCATTGTAATGAAAAAAGAAAAAAGCGACACTTTTATTTTTGTAATAACCGCATGCAACTTTTGAGCATTGTAATGTTCCAGGTCACCATTATATAATTGGTTTGGATTTTTTTTATAGTTACTCCACTCACCAGTAAATGATCAATAATGCCCAAAAAAAAAAGAATTTCTAAAAAAATAAAAAGGGACAAATATAACGTCCGTTAAGAGCAAATAGAAAAAGGGTCTTTTTTTTTTTAAAACAAAAAAAGGTCATATTTTGCCATACGCCTATATGATTTGTCCAAATTAACCAAACCAAAAAGCAGTCCTGTAAGAATATTTATATATTTTCATTTAGGTATACTCCTCGGGAAGATTAGTACAGTTTCACCTCAAAAGGAAAAAGAACAAGGGATGATTCTAATCTAATTTCTAATATACCCTTGGAGTACGAACAAATGCTGGCCACTGGTTTCATATTCTTTTTCCTTTTTTTCTTTTTTTTTTTTTGTTTCGTAAAAGCGTTGGTAGTTAGGCTAAGAAAGAGCCAACAGCACAGGTACAGCCTAAATCCCCCAAATGGGGTGGTAGCTGAGCTAATAGTGGGTGTGTAGTACCATCTCTATTCTGTGGGTGACTCACTTTTGGCCCCCAAAGCTGTGTAACCAAAAATGTTAGATCCCAACAATGACTACCGTGATGGTGTGAAGAGCTGAGTACCTTACAAGTTAAAAGATGAATTTGTATAAGTTGAATTGGGGGAATTAAACTCTACACACAGTTTAAATTCATTGGGCGTTAGAAAAATGTGATTAAAAATAATAATTAAAACCAATTTTAATTAAAAATATTGAATACGTGAGAGCTTTATATTGCATCAACTTTTAACTTTTTTATTGTAACATGTGAGAACTCAACAACTAAACACCCTATCAATTTAAGCAATGAATAAAATCCAGATTAAACACTCACTGAATATGAATTTGAACTCGATTAAGCTCTCAAACTGAAAAATCCAAACACCAATATGTGTTAGTGAACCAAACCGAGATTAATGTTTTGTGTTAGTTTAGCTGTAGAACTAACAATGTTAATAATTGAAATAATTCTTCTTAAAAAAAGAATTTCTATAGTAGAAAATATAGTTTTGCCTCACCGGTTGAACACAATACTTTAACCGTCATATTAAAATTTCAATGATTTAATCTGTGATCATCTACGTTAAAAATTTACATAACACAATATAAAATTACTTTTAATCATAAATTAAACTATTAAAAATTTAATCTAACAATTAAAACACTCATAACCCGTTGCGGAATAAAATTACCTTCTTACCTAAAAATTGGCTAAAAAAATGCTGGTAACGAGAAAAATTTGAACTTGCATACGTTACACACGCCACACATTGTCTCTCAGACGGTGAGAGGGGGAGAGAGAAAGAGAGGCATGTACTAGATAGGCCTGCAGGGATTCCCTTTCCAACAAAAAGCGTTTGATGACAGTTCACTCTTGCTTTGTCTGATAGCTTCTCTCAGTCCCCACCAGACGACTCCCCCACCCCTTCTTCTCTCATCAACTCCATGCCTTACTCTCGTCTCCCAACGGCCACACCCTGGCCACCCTTAAAAATGTCACTCTCTCACCCTTTTTACTTCACTCCTTTTCCTGATTTCCTCCCGCCAACTTCTCTCTCTCTCTCTCTTTGCCCTTTTCCTTTTCTTTCCACTGTAATTATACTGCCCTCTGCAGTTAAAAACCACTCGCACTCGCCGCTTCTACTTCTGTTTTTTTCTCTCTTTAAATCAAATCAAAATCAAGTAACAATAATGCTACTCAATTAATAAAAATCCAATGCTTGAGAACAGCATATTATCGGTACAACATTATTTTAACCTTGTAATATGTGGATTATTATTTATAGCATGTTTATAGAGTAGTTTAAATTATAAATAATATAAAACTTTTATATGATACAATAAAAAATATAACATCAAATTTTTACATATTATAATTTTTAAATCTAAACTAATAGTTTAAACTATCTTACAAAACACCCTGTTAGTTCTGATAAGTTTGGATTGTTTAACTGTTTTGAGTAATAATGAGTTTCAAAATTGTCTTCTTCTTTTTTTTGGCGCCATAGAATAACAAAGAATGAAAAGTACACTAGTCCCCTAGCCACAAGAAAAACCAAAGTGCATAACAGAGAATCAAACGGATCCAATTTTGACACGCACACACCCGCCAACCAGGAGACTGATAAAAAAAAAAAGGCGCCCCCACCCATCGTGGCCGATACTTTCTGTTACTTACGCTAGAATTTTTAGGGGGGTTCTCGCTCGTGCTAGGAGCGAATATTCTTTCTTTTTTTTTCCAACATCGATCACGTTTCTATAAGCAATATCAATTGAATCTGCAAGTCAAGCTTTTCAAGCCCCATTAAACCATTCCCACTAAGCTCTCCCAAAGTCGTGCTAAAGAGGATTATTATGCATCCAATAAATACAGCTAGGAGCTAATAATAGCAATTATTCGTCAACAATACAGCTATCAACCACTGAAACCAGTTCTTCAATAGCCTTCGAACCCGTTGAATATTTTAGAAAAAAAAAACGTAAAATGAAAAGCCATAGATACTTGTGCAACTAGGCAATAGACATAACGTGCACGCCGCTTCCGACTTCCAACGCCCACCAACCTCAAACTTTACAATTGCACAAATTCTCCCAAGATGCAGGTTCATCACCAATCTCACGTTGAAGCAAGAACACAAATAGAAACATTGAAAACAAGAAAAGGGCACAAGATAAATTTGAGAAGAAGCCATTGAATAAACATCAGAGAGTACTTAAATGTATTTAAAAAAACCAAATGGACAGCAAATTCAAAGCAGAGATTTCAGAGTCTGTGACTACATGTACGCCAAAAGCAATTGTGTCCATACAATGGAACTCCGAAAAAAAAAAAAAAACGAACACAAGCCACACAAGTAAAAACAAAGCGTGCCCTGTCTAACTAACAAGTCTCTCCCACTGTACACAGACTCTAGATGAGTGTTTTTGTTGTTAGTAGTAAAAACGTAAGCAACTCGCTCGCTCACAACGATGGAGCCAAAAATCCATCGACCCCACCAAAAAAAAAAAAAATCACCAATTCAAATTCACCAAAAATAAGATAGAAGATTAAATCCCAAAGAAAAAAGGGGGGCAAATTCAGCCGAGTAAATCCTGTTGCTGGCAAAGCTCCTTCCTGAGGCGGTGCGAGAAGAGCCTGCAAGCGTCAATGCTGAGGTCAATCGCCGCCGCCAACGCCACGAACGCAGCCGCGTCCTCCGTGCACCCCACGTGCTGCACGCTCATCTCCACCGTCGGCTTGCTGCACTTTCCCTCCCCCTCCACCTTCGCCGACATCACAAACCCTCTGTACGCGCAGTACGGCCACAGCCCATACCCGAAGTCCATGCTGCTTCTCGGACTGCACGCCGGCGACCCCGCCACTCCGGCTCGGCTTGAGCCCAAATCGATCACGAACTTCCCGCCCTTGTGCGAGCTCAGCGTCGACTCCGACAGTACAATGCCGGCGGCGCCGCCGTCCGGTACGAGCTCAAAGCGATATCCAAGCCCGTCGGACCCGCCGCGCTCGCGCCACGCCTCGAGCCTCCCCCACGGCTTCCAGGTTCCCTCAGCGGGCCGGAGGATAAGCCAGGAGCCAGGGTTGGACCGGCTGACCCGGTCCGAACCGGGAGAGGCGACGAATGGGGTCACCATCGAAGCGGCGGCGACAGGCGAACCAGAAAGATCGTGGACGGTGATCGACCAGCCTTTGCGCTCTTTGATTGGCCGCTCGCGCTCACTCCCGAACGAACCCAACCAGCTTCTCGAGCCGATCGGATCGGCTTGCAGCGATCTGTGAAATGAACAGAACAAAAGTTACAAATTAATCAGGAATCAACATTAAGGTAAAGTATAATCCAAGTAATTCCTCAAACATAATCTTCATCTTTATCTTTAAACCAAAAGAGTAAAGTGAACCTATGGGTTTTTTAAACGAAAAAGGGCAAAAACAATAACTTTTCCGTACGTTTCGACCCAACTTTACCAATTGGAAAAGTATTCAATTCAAAATCCACGACCCTAGGAATGTGCATTGCGTAAAAGTGCTCAATGTTAAGCAATGAACAGGGAACGAGAATATAAAACAAACCCTAACGGACCTGGATCTTTGATTCCGGTCACCGGTGTTTCTGAAGCTGAACTTGCAACTGAAGACGGGCTGTCTGATATTGCCTTGAATCTGAAACACCTGAGGGCTACACTCAGGCTCGCCGTCGAACTGGAAGACAAATCTGGGATCGGGCTCGGCCCTGACATTCAAGTGGAACTCAGCGGACGAGCCTTTGGCCTCTTTCCCGACGGAAATCCAGCCATTGTGGAAGACTGTGGACTTCGCTTCGGTTCCGGAGAGCTCCAACGGAACGGAGACCTTCCCGAGGAGCCTCCCGGAGTTGACGCCGCAGGTGGTACCCCTCCGGCCGGTGTAGATCGCCATTCGGAGGCACAGCCTGCCGGAGAAGATAGTCTTGCCAGAGATTCTATCGAGATCGGACTTGCTCAGGTGGAAGGTCGCCGCGACGGTGTGGGTTTGTCCGTCCGGGAACTGGTTCTCTGGCGGGATGAAGGGGACAACGGCGGTCTGGAGGGGGAAGTTCTTGAGCTTGATTTTGCAGAAGCATGGAGACGACGACGGGTGAACCACAGAACGAGCAGGCTTAGAAGCAACCGGAATCTTTAGGGCTAGATTGCCCACCGTGAGACGCACAAATGGGCACGGATCCATTACTGGCTTATCTTCTCCCCTCTCTCTCTCCTCGCAAGACTCTTATCTAAGAGAGAGAAAGTGGAAAGTGAAGCAAACCGAAAAAGCAAAACCCTCAAGAAAACAACGTAACTGAGAGCAAAGAAGAAAAAGAAGAGGAATCCTCCGAGTTTTCGAAAACCAACGAAGAAGATGGAGATGAGAATGAACAAGACAGTGAGCATCGGAATGCGCGCGAGACGTGGAAGGCAACCCGAGAAACCGCCATTACCACAACCGTAACAGACTTAACAGAGCCTTCGTCGTCTTCTCTTATCAATTTTTTTTTCCCTCCTTAAAAGCTGCCTCTTTAGAGAGAGAGCAGAGCAAATAAAACAAGTAATTTGCAATGTGTACTGTGTTATAATATATATATATAATATGCTCTTTTTTTCTTTTAAAGAGAATTCAATAAATTAATTATATAATGAAATGAGGAAATTGAGGGGATCAGTTGATTAGAGGAATGGGGTTTGGAGTACAGCTGTGGACAGGCTGGCGCCAATGCCAGTGCGGACAGAAGTTGACGGCATTTTCTCTCTCTTCCCCGTCTTCTCTCTAGAACAAACGTACTACGAATGTGGGCTCTACCTGACATTTTCTCTGTAATGACTATAATGACCTTGTCTCGCTTGGACCTTGGGTTTCTCCCCCACAGCCCACAGTTTTCCAACCCGAATAATAATATTTAAATATTTTTTATTAATTTGAATTAAATTCACCTGTTCCTTAAAATGGGAATCTCCGCCTCTCTATGACCCCCAAAAAAGCGCTCACTGAAACGCCTCACATCTCCCCACACGTGAGATAAGGTCCTGGAATTAATGGGTCCCACTTCTCACTTAAAATATTCTCTTTCTTTCTTCTTTTTTTTTTTTTTTCTTCAAGGGAACGGCATTATGGGAATTTACCCCTGTTTGGCATCGTGGTAGCACAGTTCCTACCACAAACTCAATTATAAATAGTATAAAGTTCTCACATACTACAATAACAATTTAAAAAACTGCTACTGTAAAAGTGGTTCCCACCACCGGTTCCCACCACCTTCCAAACACCCCCTTAATTGAATTGAATTGTCCAGAACAAAAAAAAAAAAAATTGAATTATTGCAACGTGCTTCACGCTGGCCGTTCATCTATGTTTGATTACGCTTCTGTTGAGAAGATGTGTGGCTGTGAACGTCCTTTTTTCAAATTTTATGATTTACTTATTCAGGATAAGCTTTTCATATAAAAAATAAGCGCTCTAATTTTCACTAAAATGAAACCGTCGACTTTTTATACTACACAACTATATGAAGAGAATCTCTTTAGAAGGATCTGAAATAACAATCTATGGATAGGATTTTGTTTTTTTAATTGTTAGATTCGTGACAAAATTATAGTTTCGATCAAATCGAACGGTCAAAAAATATACACTCTCAATGAGAGACCATGTTGAAGAATTACCCTTGTAAGAAAGGGGAAAGACAAAACTGCATTTTATGATTTATCAGAATGATGTGGTGTCTTTTCATTTTTCTTTTTTTCTCGTGAATGTTGAACCCATATTTTATGACCGTTTGGTATTATTTTTAAAATATATGAAAATATATTTTTTAAGAAAAATAAGTATTTTTTAAGAATTATGTTGAGAGTGTTTTTAAAATTTTTACCTCAAAAAATATATAAAAATATTTTCAAAAATTATGAGAACGAAACCTAAACAGGGCTTTTTATTTTACAAATCATTTAAAAAATGCGTCAAATTGTTCACAACTCTAATTTGGATAGCTGACTAACAATCTAAAAATCCTTTTGAATAGCTAGATTTCTCAACACGGTAAATTCAACAAAAAAATGCACAGACAACTCAATTAATTTAAAGATTTTTAACATAAAATAAATAAAAATAAGAATAAAATTAAGTGCAAAATGCATATGTACATTGTCTACAACATCGTCAAAGGCCAACGGTGACCTAACAAGACAACGTCATAAGACTTAACATTGTTGGTAGGACCGGTAATATGGGTTATGACACGATGACATGACATGAACCCAAAACGTTTTTTTACAGGTTAAGGTGTAATGACCAGGAAAAAAAAAGTTTATTAATAAAACATAATATTTAATTATGTTTAATTAATAAATTTACCTTTAAAATTGTAACTTTTATAAAATTGTGATACACTGTGAATGTGATGTCATGATGGATATTTTTAATACAGATTTTATGAGTTAAATTACTCAAAAATTTGTAAAAAATATCCATAAAATGAATTTTGTATCACAATTAATTGCAAAATTGTGATGCAAACGAATGAGTACTTAGAATACGAGTAAGACATAGAGTCCACTGAAACCTAACTTAGTGTAAAAAGGAGGCCGGCGTAGTAAAAGTATACTACTAAGTGAAAATACAGATATGAAAAATGTTACGTTTGGCCTTCAAAAGTAGACTAAAGGCCAATAAAATAGTTTACACAGTCTAAGGTTACGAGTTTGCACTAATTTGACCACTACAGTATAGAAAAAAATTATACAATGTAAAATTTTTTGAGCCACTAAGTGGACACCCAACAAAATCCTATTGGGCCACCACATCACAAAAAGTGACCCGATCACAATTTGCCATCTAGCAAGCCAATTAAATTGTTGATGAGTCACCATAGTTATGATAAGCTTGTATTAATTATGAAACAAGCCAAAATCACTCTTATTTTCTTTCTCACCCACTCAGCAGCCTTGGAGAACCATTCAACAAAAATTTTTCAAACTCAAAATCTTGCACAAATTGACCCCAACCAAATTCAAGAAGAATAGGTTAAAGGATTTCTTCAAAATTGAGGTAAAACCTAAACTTTTTTTTAGTTTTCTTAAGGTTTTTTATGGGTTAAGGAGGGATTTGATTCAAGGAGATTTTTACATGAAAAAATGCTTAGGAAAGAGCTTCAAAGGAGTCCTTGGAAGGCTTGAAGCACAAAATCTCTATTGGGTAATTTTTAAACCCTTAAACTTGAATTTATGTAATTTTTGTTTTGATCTTTATTATTTCTAAAGCATGTGATGTTTTCAGGCAAAGTTTTGATTATATTCCATGACTATGTGAATTATAGTATGATGGTATAGTCAAAATTATGGGTTGTTGATGCAAAACGGTAGTTATGCAAAATATGTTTTTTTTTGTAATTTTAAGGTTAAGTTTTGCAAAAATGGTGTTTTGGTATAGAAAAGGTTTAGACAAGGGGTGAATCTATCTATGCAGCGGCTGGAAGGTAGTTTTAAAATAGATTTTTACAAACATACCCTAAGGACTAAATTGAAAGAAAAAACTTTCCCTCGGCATATTTAAAAAATGCCCAAAAACACCCCTAAACACTGAGAATTTTGGAAAAGTTAAAACATGAAAGTTGTAGATCTCGATGAAACTGTTAAGCATTGTTGACGGTTTGTCGAAAATCTCAACCGATTGTGAGATTTTAATTTTTCAAGAATTTCTTAAAAGAGGAAAAAATGTTAAAATAGAAAAATGTCATTTTTCAAAATGATTTAAGATATGGTACTTTGAGTAAAAAAGGTTCTTATGAAAAATGGGAAATTTTGGCTTAAAGAGATAAATTTTAGGCCCGGAGGATAAAATTGTCAAAAATTTTCAGTTAGGTGCTAAACTGTAAAGTTTTACAAAAATGGGGTGTAGATATGAAATAAGGAGATCCGAGCCATTAGGGTATTATTTTAAAATTAATACGTGAATATTTTCGTTAAAATAACGAAATCGAGCTCGGATAGGTTAGTAGGCTCACGGAGGGCAAAATCGTTATTTTTGTCCGTATAACTCGAACCGCGTCAAATGTTTCAAAAAGGGATAAAGTAATGATTAGAAAGATTTTCTCCCTTCGTTAGAAACGATAGGGTAGAGTTAGATAGAAATAAGAAAAACCAGTGGTTTCCAGAATTGTATATAGTTATGCAACTCAGTCCATTAATTAACGATCATTGTATGTTGAAACATAGTGAATATTGGCTAATGGCTTTGAAATTGGCCAACAGGATCCTAGAAGTTTAGGACGGAGCAAAATCGATGTTGAATTACTCGACGTTCGAATCAAGTAAGTACCTATCCCACCTACAGTATGGAATCGTAGGTATAGAATGTGACATGTGTATATGTATACCTGTGTGTATAACAAGGTGTATACCTATGTGTATGCTATGATATGAGTATATATAAGTATGTTGGTGTATACCTATGCATATACATATACCTGTGTGTATATTATATGGTATACTGGTGTGTATGTTAACGTATACCTGTAAGTATAAAAGTATGTATCAGTGTATACTACTTCGTACAAGAGTATTTATGTATGGTGTATAACATGCATTTGTCACTTCTGGTATGTTAACCATAATAATTGGGCTGGTAATTATGTCACCAGAAATTAAGAAAGGTGTCGTACCGACTCTTGATTCAAGAGGAGTTCAAGGATATAGTATGGTCACGGTGTTACGTAGACCTAAGTGCGCAATGGTACGAACACTTGGGCCCTAGTTAAAGATAAGAAATGAAAATGATAAAGAAGGTTTATAAGAAAGCATAAATAGTTCATGCATTTTATTAAATGAGCATGTAGGTTATATGAGACTTACTGAGCATAAGCTTATTAAGTATTTTATGCTGTAGGTATTCCTACTAAAAGGTCAGAACCAAGTCACTGATGAGCTGGCGGAGGGTGATGAGTAATGAGCAGAAAGGGGTATAGATGCCGCCACAGTTATGTTTCTGCTACTGTATATTTTAAACTTGTTTTCTTTGAACGTGTTATGTCAGAGCTGAACATATTTAAGTATATCAAAACGTCTCTTGAGAATATTTAGTAACAATATTGGAAAAGAGAGTGTGTTATGTAAATATATGTATCTGTTTACACCTGATGAGTTGCTAAACTTCACATGAATGACTAGTCCTTAAAAAAAAATTCCTAAGTTTTACACCTATACGTAAGTATACATATATAAAAAAAAGTTTTTCACAGCCTGAAAAAAGGCGGGTTGTGACATAAGGTCACAAAATTAACTACGAGTCAGTTCAATGTCAACCCGAATCTAAGTTATCCAAAAAAGGAGTCATGTTCCGGTCAACCCACACGACACTAAATGACTCATCTAACCCGCGATTAATTATGTAAATATTTTTTAAAATATTTTTCTATTATCAAATACTCTCATAAGACAAAACCCTAGCTCACTTAATTTCAAACCAAATTTCAAGCTAAATTGATTTTAACTCTTGAGCAATAAGAAGATTATTTTGGCTTGATCCCTTTAGACTTTTTTATTTTGTTAGACTTATTATTTTGTTGTGTTGGACATTATTTTTAAATGTTAAAGTTTTAAGACAATTTTTTGTCTGTTGTAGTGTGGAACTCATTTGATATTTAGAAAATTTGTTTTATGTTTGTTTTTATGTTATATTAATGTAAATTCAAATCTAATAGGATGTTTGACAGGGTAGTTACAACCATTGGCTAGAACTGTGTTTTTTACTATAACATGTGAGAGCTTTGAACTATAGAGATTTTTTTATTGTTATTGTAGCATATGAGAGTTTTACACTATTTATAACTGAGAAAGTGGCTCGTACTGATTTGCCAAGCAGGCTATAAAAATGTCACAGGTTAGGTGCGGGTTACTACAGGTAATCGACGGATTGGGTCATTAAGGGGTTACAGGTTATTGGCGTTTTATAGGTTGTATAAGGAATGAGTTAGTACGGGTTGTGTTCTTGTCAACCTGTGTCAAAATGGGTCGTGTTAGTAGTTAAAATTGCTCAACCCAATTGTGTTACAGATTGGGTTAGTGTCGAGTTAATTTACATAAAAATGGACCCTCAATACAACCTAAACCCAACCCATCGATATGACATACCACTCCTAGTTGTTGGGTTACCTTACCAACCCTTGTTCACAACTATGGCCCTCCGATGTTGGTCCTTTTTTTGGATATTTGATTTAACTCTTTCAAGTATTTTCTCTTTCTAATTTTTTTCATTTATTTTGAAATTAAGGATTGATTTTTTACAGAGAAAAAAATAATAAAGGGATATAACTACGTAAATGAGGACAATAAAGGGATATAACTATGTAAATGAGGACAATAGGAGCCATTTTTTTATATATTAACTTTGTGAGTGAAAGATTTAAACTCTATTCTATATGGTTAAATCTTATCTATAATATCGCTAAGTTATATCTACAACTACTAATGAAATGTGAAGAATAAAAGAAAGTTATATTTTTCGAGTTTATTGGGCAAAGAAGATGAATTGAAAGTTTAAAGGTGAAAATTTAATAATATGTTTGATAGGCTAGATAAAAGGAATGGAACTTTGGTAGTTTTTTTCTAATGAAAATTGTAGAAAATAATTGTTTTTTAAATATATATATATATATAAGAAAATATAGTATTTAAAATTGGTGTAGTTCATTGCAAGTTTTATACTCTATTTAAATATTATGCATATTTAAGTGTGACACAACTTAAACATGTACTATGAGTCAAAATGTGGTACAATTTTTTAAATATGATATAAATAAGCACATTTTAAAATATGACATAACATGTAATTTTCGTAAAAATGTTTAGAATATGAAACAACAGTTACGGGGCATAGCACAGCGTGGAGACATAATACATTTAAGGGATGTATAATTTATTTTATGCAAAGTATGTTATTAATATCTACAACCCTGAAATTTATGCTGTTAAAAATGTAGTATTTTCCTCTTTCTTTCATTTCTTATGTCCACGTTTGAGGTTGTAGCATAAGTTGGATTAGTTATCTAGTCTAAGACAAAAGCTCCCTTGAATAAGGGATAACTAATCCCTTCTTAAAACGTGGGATTAGTTGTCCTACCCATTAGATTAAATAAAGTATTAAATATTTTGTACCTCCCAACACAAAATAAATTTGCTCCAACCTTTTCTCACATAAAACATAACAAAAATAAAACTGACATCATGAAGGAAAAAGGAGACCATTTCGTCCATCTTTGTAAATTAAAGAGAAATTTTATTTCTCCAATTTAAGAGAAGAAGTGAGATGAGTTAAATTTTACGACACAAAAATGTATTTTTTTTATTTTTCCTCAAGAAAAAATGTGATTTTATTTTTTCATTTGGTTATAGCAAAATTCTCCTGACAATCTCCACCCTCCAAAAAAAAAAAAAAAAAACAAAAACAAAAGCAAAAGCAAAAACAAAAAAAAGGTAATAGGCTGCATTTGGCAATAGCATGAAACATTGTTTCACTTATAATGTAAACTTTTCACATATTTCAATATAAAGTAAAAATAGATTACAATGTAAAATTTTCACATGCTACAATATATGTATATCTAACTTATT
The DNA here is from genome assembly GCA_025403435.1 of Artocarpus heterophyllus. Classification (NCBI taxonomy): domain Eukaryota; kingdom Viridiplantae; phylum Streptophyta; class Magnoliopsida; order Rosales; family Moraceae; genus Artocarpus; species Artocarpus heterophyllus. The sequence continues at coordinate 15,345,747 of CM046334.1, forward strand.
AATCTAGCTAAGGTTACCAAACACCCATAATCTGCCAAAAAAAGGGAAAAAAATTGAAATATGTTATTTCCCTCTAAAGATTAAAATATCAATATCGACGAAAATATCGTCACTAAAATTTTACGAAAATAACGATATTAGGGAAAATTGACGTAAAATACGAAAAATCATCTTAAACCACTTTATTTCTAAATTAGACTTTAAGAAACTCTAAAATTGTTAATAATACATAGTTTAGATGAACTTTTCAACCAAATTATTACTTATGTGATAAATATGAATAGTAAAAGTGATCATAATATGATAAATAATAAGCATACGATCTCAAACTGAACAAATCAGTTAAAATTCAACTAATACAAGTATTTTACATCTATAATTTCATATAAGATAAAAATACATCTATACCAAAAAGAGCTTATAGGAGGATCCAAGGTATTTGAAATACCTTCTTGGTTCATATAATATTGATACCAAAACTTAGAGTTTGAATAATTACAAAGAAATTAGAGGTCTCTCGTGATTGCTAGTGATGTTAAGATTGGAGTTGATATTTTGAATTATATGTCCTTATAGATGGAATAAAATAAAAATTAGATCTATAGCATTGAAAAGTAAATATATGAAAGACTATACTAAAAATGAATAAAAATAATTTAAATTTTATATTTTAAAGTAATTTAAAAAATTACATATAAAGTTTGAATATTTTGTCTTTTTTTTTCGACATTTCTATGGAAATTTTTGTAAAATTTATGAATATTTTGTCATTTTATATTACAGTTTTCACCAAAAAGATATTGCCATAAAAATACAATATTTGTAGAAATTTTATGAAAATTTATGAATATTCTATAAAAAGGTTACGACACTCTCGTTTTTATGTCGGTATTTTGAGAACATAAAAACATTGAAAAAATCAATAAAAATGTCAAGTTTTTGAATGTTTACTTACAACACTTCCGTTTTTATTTCAATATTTCAGGACACAAAAATAACGAGGCAAACACCAATAAAAATTTATTATTCAATGTATACAACACGGTCAGTGAGAGTGGGAGTGTTTTTTTTAGGTTTTTTTTTCTTTGGCTAAATTCTTTTGAAGTCACTTGATCGCGTGAACGGTGGACAGGGACAGATATCCCTGCTGAGCATTCAGGGTGTTGAAACGTGGCAAATCAAATCTTTTTCTTTTCTTTAATTTTGCTGCCCGTCACGGGGCCTTCGGGACTCGTCAAGTCATGCTGAAGTCATTTGCATCATTATTGTTATATAAAAATAAAAAAGAGAGTTACTAAAGTTGGTGCTTTTTCATTCTGTGATCAGAATAATAAATTAATTTGTTTTTCAGCACTAGAAATTAATGCGGCTTTTAATTCATAAAATAAATTTGACGAATTAAATAAAATTGAAGTTGCGTTGCGTTTGGGTTGGGCCTCAAGTCGGCTGAAATGAGGATTAGAATTTAGTGCCAGGCTGCCATGCAGATTTAAGGATAAGCTTCAGATGACCAATTTGGGAGACTCGGCTCTTACTAAGAGGTCTGAAGAAGTTCTAGTTGGTTATCTGGGCAAAAAATTCCTTTTTTTTTTTAAGAAAACAAAAAAGTTCTTTTTAGTTCTAACCAATCAAGAAATTATTTTTCTCTGTCCTATAGTTGGTCTTGATAAAATTTTTGCATTTTTATGCTTGTATATAAATAGATGACCATCTTAATGTGGTAATTTGAAACAAGCTTTTATGTTCAAGGAGAAAGGAACATTACTTGGTGCGTGGAACGGTTTAGATACCTCTACACAGAAAATTATCTGTTTTGTGCCCGTCTAAGAACATATCCAATGTAGTTTCAATAAAATCAGTTCAAACCTATCAATTACAACTATAAACAGTGTAAAGTTTTCAGCAGTTACAGTAAAAAGTTACTACAGTATAAAACGCTCATATGTTAAAGTTCTTAAAATTAAAATGTCAGTTACAATTGAAGTTTTAAACACAGGCTTAGTTAGTAAAAAACTTATTCTATAATAAGACATGCATATTCATCTCCATCGGTGGGATGGCCAAAAGGTAAGTAAATAATGTGTTTTCCACACTATATAACAAAGAAAAACCTACGTCACATCTCGTTATAATATTATAAATAGAAGTCAAAAACTAGCTTTAGGATAAATCAGCTTCTAGGATTGAAAATCTAGTATTCTCCTATTGACGATACTATATATCAAATTTTATTACAGTTATATGAAAAGAAAAAAACAATCGACTAGAAGTCAATGCAATAGTTCAAGTGTTACCCAACCATAGAATTTTCTCTATTTGAAAATCACAATAAACCAAATTTATCATTTTTTTAATTGACAAAATACTTAACCAAGCTTTTAATTGATAAAGCACACAGGAACATAACACATGAAGCTCATGACCAAAGCGATCACGATGGCCTTCAAGAGAATGTAAAACGTGGTCTATAAGTAAACTTTACTTAGTGACTATATCCAAACAATTGCTCACTTGAAAGGAAATTGTGGGCATTTTAAAATCACAAGTGCATCTTATTCCTCGTGGAGCTCGATTTAATAGCAATTGTTATGAAAATAATGTGATAGAAATAAAGAATAAAAACACACAGAGAATTTATGTGGAAATTCAAAACAGGAAAAAACCACAGGCAGAAGAGAAGAAAATAATTAAACACGTGAAGATTACAATGGAGGCCTTAAAGAGGCTCAAAATTCGCTAATGATAAAATCCTAACGCAATATATCATATATATAGGTATAGACAAAACCTTACGGGCTCAAAAACAAAAACTAAATGGCCTAAAAACAACGGTCTGTACTGCCGGGGCTCCGCTCTCGTACCCCTGGCGAGATCGGTGATGGGTTAATAGGCTCGATCCTTCCGCTACCACCACAGATCTCATGAAAAATCTCAATTTTGTTTTTCATCACAATTGTCGCACCGTGAACTTTTCGGGTCTGACCAAACTGAATTCAGATCACCATACTTTAACAGCAAAATATATATATATGTATATATGCTAAAACACAAGCAAAATACACGAAACCCACGGACAAATTGACCACAAAGATCTTCAGGAAAAAAGGCAACCCTTTTACCATGCTTGCTCCCTAGTAAAGTGGCCTATGGACTCCACTAAGTGTAAATAGGACCAGTTTCGACCAGTATCATCATCTCAAATACAAAATGGATTTTCTTACACATGTACCTTGCCTTAGCTTAGATTGCAAGAATCAAGGATATCTAGCGTTCAGGCAGAAAAATGTTATTTTATCTAATTTCTTCCCTTCCTACCAATTTTTTTTTTTTTCCCTAGAAAAGTAAAGAACATTACGAGATTTTGGCTAAGATAGAAAATCAAGTAGTTTAAGTGTACGAAAGAAATATAAGCAACATCATATGTGAATTTACAGGTTTAACTCGCTAGAATGATTGCTGAAGTGTTTTCCAACAATGCAATACAGTTTGTGCCGTGGAGCAGAATATCTAGTTCTAAAGTGCAACCTTGGAAGACAATAAACCTTGGGAGATAATAACGTAAGGAACACCAAAAGCACCTTGGAAGATAGAAAGATCAGGCTGTAGAGATTGGCAAAGCAGTCCCTTTGTTCGGTTATGAAATTTCTCCGGCAAAAATGGGAAAAAGAAAAAGAAAAAAAGTTGCCTAATCAGTTTCATCCGTGCTTGTCACAGGTGGCTCCTTAACCAATGAAAAAGAAAGAGTGAGTTAAACAGAAATATAGCAACGAAAAAACATTTTACAAATAACTCAAATTAAAATCATTACAAAAAGTACTATGCTATTTTGTAGCAAAAATTGAGATATTGTATTGGAATCGTTCTAAAAAAAAGATATTTGGCTGGCTCTATAAGAGAAAATGAAATTGAGATATTTGGCTGTTCCCATCATCCAAAATAGCGAAGAGTTTCAAGTTAATTCTGTCTTCTTAGGGGGTGTAAAATAACTAAATTATCAAAAATATTGAGTATTTGAGTTTTAAATTTCAAAAATGTTGACCTCAAAATTTATTAAATAATTCAACGAAAACAAACAAGCAATCTAATGGTCCGAAGAAGTTCTAGTTGGGTATCTGAGTAAAAAAGTTCCTTGTTTCTTAGAAAACATAAGAGTTCTTTTTAGTTATAACAAATGAACGAATTATTTTTTCCTGTGCTACGTTGGTTTTGATGAATTTTTGCAATGTTTATGCTTATATATAGAGAAATGTCCATGTTAATTTTGTAATTGGAAATAAGCTTTTACTTTCAAGGAGAAAGAAACGTTGGTTGGTGCATGGTACGGTTTAGATATCTCGACGTAGAAATTCCCTTTTACAAGCTCGTCTAAGAGCATCTTTAATGTTGTTTCCTGATAAAAAAATTTGTCTTTATGTAGGAAAATTACTCTCCAATACAATGTTATTTTTTTATTAAATTTAACTTCAATGTTAAATTTTTAACTTTAAGTTTCAATTTGATTCCTAAATACTCTCAGAATACAATAGTCTATAATTGAATTCTACCAAGTGACTAGATTGGTATTTGAAGATACCCTAAGACCCTCTTATTCAAGAGGATACGAGTTTAACTCCCAGGGGACGCGCTCCCCCGCGGGGGACCAATCCCCATGGAGGCTCCCGAGCAGCCTCCCGCAATACGTTCGAGGTACCCGCCAGACTTTGACCGAGGATCTCAACACCTCAACAGTGACCATATCTAGACAATTACTAACTTGAAAAAAAATTAGTGCATGTCATTCTTCCCCATGTGGAATTCAATTGAATGATGATAATTTTTTTTATTTTATTTATTTATTTATTATTTATTATTTTTTCTTGTGAAACGCATAAGCAGAATATACAAAACCCACAAACAAATCAACCACAAGGATCTTCAAAAAGAGATAATATCTCAGATTTGCTCCCTAATAAAGTGGCCTACGGACTCCACTAGTGTAAATAGGACCAGTTTCATCATCTCGATTGCAAAATGAAATATCTGAGCACATTTTCCTTGCCTCAGCTTTGCCTGCAAGAATCAAGGTTACTTAGTGTTAAGGCAGAAAAATGTTATCTTTTTTTAATTTCATTCCTTTCCTACCATTTTTTTTTCCTAAAAAAGTAAAAGGTATCATAACACAATAAAGGACATTATGAGATTTTGGCTAAGATAGAAAATCAAGTGGTTCAAGGGTACGAAAGAAAATATAAGCTACAGCATGTGTGAATTTACTGATTCAATTTACTAGAAAGGTTGTTGAACTGTTTTTCAAGGCAAAACAGTTTGTGCTGCTGAGCAGAATATCTACTTCTAAAAAGCAACCTTGGAAGATGAAACAGATCAGATTGTATTGGCAAAGCGGTTCCTTTGTTTAATTCTGAAATTTCTCCAGCAAAAATGGAAAAAGTTGCCCAATCAGTTTCAACTATGCTTGACACAAGCAGCTCGCTTAACCAATGAAATCTAAAAAGGAAAAAAAAAAAGAGTGAGTTAAACAAAAGAAAATCATTTTCATTCTCGTAAGGTTAAAACCTCACAACTGACAAAATTGTAAGCTTCAATTTATATAGTGTATTTTTTTGACCTGATTTCATTGTTTTGTTAATAACAAGTTATAACATCATGGGTTAAATAGGATTGCTTTAAATAGAAATATAGTAAAAGAAACATTTTACAAATAATTAAATTTTAAATCGTCACAATAAATTCCATGTTGTTTTATAGCATAAAATGTGAATTTTTTTTTTCAAATTTCTAACATATTACAAAAAATTGCTACCAAAAATAAAAAAGAAAAAAGAACATAAAGCATACAGACATATATCACGGGAAATTATATTAACCGGGTGTTTGAAAGGGTAGTGGGAACCATGGTTCCTACCACTTTTTCATTATAAACAGTGTAAAGTTTTCACATGCTACTATTAAAAAAAAACGCTACAGTGTAAAGCTCTCATATACTACATTAAAAGTGGTTCTAATCAACGGTTTCCACCACCTTTCCAAACACTCTTTAAATATCGCTTTTTTAAAACTAAATACGGTAAATAGCAAGTATTCAAAAGATATATAGTAAATAGCAGATTTACGATAATAATTAATTTACCTTCTTATTTGCGGTATAAAGAATTCTTATTTATACGATAAATAGATTTAAAGAGCAAATAATTTATTACTCTCTTGTTTACAGTGTAAATCTACATCGTAAATCTACGATTTACTACAAATGTTTTTAAAACCTGTTATTTATTTCAAAAAGTTTTAAAAATCTGCTATTTTTCTCATTCCTCCAGGAGATAATTATGTTCCAAGCTTCTAATCATCCTTTGGATTGAAATATGCCACATCCCCTAAAATTGTAGCACACTATGTCATGTTGATATTAACTAACTCTTCTGTACTAATCAAAATGTCCATAAGCTAAATCTTGGGGTTTTTTTTTCTCTCTCTTTTATTCTCTTGCTTTCTTCCCCAGTCACCTTCCTTCCTTCTCTCTCAATTCGTAGCCTTCCCTTCTTCTCTCTTTCTCCCTCCTTGCTCCCTCATCCTTGCTTCCCCGATGGCAACAATCGGAGAAGCTCGTTGCCCCCATGCCCCAGCACCTTAACCAAAGAAGCTTATTGCCCAGTGCCTCCACCAAAGAACTCGTGGCCCAACGCCTCGACCAGAGACGTTCGTCCCCCTCGTGCCATTGAGGAGCAGATCTCCACCTATGCCCCATGCCTTTGATATTTTGATAGTCTACTTTCTAGAGATTTAGTTGATCTTTTCTTTTTTATTTTTTAATTATTATTATTATTTTGTTAGAAGAGATTTCAAGGGTATATTTGACTTTCTAAATATAATATAATGACTTGGTTGTGGCATTCTTTGTAAATATTTTTCTTATGGCATAAATCAATCTAGGCATTAAGTTTGTGGCATTCCTGTAAGGTGCCCTTCTTCCAGAGATTAAGAGTAATTTTCATAAATACTATCTCTTGCAATTTACTTTCTATAAATATCAAACATTTTTAAGTGTGGTATAGCTTTTTTAAGTGTGGTATGAGTAAACATACTCTTTACTTCTTATAAATGCTACATAAGTTTATGTGTGGCATAACTTAACATGTAATATAAAGAATAACGTGGCATAAACTTCTAGGAAATTTTTATAAATGCTATCTTTTAAGATTTACTTTTTAGAAATACTACATATATTCATTTGTGGCATAACTTAAAATGTAATATGATTGATAGCATAGCATAAACTTTTTTAAGTATGGCATAAATAAACACAACTTTTAAAAATGTGGCATAACATGTAATTTTCTCTAAACTTTTCTAAGTGTGGTATATACAAAGACTCTTTACAAAATACCAAAAATTTTAAGTTTGGATTGATTTTTACGATGCAAAGAAAATATTTGCAAAGAATGCTACAGCTACATTTCTTTTAAGATTTACTTTTTATAAATACTACATATATTCATTTGTGGCATAACTTAACATGTAATATGATTGATAGCATGGCATAAACTTTTTTAAGTATAGCATAAATAAACACAACTTTTAAAAGTGTGGCGTAACATGTAATTTTCTCTAAACTTTTCTAAGTGTGGTATATACAAAGACTCTTTACAAAATACCAAAAATTTTAAGTTTGGATTGATTTTTACGATGCAAAGAAAATATTTGCGAAGAATACTACAGCTACATTATCACTTATATTGGAAATATTCAAATATACCCTTAACATATTGGCCTATATCCAAAGAGAGAAACGAAAGAAAGAAAAAATTAGGTTTTGGTTTATGGACATTTTGGTCCGTATATAAAATATTACTTATGCCACTGTGGTATGTTTTTAAATAGTTTTTGAACATATAACAAATCAATTCAATTATAAAATGAGTAACATATAAGTAAATATCACGAGAAAACTAGTTGGTAGATCACTTTCTTAGCACCACTGATAATTTCTATCATTTAAAAAAAAACTTTAACTTATACCAATTCTGATACACAATATATCTAAATTATCCTTGGCAAAATTCCCAAACAATCTACTAGAAAAAATGGACACAACCAAACTCAGCTTTTCTTTCTCTCTCTCTCTTCACTCTCTCCACATTTTGCTATCTATTCCCTTTCTCTTCCTTGATTTTCTCTCTCTCTCCCCCCACTTTCTCTCTCTTCCCTTTATCTCCGTCATTTCTCTCATGAAGAAGACAATGTTTCTGCGATGGAATCATGTTTCCTCATGACGGCGCGATGTCGAAATGTCTTAGATTTACGTTAGAGGGAGCGACGGAGCAAGGACATCTATGGGCTCAACCTCCCGATAGACGATCGTTGCAATCATCAAATCTCATCAAATGACTTTTCCATCAAATGAGTTCTCTGCCATCACCATCCAAATCTAATGCGATAGACATAATCGATCGGCAACAATAAGCAGATGCTATGAAGAGCGAGAGAGATCGCGATGGGCGGATAGCCAAAAGTTGAGCTTGATGTTGCCAGAGTTTTGTAGATCGAAGTCCGACAAGTCGATTTGTGGCGACGGTGTCATCAGACGCGTGGTGGCAAAGGACAGCAATAGGTGGGAAACGGGTGGAGGTTGGTGTTCTTTATGGTCTCCGGCGTCTTAGAATGAAAAACAAAATTATATTTATTTTTTATTTAAAAAAATAGGAAAGTAAAGATATTGAGAGAGTTTTCAAGGAAAAAGGACCTTGATGAGGAGAGGAAAGGAGAAATGTTACTAAGACGGTGACTTTGTTTGAAACTTTGTTCCCCCATTGTACTTTTGACAGCGACGAAGAAGATATCGTTCCGATAATAGGCTCGCGTCCATCAATAATGTTGGTTTTTGAGATTTGTTATGTAAAAAATTAATTGATTTAAAACTATAGTAATGAACTTAAGTTTATCCTTATTAATGATAGACAAGATCATCATTGTTGAACTTGAGTCCATCAGTAAATAGTCTCAAGTTCATCGATGATAAACTTAAATCTATTAGTGATAAACTTGTGGTTATCAAATCCATCTGTAATAGTCTTAATGTCAGTTTGTCTTTCTAGCTCCTAAAAAGTAGATGTTTTAAAATTTTTTTCACAGGAATGATAGGAATAAAAGTCATACCAAATAAATAGTATTTATCAAATTCACCCAAATATCTCCATATACAGGCCCAATGTGAGAGCCCACAACTAGTGAGAAGTGAGAGATCAGATGGGCCAATCGGCCCTAACTATGAGCCTATGGCAATTGTCCTAAAAGCTGCCATGGCTCCAGGAAGGAACAGGCGTACAGACAACTTTCGTAATCCGCAAAACGAGAGGTGCACAACCAGAAGAAAACCCACTCAATCCCTCTCTCCCAACTCTCTCTCTCTTTCCAGAAATTCTTCAGAATTCGATTCGATTCAGTTCTTGAAACACCCAACAACCCAAGAGAGAATCTCCTCGGCTAAAATGTCGACGACGACGGCTTTCTTCGGAGCTCAAATCGCGGCCGCAGTGCGGAACCCATCTGATCCGGTGTCGTTTGGCGGCGCGAGGTGGTCATCAGCATCCCCGTGGAACGTCGGCGCCGGCGGCGGGCTGGTGTTGATAGAGTGCTCGTCGAGGCCCAAAAAGAAGGCGACGGCCCACCACATGAAGACTCGGCCCAGAAAGACTCAGGCCTGGGACATACGCCGAAAGCCCACCGTCTACGCCCCTCTCCCGCCCCTCCCTCCCGACTGGGTTCTCGCCTCCGACGCTGTCCCTTCGTCTTCTCCCGAATCAGCTTCCGCCGCCACCTGATTTTTAATTTTTCTTTTTTGTTTCATTGTTGTTTTGCTCTTGCGATGTTGTCTGGGACTTTGGGTTGATTTTGCTTTTGAAGAATGTTAATTTTGTCAATTTCTATGTTGCTTATATGAATAACTTCTGGTGGTTGTGGCTTTATGATTTATTCACGCATTGTTAGATGATGATGATGATGATAAGGAGGAGAGTCTTTGTAGGAAATAGAGTACCAAGACAACAGACGAGAAGGAACTTTTGAAGGCAATACACAGCGGCAGTAAGATGTCATCTACTTCTTTCTTTTATTTGTATTTGTATTTGTATTTGTATTTGTTAACGCCAGTGTTAGAACTGAAGTTAGGATGAGAGGAAAATATACAGAACTATAGTTAACAGACAATTTCTTTATACATCTTAAACTATTTATTTTTGCATGAGATTACACAACGCACCTTAAATTTTAAAATTATTATCGATAATCGAGGTTTAATATTTATTTTTAATTTTTGTTAAGTTTTTTTTTACGTGTTACATTTTATTTTTTTCTTAAGATAATAAGCTCTACTTTGCAAATTTTATTACTAAAATTATATATACTTTTTAACGCTTATTAGTTTTTTGATTTTAATTGCTACTGTTTTTAAAATTTATGGTATATTTTATTAAGATTAAAAGTTTAGATATATTATGTAAAAAATAAATAATTTGAGGTACAATAATGCAATTTATTTATTTTTTGTGATCTATATAAATTGGGTTGGTTTATTTTATGGGTTCAAATGATAGTGATTTGACCTTTTTGTGTTTGACATGAAAGGTTTAAAAGGTGTAGCTTAAAAGTAGAATTTAAATTGAGGTTTAGATGTATAATTAATTTTTAGTTTGAGAAGAGAATGAAATTTGAAATTGTGTTTGAATATGAAATTTGAAATCTAAAATATATTTAAGGCCTGTTTGGTTTGAGTATTTGAATAGAGTATTTGAATGAATATTTAAATTTCTGTGAGGGAAAATATTGTAGCAAAATAATTCAAACCGTGATTTAAGTAACGAAACAAACAGGCCCTTAGAAACTTTGCATAATAATTACGAAATAAAATTTAATTTGTTGAATAATTGTGTGAACGAAATTTATAGATTTAGTAATTGCAAATATAAGTGCAAAACAAACTTAAGATAACTTATCATAATTAGGACGCGTCAACAATAAGGTTGACAATATTTTTATATGGCAAAAAAAGTTAATGGAATACATTGAGAGTAAGACAGGCATTATGAGTCCTGAGACGATAATATGACTCGAAAACAATACGAATTTCATGGGTTGGAATGGGAGAAAAGGGGGTTTGGGTCAAGTTTGAATCGACCTTAAATTAATACAAAAAAAAAAAATCAATTTAGGATTGAACCTAGGGCTAGCAATTCGAACACGACACGATGACATGATACGAAAATGACATGAGATAAACGGGTTTAGACTGCACGTTTATTAATTGTGCCATAAATGAGTTGGCATGAATAACACAAAAATAAACGAGTTGAATTCGTGCTAACATGTTAAATACGCCTTAACACGTTTAATTAAACGGGACATAAACGTGTTAACACGACACGACCCGCCAATTTATAACATTTTTAAACTTAAAAATAAAAATATTTGAAATATTTATAGTAGATTAGTATTAATTAGATATTGTGTTTTTGTTAATTTTCTTTATTGGCTTTTTTTATAAAAAAAATTAATTTTTTAAATTTTCAATTTTTTTTAGTTAATTGGGTCATAAACGTGTCATATGCGTGTTGTTTCGTATCAACCCGTTACGACACGTTTAATAATCGTGTCATGCCGTGTTACGCATGCCATAAGTGTGTCGTGTTTGTGTTCGTATTTCTAGCACGTTTATTAATCGTGTCGTATTTGTGTTCGGGCTAAACATGTCATGCTGTAAATGTATCAACATGAACACGACACGAACAAGATTATTGCCACCCCTAATTGAACCCGTCTAACCCATACATGACAAAAAATCCATGAAAAATATTTTTAAAAATTATATTTTACATTTTATAATTTAGAGTTTGGTATAAACTTGTGATCTTTTGAAAGTTGCTCTCGCAATCGTATTCGTTTATTTGCCTGCTTTTGATGGATGTTCTCATATTTAAGTAAATTATGACTAGTTATTTCTTTATAATTTGTCAAAAAAAAAAACTCAATAAAAATACAAAATATTTATGTCAATTTCAGGTTTACCTATCAATTTTATGTCATGTGTCAATTTTGAATGGTGTCACATCAACCCGGTCATATTGTGGTTTTTTTTTATAAAAAAAGTGTTATAAACTAGGTTCAGGTTGGATAATAAAAATGGCAGAAACAACTAAAACACGACATAAACGTTACGAAATTACCACCCCTAATTAAGAGTTCTTGATTAAAATCATGACTCTATGTATTATTTTTCCTATTATTAGTAACGATATGATACGGTTTTGTATCCTTTTTTGTTTGAGATGATATTCCTACTCTTAAGATTGATGATTTTATAAAAACGGAAACACACAACCATACCGACAGATCGCATCATTGACAACATTGTATCCATTTTATTTTAAAAGGCTGAATTTTATTTGATAGAAAATTATTTTTTATCATAAAAAGTAAAAACTAGAATAAGTATTTTCAATTATGTTTTTTTTAAATAAAATAAAATTAGGGAATTCTTGTGGTGGGACAACCAAATTTGCCATACCCATAGGTCCTATAAAAAAAATCATTTGACTAGCATTTTCAACCATTAGTCATGGCGATGCACAATGGTTACGATGGTCTTGGGCACAATGTATTTGATATCCAAAGTTATAAGCAGTCTATTTGGGAATATATGTTCGAACAAAAGGTTTGAACCTAAAATATTACAATAATTTAAATTTTGTGAAAGAAAATGCTATAATAAAATTGGTTTAAACCAAAAGTTTTTGGTTCTAACTTATATTCCCAAACGAGCTCAATATTTTTCGAAGCATCCATGGTGGATTCCCCTAACACCTAAATGTTTCTAATGTTAGACATGTATGTCTTAAGGAGTAAAAATGTAAGACGTTTTTAGAGACATTTTTATCAATAAAGAATTTATTTATTTATTTATATATACCAAAACTTGTCCTCTTTACGTTCATATTTGTTGAATGTATGATAAGCAAACAGTAGTCTGAGACTGTCAGTCTAAACCTTAAAAATTGGGCATATGATGGACTGATTATGCGGAAGACACGATTCTTAAGGTGACGGTCTAAAACATATAATCCGCAATCAAGGGAATAAAGTTGAGCGCTTTATTCATGTAAAGATTGTTATGTTGTCTATATCCTTTTTGGGAGATGGTTTGTCTTGACCATCAGAGTTGGACTCCGTGAATAGAAAAATTAGCACGTTGTCATAGGTGACGATGTGTTGGATCGGGACATAAAGTGAATTGATTTGGATTAATAATTCTATCTTGACAAATCGATTCACTTTAGACAATCATATGTATTGGATCTTAATCCTGAGATGAATAGTAAGCCCGTTATCTCGACTTGTATCTTTTGATGTACCAAAGGATGACACCCATATCTCAATAGTGGTATACATGCCGGTACGTTGGAGGCATGACTCTTGATAGCGTAGACTTGTTATTCATAGATATGGAATCCACAGCTTGTGACACCGGTTATTTTCCTCACGGGTATTAAGGTAATTAAATTAATTTTTAGTGTATTAATAAAAAAAAATTGCTTCATTTAAAATTTATTTTACAATATTTTCTTTTTCTATTTTATTTTTTTTAAAAAAAATTCTCTTATATTTATTTAGTATGTTTACTGAAAAGCCTTAGAACTTCTAATAAATCTCAAAAATGTCATATTGACATTATGTGCGTTAAAGTCTCCAGATGAGACATAAGGATATCTTTTCCAACTAGTCTTGACCCTCATTTTCTTTATTTCCTCTGTGACATACTTCAACAAGTCTCCTCCATAATTGCTTCTATCACTTCTCTTCAAAGACTTCATCTTTTCTTCCTTTTTCTTCCACGGTTCCCACACTCTTCTTCTCATTTCTTTGCTGAAGCAAAATACTTAGAGAACTTCTTCAAGGCAGCCATAAAAATTAGCCACCATCACCCCCATTTGAGCAAGAATTTCAGCCATACCGAAGTCAAGGAACCTGTTTTGAAGCCATTTCAAGCTTCCAACTAACCATAATCCGAGGTTAGAATCTTATGAACAAATTTAGTCTTTTATTTATAAATTTTCTTTTATACTAAAGGATTATTTAAATTTGCGTTCTTAAACCTAAGTATATGTTTGTTGCTGTTTTGGAGCATATGTATAAAGTCTAAGTGTATATGCCCTAGACAGAAAATTTATATTGTTAAACTTTGTAATACCTCTATGGGCAATGGCTATTTCTTGAAATTTTGGGATTAAATCAAAATGAATTTTATGAATTTGTTTGCATATTTAAAAAGTAGACATCCTAAGCTTTCTAACGAGATATCATAAACCTAAATCGGAGTAGTATTTTATTTTCTATGAATTATTCAATTTTTGGATTAAAAACTAGTAAACCTGTCAGTTTGTTATGGTATACCAGCTGCTAACCTGAACCAAGAACCCATCTTTGCTCACCACCTAATTCTTTAATGTCTTGCAACCTTTCCAATATTATCCTAAGTGATTGATGAATCTTATTAGGGACTAAAACATATAGATTACTTGTTCACATTTTATATTGTGTTAAGACAAAAATTGTTTACTGTGGTATTCAAAAGAGCTTTACATAAAAGCTTTAATGACATACTAGTAAGATAGGTTTACACATGTTTTATTTATGAATGTAGTTGTATGTTGTGCTTTAGTTTTAATTGTCCTTATGCACGCCTTAGGATCAAGGGAGTATGGAGCTAACGTTAATTAATTCCAGGATTAAAAGATTGTTGATAAGCTTGAAAGGTAGGGATTCTATTACTCATCTTTTGTGAGGTTTTTATAGAATTAAAATTGATTGTTTTACCGCAAAAAATATATATATATATCTATGTTGAACTGATATTATATGAGTATCACATATGAAACTATGACATGGACTCGTCTTGTATTGTACGGCGAGGAACATAATGAATTGACACATGTTATAAATTGAGAAGCATGGTTAGGAAAACTGACTCTATTAAAAATGATTAAATATAGAGAAATGGTGAGACGTAAAGAGGGCGGCAGTTACGTCCTTGGGCATGAATACCCTAAAAGGTAAAATAGGGGAAGGTGATGACGCTTCCTTGGGTTGAAAGTCCCAGAACACACTGTACAGGAATCGACTTGGTGAGGACTCGGGGCTTGATGTCCCTCACCGGAACACCCTTAGAATGTTTAGAGGGTGATCAAGTGCGCCCATTTGGGTTTCGATGAGTTGAGTGATACTCTATTGAACATGGGTACCTAAGAATAATGATGAACTATAATATTTATATATATGTATATGTATGAAACTCGGTAATGATTAACTATGGTATCCACGGAATATGATTATAATAAATCTCATAATCTGGATAATGATAACTATTAACTAACCATGCAGGTTTTAATGTGGTAATGATAAAAACCTAAAGGTGAGTAATGGTTTTCTCTACTGAGCATAGCGTCGCTCATTTTCTTATATTTTTATCTTTTTAGGACTCACTAAGTGTGAGGTGGCTACGAGAAAAATAGTTGAGGAAGCGATGTAGCTATATTACATTGGGACTGCTTTAATTGTTAAGAATGTTCTTCATGATAATGTAAGCATCAATTGTTACTTTCTGTGACTGTATTAAAATGCGTTGAGGGTTAAAATGATGATGACGACAGTTTATATTATTAAATTTAAGGTGCTACATTAAACTGTGGTTTAATTGTCGTTTATATTTTTATTTTTGATTTGAAAGTTTTCATTTAAGCCCCGGGTAATTTTATTTTTAAGATTTTACTTTTATTTTTTATTTTTATTTTAATTCATTAAAAACTGTTAACCCCCATATAGGGGCGTTATAGAATTTTTGGTATCAGAGCCTAGGTTCGGTTAACCTAGGGAGTGTAGCACCACTTTAATAAATAAAAAAAAAATTGCTTTTGAGATGGTTTTGAAGCTGAATTTTCATTGTCATCATCAAAATGAACCTTCACATTGATTTATACAGTCTAGAAGGATGTAACATGGAAAGACCCTAGAATAAAAATACTAACGGTTATATGAGTACAATAATTATATAGAAGGAAAGTATTAATAGTTATGAGGGAATGATAATTATATGGAATGAGTTTATAAGTAGAATGTTTATGAGATTCGTATAATATTAGGATCTATAAGCATATCTAATTCGTATAGAACAATGAAAAATTCGTGTAGATACGAGGATTTAATAGCCTTTTATTTTGTGAAAAACAATAAGAAATATAAGGCTTGATTTATTAATTTTAAAGTTTGGCATAGATATGTCAAATTTTTCGTAATTGATTCAAACCTAAGTAATGATTATGTGTGGATTCGGTGGAGTACATAAGTGTCAATATCTTTTCTTAAAAGTTCTATTTATTTGAGGAATATGAGATAAGTTGGGAATCTATGGTATTGAATCTTGAGAGAGATAAACGTTAGACTTTTGGTCTGTTGAGACTGTGTAAAGGCAAGAAAGCATGAATCTCAAAGTTGGAATATTTTGTTACGTACATTGTATTTAAGTTTATCAGTGAATCTTTATGAATAGATGCAATATAAAAAAAATGACCAATAGGAGTTTCCTTAAGTAAATCATAATACTTAAGGCACTTATAATAATTTTGGATAATTACGATAAAAGGTTTAGGTTTTAGATGTTTAGATGTGAATCTTTTGGTTACCTAAGGTTTTGTTATATGAGGAAATTAGATATTGTATAAGTAGAATTGTGGGGATTGTAAATGTTTTTAAGTAGTAACATCAAGTGTCTTTGTTTATTGATTTGGTCTATGTTGGAAGACGTAAATCGTATTGATTTCAAGGTTAGTCACATTCTAAACCCTTTGTAGTAATGATGATGAATCCATTGATAGATGTTGAGTATTAGGAATAACATATTAGTGTATGCATTGTTCAATAAGGTTTTGATTAAAACAAAATTATTTGAGTTGCTAGAAGATTATGTTGTTATGAAATGATTTTAAATACCACTCAGAAAGATCCCTGATTATTGTTAAATTAGACTGCTTATTCATAGTTAATTTTATCTTTAGTGGGCTTGGAATTGGGTTTAAGATTTATACAAATTGGTTTTCAATTTTATGTTTGTTATTTAACTCGTTCTAAATGTGTTAAGGCCCGAAACAACCTGACCCTTTTCAACTTAGAACATTTGGGCCTAGTTCAAATCCTAAATCAGTTTGATTCACACTGTCTCTCCCACGTGGTCTCTATACGTGTCATATACAGTGGTTTAAATATTGTTTACATATACGTTTACTGTGCATAGGAGCTTATTTCTTCGAGCTCACTTTTTCTCTCTTAATTTGTTATTTTCTCTCTAAATCGCAAATCCTCTTCTTTTTCACTAGAAATTCTTCTTTCCCTCTAAAAGAAGAAGGAATTCTAGGATTCTGCAACTTACTATCTTAATTTTTCCTTTCTATTTACTTTTCTTTCATCTCATCATGGACCCAAAGTACCAACACCTGAGAAAGTATTTCCCATCACTCTCCCAAAAGATTCTCAGAAAGAAATACAAGGCTAGAATTACTCGGTTGTGGATTCTTATGCGTTTTGGTATCCCTTGCGATGTGAGAATGTTGATAGAGGGGAAGATCCGTCTAAGTGACTTCAGTCAAGATGTCAGTTTACTAGGAACGGGTACCAGTCGTAGTGCAATGAAAAGAAGAGCTCGTGCCATCGTGGTCGCTTGTAACAAATGTGGAAGACAAAATTGTAACGGTAAATGTACTTCACCTGGTTATATGTCTACGAATAGAGAGGATAAAATAAGGTTTTGTAGCGATGGACTTTCAAAGGAGAACTTGGATAGCATCCATCCTCCTCTTCATGGTCACCCTAGTGGATATGTTCAAGGAGCTATTTTTAAACTCTGGCCTAAATTTTATGCAGAAAGACAACGCCTCAGGAATATGGTATTTCTAGATCTTATTTGCCAAGCCATAAGAAAACTGGATGGGGAATAAGTCATCGCTCTATAAAGGTTATTTAGTCTTTGCTTAGTTGAAGCAGTTTTAGCTGATGTTCAACAGTTTGTGTTTTTCTTTTACTCAGAATATTTGCTTTTGTGTTTGAAATAATTGTGATTATTAGATTGATACAGTAAGTGTTAATATCTCATTTAATTTATGGTTTTCTTAAATATATATATATATATAATAAAATATATTATCTTATCAGACACGTCACATACGGTATAGTAACATGTTTGAATTTTGAAAAACTTATCTAGATATTTCAAGATTTGTGTCTCAAATTTCAAAGTTCTACAGTATTTGTCGTTTATATTGAATTTCTAGACTCGGTGTATATTTGTCAAAATGTCTACAGTTGTGTCAAGAGGGTCTTCTGTCAAACTGTTCTCAATTGTCAAAAGTTATACAATTAGAGTCTAATCTTTTTCAAAAAGTGAATCAGATTTTTTGTAAACTATCAATCACCTTATCTTACTTTCTTATCCTCACAAGATTTTGTTTAAATCTTTGGATTACCTTTTCATTACCTACTCGTCTGTCTCTTTAGCCCTTTTTGTATTTCTCATCTTTAAAATCTCATGTAGAACCCGAAGTCTAAGTGGAGCAGACATTAAGCAATCACTTATATAAACCAAATATGTCTACCTCCCAGTCCACGAAGAAATAAAGAATGTCTGTGTCTTTTGTGGTTCCAGCCTTGGAAAAGATAAAGCTTATTTAGAAGCTGCAAATCACTTAGGGCAAGTCCTAGCACGCAGGAAGATTAACATAATCTATGGGGGTGGTAGTATAAAAATGATGGAAAATATGGCGCTAGCAGCTAGGTCTGGTGACGCTACAGTTGTAGGAATTTGGCCTCATATTCTAGCTGAAGGAAACCTTTATAAGGAAGCCATAGGTAAGGGAAAAGGAGTCAGGAGCATCCCTAGAAATTTTAAAGACATAATCAATAATTTTGATGCTTTTATAGCATTACCTGGTGGTCTAGGTACTCTTGAGGAAATATTCATAGTTGCTTGTGGGCAATTGTTGGGCTTTCATTCCAAACCCTTGGGACTGCTGAATGTAAATGGTTTTTATGACGGTCTTTTGAAATTTCTAGATTACGCTGTGGAAGAAAACATCATTACAGAATCGGAGAGACAAATCTTTGTTACTGCTTCAACAGCTGAGGAATTGATAGATAAAATGCAAATCATACATCCAGAATCTAACACTACAATATCCAAGCTTAAATGGGAAAGGGAAAGCCGGGAGCGGCCAATTGATTTGAATCTCCATCTGTAATCTTTTGGTTTTATCTATGGCATGTAAGCATGTGTGTCCGTATTTCGTGTGTTACAAATAACCGTTTACCTTGTATTCTGTGTTTCTTGTGGTACGTCGTTGTTCAATCTTTTAGATTCATTGAGCCTAATGCCAGGATGGCTGGATACAGAGTACTTGATGCTCTCGAAACGCATCCTACTTAAGGTCCGATCTTTTGTTTATCGATGTTTTTGTATTCTCTAAGCATGCATGATATGGATAGCTGGTATACGGAGCGTCTTGTACTCTCGAAATGTATCCGTATCATGTTTGTAATGTGTAATATTTTGTTAATATTATGTGGAAGTACCAAAGTCAGTTATGGGGATATTCCATATGAAATATGAGTATATTATTTGGGTTGAATGTTTGTGTCATGAGGATAACTGTTTAATGAAAAATATGTCGGGTTTGTCTGCAACTCTGAGATTCCGTTTAATATCTCTATGAATAAGTTTAATGTATGGTTTTGAATAGAAGTGTTTGTGATATATGTTTTATGATTACGTTTTAGTTTATTAGTTGAGGTATGAAATCAAATATATTTGACTTTTCCTTACTCAAAAAGGAAAAGGAACCTAAAGATGAAGTATATAAAATTCTCTAGCAATCTCCTTAAATGTGATTGTAAATCACAGTCCACGGACAATGAAGGACTGGAATCATGGTATGGTCAATATGTATGTCTGATCAGATTCCTAGACCATTATACGGTGTTATAAGTTAGAAATTGTCAGAAATACTCTCATTGAGGGATTTAGAATTTAGAGTAAGATTTATCATGCAAGTAAATAAGTGGAGATACGATAACTTAAATTTGGAGGACAAACAACATTAACGGTTTAGACTTGGAATTGAAATCATAATGGAATCAAAATTTTTACTAGTATTGCTAGAATTGAAATTTCAAGGATGAAATTTCTTTAAGGGGGGTAGAGCTGTGACACCGGTTATTTTCCTAACGGGTATTAAGGTAATTAAATTAATTTTTAGTGTATTAATAAAAAAATTGCTTCATTTAAAAATTATTTTACAATATTTATTTTTATCTATTTTAATTTTTTTAAAAAAATTCTCTTATATTTATTTAGTATGTTTACTGAAAAGCCTTAGAACTTCTAATAAATCTCAAAAATGTCATATTGGCATTATGTGCGTTAAAGTCTCCAGATGAGACATAAGGATATCTTTTCCAACTAGTCTTGACCCTCATTTTCTTTATTTCCTCTGTGACATGCTTCAACATGTCTCCTCCATAATTGCTTCTATCACTTCTCTTCAAAGACTTCATCTTTTCTTCCTTTTTCTTCCACGGTTCCCACACTCTTCTTCTCATTTCTTTGCTGAAGCAAAATACTTAGAGAACTTCTTCAAGGCAGCCATAAAAATTAGCCACCATCACCCCCATTTGAGCAAGAATTTCAGCCATACCGAAGTCAAGGAACCTGTTTTGAAGCCATTTCAAGCTTCCAACTAACCATAATCTGAGGTTAGAATCTTATGAATAAATTTAGTCTTTCATTTATAAATTTTCTTTTATACTAAAGGATTATTTAAATTTACGTTCTTAAACCTAAGTATATGTTTGTTGCTATTTTGGAGCATATGTATAAAGTCTAAGTGTATATGCCCTAGACAAAAAATTTATATTGTTAAACTTTGTAATACCTTTATGGGCAGTGGCTATTTCTTGAAATTCTGGGATTAAATCAAAATGAATTTTATGAATTTGTTCGCATATTTAAAAAGTAGACATCCTAAGCTTTCTAACGAGCTATCATAAACCTAAATCGGAGTTGTATTTTATTTTCTATGAATTATTCAATTTTTGGATTGAAAAATAGTAAACCTGTCAGTTTGTTATGGTATACCAGCTGCTAACCTGAACCAAGAACCTATCTTTGCTCACCACCTAATTCTTTAATGTCTTGCAACCTTTCCAATATTATCCTAAGTGATTGATGAATCTTATTAGGGACTAAAACATATAGATTACTTGTTCACATTTTATATTGTGTTAAGACAAAAATTATTTACTGTGATATTCCAAAGAGCTTTACATAAAAGCTTTAATGGCATACTAGAAAGATAGGTTTACACATGATTTATTTATGAATGTAGTTGTATGTTGTGCTTTAGTTTTAATTGTCCTTATGCACGCCTTAGGATTAAGGGAGTATGGAGCTAACGTTAATTGATTCCAGGATTAAAAGATTGTTGATAAGCTTGAAAGGTAGGGATTCTATTACTCATCTTTTGTGAGGTTTTTATAGAATTAAAATTGATTGTTTTACCGCAAAAAATATATATATATATCTATGTTGAACTGATATTATATGAGTATCACATATGAAACTATGACATGGACTCGTCTTGTATTGTACGGCGAGGAACATAATGAATTGACACATGTTATAAATTGAGAAGCATGGTTAGGAAAACTGACTCTATTAAAAATGATTAAATATAGAGAAATGGTGAGACGTAAAGAGGGCGGCAGTTACGTCCTTGGGTATGAATACCCTAAAAGGTAAAATAGGTGATGACGCTTCCTTGGGTTGAAAGTCCCAGAACACACTGTACAAGAATCGACTTGGTGAGGACTCGAGGCTTGATGTCCTCTCACCGGAACACCCTTAGAATGTTTAGAGGGTGATCAAGTGCGCCCATTTGGGTTTCGATGAGTTGAGTGATACTCTATTGAACGTGGGTACCTAAGAATAATGATGAACTATAATATTTATATATATGTATATGTATGAAACTCGGTAATGATTAACTATGGTATCCACGGAATATGATTATAATAAATCTCATAATCTGGATAATGATAACTATTAACTAACCATGCAGGTTTTAATGTGGTAATGATAAAAACCTAAAGGTGAGTAATGGTTTTCTCTACTGAGCATAGCGTCGCTCATTTTCTTATATTTTTATCTTTTCAGGACTCACTAAGTGTGAGGTGGCTACGAGAAAAATAGTTGAGGAAGCGATGTAGCTATATTACATTGGGACTGCTTTAATTGTTAAGAATGTTCTTCATGATAATGTAAGCATCAATTGTTACTTTCTGTGACTGTATTAAAATGCGTTGAGGGTTAAAATGATGATGACGTCAGTTTATATTATTAAATTTAAGGTACTACATTAAACTGTGGTTTAATTGTCGCTTATATTTTTATTTTTGATTTGAAAGTTTTCATTTAAGCCCCGGGCAATTTTATTTTTAAGATTTTACTTTTATTTTTTATTTTTGTTTTAATTCATTAAAAACTGTTAACCCCCATATAGGGGCGTTACAGAATTTTTGGTATCAGAGCCTAGGTTCGGTTAACCTAGGGAGTGTAGCACCACTTTAATAAATAAAAAAAAATTACTTTTGAGATGGTTTTGAAGCTGAATTTTCATTGTCATCATCAAAATGAACCTTCACATTGATTTATACAGTCTAGAAGGATGTAACATGGAAAGACCCTAGAATGAAAATACTAACGGTTATATGAGTACAATAATTATATAGAAGGAAAGTATTAATAGTTATGAGGGAATGATAATTATATGGAATGAGTTTATAAGTAGAATGCTTATGAGAGATTCGTATAATATTAGGATCTATAAGCATATCTAATTCGTATAGAACAATGAAAAATTCGTGTAGATACGAGGATTTAATAGCCTTTTATTTTGTGAAAAACAATAAGAAATATAAGGCTTGATTTATTGATTTTAAAGTTTGGCATAGATATGCCAAATTTTTCGTAATTGATTCAAACCTAAGTAATGATTATGTGTGGATTCGGTGGAGTACATAAGTGTCAATATCTTTTCTTAAAAGTTCTATTTATTTGAGGAATATGAGATAAGTTGGGAATCTATGGTATTGAATCTTGAGAGAGATAAACGTTAGACTTTTGGTTTGTTGAGACTGTGTAAAGGCAAGAATGCATGAATCTCAAGGTTGGAATATTTTGTTACGTACATTGTATTTAAGTCTATCAGTGAATCTTTATGAATAGATGCAATATAAAAAAATGACCAATAGGAGTTTCCTTAAGTAAATCATAATACTTAAGGCACTTATAATAATTTTGGATAATTACGATCAAATGTTTAGGTTTTAGATGTTTAGATGTGAATCTTTTGGTTACCTAAGGTTTTGTTATATGAGGAAATTTAAGGTCTACATTAAACTGTGGTTTAATTTTCGTTTATATTTTTATTTTTGATTTGAAAGTTTTCATTTAAGCCCCGGGCAATTTTATTTTTAAGATTTTACTTTTATTTTTTATTTTTATTTTAATTCATTAAAAACTGTTAACCCCCATATAGGGGCATTACACAGCTCCTCTTTAGGAGTAATGAAATCCTCTTATATGCGTTGTCTTGTAATTGAAAAAATAGAGCGCTCAACCATTTGGATACATAGGTGTAACCGAATGGTATACTATCTTTAGATGGTAAGTTTTCTAATGGTGAGATAATGGTACGTAAGATAAAAATAATCAGGAAGGTAAGACAGAACTTGTCCTTAAGCCGATTATGGATTATCATATGGGGGT
Organism: Artocarpus heterophyllus; assembly: GCA_025403435.1. Taxonomy (NCBI): domain Eukaryota; kingdom Viridiplantae; phylum Streptophyta; class Magnoliopsida; order Rosales; family Moraceae; genus Artocarpus; species Artocarpus heterophyllus. The sequence goes on from CM046334.1 coordinate 15,369,655, forward strand.
ACGATACACTTTGATATGTCATGGAGACTTAGCTTTACGGGCTTTGTAATTCTATAAAGTTCGAGAGTGCAACTCCAAGCTTTTAGTGGAGTAGCGTTGGAGTTGATAATTGTGAAATGTATATCTGGGATATTGAGTTTCATAATTATCGAGAGCTTGAACTTTATAGGTCCATTTTGGTCCCCTTTGCTAGCTCACAAAAATCCTGTAACGACACGGCATGTTTTTTCAATAATTGGTGACTTATGTCGGATTTATCAGATTGGTTTTAAATTTGAAAGAATTAAATAATTCATGTCTGTTTATCGGTTGAATTAATTTTGTAAGAAATTAATTTAAGATAAACTTGTTGAATTATTGGGATAAGATAATTCTTGTCTGTTTATCGGTTGATTTAATTTTGGATAAATTAGATCAAGATAAACTTGTAGAATTATTGTGAATTGATTTATTTTCTTAGAGATAATCTTGATAAAGTTTGTTTTGATCAGATGACTTCTCTATTGGGTTATTTGAATCAAAACTGAGACTTTATCCTATAGAATCTCGTGTGAAAAATAAATGATTCGCGGAGATATTTGCACGGGAGTTCGGCTTGCCGATCAGCGAGCGATAAGATTACGTGTTTTCACGCGGATCTTATCAGATATTGATCCGAATTTGATTCTGTTTCGAGTTTTTAAGACCTAATCTGACTAGGACTGACCCCAGGACCAATAGCTATATAAAGTGAGTGAGTCTCATGATTTACTCAGATCAATTGAGAGATTAAAAGTGATACTCTTCTAGTGAGCATCTGAAAACTCCCTAAGAGCTTTTGTTCACAAATCATGGACATTAGCTTTGGGTTCTCTCTATTGATTGGAAGGAGAGTCACCGGTGGAAGAGCTCTACGTGTGAGCCCACACTCACTCCTGTTATGGATAGAGAATAACAAAGAAGACCAGTTGGTTGAACCTCTTCTGAAACGTTACTTATCTTCACAGGTTGCGGAGGCTCTTCGGCACACAAAAGTTAGTAAGATCTGTCTAATTTATACATATAGTATATCAAACTTGTGTTTTAAAAATTACTATGATATATAAAATTTTTTAAATTCCGCTACGCACCGTTTTTTCAACGTCTAAATGCGTGGAATGATGGGGATTCCATCAAGCATGAAATTAGAGCTGAATACTAAATCCATAGGCATGAGGTGAGAGATCATTTTTCATTATTATGCTCCTGCAATCAACTAATCGTTTTCTTAACACTGAAAATCTTTTATATTTTTAAAAATTAAAATGTCACGAAAAAAAGAGAGAATAAACTATAAAAAGCGGCAAGAAAAATATACACTTCTTCAATAATTTTCATCTCATGATTTCCATGCCAAGATTGAATGTACGCAGAAACAAGTGTGAGCAAAACTAAAAAAAAAAAATAAATCCATGAAAATTTAAATGAATCATCAAAAACAAGTATGACGATTCAGATCAAATCAAAAGGGAAAGTACAATTTGTAGACAAATTTCAATCAAAGAAACTGCTATCAATCTTTGGTATATCCTTCTAATCTGTACAAATGTAGCATAGTTTTTTCCTTTTTCTCTATGCAGAATGACCATTTACTTCAAAATATTTCAAAAACCAAGGGATTTGAGTATTAAAAACCACAAGTTCAAAGTTTTGGCGCTGTTCGGCGGAGAGCTCGATGGTATAGAAATCGAGGATGATGTCGTAATTGATCTTCGAAATATGGATGGGACAGAAGATTCAAAAGTCAGATGAATTGGCAAATCAGTTGGGCTTACCCCCGGTGTTGCTTGCCAATGGCAAGGGAAGATTGCATTTTGCACGTTTGCATCCGGCCGAAAAGAGTTTATAGGTCTGGGTGGAACAGCTTATTAGGGCCATCGATTAAACTGCTCTTACGGATTGGGTGGCATGTGCCATGGAGGATAAGGGAAATTTAAATTTATCGGCTGTTTGACTGCGTGATGGGAACCACAGTTTCCACTACAAACTGAGTTATAAACAGTGTAAAGCTCCTACATACTAGAGTAACCAAAAAAAAAGCTACACTATAAAGCTCTCACATGCTACAGAAAAATGGTTCTAACCAACGGTTCCCATCACTCTTTCAAACACCACTAGAGGTAGATAAGAGAGCCCAAGCTCATCCATGCAGTGCAAAGAGTTGAATCTAAACGAATTGATTTTCTGTAATTTGAATCACACGGCTTATACCGTGTATAGTTACATATACACGACTTATACACGGCTTATCCATGCTACCTCTAGTGGTGTATAGTTACATATTGGTAAGACATGGATGAGCTCATCCATGCCGGGCAATGTCTTCCCATCACTCATCCATGTCGTGTATAGTTACATATTGGTAAGACATTGCCCGTCTAACCATAAGAGCTCCCATAAAATTAAGCCTTTGTTCAAAAGGACGTTGTAAATCATTTTCTTCCCTTTGTGACGTGGGATACAATTAGTTATCACTTTCATCTTCTTTTTTTTTTTAATTGATTCTAAAACCATGCACAAATCTCTTTTGTGTGATTAAATTAGTTTTCCTAATTCGTCTTTTTTTTCTCCCCTCAAATTTTTGTGACACTATCTTATTACTAAACTATATAAGCAAAATTAATTCTATCAGACAAGCATTCTTGAAAATTAAATAAAAAAGAATTCTTGATTGTTGGTAAGAAAAAAAAAAAAAGAACTCGTGTTAAGAATGACTATCGTGAATTGTAGGATAACAATGCAAAAGTGAAAAAGAATAAGGGTTAACGAGACAATTAGCCCAATTACATTTATTGAATTAAAATATGACTCTAATTTGTAAAAATTCTACAAATATCTTATAATGATATTATTAAAATTATTTATATGTAATTATATAATACAATATGTAATATCATAAGATAATTAGTATATCATTAAGGATATTTTTAAGATATTTTAAATATTGTGTTAAATTTTAATTTTATAACAATAATTTAGACATGTATTGTAATTTTTTCAAAGGAATAAAGATGTAAATTAGGCTGCTTAGCCCGGCCCATGCAGGGCACCAAAGAAGACATAAAAATTTTCATAAATGTAATCTTAAAAAGTTATTTTTTATATACCATGTATGTTTGAAACTTATTACGCTACTGAAAAAATATTCTAATGGGTGTGAGAAAGAAGATGAGAGAGTTAAAAGAGAGCTTTAAACAACTCACTAACTATTTCAAAAAGGTAGGGTGATAGTGAGCCATATATATTTTTTTTAATTTTATTTTTGTGGCATGAATAAACACTTTAAAAAGTAATATATTATGCAATTTTCTCAAAGAAAAACGAGAAGATTATATGTTATGTCATACTTTTAAAAATTGTGTCTATTTATGTCACACTTAAAAAAGTTTATGTCATATCTTTATTGTTAAATTATGCTACAAATAAATAAGTGTTTTGTTTATAAAAAGTAGATCTTAAAAATAAGATTTATGAATATTACCAAGAAAAATATTATGCAAGGCCCATTGTATAGAAAACAAGACCCAATCCAATAAGATGGCCCGGCCTAAATGTTTTACATAGTTTTATGTGAAAAAATATTCAAAAAATTTTCATAAATGCTATCTCTGAAAACTTATTATTATAAATGCCACACATGTTTAAAATTTATTATGCCACTAAAACATATTATAATAGATGAGAGAAGAGGAAGAGAGAGTCAAAAGAGTGTTAAGATTTGTTTATTTGAATTAATTGAAAAAAGATTTAAACAACTTATACTAACTATTTTTAAAAAGTAATGTAAGATGTAGCGTGCCACATCTTTTTCTTAAATATAGTATAAATAAACATAGTTTTTCATCCACATTTTCAAATGTGTGGTGTGATATGTAATTTTCTGTAACTGTCTTGCATATGTGCCTCAACTCATAGGTCGAAGGCCCACGCCTGATTTCAGCTAAATTAAGTGGAATACTACCTTTTTTTCTCCCATTCCTGTATTCCACCCCTTTTTTTCCTCGATCCTTTGATTTACATCATTTTCTAGCTAAAAAGGCAAAAATATTGTTAGATGATACACGTGTGCCTAACTCCAAGATAAAATATTTATAATTAATTATATCTATATACTCTTTTAAAGTAATATGTTTTCAACTTTTTTATCAAAGTGAAAAAATTGAAAAACAAGGCATCACAAAAGCCATAACTATCAAGTTATTCCAGCTGAGATAGATGCTTAGCCTTCCCCAGCCCGATCCAGGTTATTATGGGGGCCAGGCTGGGCTAGTCAAATAGGCCGGGGAGGCAGGTGAGAACAACAAAAGACATAAATCTTAAATAATTAAGCAGTGATCCACTATTTTTTTTCACTTGAGACAGCTATAAAAGAAATTGGTCAACAGTATGAAAAAAATGTCGATAGGAATAGAAGTGGAATGAATGTATCCAATTTAATTGAATAGACTTTTTTTTTAGTTACTGGGATTTTGAATGGTTCGAGAATGAATAAAGGGAGATTATGCAAATAGCATATAAATGGGCAAAGGTTTTCCTATAATGAGAGGAAGGCAGTTGCCTCAGAGCTACAAATTTGAAATAAAATATCCAGAAGAGCTGTGCAATTTTAGCTAAGTCAGTTACTACACGGTTGAATGTGACGACCAGAGCACCCGCCCAAAATTTAATCAAGCAAGAAAAGAAAAAGTTAGACTTGCAAGAAGTCTGTACATGATGGTTGGTTCCCTCTGCTTACAAGGGGAGACAAAAACTATGAGCAAGTCATTTACAGAAATTGAAGGGTAGGGGCATTTACACTTGCGAATTTTTCTTCAGTTGTTAGACCACATATTTGGTCGCAGAGGGACCAAACATGCACGTACTTCTCCTGCAGACACTTGTTTGAGGTGCTCCGGCGGTTGCGTGTTAAGACTGCCAACTTGTACTTCAGCAAAGCCTACCAATGATTCTAGAGTGTTTTACCCGGACACTCTCTTGTACTTCCCTTGCGCCAAACTCAAGAGGAAATCTGTGAACACGTGCTCATATTCTGGCATTTTCCCATACCCTGCAACAAAATTATGACCCAATTCAGAATCAGTGAGCATGACTTCGATTTGACTTCAGATGGTGGGAGGCAAAAAAAGAACCAAGTGATCTCTGGTGCAATAAAGTTGCAAAAGCCGGTTCAAAGTCAACGGTATATAGCAATTCAAATAAAAAAGGTTCACTTACCAGGGAAGTAATTGATGTCAATGACATAGAACTGATCTCTGGTGCCATGCTCTCGTATGACATCCAAATTGAATAACCGTAGACCCTATTGAAGAAAAGAAGAAAAAAATTCAACATTTCATGTTGTGATATGTATGCCACCATATAATTAGTAAATGAAAGACAAAAAGCTACCAATCGACGGCGAAGCTCCTTTGCAAGTCTCTCAAGCAAGGGCTGGGGTGGAAGTTCTGCAAGAAAATCATTTACCAAGCATTAGGGGCCTACCAGGTTTTTGAATCCAGGTGTAACACAGAAATTTCAAAACTTAATTTAGGGGGATATAACATAGGAATGACAATAAGACTTTTATATCACCATTAATCCATGGCACATAACCCTCGTACACTGTTGAAGCTTAGGCAAAGTGGCTGAGTAAGACACTATTCAGAAAACCACCAACCAGCTAAACAAGATCTTTGACTCAAAGTTATACTCTAATAACATAAACTCATTGTCTGATGGCAAGACTCACATAGGGGGCCAAAATAAGTGAGATAATAAAGGTGTTCTTAAACAACAAAACCTACCAGCAACACCAGGGTCCAAATCCGCGTCATCTGCAGAAGCTGAAGCACTAGAAACCCTAGGAAAACGATATACACCAGCAGTTTTGGACAGCTCTCGTTTACTAACATCAGGCAGAGAGAAACGTCTGACCACCTTTACAGCTTCTCCAACAATGTAAACCTTAAATAGAACACCTCCTTCAACCAGGACACATTTGACAACATTACAATCATCACATGCTAGTGGGTAACAGAACACATAATCACTAAATAGGGTGCAGCTGCATACCATGATTAACAAACTCTTGAAGAACAAGGGGAGGATCTAGCTTTTGGAGGGAACATTGATCATATGCAAGTGATAACTCATGAGACTTTGCACTTCCATCAGCAACTAGTGGCTTTGCAACTAAAACAGGTATGATGATGCAAACAAAAATCAATAAAAATAAATATTAAAAATTCTACAAGATAATCTCATGCAAGAATTATGCAATCATTGATATGGTCATTGCACCACATTTGAATAGGATAATTTACGCCTTTTACAAAGCCCAGCAATAGAATGCCATAAATATTAGGATTCTAAAAGCGCGTACATATACATACCAAGTGGAAGTGTCAGCCCAGATTTTGCAACTGCATCGGAGATAGATGATGCATCTTTCTTAATAACCAATTGTCTGGGCACACCAACTTTGCCTGAGTAACAATCGGTATTTTGGTCAGCATAAAAGATTACAAAATTCAATAACAATATGCATAAGTAAGACCTGTAAGTTAAAATTCAAGTAGAACAAAATCAAACGATAAGCACACTAATTACCATGTGTTTCAGACAAGTCGAGATCAGCAACAGCCTGCAGCATGTACTGCCGATTACGTAAATGTTGTATGGCATCTGGAGGATCAAGAACAGTGACTTCTGGATGTGTTTTCCGGTAGTCCTAAAACATATGAAGACAAGGGAGTTAGAAGAGACGATTATTGGAAATAAGCATACAGATACAAACACACAGCAAAACTTAAATATTTGTCAAACAAAGTGGTCATGTTGGAAATCAATTAGTCAACTTAAACCAAGTCAGCACAGTTTAGCTCTTAATTGTAATCGGCCGTTTGGCATATCCTGCCTAAATCATAAATAGCCATGAGGAATTAGAGTAAAACGAATACAAAGTCCCAGCCGACAAAACAAAAGGTAACTTATAAAGACCAAAGCAAACAAGCATTTCTTTTACTAAAATCGACATTTGACTTGGTTTAAATTCTACTCTAACTAGAGGATGATGGTTTATCCTTCGTAACAGAGAAGTTTGGTTCTAGTAATAAGCACGAACTGGCTCTTTGTCACCAAAAGAACACAAGTAGACTCCTACCATACATAAATTTTATAACTACGCATAATTTTAACCTTGCTAAAAATTTCAGTGGTTTTATCCAGAAGTTTATTGAGAAAATAAGACACCATGGCAAGGATATGACAAAAGCAAATCAGAATGAAAGTATCTCAAACTAGGAGTTAGCAAATGTTAAAATTAGACATGGGATTTGCTACAGATGACGTTAGTTCAACCACGTGTATATACTACGTACAAGAGATTCGTCATGTGTTGATTAGCAAACCATTCAGAAAACCTTGATTTATGTTTGGTAACAGCGTCAAGAAATCGAGAAAGGACTAAGAAGGAAAACAATGACAAGGACATTAATAACGAGAAAAAGAATTGAAGATCAAAAGCAACTCTAAAGCCTCCAGTACATCGTATATTGACTATATAGAAGACTGTAATAGTAATGCATGTGAGTAAACCGAAATTGCTCTTTTGGAAAACTGTGAAAAAGATAACTTCAAAGAAAATTTTAAATAATTTTCAGATTGAAATCCTTAAAATTTCTCCAGAACAATCTACGAGTGACGCTAGCTTCAAACTTAAATATTTGACGCAAAAAAGTGCATAAAGCAAGGACAATTTCTAGAGACTAATCCTGATCTAAGTGTCATAGACACAAAAACAGGAACTAGATCTTAAATTTACTAGGATTAGGTGAGCTTCTCTCATTTAGTTTAGTTGACAAGGCTGTGTAGTGGAAACAAATCAACCCATTCTATCAAGAATCCACAAAAATGCTCAGAAAACCTGAGAAAATCAGCTAGATGGCCACGGAAGTAGAAACATCGTCACTTGCTGGAGCCTTGAGGCCTCAACCTCAACTATTGAGTCATGATTCATGACGAAGGAAAGGGAAGAACTCTGCACTTGACGAAGGAAAGGGAAGAACTCTGAGTCATGACTCATGACGAAGGAAAGGGAAGAACTCTGCACATTATGTTAGACAGCAATGAGTTTTAAGAAATTAAATTTCGGTTTACGACCAGGCACTGTCAGTGACTATTTGAGCCCTACCACTGTATAATTAGTGTCAATGCAAAGCACAGCAATGTAAATCTTCAACAAACATCAACAAAAATTGTTCCAAAACAAAACAATCAAGATCAAGAACAAATACAAGCTTTTTGAGATTAGATAGTATTTAAACATAGACGAACCTCAAGAACTTGGCACCATTCTTTTCCGGATAACTGCATAAAAACAAAAAGAAAAAGGAAAAGGAAAAGAAAAAACAAGAACAGAAACAAAGATTAGCAAAAATGTACAATATTAGACGATGCTTGTTTGATTTTATTTAGCATAAGTTTAGAAGTGTAGAGCTAGAAGCAACAGGAAATAACAGCAGTGGGGTACGGAACATATGTACTTCTTAAATTGTTCATCCTAAAGTCTCAACTCTCAAATAGAGAAACATCATATAACCTTATGCATAACGATGTCAAAAGGGCCTTGCTCTGCAAGAGGCCTGTTATGGTCAATAGCAACAAACAGTATTCCCTTCTTTCTGCATCACATATAAAATTCATATAATTAATACCAAACAAAACAAAAGTAAATAAAAGGGAAAGAAATTCTACCACTGTAGACTGGTCTAACTTTGCTAGAATCTCATCTAGCATTCACACAGGCATCTAGTTTTTGCAACAAGTCATACATATTCAACATTTCAAGAACACAGACAATGTTGAATGAATACATCATCAAATTTTATATAGTCCAAGCAAATTCAAAATAAACAAGCAATTAAATAAAAAGAATTTCGGCGGGCTCATCTTTTATATTAAAAAAAATTGCAGCTTTTATGCTCATTTTAATTGACTAGAACAAGAAGAAAGAAAAAAAAAGAAATTAGATTTCGTCTGTGTGTGCAATCATTGTAATGGAATTTTCCAAGGTTTTTCTTTCATTTTCTTGCCAGCCAAACGAAAACGACATATGTAGTAGAATATTCGATTTTCGAATACGTTACACGCAAACCGTAGCAAAGCAACCAAGCCGACGCCACAAATCAAATTCTCTTCTCACCAAGAAATGCAATACAATCAGAATATTTAAAAAAAATAAAAAATAAAAAAATTGAATCTTGACAATTTATTTATTTTTAATCTTTTAACCTAGTAATTTTTACGGAGTATTCAAGGTTATCTGTAGAAGAGGCATTAACGTAAAGAAATCAAGCTTGAATAAATATTTTCCCAATGAATTTTTCCAAGCCAAATTACCTAGCTAATCCTTCAAGCTTAGGCTGCAAAAAACTCTTCGTCTTCTTCGACGTGAGAGCGTATCCCACCAAAACCATTGATCTCTTGTGGAGAGGAAACCCTCCGGTTCCAATACAACATCTCTGTTGCTCAGAATTAGTCAATCCTTCCTTTTCCTCCGAAAAATCCTCTCTTTCCTTCTCTTCTTCTTCTTCTTCTTTATTGTCCATCATTTCCTCACCCATCCAAACAAACAAAATTTTCTCGCAAAAAACATCACTTTCTCTGAAAATTTTTTCAAATTTCGGTTATGCGCACGAGGAAAGAATCAAACCAGAGAGAAAGAGAGAATGAGTGGATTGTATTCTTCACGTAATGGGATTTCGGAGATCAAGAACAGAAATCGAAGAGAGATGGCGTAGAGAGAGAAAGATAGAGAGAAAGGAAAATATGATATTGTCGTACTGAGGAGTTATTTATATCGGTGATGAGGAAGAAGAAAATAGTGAGTGTAAAATTCCCGAGAAAAAAAAAAAAAGAATAAAAGAATAACTGGAATAAAAAAAGAATAAAAAGAATGTTTCATTTTTTTTTTTAACACGAAGTCCTCAAACTTTTTGACCTTTTGCATTTAAGACGCCATATTAAAATTTTGACCAGTAGATCTTAAACTCTCATTTTATTTGGGTCTCTAAACATTAAAAACAAAAAAAAAGAGAAAAAATTACAATACGTGTTCAAATTATTATTATGAAATTAAAATCTAACACAATATTTAAAATATCTTAAAAATACCCTTAATGATATAGTAATTATCTTAATGATATTACATATTGTACTATATAATTACATATACATAATTTTAATGATATCATTATAAGACATTTATAGAATTTTTATAAATTAGAAATATATTTTAATTCAATAAACGTAATTAGGTCAATTGTCTCATTAACCCTAAAAAAAAAGGATGGTTTTCTGGTTTAAGTTTTAGACAATTGGCCATCGTAACTCTCACTTTCATGTGTCGCTCCAAAAAAAAAAAAAAACCCCGCCCTTTCATATGCCTCAAGCCCAAAAATTATTTTGGGTTAATTATATGATTATATTTTTTAATTTTAATTATTTTTTAATTTATCTATACGTAGAAAATGTTAGATATGTATGCCCTAAGGAGTAAAAATATAATATGTTTTTAGAGACATTTTTATCAATAAAGAATTTATTCATTTATATATACCAAATCTTGTCATCTTTACGTTCATATTTATTGAATGTATGTTAAGCAAACAATAGTCTGAGACTGTCAGTCTAAACCTTTAAGAATTGGGCATATGATGGACTGATTATGTGGAAGACACGATTCTTAAGGTGACGGCCTAAAAATATGATCCGCAATCGAGGGAATAAAGTTGGGTGCTTTATTCATGTAAAGATTGTTATGTTGTCTATATCCCTATTGGGAGATAGTTTGTCTTGACTATCAGAGTTGGACTCCGTGAATAGAAACATTGACACATTCTCATAGGTGACGATGTGTTGGATCAGGACACAAAGTGAATTGATTTGAATTAATAATTCTGTCTTGGCAAATTGATTCACTTTAGACAATCATTTGTATTGTATCTTAATCCTGAGATGGATAGTGGGCCCGTTGTCTCGACTTGTGTCTTTTGATGTACCAAAGGGTGACTCCCACATCTCAATAGTGGTATGCATACCGGTATGTTGGAGGCATGACTCTTGATAGCGTAGACTTGCTATTCATATATATGGAATCCATAGCTCCTCTTTAGGAGTAATGATATCCTCTTATATGCATTATCATGTAATTGAAAAACTGGAGCGCTCAACCATTTGGATACATAGGTGTAACCGAATGGTATACTATCTTTGGATGGTAAGTTTTCTAATGGTGAGATAATGGAACGTAAGATAAAAATAATAGGGAAGGCAAGACATAACTTGTCCTTAAGCTGATTATGGATTATCATATGGGGAGACGATACACTTTGATGTGTCATGGAGACTTCGCTATACGGGCTTCGTAATTCTATAAAGTTCGAGAGTGCAGCTCCAAGCTTTTAGTGGAGTAGCGTTTGAGTTGATAATTGTGAAATGTATATCTGGGATATTGGGTTTCATAATTATCGAGAGCTTGAACTTTATAGGTCCATTTTGGTCCCCTTTGCTAGCTCACAAAATCCTGTAACGATACGGTGTGCTTTTTTAATAATTGGTGACTTATGTCGGATTTATCGGATTGGTTTAAAATTTGAAAGAATTAAATAATTCATGTCTGTTTATTGGTTAAATTAATTTTGTAATAAAATTAATTTAATATAAACTTGTTGAATTATGGGGATCGGATAATTCTTGTTTGTTTATCGATTGATTTAATTAGATAAATTAAATCAAGATAAACTTGTAGAATTATTGTGAATTGATTTATTTTCTTAGAGATTATCTTGATAAAGTTTGTTTTTGATCAGATAACTTCTCTATTGGGTTATTTAAATCAAAACTGAGACTTTATCTTATAGAATCTTAGGTGAAAAATAAAAGATTTGCGGAGATATTTACGCGGCAGTTTGGCCTGTCGATCTACGTGTTCGGCCTGCCAATAGGGCTTGTTCGGTCTGCCGATCAGCGAGAGATAAGATTACACGTTTTCACGTGGATCTTATTAGATATTGATCCGAACTTGATTCTGTTTCGAGTTTTTTAGACATAATCTGATAAGGACTGACCCCAGGACCAATCGCTATATAAAGGGAGTAAGTCCCATGAGTTACTCAGATCAATTGAGAGATTAAGAGTGATACTCTTCTGGTGAGCATCTGAAAACTCCCTGAGAGCTTTTGTTCACAAATCACGAACACTAGCTTTGGGTTCTCTCGATTAGTTGGAAGGAGAGTCACTGGTGGAAGAGTTGTATGTGTGAGCCCACACTCACTCCGATCGTGGATAGAGAATAGCAAAGAAGACCAGTTGGTTAAGGTTCTTCTGAAACGTTACTTCTCTTCACGGGTCGCGAAAATTCTTCGACACATAAAGGTTAGTAAGATCTGTTTAATTTATACATATAGCATGTCAAACTTGTGTTTTGAAAAAATACTCTGATGTTAAAATTTTAAAAAATTTCGCTGCGCACCTCACACTGTTTTTTCCAACAGAAAGTACAAAGATACCCTTTGAATTCAAAAAAGTTTTAATTTTATTTCTCATGAATGTTTTGGGAAAAAAAATAGAGATAAGACGAAAATACCTTAATTAAATCGAATTTGTTTCTGAAATTTTCTTCTTGGGAAGAAATTTTAAAATGTAACTTTAACATTTAAAAACTATAAACTTAAGATATTTTAAATTTAATGTTTTGTTGTATGATTTTTTTGTGTTCTAATCTATGAAACATTTTTCATAATTGTTTAAGGGTAGTGATGTTGTTATGCCTTATCTTTTCTATTCATATAAATGAAATTGAAATAATTTTTTTAATTCAAATGATAACTTTATAGTTTCTAATAACATAGGAATATTTTAAAAAATAGCTAAAACTATAAAGTATAATTATGTAATTTTTTAACTTATCCTTTGACGAAAAGATCTCAGAAGAATTAGATTACATTTAATCAATTCATTAATTGTCATTTTTACCCTAAAAAGAAATTCATTAAATTAACAAATAAGAACAAATCGAGTTAGAACAAATCGAGCTAGAAGATATCATTAAAGTCAACATCTTGTAACGTATGTTTCCTCGTAACTAATATCTTTTAAATATTAATATAATTAATATACTCACAGTAAATAGATAAGTAAAAAATACAAAGTATATTTTCTATTTACTACTATTTACTCGGCGTTCGTGATTGGGTCATACTATTTTTTTTTCAATTCATATTAAATACGGTGTGTTTTGTAGGTTTATATATTTGTTTAAAAAATTCTATATATGTATATCTACATAAACATATAGGGTGTGTCTTCCACCCAACCGAGTGGATGCTCCAACGCCTTAAGTTTTCTCATTCGTTATAAAATTCTAGAAAAAATTACAATATGTGTCTCAATTATTGTTATGAAAACCTAACATAATATTTAAAATATCTTTAAAATGTCCTTAATGATATAGTAAGTATCTTAATGATATTATATATTGTACTATATAATTACATATAAATAATTTTAATGATATCATTACGAGACATTTGTAGAATTTTTACAAATCAGAGTCATATTTTAATTCAATAAACGTAATTGGGCCAATTATCTCATTAACCCTAAAATCTACTTCTAATATTAGTAAAGGGATTTTGAGCCTCTGCGAACTTCTTGGGCTAGTAAACTGGTTCATGGCTCGCCTAACTATAAACGGAAACAATTCTCTGTATATGCGATATTGGAGCTTCATTTGATTAGCGAAGGTCGTAAACCAATCAATCAACATCCTTTAGAATAGGTGAATTGAGGCCATACTTTGGAAGTAGATTTGGCGTTGATATGGAGGTTACGAATTTGGAAGTAGATTTGCTTCTAATCTATCATCAGATAACCTCCCACAATCCGAGCATCACCATCGTCAGAGTACACTGATCTTAGATCCTATCATTACCCTATCTCTGTCTTGGGCCCACACCTTAATCTTCATCTCTCACGATGCCTCCATTGGATCTCCGGTGCTCAACGCCTCCCAACTCTATATCTTCGGCGGCATCCACCCTCAAGATCTCCGGTGCTCGCAACCTCCCCACCAGGTTTGTGTCGCAATGCTACCCAACTTCGTCCGCCTACTTTGTCTTCGTCGTGCCACCGCCTGCGTAAGATTCGCTGCTTGGTGGACTCTGCCCCACCCCGAGCTTCTCCGCCATTGAAGTTAAAACGCCGCCTCACCCCATTGAAGTTGAGCTACAATGTGGAGACAAGAAATTTATTTGCAAACATTATATATATATATATATATATATGGTGTAGAAGAGGCAGAGATGCTAATAATATTTTTTTAATAAAAAATAGTTAATATTATTGTTATATTTCACAATATTGGATTGATTGATGAACATGAGAATTGATTTTTTTTTTTTAATTTTGAGCACTGAGTACTTTTTTTTTTTCTTTTTTGACAAAGGAGTATTGAGTAGTTTAATTGGGCAAAGTAAGTTGAAATATAGGTTGTCCCGTTAAATTTATTTTAAATTGTTTCTCTCTAAAAAAAAGTTTGGATGGTTTAATAATTTTAATTAAACTTGAAGTAAAGAAAATTAATCAATCTAATTTTCTAGCATTAGATTCATTTTTGTCCCGTTCGATAATATAACAAATGCAGATTAAAGAAACAAACTAAACTGTTGAATCTTTACTCAATTTGATCAAAATGAAGAGCGGTAATTATAGAAATTTTCAATGTAACAAAATTCCAACAAGAACATGGACAGCACGATATCTACGACACCAAGTGTTATGGTTACATGCACTACTGTTGCATGTACACCAAGTGTTATGGTCACAAACACTACTGTTGCATATGGTTCGAATTAAGGACACACAAAAAATAGCTAGATCTTCAAAATATTAATTCCTAATGCTTTTAATTAATTGGAAGCACGTGCTACGCATGAGTATATTTGCTTTATTAAAATTTGTAACATGTCATTACAAAACTTCTTGAAGACTTTCATTTTTTTTTTGAATTTATTATTGTCTCAAGTGTTTAGTTTAGTAAAAAAAAAAATTAAGAAGAATGTATTGAAATGAGCATTTCAATCAAAGCATGTGTTTGGTTACATATTATATATGTATGACAAATAGGATGTATTTAAGTAATAAAAATTTTAGTGGGCAAATAAGATAGAAAATTATTTAGAAAGTACATATGAGATTGTAGAGATGGTCAGATACGGGTCCATATGAAGAGATTTCAACAAATTAATGTACTATGCACCAGAGTTACCGAGTTCTACACAGAGACGGAGATGGAGCTATCGAGGTTAACCTTCAAATTCGAGTCTTTTCTCAATTCATTCTATGGGAAGCAGCCACTTCAACAACTTCACTACTCTATAGACCTCCAAATTGATCACAATATTGACCATCATATTAAGAGGATAACAAAAAATGTTATCCATTGTAAGATTCCACGACGGTTTTTCTAGATACCGTCGTGGAAGAGTTACACCCACCATTCTTCTTTCGTGCTAATTTTGTTATTCCACGATAGGTAAAAAAGCTGTCGTGAAAACTTGATTTTATATCACGATTGAAGTTTTAAACCGTCGTGAAATTTTTCTATGACAGTTTAAAACCGTTGTAAAATTTACGGTTTGTAATAATGAAAAATATGGTGATCCATGCCTATCATCACAAAAACCATGCAAAATAGTTGTAATCTCCCCTCCAAAGAAAAAAAAAAAAAAAGGATTATGGGTCAAAAAGATTACATTTCAACATTAACTAATGTCCGTATCCAACTAACTTAAATTATCAACGTCATTCAATTCCATAGCATTTACCAAAAAAAGAAAAAAAAAAGTTACTTCGAGATCAAAGTCAGACGACGAAGGAACTAAAATTACATGGTTCTTTGTCAACTTCTAGCCTACATAAATTCTTTTTATAATGCCGCTGTTATGGACATTAATTACAACTCTGTTAGGCAAACTCACCAACTCACAGCCAATAACCTGCTAATCTAAGTGATTTGCTTTTCAAAAGCATGACAAAGTGGGCCACAAACACAATAAATTATTCATAATTTATGCTGGTAATTGCAAGCCATGTAGCGGCGAAAATTTCCAATCGGCAGGTTGAAAGCAGTCTCTTACATATATATAATTTTTATGTTAATATATATAGTTTAAATTTACAGATTACACGGCTTAAAAAAATCTCAATTCATAATCTAAATGCATACAAATCAAATTGAGAAAACCTCAATCTAAAATTAATTCATATTGTTCTAATCTAATTTAATCAAGTATATTGATTGGACAGATTGTACAGATTGACGGATTTCATGAACACCTCTTTATTTTAGCAATAATAGGAAAGGACTTGAGTTCCAACTTAATTGATGAAAGGGCCCTTTTTACGAATTTA
The DNA here is from genome assembly GCA_025403435.1 of Artocarpus heterophyllus. Taxonomy (NCBI): domain Eukaryota; kingdom Viridiplantae; phylum Streptophyta; class Magnoliopsida; order Rosales; family Moraceae; genus Artocarpus; species Artocarpus heterophyllus. The sequence goes on from CM046334.1 coordinate 15,386,125, forward strand.
GAATTCTAATAAAGGATTAATTACATAATTATACCTATTAGTTTTAACTATTGTTCAGTTTGTCCCTTTATTTTTAGAGAGTATAAATATATCATTTGAGTTTAAAAAACTTATTTCAATTTCATCCTTATGAATAGAAAAAATTGGGCAAAAGAATATAATTACCCTTAAACAGTTGTGAAAAATATTTTATAAATTTAAAAACATAAAAAATCTAAAACAAGACACCAAATTTCAAAAAAAAAAATCTTAAGTTTTATGGTTTTTTAAATATTAAAATATTTTTTAAAGAAGAAAAAATATTCTTAAAACAAATTCAGCCTAATTATGAGTATTTTTATCTTATCTCTATGTTTTTTTTAATAAAAAAAAGCTTACGTGAGATAAAATTGAAACAAAATATTCAAATTCAAATGATGCTTTACAGTTTCTAAAAATAAAAATATAAATTTTAAAATAATTAAAATCAAAAGGTATAGCTATGTAATTAACTCTTATAATAAACTAGGAAGGGGTATGGTGAGGGTGATTATTCTACGATCACAATCCATGGACATGCTTTGTTCTTTGGTCTCCTTGTGGTTTTTCCTTTGTAATTTGTTTCTTCCGACAATATTACCCGTTATTCATCAAATTACTTGTGCATATATACTACACTGCCTAATATTCGTGCAACACCAAGCATATGAAATATTAATTGCTTTTCCTACAGAATTTATAACTTTAGAGTTGTCATATATGATGTTTTCTTGAAGGTGGGTTATCGGTTAGTTAGGGTTAACAAAAAGTTGTTCATGTACGTCATACTAAAATTTTATTTTGGTCTCTGATATTTATAGGGTGTTTGGTAAAGTTAGTTAGAAACAACCTCTTAGTTTAAAATGCTGTAACATATAAAAGATTTACACTATAACAACTTTTTACCTTTTCGTGTATCATGTGAGAGTTTTATACCATTCTCTAACCAAAAAGTTGGGTCTCACCAAACTTTGCCAACGACCTATTAAACACTCCAAAATTAGGCTCGATATATCTTGATTTTATAAAGTTAGTTGTGTCATCAACTGATTATCAAAATAATGAAAGAAAATGACACTCAGAATCGTGCACGAACATGGGCAATTTGATTATGAAGTGGGTTGTAAATATTCTTAGAATTCTTATCCAATATAGTAACGTATATTTAGAGGAAAACCCTAGCATGCACACTATGAACGGAATATAACAAACATAATATAAGCAAATACCAAATCAATTTTCAATTAGTTAATTTCGCCCTAAAAGCCACTGAAATGTCCATTTTACTCTTAAATGGTACATTGGGCAACACACGTGAATATTTTTTATACTGTTTTAACGGAATGGTTGATTTTGTCACAACAAAATAGATTAGAGTTAGTTTTGAAACGGTTCAAACATCAGGGATGAAGATAATATTTAATGAAAAATGTAGGGACCATTCATGAAATTAATATAACTAATATGTTAGCATCTAAAGTGCTAGTAAATAGATTGGTATTTTCAGTTACTAGTAAAAATAAAAAAAAAAAACATACATTCTCCCGTAATACAAAGATATAATCAATTTTTTTTTCTAAAATTTATTAGTTTATCTGTCTTTCTTCTAATAGTTTAGGTTTGTGAAAGAAAAATAAGCAGGAAATATTTGAAAGAAAAAAAAGTTTTTAGGTGAGCAAAATTAGATAGCAAAGTACACATTTAAGTGTTGTATAACAAAAATATTTTAGCAGGCACACAATTGAGAAGAAATTATTTGAGAAGCACAATTAGGGAAAAACATTTACGAGTAATACGGTTAGGAAAAAAAGTGGCTACAAGAAAAGTGTTTGAATAATTATGTATTTGAGAAAAATTATTTTAATAAGAGTAGATTCGGAGAAAAAAGTTTAATAAGGTTTGTTTGAAAACACATTTAAAACTAAATAAAAAACAAATGGATCGAAATGTATGTTTCAACCAAAATATACATTTTGGTTAAATGTGTGTGTGAGAGAGAAAATGTGAGTATGTGTAAACAAATAAAGCATATATTTGTATAAAAGAAAAGTAGTTAGAAAAATTGTATAGAAGATTAATTTCGTAAGACTATGTGAAGATAGCAATTGAGGAAGACACATCAACATATATATATATATATAAAAGTAGGGGCATATGTGGATAAATTTTTTCAACAAGGATAAATTTGAGGAATAACATTCATGAAACAAATAATAGTTGAAAGTGCCATCTAGAAAAAAAAATAAAATATATATATATATATATATATATATATATATAAGTAGGGAAATATTTGGGAACTAAAACGACAAAATCAAGAAATGCTGGTATAAAAAGAAACATGAATAAAACTTGAAGGTCATGATTAAAAAATAGTAATAAGATTGGATGTAAAATAATATAAAAGAAATATGAATGAAGCTCAAAGGTTACGACCGATAAAAAAAAGTAATAATATTTTAAAAGATATAAAAAACTGTGAAATAGGGATGAATTAGAACGAAAAAAGTATTTGACTATGCACATAAAAGTAACTTAATGAGGTGAATTTGAAATATATAAGATGTTACAAGGACAGCAACAAAAGACAAAAAACAAAAAAAAAGGAGGAAAAAATGAAAGGTTAAAAATCCAAATAGAAAAGGAAAGAGGACCAAAAAAAAAACAAACAAACAAGTTAAAAAAAAAAAAGGTCAACCACGTGTAATCCCAATACACAAAAGCATTTTCACGCTTTTAAAAGGAAAAGAGTATCTGATAATATATGCAAATTTAAAAAATAATTTGATGAATTGAATTTGAAAATATATGAGCTATTAGGAGGAAAACCAAAAAAAAAAACATAAAAGTGAGAAGAAAAAAATAAAAGATTAAATATGCAAATAAAAAAACAGAGGACAAAAAAGCAAGAAGTAAAAAAAAAAAAAAATCAACCACGCGTAATCTTCATTTGCAAAAGCATTTTTATGCTTTTAATATAAAAATAAAGATAAAGATAAACACTCATGGCCTGGGTTTTCTTATTGAATTATTAATTTCTTGTGCTACAGCCAACACGTAATAAGAAGCTTTCGACTCGAAATTTTTTTTTTTGTTAATTTTGGCGGAATTTTTCAAACTTCCTGTCTATCTGAAGTCAAGAAGCAAGCCATCGAAGGTGATGCTTGAAAGGGGTAGGAATCATTAGTTAGAACAATTTTTATTGTAGCATATGAAAATTTTACATTGTAACAATTTTTTTTATTGTTATTGTAGCATGTAAGAGCTTTACGGTGGAAACCAGTATGCCAAACAGGGGGAAATCGGTGGATCATTGTCTCCTAGTAGGATCTGATGTGTGTGTATATATTTTATTGCTTACATTACGGTTATATGTTTTTTTTTCTTGTTTCACTTTTTTATTAATATTATTGGTTGGGACTAGTTGCATATTTCCATATATTTTGAAAAAAATGAAATCATCCATATTAATATGATAGTAATTATCTTTTAATATAATGCTTGATAATTAATCCTAAATATCTTTTTTTGTGTGTGTCTTTCTTCATGTGCACGCTAGCATTTGTTCCTACCGATACAACAATGATCCCAGCAAATACCACGCGTTCATGGTTAGGTTATATAAGACACACAAGGAATGACAAAGTATATTTCGTTTATATATGCACTGCAGACTATATAACAGCGTTTGGCAACAAATGTTAAGGAAAATATCCCCAACTATTATAGTTTAAAACACTCATATGTTATAATATAAAATAAATATATATTACATTGTAAAATTTTTATATACTACAATAAAATCATTCTAACTTATTTATATGCAAATTATCTTCTAAACTTACGAGGATTAATTTGGCTCACAACAGTAAAATAGCAAGAACTTTTATAAGATGCTTAAAAAATATGGTTAAAATTATAATTACAATTCAAAACATTATAAAATATAAAATTTTTGTACTATAATATCTTATAAATATGATTCTAACCACCAAACATTATATTAAATATCATATAAGCGCCATTTGTAGGACCACGCAGTGGACGGTGATCATGACAGAAGATGGCATTCTAAGGCATGTACTTGTCCAAGAGATTAAGGCACGCATTAAATATTATTTTTATATTATTAGCAAAAAATATATATTATATTTATAGTATATTACATGATTGTGTGCTGTGCACAGTATATACATTTATATTTATATATGACAGAAAGAGACACGCGTCTTGTACAAGAAATCTATATGGATTTGGATAAGATTAACATATATGAATGCGTCCACAATTTTTTTTTTTTTTTTGTGTGTGTATGTATGTATATATAAACACATTATAAATAAAAATAAAGCCAAGCCAAGACGATGTTTGAAAATTAGTTATGGCCGTGGCGTGTCCTTTCAACTTTCAAGCGGCCAAATTAAAATGGATAAAATAAGAAAAAAAGAAGGGAAGAAGAAGAAGATATGTATGGTTCCCTCTTCAAAAATTGTAAAGAATGAAAATGATTTCCAAACTATGTTTGGTAGTATTTTAGGCTAAATTTTTTTAAAAAATGATTCTAAAAATTTGAGAAAAAAAGAGCAAAAACAAAAACAAAAAAATCTTCTTTTCATTTTTCCAATCTCTCTCTTTCCCCTTAACAAAAAGCTGCCCTCTCCTCATCCTCCTCCTCCGCCCACCCCACCAGCTGGAGTCGGGGCGAGGGTCCATCGGGGGTGGAACTGGGTTCCCCAAGGGGCGAAACTAGGTTCGTCAGGAGGGGGGCGCGAGCTTTGCTGGTCTACTTGGGTGGGCCGGTTGGTGTCAGGATGAGGGGCGTAGGGCTTGGCTGGTCGGCGTGGGTGGGCCAGTCGGCGTCAGGAGGGGGGACGCGAGGCTTGGCTAGTTGGCGTGGGTGGGCCCGTTGGCATCTGGGGGAGGCACGGGGTTTGGCTGGTTGGCGTGGGTGGGACTTCGTCGGCGTCAGGAGGGAAGGCGCAGGCCTTGGCTAGTCGGCATCGGGGGTTGGACTCCGCCGAGGGTGGGGTTGGTCGGCCTCGGGTGGGCCGGTCACCAGCATCTCTCCTTACCGGAGGAGAGGAAGATGAAAGAGTCCTTTTGTTGATGTTAATAATTAGTTTTTTAAAAATTAAATTTAGGTTTTATTTATATTAATAATATTTTTATTAAAAAATAATTGTTTTTAAAAACATACCATTATATACAACCAAATACAATTTTAAAAATAATCTCATTATATTTTTTAAAATATTCTCATTTTTAATTTTTTTTAAAACAAAAAACAAAATAAAAACACTACCAAATGGTGTTGTGTCTGACTCACACAATCATGATCCAAGTAGATGGATGATTAAAGGATTTATATATGTGAATATTGTGTTAGTTCCACAAAATTCTGGTGATTAAGCCTTTTCTTATGCAGAATCCACCATTAAAGTTTCAAGTATGGTCTTCACTGATAATACTTTTGCTTCTTTTTTTTTTTTTTGAACTTCCTTTAAAAAAAATGACAAAGATTCACCACTTTGTGCTCCGCAGGTGGCCGACCAGCACAAATTTTATTTGCAATATAAAATATAACAATTTTGTAAAGGTCGTGCAAAACTCAAATATTTAATTAATGCATATGCACGATGGTCATGTTAATCGTGGATGCATACATATAGATGCTGACGAATTTGGACATGGGAAAGTTAACATAGAAGGTGTTTAAGAAATGTGGTTAGAATTAAAACTTTTGAATTAAAAATTGTAGCATACGAAAGCTTTAGATATAATTTATTTATTTATTATTATTTTAGCATGTGAGAGTTTTATATTGTAGTAACAAAAATTTTTGATTAGAACTGATTTTTTCAAACACCATAATAATTATTGGCTAGATAGTAATTTCATTTTTTTTCCCTTTCCACGGACACTCTGGAAATTCAAAATTGTTCCGTGGCCTCCCTAATTATCCTCCTATACATACTTTGAAGGAAAATGAAAGTGTGTTGTAACATTTTTTTTGAACTTGAGAAGAGGATATTCGAATTCTACATCTTGCGAGCCCGTTTTAAATAGCTTTTTTTTTTTTTTTTAAGTAAAAAAGGAAGACAAGCATAAGTTAAAATTTATTAATTAGTGTTTGATAGTATATAAAAAAGTATTTTTTTTTAATTTTAAAAGAAATTTTAAACCTGTTTGATTAATATGTCAAAAGTTTTTATTAAAAAAAAAGATAAAATTTTCACTTTATTATTTTTAAATATGACATAAACAATATAAACAAAATAACTTTTTATAATTACCAAATAGTTGTTTTCTTATGAATGTTTATAAAAACTAAAAATACTTTTTTAATATTTATCTAATCACGCAAAAAAAAAAAAAAAAAAAAAAAAAAAAGCTTCTCAAAAACAACTTTTTTAAGCCATGTTACAGAGACTCATATTATACAAACACGTAAAACGTGGTTTTAAAGGCGGTAGCTGACTCGAGCATTCCGTTGTTGCTCCAGAAAAGGGAAATTATAGTCCTAACACTGTTGAAAAATTGGTAAAGTATACTTGTCGTGGGTCAGGATCACAAGTTTGTGATAACTTTATCATGTTCTTCTGTTCCAACACTAATATGGGCCAGGAAAGTCAAAAAAAGAAATCACTATTTGTAGGTACTACAAGTGTTCATTGTCGTCCAGAGCCGATTGTGTTGTGTCAACGTCAGTGTCACCGTCGTCTTTAGAAAGCACTGAATTGCACTAAAAAAACGAGTGAAATATCATTCACAAAAAGAGAAAAGGGGGCCTCCAACTAGATGGCAGGGCATAAATTCTCTGTTAATTATTGTTATGGTTCCCTTTGATCCTTCATTTTTCAAAGTTCTTCTAGGGGAAGGTTCACGGCCAGATGCTGCCACCTAGCCTGTAAAATTTTGTTGTGTTTAGGGTGTTTAAAATCTAAGTTGTAACTTAATTTTAAAACTTAAATATTATAATATATAAAAGATTTATACTGTAGTAGTGACAGATTATCAAACAAAGCCAAATTATAATTGAGAGTATACTAGTGGATACTATTTATTTACGCGTGATTGTCAGCAAGTGGTTTGCTCGTGTTCACATGGTGAATTAATACTTTACTTTTTAAAGTTGGCAATTTGAAGGATATCAATGCAATGCATTTGTTACATTAAAAGCATGCTTATTTTAAGGAATATATATATTATATATATATATATATACGCGGTTTAAAACTTCAGTTAAAATTAAAGTTTTCAGTTTAAAAACTGTAACATATGAGAGCTTTATGTTATAGCAATTTACAGTAGCATGTAAAAGCCTTATACTGTTTATTGATTAAAATCATGGTTAAAACTGGTTTTTTCAAACCGCCTAAAAATGCCTTGGGTTTTGTTTCCGGCCCTTCACGAGAGACTTGTCCCATATTATAACACATAGAAGGAAGAGATGTAATATAATATTTAATTTGTGATAAATATATTTTTTGTTGTCATATAATTTTAAGGGTTATTTTTATTTTTATAACCTGCATTTTGATATTATGTAAATTTTAATATTTTATACCTTGTATTTTAAACTTTAACATAATTATACCTTCACATTTTAAATTCATATTAAATTTTTACATTTTTCAAGTCAAAGTTTGATTTTGACTTTATAATATACTTAAATGTTCTTCACATTTTGAAAATTTTGGCGTTTTCTCAAATTTTTTCACATATTTTTTAATTTTTCACTTTGTAAAATACTTAAATATCCTTCATATTTTAGAAATTTTAGCTTTTTCTCAAAATTTTTATGTATTTTTCAGTTTTTCTTTAAGAATGTTTAGGTCTTTTTGTGGTCAAAATCAAACTTTGACATGAAAAAGTAATAATTTAACATGAATTTAAAATTTGAAGGTTCAAAAGTATTAAAATTCAAAATACAAGTATACTTTTTTTGATAAGCTTAAAAGACAACGTATAAAAATGAAAATATCCCTATTTTTAATGTCATGTTCTACATTATATTGTTAAGTGTCATATACAATACAATGAAATTTTAACCATAAGAATTTTCACAAGTTGACTTAAAATGTTGACCAAACGGTCTATTTGGATTCCATCGGCCGGTACCGACGGTGTTCAAGCGTTGAAATTCCGGTTATTAGAGCCAAGTGTTCTTATTAGGGAGAATAGTGCAACCACATACAACAAATAGCCCACATTTCCTCTCCACTTTTTTTTTTGTTTTTTAAAATTTCATTTCATTTCTAAAATCTTCCTTCTTTCTATTTCTCATAAAGTTCCTTATATTTCCCTTGTGCAATTGCAATGAAGTGGACCTCATAGGGTGTTTGGAAAGGTTGTGGGAACTAGTGGTTGGAACCACTTTTACTGTAGCATGTGAGAGTTTTACACTGTAGTATATTTTTTTTATTGTTACTGTAGCATGTGAGAGCTTTATACTATTCATAATTGAGATTGTGGTGGGAACCCTTAGTTCCTATCACTGCCAAACACCCCTTCAGTTTCTTTGCCAATAAGACAGAACTTCGTGATCATGGAAAGTGGAATGAAACGTTGCCTACCTAACCTGTGATGTTTTCCAAATCACAAACTACTCGTTTTCTTTTGCAGATTTATTCAGTGGATTAGGTTATTAATGGTTGGCTAAATCAGGCGGAAAGATTATGACCAAATCAAGTTGTACATTTTTTTATTTTTATTAAAAAAAAGATCAAGTAGTGATATAACCCCAACCCACTTTTTCTGTTTGTTTTATACAAGGCATAAAAGTGTTTATTAAACAATTCACGCATGATTAAACTAGATATATGTGACTCCGCCAACCAATCACCATCAATATTTATATCTGGATATGTATGTATGGATTAATAATTAAAGAGCACATATATGAGCGTAGCATTGCCCATATTTTCTTGTTTTTTGGGTGCAGATTGCAATGTCATCCTTTAGTTACAAATACTGGTGCAAATTTTGATGTTCTTATGCATTTGTAGTCTTTGGTAGCAAGTGGATAATTAACATGAAAAAGCCCTGTTATGACTTCTGTTCTATAGGATGATTACAACCTTAATCTGATATATATATATATATATATATATATATAAGCTATCACAGATGCTTGTAAGTCATCAGAATTGGCTTTCAAGTAGGAAATATTAACCAAAAAAAAGAGGAGGAAAAAAAAAATATACACACACACACATACAGGCCTTAAAAAAATTTCTATATGAGGACCCAGAAAAGAGGTACATGTGTTTACTGTTTGGACATATTTCCAACTTTTGAGGGAATTGGAGGCATAATGAGTGGTTTGAAATTGGGACCATGATTTGATCATAGTGCGCATGACTGCTTTAAAGTCCAAAGGAATTCATGACATGATTGTTATAATTCACCCAAAGGAATAAATGGTGCATAAGTGATTACCATTCTTAGTTCAGAGTCAACAACCCCAAATAGTATTTTCGACAAACAGATCATACTTCAAAACTAGTAGGGTTAATTTCTACCAAAAACATAGCATAATTAATTTTATTTTTGGTCCTCAAGAAATATCAACTATTTTATTTTGATCCTACTTTCAACCGGTACATTAATAGTCGCCAACCTTTTTAAATGTTACACCAGTAATACCTCTCTAACAAAAATATTAAAACAGACAAATTTCTTCAAGCGATACACAGGTGATCCGATTAAACTCCTGTTTACATTAAATTATCAAAGAATAATTTTACTAGATTACCTTTCATTATCGAATCACATGTGCCTACCATCAGATTTTTAATATTTATGTTACAGATGCACCATTAGCCAAGATTTGAAAAGCTCAAGGATCATAAGTGTGCTAGTTGAAAGCTTCGAGGATCAAACACACAAATAGCTACTTTTTCTCATGAATTCTCTTGATTGGTCGTCCTTTTTGTGGGTAAGTAATCTTCTTTGTTCTTTATCCCTTCCTCTTTTATTTATTTTTTCTTCTCTCATTAACTGAATCACTGACTAAGTAAATAGTGCTAATTTATACTGTTTCGTCAACGGACACAAAGGATTTGCGATGTAGAGGATCTGGGTAGATCCGATGATTCGCTCCGATCTATGCTGGTGAGGAATTGGCTGCACCTCCATTGACAAAGTTTCGTCGAGGAGCTCGAACAATGAAAGGAGAGAGAGAGTCTCGCGGTGGTGATCTCACGACACCAAAAGCTTCCATAAGCAAAGAGGAGAGAGAAAATGTAGAAGGTGCAAGGAAAGGAAGAGAGAAGCGCTAGACGAGATAAAGGGAGGAGGAAAGAGAGAGTTAAACAAGATAGAGAAAGAGGAAGAGATCAAAGAGAGGGAGAGCAAAAGAAATTTGAGAGAAAAATAAAATTGAAAAATAAATATCGGGTTTCAATTGGGGGCAATTTAGACATTTAAATGGGATATCAACTTTAGACCGCTTAGTTTTGAAAACCCCTAAAAGAAGAACACACTCGATTTATTTTTTTTTAAAAAAATTATCTTTAAGAACATAGATGCAGTTTTTTCAAGGAGAATTTATGTTAAAATCGTGTATTTCGAAAGTTTATTCTCTGTAAATTCATTTGTATATTTTCCTTTTAGAGAATCATGTCATATGCGTGTAGCACAACTTAAATATGTATTATGAATAATAATATAACATGACTTTATAAATGTGACATGAATTAAAGCAATTTTTTAAAGTGTGACACCTTAAATATGTATTATGAATAATAATATAACATGACTTTATAAATGTGACATGAATTAAAGCAATTTTTTAAAGTGTGACACCGCATGCAATTTTCTCATGAAAAAAAAAAAAAAATTCAAACTACTAAAAAGCCGTGAGCAAAAAATGTACAGTTTAGAACATGTCCGGTATCTCGAACACCATAGAAGATTTTAGCCTTACATTCAATACTGGGATTCCAAGGATGTGTTGCATCATCATTGGACGAATCAGATTCGACTTCTAGATCAAGAGAAAAAATCGATACAAATAATATATTTTATAGCACCACTTCGAATTCTATACCATACTTTAAAGAAAGGTTATTATACATTTATAATATTCATATCATACTTTAAAGAAAGGTTATTATATATTTATAATATTCATCGTACTACTTAGGAAGTATTATAACACCAAACACTGCAAGTCCAGTCGTCTTGGTTGCACATTTATGATACCAATCCATCCTAGTATTTGTATGATCTATAAGATCAAAGACTTCACCAACCCAACTCATGAAGTGGATCTCATACTGTCAAGCTGATGGCAAAAAGAACGCAGAATTAGCAACTTGCCAAAATAATCTATGCAGGAACTGGTCGAGGCAGGAGAGCGATAAAGAGAAGCCTTGAAATCTCTTTCTCAGCAACTCAACACAAAGAGAACCTCGTCTTTTTCCCCTTTTTCTTTGGGCTGAATAATACAAAAAACAATCACGTTAGCGAAAGTCGACCAGTTATGTCCAATACATGCAAAAATCTTAAAAGTTTTTCCCATTGTGAAAGGATAAAACTGCCAAAACCTTGCATTTTGTGCAGTCAGCATTACAGAGGTGTTCTGGCAAAGCCAAAAACACCCTCGAAAATTTCTGTATCCATTTGCAGGGGTATGTTTAAATGGCAGCGGGAAGGTCCGTGACAATGACTAAAGCCAAGTTCAGGTGCATAGCTTCGAAAATTTTCTCCGCCAAGTCCATGACAAACCATGGATGGCGAGAATCTGTGAGGATGATCCATTATCACCATGAAGGCCATCCAATTCTTGCCTTGAGTTCAATCACGAATGACAAATCCATCCTTGATCAACAATCTTCAGAGTTGATCCAAGAACAATTCATTGCAGCAGAACTCTCATGTTGCCCAAATCGAGCTTTGATATATAAATTTCTGTTTCCAATTTCTTCAAAAATAACTTCAATCAGGCATCATTTCTCTCTCTCGTTTGGATGCTTCTTGCAGAGAGGGTTACCATCAAGATCAACTTCCATTTTCATTTGTCTCCATTACCATAATGAAGACTGTCCAATCCATGATTGTAACCTCTAAAGTAAATAGCTGATGGTCCAAACTACATTAAGAAAACAGGTTAATTAAACAGAACAGATATCATATACAGCATACCCACTTCAGAAGCTCCAAAAGCAACAAATTATAAAACAAAGATCCTCAACCAAATGTATTAGAAACCTTCCCACAAATTCTTGCAATGTTCTATGCCACACAAACTTGGTTTGCTTTTTCTACTTCCCCTTGGATAATTACATCTATTAGGCATACCTCAAGTAGCTACTCTCTCTACTGGTAGACACCTGAGCACTACAGGCTCTAAACAGAGGACCCATGCAACAAGTGGGAGCTTAGATAAGAAACACTGCAACAGGATAAATGTACTTCAAATTCTTTTGAAAAGAGCCTTTAAAGTTTAAGCCATTGAATGCATTTTAAAATATTTATGAATAAGGTCTTTTGATTCTCTGTAGACATCTACCTGTTTAGCCATGCACCACTCTAACTTGTATATGTCAATACTTATCATTAGAAGAAAAATAGTTATACTTCAATAATACTAAAAATAATAATTAAGGCATTTAAAATCTTCAAAGATTATAGCTCATCAAGGTGATATCAGCAGAAACAACCATTCACACAGAATGGTGTAGTGCGCATCAATAAGTTTCAAAACCACATTAAAACATATTCTAGCAATTACTTTTTTTTTTGGCTATCTGACCTAGAGCTATTCTAGAATCACTTGAACTTCAGGCTCTCAACACCCAGAATAATTAGTATTCCTTTGTTGCTTTGGAGCAGGGGAAAAGATAAGAATATGAATGAAATTTGGAATCCAAGAAATAATATAATTAATAACAAAGTGGAACTTGATTTCATTCCTAGGGTGGATGTTGTTTATTCTTATTCCCACTGTTTATTGAGTTTAAAGTGAGCCATAGAATATGACCACAAAGAACCCGATCCAAACTCATGACAAGAATTCCAACAAAATTTTTACTATCCTAACTGCACAAGGATTCTACCCATATAGCATCAGACATTTCTTTTATAAATCAAAAAAGGACTCAGATGCCTATACTAACAATTAAATTGACATGTAAATACTTGTAGCTAACAAGGCAATTATACTTGGCTTGACACGGAGAGATTTTTTTTTATTTTATTTATTTATTTATTTATTTTCCAATCTGTTACCTATTTGCCCTATTTCAGTGAAAGAATAAGGAAAATAGAAAAAAGAAAACATACATGCAACACGTATCAACGTAAGCGATTAAGGAAAAAAGAAAACACCCATGCACAGGAATCGACGTAAGAGAATAAGGAAAGTAAATTAAAAGGAATAGCACATGAATGATAAAAGGAGCCCTATGTAGTTAAACCTAAATTCAGTCTTATTTATTAAAATCTTGACCATAATACGGGTCCCAAGGGTAACGAAAGACTCATTTGGCAGATTCAAGCAGCACGGAATTATAATATTCCTAATTTTTTCTTAAATATAGAAATTGATATTGAACTGGGAAAAAGCTTCTTTAGGAATGAGATTCCTAATTCCTCCCCACTTTTTGGCGTCTAAAACTGCCTAAACATGTGTTTGCGGCCCAATGGTAAATGCATTCTCCTTTCAATGTCAAGGGTTTTAGAGTTCAAACCCCCTCACCACTAGATGATATTTTGATGATCATAATGGTAAAACACCAACCTAAAGATAGAATTTCAAACTTTGTAGGAAATCATAAATAGAAAAATGACATAAAACAGGTACGAGCCTTAAGCAGCCCATGTATTTTCACTCTAGTGCATTAATCTTCTTGAGAAATCTTAGCTTTTGAAAGAAGAAAGCAACTTATGCCGACATACGGTTAATGAAAAAAATTTATACATACTAAAAAAGGATGAAAAGATTCCAATGTTTCCTTCCTTTCTCATGCACAAACATCAAAATATATTTTGCCTTTTACTTCCAATTATTCAGGGTTAAAACTTTATGAATTTTAAGTTCAAGCGGAAAATAGATGATTAGATAAAGAAACTAACCAACTATAGAATAAATATCATAATAAAAAGTAAAAATCAACTCATCGTCATTGTATCTATAATTTCCTTTTGCATACATGTGTCCTACAAATCCTCAAAAACTATTACAGAACATTGTCTTATTGGTATCTATGGAACTCGCACCACTTTAACTAAAAAAGGAAGACTTTTTCAATGCACTTGATTTGTAATAGCTACATTTATGTAGCACGAAGAATGGAGGAAAAAAGAAAACATTCAGAAAGAATTGTTCTTTAGTTTGTATAAAGTCCTCTCTAATTAATCCCATCATCCTATTTTTAAGGCAGGACTACATGTGATTCTATCAATTGGATAGACCAATAGACCATGACGAACTTATTTCTAAATCTAAATTGCATTAAACGAGATTACATTCTTAATAGAAGCTCATTTAGTGCCGCAAATCTCCCGAATTGCAGATACCAGCACTTCCTCCCCAGCAACTGACCGGAACTGCTTGATAAAAAGATTTTTTGATATCTTTCCCGCCTGTAATAAGCCATAAACAAGGGGCCACAATGTTTCGTATTCTATTTTAATATCTTAATCTTTCTTTCCCAAAATAAAATCTAACACAAAGTACACAAAAAGCAGAATTAACACTCATTAGACTGGGAAGCAGTTATAATACCTTCAGTGCCTCGTACATAGTGATACATTCCTCAACTTTCACCCGAGAAAGGGAATTCTTAATCTTTGAAAATAACTCCGGAAATGTGTACTTGGATCGCGCAAAACCTCCCAATTTGGCTGAGGGATAACACCGACAAACCAGTTTCAACAGATGGTAAAGGCACTAATAGAGATAAAACAAATAATATAAACAAGAAAAACCATACCTGGCAAACGATCAGAAGATTTGTAGCTCACAACACACTCCGGAAGAATGTGCCTGCTCATATTGGTGGGCCAGACAACAAACCACTTAGGGTTCTTCGGATCATCGGCCCCCGTATCATATTCAGGACTAGAAGGATAGTATTGCTGAGAACCTACCTTAACATTTTCAACGTTACCCAATATAACCCGGCACAATATGAGATGCTTTTCGCCATTATTGTCAACCTCCGCTTGCATAGTACTGAACAAATCACAACCACCAATGTCAAAACCAGCTAAAGCCCAAACATTAAAGCACACTTCAAACTAAGCAAAACAATAAAACTCACCTTCTTAAAGGATTGGATACAGGAGACAGATAGACGCCGCTGGAGAGCTCGCTAGATACACCAAACCCATGTGCCAAAACGCCTGCAACGGCTTGCGCCGACGCTCCATACCAAGCGTAAACCATATTCGCCGTCCCTCGAGCAGCCTTAGTAATCTCCATCTGCCTGTAGAAGACTTCGCGGCGAGCTTTCTCCAGTGGCCCCACGCGCGCACACTGGTGGATTGCGGTGATTGTGGCTCCGGGATGAATTTTGCTAATCACAGGAAGGAAAACATTTCTCACCGTCGTATAAGCGCCGTCTCCTTCCTTCAAGATTGTGGCCTTCGGCCACCTCGGAGAGTCACAATCAGAAGCATCGGCGACACGCTGTCGTTTCGGCACCGTATCTCCGCGCTTGAACGACGACGTCACCTCGTTCTCCTCCTTCGCTTCGCCCTCTTCTTCCCTCGTCCTTTTTCCCAATTTCTCCTCCGAACCCGCATTGATTCGGATTTCGATCTTAAGCTTCGGAATCTCATGCGCCTCCTCAAATTCCTCGCCCATAAACTCCCTAGGGAAGAAGCACTTCCCTCCCTCGTCAATCCAAGCGATTGATCTCCGATTCCCAGAGCTCAAATCAACCTGCAACATACGAAGAAAATCGAAGAGATAATTCGAACCACCGATCACCGCATGGGCCAGCGATCTCCGCTCCACAAAAAACGAACGCAGAGATTCCACGACTTCGCCTGGGAAATCCGTCCACATTCCGTTGCGATAGAACATAATCCGAACAGGAGATCCGCTTCGCTTGAAGTTTCCATGGTTCTGCAACAAAAACCTCGCGGTCCAGTGACCGACAATCGCCCGATTGCAGAGCTTCGTACGGCTTCGCGACGGCGATGAGGAAGCCGGACAAGAAGAAGAAGCCTTGTCTCTGATAGATTTGACCAGTTTTCCGGCCTGGGGATTCGGGCAAATTGCATAGGAAGCCATCGATTGGATTCTGCAGCTCTGAATCAAAACGCGAGGGAAATTCACGGAAGCCGAAAGAATCGAAGGGCTTGGAAACCCACACTGTACGGTTTTATGGAGGTCGTACTTGGGGTTAAGTTACTGATATAGCCCTGTGATGTAGGCAGAAAGTGAATCGGTGTGGGGTATTTTGGTCATTTTGCATTAGGGTTTTAGAGAAGTCGTACAGCCTTCCAGGCCGTTTGGGTTAGGGCAACAAAGATTTTGTCTCTGTGGCGGCGTGGCTAAACTGACTTGCGGGTTAAGTTAAGCTTTGGATTTTCAGTTATTTATTCTGATTTTTTTATTTGTTTATTTCTTGAAACGGCTACGTTATGAACTGCGCCACGCCGGAATGGACTTTTCTTTATTGTCCCATTTTGAAAATCCAGGGTTTGAATTAACGTCCTTTTATCAAGATTAAACCCTCTTAAATTATGAAGTCTCGGTCAAGTAGTTTGTGGGTAAAGTAACAACTTCGATGACATCTTTAGTGACAACTTAAATCAAAGTCGTAGATCGACAGGACAACTCCTTTCTATTCCTCCACCGAACTGTGGTACAGAAGAAATGGAATAGCCATGATGTAGTCGGTCGCCAAGCCCGCCTCTCTCTGTCGTCGTTGCGCGTCTTTACTCTGCAGAACCAGCATAGCTTGCAGACGAGCACGCTAATGAGGCCCTGAGCCTTGTAAAATTAAAAAAGAAAAGTTCTATATTTCTAATAACTTCAAAAGAAAGAATAAAATTTTTTCTAAATGTTTCAAAAAAAAGAAAAAAAAAATAGGTTATTAAAAATAGTATGCTATTGTTTTAGACCACCGTTTGAAATATACTACATTAAAAAAAATTAAAAAAATACCATAAATTACTTATTTCTTTGATAATTTTACTTTTATATTAATTCTTATGAATGACATATAGTATAAAAGTTTTTTTGCATGTGATAAAAGTCAATTTACTATTTAATAAGGTGATATTATTCATAAATATCTCAATAAATACCCGCTTTTGGGTTTATTTATTTATTTATTTTCTTTGTTGCAGATTGGCAATTTGTTGGCTTGCTTTGCTGCAGTCACAAGTTTCCTGTGAACTTTTTTTCTTATAAGATTTCTGCTTTTTGTTTGGATTAATTAATATGGTATTTGGTAATGTGAGTTTTAACTCATAAGTTTTAACTCAAATAATATAAGGGTTTGTTTAGTGCGCAGGTTTAGAATGGTGTAGCTTAGAAATTTGTGGTTTGAACTGTGGGTTCAAACTTTGTGATTTAAACAGTGATTTTAAACTGGTGTTTGAAATGTAAAAGTTTACAACGAGAACAAAACATCACGTCAAGCTTAAAACGAGAATTGGTGTTTAGAAAACTATAATTTATGAAAGAAAAATGATAATGGAAATGATTTTGTAATGTAAAAAATGGTTCAAATCATGCAAATTTGAGAGGGAATGAGCTAGATTTTGATGGTTTTGACTAGTTTAAAACTGCCTTCATGGTTTGAATTAGCCATAGTTATTACTCTATCAAACATTAGTTTAAACCACCTATATGGTTTGAACTACTCTAATCCCATGCACCAAACACCGTGTAAAGCTTTCGCATCCAAAAGTATAAAACCAAAGGATGCTACAGTACTTTACAATGTAATGCTACAGTACTTTTAGTTATAACTCTTAATTCTAACTCACTTCCTAAACACTCTCTAAAAAATTCTCTTTGGACTATAAACTCTTTAACATTGTTATCTCTTGAATTTTAAAACGTAATATACGTCATGTTTGAATTATAAAATATTGATAAAAACTATTTTTGTTAAAACTTTTAATAAAACTAGGTACATAATTGAGACTTAATACATAATATAAGAGTATTTTGATAACTTTATCATGCCAAAAACCAATTTGAATTTAAAAAGTTGAGTTATTAACACCAATGACCTCTAAACTTTATGCTCTCCCTTACTTTTGCCTCATGAACTTTCAAAGTTCCTTACTTCATCCCTTGGACTTTAAAAATCATTGTTTTTCCCTCTTGAACTTTGAATGCTCCTTACTTTGCCCCTTGAATTTTTGATTTTTCATTCAAACAAATGAAATTAAGCTCTCGTAATTTACACATAAATCACTTGTTAGGAAAAAATAAAATTTTATCACTTTTAAGTTTTGTTTCATATTTACACTCTCAGTTAAGGTATTTTTTTTTAATCTAAACTCTTATTTAGCAATAGTTTGTCCACATATTTGTTCTTATTTTTAATGCATAACTCATTTAATAAGTCTATATTGTTTATCGATATTTGAATTTGAATAATAAAGTAGATGAATTAATTAAAGATGAGTGAATACTAACAATATCAACTCATTAAAATAAGAAGAAAGGTGCATAACTTAAGTGAGAATGTAAACGTGAAATAAAACTTTAGAGTGATAAAATCTCATTTTTGTCTTTACAAGTAACCCATATATGAATCATGTAGGCTTAATTTTATCTATTAGAGTAGAAAATCATAGGTTTAGGGAGGCAAAGGAGGGAGCTTTGAAAGTATAAGGGCAAAATAGTGATTTTTAAAATTCATGAGGGTAAAGTGTAGAGTTTTAATAATTCAAGAACAAAGTAATTATTTTTAAAGTTTAAAGGCAAAGTATGAGAAACCCAAAATTTAGAAACCATTGATGTCAATAATACTTAAAAGTTAATTTAACTTAAAAAGTTTAATTGTTAAAAATATAAAATAAAAAAACCTCAATTTTTTTCAATACAAATAATTTATTCATTTATTTTCATGTAACTGTATTAAAGTAAACTAATAGTCTAATAGTTTATTAAACTGTTCAACAATCTTATTATAGGTGTAATATAGTGTTTCAAAATCATAATTCGATGAGTGTTCTTATTAATATTTCATAGATTAGGGAAACAAATATTACGTTTGTAGCTTAAGAAAACAAATATTATGTTTGAAAGATTAAAAAATATAATATGACAATGGCTACAGTTGAGGATGAAATTTTGCCGTTAATCTTTTCTGTTTTCCGGACTTTTCATTGCACTGAAAGAATATATTTCGTGCTGTTTATATTTTATTTATTTTTGCGGGTCATGAGGAATTCCCCTGCCTTAGAAGTCAATCAGGATTATGTTTTTTTTTTTTTTCTTTTAAAAACGAAAAAAACTGCTCAATCTATTATTCATTTAAAAACACTTTCGCTCTCTTAAAGGAAAACAAAGCGGAAGTAAGCGTTGAAGCAAACAACAATAAAGGCTTACATCATCTTGCACAGTTTGATATGTTCTTCTAACTTCTCGAAAATGGGAATTAATGCATAATGAAAATGAAGTTTTTGAAGTGTTTGGAAGTGGAGGTAATTGAAAAACTTATAGCATGGTTAGTATACTGGTTCAAACTCATTAGTTAAATTGTTCATAATGTAAAGCAAAAGACAATGTAAAGTTCTTATAAATTATAATACTTGAACTTATTTTATTTTTTTAGCTTTAAACTAGTTTGCTAAGCACTTTCTTAGTATCGATGCTATAATTTATAATTGCTTTGCTCAACCCCTAAAGTACCTCAATTTTTACAAGAAGAAATAGTAAAATAGGCCAAATAAAAAGAAAAATAAAAATTGAGGGGTCGAAAGTGACAAGAGTCTTCCAACACCGACAGCTATGTTAGCAGGACTCAAACTCGAGTCGCTTGCTTAAGCAGAACAACCCCTACCAACTGAACTAGCCAAATGTTAGTAATCAATTTAAGTTTAAATTTAAGTTTAAGTTTGATTTACACTCCGTTAAAATTTCAAAACTTCCCCTTACCTAAATTTCCCTCTCTTCCCTTTTCTCTTTCTTCAAACTGTTGACCTTTTAAAGAAAAAGAAATAGTGTCTATTCTTCTCGGCCCTCTCTTTCTCTCCAATGCTGCTCCATCAACTCCCATCTAAAAAATTGCAACTTCTCCCCGCGGCATGCTTGGAAGCAACAATGACCACGTAGGACGATCTCGTTTGTATGCTCGTCCTCCATCTTGAAAATCTACAAAGGCACCAACTTACGATCTGGCAGCTGTGCTTTTTCAGTGGCTTCATTGCTGGATCAAAATTCAATTATGGGCCAATATATTAAATAAATGTGAATTAAAGGCTATCAATAAGGTTGCTCAATTGAAAGTGATCAATTTGGGTTTCGGGCTTTTAATGCATCATTAAGTGTGGGTCTCCTATGTGTAGAGACCAAAATATAATTACTAATTTTCTGATGGACTAAATTGGTAATTAAGGATAATTACTAGGGTTTAACAATTATATAAAGGGGTTGTGGTCCTCAAGTTAGTACGTATATTATTTTTCTGTTACCCATCTACAGAGAGATTATAGAGCATTTTGATAGGGAGGGTAATTTACGTACCAGACTTGGAAGATCCTCAACCAAAAAACTCAAGAATCACATTCAATCTATGGATTCAGGTTAGCTTCCGCATCTTATTAACATTCTTGATGATTTGACATAAACGATCCTGGATGATTATGGTTTTCATCACAATTTTATTCTAACAAGTGGTATCTAGAGCCTCTTCATGTTGAATAATTGAGAATCAATAATTTTCTATATGTGATTATCATTAAAAATTCTCAAATTTAACAATCTATGGTTTTATAAAATTGTTGAATTTGAGAACAATTGTTTGAATTTTTGGTTGAATACAATTTTTTTTTATGCAATATACGACATGTTGCCGAAAAGTGAAAAGTGAAAAAGTTATATATATGAATCAGTTTTGTTTTTATTGTTGTTAATTTGTTTGGTTCATATATTCGTTTTTTGTTTTCTTGTATGTGATACGGCATTTAACTGCCGAAAAGGAAGAAACATAAAAAAAAGTTATGTAATGCATTAAGTTTTGTTGGGTTTCTGTTTCGGGAAAAAGGAAAGCCGGCGGCATCATTACTGTCGCCGGCGAAGGGACTCCGGTGACGACCATGAGGCTGCGCCGGAAAGACAGTGCCGCGGCCTCTGGCCACGGCGGAGCAAGAAAGCGGCGGCCACAGAGGCCACCGCATAAATTAAAAAAAAAAGGTGGTTATTTTTCGCCGGCGGCTGGCCCCACGACTGCCGGCGTCGGCCGTGTCTGGGCGCGGCTGGAGAAGAGCAGCTGTGGCTGTCTGGCAGCAGCACTGGGGTGGCGGCCGTCTGGCCGCCTGTTTATCTCCCCTGGGGTCGAAAGACCCCTAGGGCTTTCTTGCGGGGGGGTCTGGGACGAAGCCCATACCCAATTTTGGTTCTTTACACGGGCCCAGTTGGGCCCGTGATTGGTTATGACCCAGGGATTCAAACCCCTGGGTTACCAAAAAAAAAAAGGAGATACACGGGTCGGGCCTGTGACTGGAAACTCATACACGGGCTGGGCCCGTGACCAGTAAGTCCCTAGGGGTTCAACCCCTGCGTGACCCAAAAAAAAAAAGGAGCAAATAAAGAGGGGGCTGGTTTAGGATCCGGGTAGGGTTCTCCCAACCCGGTCCAGCCCCGACCCTGTCAATTTGACCTTGACCAAAATTTTTTTATTTTTTATTTTTTATTTTTTAATTTTGATCATTTTTTGGGTGCAATTTTAAATTCAAATATTGGTATTTTATATATATTTTGAGATGAATTAATTGAAGCAACATGTCACCAAAATGGCCTCTCTTGTGAAAATTAATTTGTTTTGAAATATAAAAGGTTGTGTTTATGTAACTTATGTGAATATTGACCGGCCCAAAGGAAGGCAATATTTGACAGAATTGCATGTACACTTGTGGTGATAAACACGTGATAATTATTCGGTTTTATATGTAAGCAATAAATCAGCCCAAAGGAAGATTTATTGTTTGACATGTTCTTATTGTCAGTGTTTGATTACTACACCAAGATATCACTTACAAGTTAATATTTCTGTCCAAAGACTAAATATTAATGGAGTGCCCGATATCTTGAGATGGGTTTATCTTTATTTGAATTTATTATTGTTATTATGGATTCTTATGTGAGCTTATTTTGGTTTTGTTTATTTTGTTCTTTGTTTCAGCTACTAGTTCTGTCTCTAATATTACTGCCAACATCAATTCAATTCCTATGCTGAATGGTAGCAACTTCAAATCATGGCAAGAGAACCTCCTAATAGTTCTCAGAGTCATGGATCTCAACCTTGCGTTAAGGGTTCCTTCTCCTGCACCTCTTACAGATAAAAGTTCCTCTGATCAAAAGAAGGACATGGAAAGGTGGGAAAAGTCAAATCGCATGTGTATGATGATCATGAAGAAGGCCATTCCAGAAGCATTCAGGGGCACTATATCGGAAACGATAAAGACAGCCAAAGAGTTCCTTGAGAACATTGAGAAGAGATTTGCCAAAAATAAAAAGGCTGAAACAAGTACACTTTTGGCAAACCTTATCTCAATGAGATACAAAAGTAAGGGGAACATTAGGGAGTACATCATGGAGATGTCTCATCTTGCTTCAAAATTAAGAGCACTTAAGCTTGACCTTTCCGAGGACTTGCTAGTGCATTTGGTTCTTATATCTCTTCCTGCATATTTCAGTCAGTTTAAGGTGAGCTATAACTGCCAAAAGAAGACTTGGTCTCTTAATGAGCTCATCTCACATTGTGTGCAAGAAAAGGAAAGGTTGAAGCAAGAAAAGATAGAAAGTGCTCACTTAGCTAATACTTCCAAGGACAAAGGGAAGAAAAGGAAGAAGGATAAGGAAGCTACAGTTACAGCACCTCAAAAGAAGCAACAAAAGAGACCGGTTGATCTGGAAGGTACGGGTTGTTTCTTCTGTGGAGCTACAGGACATAAAAAGAAGCATTGCACCAATTATCACGCTTGGCGTGCTAGAAAAGGTATGCTTCTTAATTTGGTTTGTTCTGAGGTTAATTTAACTTCGGTACCTGAACACACTTGGTGGATGGATTCTAGGTGCAACCACTCACATTAGTGTGTTTATGCAGGGATGCTTGAGATGCCGAAAGCCAACTGATGGTGAAAGATACATCTACGTGGGCGATGGCAAGAAAGTTGAAGTTGAAGCAATAGGAAAATTTAGATTATTGTTAAAGACTGGATTTTATTTGGATCTTGATGAAACATTTATTGTACCGTCTTTTAGATGGAATTTGATTTCTATTTCAGCTTTGGACAAATCTGGTTATTCTTGTTCATTTGGAAATGGAAAATTTAGTTTGTTTCATGATTCAAAATTAGTTGGTTCATGGTTCTTTATCAGGTTACGATAATCTTTATTTGCTTGATACAATTGCTTCATTTAATGAATCCTTGCAATTAAGTACACGAGGTATAAAGAGAAAATTAACCAATGAGAATTCAGCTGCGTTATGGCACAAGAGATTGGGTCATATCTCCAGAAGGAGAATAGAGAGACTTGTGTCAGACGAAATTCTCGACCCCTTAGACTTTATAGATTTTGATATTTGTGTTAACTGTATTAAGGGGAAACAAACCAATAAAAGGAGATTTGAGGCCAACAGGACTTTGGACGTCTTAGAACTTATACATAGGACATTTGTGGGCCATTCCCTACGGCTTCTTGGAATGGTCAACAATATTTTATAACGTTCATAGACGATTTTTCCAGATATGGCTACATATATCTCATTCATGGAAAGTCACAGTCGCTGGATATGTTCAAAAATTATAAGGCTGAAGTTGAAAATCAACTCAGCAAAAGGATTAAAAGCGTCAGATCTGACCGTGGTGGTGAATACTATGGTAGATATAACGGTTCAGGTAAACAACGTCTAGGATCGTTTGCTAAGTTCCTAGAGGAAAGCGGTATCGTCCCACAGTACACTATGCCAAGTTCGCCTACTATGAATGATGTTGCTGAAAGACGAAACATAACACTTAAGGACATGGTGAGGAGTATGATTTCTCCTTCTACCTTACCATAATCACTATGGGGAGAAGCACTTAAGACTGCAGCGTATATCCTTAACAGGGTTTCAACTAAAGCAACTGCCAAAACCCCTTACGAACTTTGGACGAGCAAGAAGCCTAGTATAAAGCATTTGCATGTTTGGGGATGTCCAGCTGAGGCAAGGCCTTATAGGCCTAATAAAAAGAAACTGGACTCAATTATTTTATTGGATACTTTGAAAGATCCAGGGGGTACAAGTTTTATGATCCCACGACCAAATCGATATTTGAGATGGGAAATGTCAGGTTCTTTGAGGATGTCGATTTTACGGGGGGAGATATGGTTAGGGACTTTGTCTTTGAAGAGGAATATGTTGATATTCCCACAGCTGTTATTGACATTGATCAGGTTTCTACTCTTGACATCGTTCAAGAAGCAGACCCAAATTAAGACAATGTCAGAGAACCTCCTATTCTAGAAATTGTTCCAGAAGAACAAACTCAACCACCTCAAGAACCTATGCCATTAAGGAGATCCACTAGAGAAAGGAGAAGTGCGGTGCCAAATGATTACATTGTATTTCTCCAAGAACATGAGTATGACATTGGTATGGTGGAAGATGATCCAATCAACTTCCATCAAGCCATGGAAATTTCCAGATCTCAAGAGTGGATTGATGCCATGAATGAAGAGATAAAGTCTATGAAAGAGAATGACGTTTGGGATCTTGTCCCATTGCCTGAAGGTGCGAAACCCATTGGTTGCAAATGGATATTTAAGACCAAAAGGGATTCGAAAGGCAATGTGGAGAGGTATAAGGCTCGTCTTGTCGCTAAAGGCTTTACATAGAAAGAAGACATTGATTATAAAGAGGCTTTCTCTCTGGTTTCTTCAAAAGACTCTTTTAGGATTATAATGGCATTAGTAGCACATTTTGATCTTGAGCTTTATCAGATGGATGTTAAGACTGCGTTCCTCAATGGTGACATTGATGAAACAATCTATATGGTGCAACCGGAAAACTTTGTGTCAGGAGATGCAAAGAAGATGGTTTGCAAATTAAAGAAATCTATCTATGGGCTCAAGCAAGCTTCTCGTCAATGGTATTACAAATTTCATCAGGTTATCATCTCGTTCGGTTTTGAGATGAATTTGGTAGATGATTGTATATACCACAAGTTCAGTGGGAGTAAGTATATTTTCCTGGTTTTATATGTCGATGACATTTTGCTTGCCAGCAACGATATAGGCTTGTTGCACGAAACCAAGAGATTTCTATCAAATAAATTTGAGATGAAGGATCTTGGTGATGCCTCTTTTGTGTTAGGTATACAGATACAACGGGATCGCTCTCGGGGTACTTTAGGATTATCACAAAAGGGCTATATCGAAAAGATTCTAAAGAGATATGGCATGCAGGATTGTAAACCAGGTGATACCCCTATGGCTAAGGGAGACAAGTTTAGTCTCAATCAGTGCCCTAAGAATGATTTTGAGGTTAAGGAAATGCAGAAGATTCCTTATGCGTCAATAATAGGGAGTCTAATGTATGCTCAGGTTTGTACGCGTCCGGATATTGCGTACGTTACAGGGATGTTGGGCAGGTACTTAAGCAATCCTAGAAAGGATCACTGGGTAGCAGCCAAACGAGTCTTGAGGTATTTTCAGAGAACAAAAGATTACATGCTCACGTATCAGAGGTCAGAACAGCTTGAGATCATTGGGTATATTGACTCCAATTTTGCTGGATGCCAAGATAGTATGAAATCTACATCGGGCTATGTCTACCTTCTGGCTGGAGGTGCTGTCTCTTGGAAGAGTGCTAAACAGTCTCTTATAGCATCTTCTACAATGGCGGCAGAGTTCATAGCGTATTATGAGGCGTCCAATCATGGAATATGGCTGCGGAATTTTGTCACGGGGCTGCGTATAGTGGACAGTATTCAAAGACCACTCAAGATATTTTGTGACAATAAGTCAACAGTTTTGTATTCCAACAACAACAGGAGCTCGACGAAGTCAAAGCATATAGAGATCAAGTTCTTAGTTGTGAAAGAAAGAGTTCAGAATGGACAGTTGTCTATAGAGCATATCGGCACAAACTCCATGATTGCGGATCCGCTTACTAAAGGATTGCCACCCAAAATGTTTCATGAGCACACTGCTGGTATGGGTGTCATATCATTTCAGGATATTTACTTTTAGTGGGAGTTTGTAATTTTAAATAGTCTTATGATATAGACATTTTTCAGTTATTTCAGTTTATGGATATTTTGAAGTTATTTTCTGCAGAAATAAAGTTTTCAGTTTATTCACACTCTGATTTTGGTTTGATTTGATCTCACTAAAGTTTTCAGGTGGACCAATTGGAAATAGGCATGTTAAGATCACATTGCATGAAATTTTCATGCTACACATCCATGCTTGATCTTGTCATTAGTTGTATTGGTATATGTGATCATTGATGGGTCTAGTTGTGACATATGTAACAAAGGTCGCTTTGGTCCTGTATTGATATGGTTAATGAACAAGATTGTTGAGGTGTATAAGGTTTTGATAGCAAAATTCATGAGCTCATAAGATATAATTCACATTTATAAAGTTTCATATATAGCCCAAATGGGAGATCGTTGGATCAAAATCCAATTATGGGCCAATATATTAAATAAATATGAATTAAAGGCTATCAATAAGGTTGCCCAATTGAAAGTGATCGATTTGGGTTTGGGGCTTTTAATGCATCATTAAGTGTGGACCTCTTATGTATAGAAACCAAAATATAATTACTAATTTTATTCTAGTGTTTAGCAATTATATAAAGGGGTTGTGGTCCCCAAATCAGTACGTACATTATTTTTCTGTTACCCATCTACAGAGAGATTACAAAGCATTCTGATATGGAGGATTTACGTACCAGACTTGGAAGATCCTCAACCAAAAGACTCAAGAATCACATTAAATCTATGGATTCAGGTTAGCTTCCGCATCTTATTAATATTCTTGATGATTTGACATGAACGATCCTGGGTGATGATGGTTTTCATCACAATTTTATTCTAACATTCTTATGATGCCGACGAGCAGTAAACAGAGAGATAAAGTTGCAACCAACAAGAGGGGCATGGACAGCGTCGATGAGCGACATATGGATGATGTTTAATTCATTTTGTACCTAACATGAGGAAAAAGCACGACTTCACCGGCCTTGTGATGGCAAGAAAATCGAGATTTGTGCCTACATCGAGGAAAGACATGCAACTTGCATAGCAACTACCTCTCCTCTCCCAACCTTTGGGTTCAATGAAGGATTCTGCTTATGAATATGAAAGATGGAGCTCAGTTCACCTGATTCGACAAACACCGATCCTTTGAAGGCTGCCGACCTGAGTCTTTCATCGTTGAAGAAGAAGTTCAGAGCATTGAGCTTGTGGAGCTCCTACGTCTGGTGAAGGAATTCACGTTTGAAATGGGAAGAGTGGAGCTCTGTTTGTCTGATTCAACAGACAGACGATGTAATCTAAATTAAGAGTGAAAAAGTAATATTAATATTTTGAAAGAAAAAATGCACCATAACTTGCTAATATTTATAAATATGTATCTGCTTTAAAATGTTTTAAAAACTGACTTATTTACTACAATTTTCTATTTTTATATCTCTACACATAGCAAGATTAAAGAAAGAAGTTCATAATCATACCAAACATAACAAGAAGAAGTCCATTTCCTACTTCTCTATTTTTCTCATCTACATTACATGTTTTTTTTTTTCTCTCTTTTTCTCTTTTCTTTTCCCTTTTTATTTTTCCCGCCAAACATCGTGCAAGTGAACTTTCAGTTTGGCTGACGAAATGCATTACATTTTCCCCCTAATATATATATATATATATGTATATATATATAGAGGATAACGAATCTTTCAACCATGGATTCCTAAAAAAAATAAATTCAATCGCATGTACCGCCTTTAATAAAAAAATTAAAAATAAAATAAAGCATATCTCCAACACAGTAACATATCATTTTCTTTGAAACCCTGAACTGAAGTCAGTTTGTTTATACCTAGTGTCTTTTTTTGGATTCAATAGATTCAAATTTATATTCAAGTATTAAGAATCTTCTAAATACATATTTATTTTTTTTCAAAATCTGAATCTTTTGAGTATCAAGAACCTAAGTGTTTAGAGTTTTGACTTCTCAAACTTTTAATACTAAGATATCTTTGCTACAATAAAAGTTAAAATTCTTTCTCTTATATTTAAAAAAAAAACATAACGTTTTCATTTGATATCCAAATAAGATGATTCTTTTTTCATTGTGTTTCTAGTGAAGATAGAAATAAATTGAGATCCATATTTTTATTTTTAAGATTATTAACGTTAAGGTTTTATTAGATTTGTTAAAAAATCAAAAACTATTTTTACTATATCTCCAAACATAAATTGCAATTTTATTTTATACTCAGATTAAAACTTAAATACACATTCAAAAGTCAATTCGGATAACAATTCAAATCACTAACTCAAATCCTAATTCAAATCACACAACTCAAATTAAATCACTAATTTAAATCTATCTATCAAACAGACCTTTATCTTTGGTAGGGTGGCTAGAGTTATTGCTTAAAACTGTTTTTACTATAGTATGTGAGACCTTTACACTATAACGATTTTTTTTTTGTTATTATAACATGTGAGAGTTTTATATGGTTTACAATCGAGAAAGTGATATAGACAATTATTGCTAAACACAAATAAAAAAAATCTTGTTTATTTTAGGTTCTCAAAAAAAAAAAAAAACCCTTAGAAAAAACAGCAAATACTCTTTTTCTTTTTTTGACCTTTTTTCCCCTTCTCCCTTCTTCTTCTTCAAAACTGCTAGGTATTGTTTTCTGTCTTCAACGCCATTTTTCTACCTAAAAATGCTTAATTGACACCACAAAAAGCTCAGTTCGCTCTGCTCATAGCAAATCCGTGAGTAGTCTATTTTAAAGTTTCTGCTTCCAATCCTTATTCAGTCTATATCTTCCTTCTCACGAACATAATTATGTATATACATGTGTGTGTGTGTATATATATGTATATATCGATATATTTTTTAAGTTGCTTTGGTTGCATGGGAATTTAAGTAAAATGAATTAAAATTTTTAGTGCCATGCCCAAGATTGCGTTACACTCGATGCTTGAAAAAGCTGATTTCATCATTTGCATTGGATGACGACTAAATGTAGGCTCACGAACCATGAAAAATTCGGGAATTCTGAATTGTAATTGCCTATAAATTAGGGTTTTTCCTGTTTCTGGTTTCCCACGTTTTGAATGCGTATATGAGTTGATTGACCTTAAAACAATGGAGGTTTGTAGTGCTGTTCGGAATTATTTATTTTGTATGCGGCCGACAAGAGTTTTCATGTTTTTCTTATTTGTTTTGTTGTTTATTTTGTCCGAATTTCAGCGGAAAAAGTTGTGGTGGATTATACTTATAGACATGTGTGCTTCATTGACACCTTCAAAGAGACAAAATGATGGCGATACTGTGGAGCCAGATGAAAAAGGAAAGCTGCAGAAGTCAACAGGTTCATTTTGGCAGAATCAACCTTTGAAATCTCCTCCTAGCTGTTCCCAATTTCGTCTACTGTGTCCCGGATCGAAGACTGATAGTGTCATTGGAGAAGATGGATTGATCATATCAAAAATTCGGGAAGAAACTGGCGCAACAGTCAGAGTTGAGGAAACCATTCCTGGGTGTGATGAGAGAGTTCTTATCATTTGTTTCGAGAAAGAAAATGAAGTTTCAACAGAGCAGAGTAAGGAGGGTGATGGTAAAGAGGAAAATGTGGATGTAAAACATGATGAAACAAAAGAAAAGAGTGAGAATGCCAACAATAAGGAGTCTGTTGCTGTGAAAAATTCAGTATCTAAAAATGGGGTTCCATCGTTGCAGATGGCTTTGATGCTCTTTTTTGACAGAATGGTTGAAGGAAAAACAGACACAGATGGTGGGGATGAGGAAAGCAAAAAGTCTTCAACTTTTGTTTTTAGGTTACTTGTGCTTTCAACTCAAGTGGGATGCATTTTAGGAAAAGGTGGCAGTGTGATCAAGCAAATGTCGTCCCAAACCGGGGCACAAATTCGGATTCTTCCCAGGGACAAGCTTCCTCCGTGTGCTACAGCTTCGGATGAATTAGTTCAGGTAAGATTTGATGGAGAGATTTTTTAAATGCACCATAGAATCACATTCACTGCTAACTGATGTATCTAATAATCAGTCTCGTTGTTGATTACATGGTTGTTAGTTTATTTTAATGGGTTGTGTATTTGGTGACTCAAGTTTATATTATCACATCGCTTGTTTGCTTTTCTCTATGAGATCAGGAAGGTCATTGAAATGTTAAGGTATGGGTTTTTAGATGAGATATTACTAGTTCATGTTATTTTATACGGTTATTACATCTGATAATCTTGTTGCAGATTACAGGGGAAGTTGATGCAGTTAGAAAAGCTCTTCATTTGGTCTCTCTGCAGCTTTTGGGAGTCCCCTCTCGTGGTCATGACTCTTTCCCTGCTAATCTTACGGGGCCATCATTGCAGTCACACGGTCAACCTAATCCCAGACCTGAAGCATTCCCACCAGCCAACCGTGCTTTTATTGCTCAAGGAGACCCCTATACCGCTGGGCCTCATTCTTCTGCTCCCCCCATGATCCTTAAATTTCATGAAGGTGGTATCCATGGTCGGATGAAGCCTTTGCAAGAAATATTAACCTTTCGCTTATTGTGTCATGCTGATAGAGTAGGTGGTGTAATTGGAAAGGGCGGAACAATAATAAAGACAGTTCAGCAGGACACCGGTTGTGAGATTAAAGTCATGGAAGGCGCGTCTGATTCTGAGGATCGTGTTATCATTGTATCTGGTCCTGTGGTATGATTTGGCTGTGCTTTTTCTGGATATGACAAGATTATTTTTTTTTTTTTAAAAAGGATTTTAACATTTTCTTTTAAAAGAATTCTTGTCATATATGTTTAGTAAAAGGGAATGTTGTCTTTGAAGTGCTTTTGATAAATAAATTCCTGCAGCATCCAAATGATAGGATATCAGCTGTGCAAGATGCAGTTCTTCGTGTGCAAACCAGAATAGTCCGGGCTGTACCTGATAGCAAGGAGCAAAGCATTACAGCGAGGCTTCTTGTTTCTACCAGTCAGATTGGTTGTCTCCTTGGCAAGGGCGGTTCCGTTATAGCTGAAATGAGGAAGTTATCCAGGGCGCATATCCGTGTATTGGGGAAAGATCAAATTCCAAAGTGTGCTTCGGAAGATGAAGAAGTGGTTCAGGTATCATTTGTCCATATGTGTTTGTTTGAGCTTGATGGTTTGTACATCTCATTTAAGGCTATCATTTCTTTTGAATCAGCTTCTTTTTTTTTTTGCTTCAATAGTAAGAATGTAACATCTGTTGATGCTATATCCAAGACTGAGTAATTTACTTGGTGCAATATCTTGCACTTGCTCACTGTGAGTTTTTCCATGCTTTTCTTTGCAATTAGATAAATGGAGAATTTGAAGCAGTTCAAGATGCTTTGGTACAAATCACCACCAGGTTGCAACATCATTTTTTCCGCGATGCATTCCCTTCCATCAATTATCCCTCTCCTGCATTTTTGGATCCACCTCCATTCCTACCGTTTTTAGGAAGGAGGGAACCCTCGCCTCCAGGACTGTATCCAAATTTTGGGCCACCTTTTCACAAGTTCCATGACATCGGTGTCCTCTCTCCGCATGGTGGTTTTCACCCTCACGATGACCGTCCCCCTTTTATGCATGGTATCCATAGATTCGGTGGCCCCTCTCATATATCTGAAAGAAGACGTTGGGGTCCTCAGGTATTTAGTTGTAATCTCATGCTTGAGTCAAAATCTTGTTCTAGCAGTTGTTTGCGTAAATAACTCCAGGGAATCTGACATTTCTTGAGTGCTTTTGGCTCTTAAGTATCCATCAACATATGCTGAGTGCCTTTTGTGATTCTCTTCTTTTTCTTCGCTAGCCTCTTAGATAAAATGTACTGAGTTGTCTATAATTTGACTCGGCAAAAAGCAGTTTTTTATTAATTGACAATGCCTAGAGAGTTGCCTTAGATGAGTTTACTGATATTAATTATCATTGGGCGGGTAATGGATATTTTCCACCTTGATAAGTTTATTAATATTCTAAAACCTGGCTCACAGGGATTTCTTGAAGGTGGTGGTCCTGGCTTACCAGACTTTGGTGGAGCCCCACAAAGGAGGACACCAGGATTTGTAGAGTAAGTGCATTGTACTTTTGTGGAACTTTTTATTTGATTCCTGTCTTGAAGTGTTACGTCTGTGATTTGTTCATGTAGAGGCAACCAACCACCCGTAATTCCTAGCACCACTGTTGAAGTTGTTGTTCCTCGCTCAGTTGTTCCTGCAATTTATGGGGAAGATGGTGAATGTTTGAAACAAATACGTCAGGTACATTCTTTTATGCTATTTTTTAATTTATATCAACAAAATGAGCACAAACTCATCTGAGCAGAAATAGAAATTATGACCAAAGATGTGGTTGCAAACCTGGCCTGGCAGTAATTCTACGCTCATCTCAAAGTTGAGGTCTTGAGTTCGAATTTCCTATCTCTAAGATTTTTTTTTTCTCAAAAAAGGAAGGAAAAATAAAAAGAAAAAGAAAAGAAAAAGAAAAGAAAAGAAAAAGGAAATTAACATCTAGATGCATTACATATCTTGAATTTAATGCATCTGGAAGTCGTTTCTCTTGAAAATGGCTGTTTTATCAAATTCCATCTCCCAACAAGAGAGAGAGAGAGAGATAAACCTTTGTTGAACAGCTTTAGCAAATCTAACATGGCACCCATTTTCAGATTTCTGATGCCAAAATTACGATAACGGAACCTAAACCTGGAGCGGTGGAAACTGTGATAATCATATATGGAACACCTGAACAAACTCATGCAGCACAAAGTCTGATTCAAGCATTTGTAATGAGTGAGACCGAGTCTTCTTGATATTTTTTTAATTCAGGTAATGTTCGTAGCCATTTCCATTAGTGCATTTAGAATTGGGCGTTTATTATTTATATGCCTTGAAGCACACAATGTAGCAAGTGTGGAAATACTGGTGATATCAGTTTTTTCATCAGTTCAACAGGCAAATCCTCTCCTTTGTTTACTGTTGGTAAGGTCTACATCAAGTGACCTCGTTTTTAGCCTTCCTATTTCTTCCTGCGCTCTTGTGCATTTTGTATTGCAATTAAACTTTTGCAACATTTCTCTTGTTATTCATTCAATTTGGCTTTTTTAAAAAAAGAAATATAAGAGTTTTTTTTTTCTTTTATTTTTTAATATGCCTTATCGTTGATTACACACCGTCCTTGGTTTAGGAATTATAAATTTGTTAGGTTGTTTGTTGAGTATTAAGTTGATACTAGTTTGATACTCTAACAAATGGTGGTTAAATAGTCGGATTGACAACTTCTGTGTACACTTTTAACATAAATGGCTAGGCTAGCCAAGAAGCAACGTGAGACACATTTCAAGATTGTGGATAATATTATAACCATGTGATGAACTGCATCTAAGAGTTTTGATTGATCTTGGGCTTCTTAGCCAAAAAAAAAAAGTGCTTAGAAGGAATTTTCACTTGGGTTCACACCGTCTTCGGTACACACTATTGCATCCTGGAGAAAAGGTTTGCTGTAAATTATTGTTAGACAGGGAATAGTATACCACCTCTCATATAAATTATAATAACAAGATTCTCTTTTGGCTTTTTTACTATTTTGTCATAATAAAGCAGCGTCCTAGAATTTCCAAACAAGAGTTGCTTGCCGTGGTCTTTCATGGAGCAGATAGACACGGGCGTGGCTTGGAAAAGCTCAAGAATCACTCAAACGGGTTTGTGGTGCTTGTAAATTGTGGTGAAATATGAGATTTCCAGCGTTGGAAAAATTGGATTAATTTCATATTGATACTACATCAGGTTTTATAGTAGATTACAAAAGGAAAAATAGGAAACTAACTCCCTCTAACTTCTTTCCTAAATATGAAAATAACTACCTAACAAAATCCCTGAATAAAAGGGATTTTAATCTCATCTTCTAATCTATTTACAATCCTACTACATCTCGACACTCCCCCTCAAGCTGAGGAATAGACGTCTTCCATTCCCAGCTAGGATACAATATCATGAAAACTTGAGCTGTTCAGCCCCTTGGTTAAAACATCAGCTAATTGATGCTCTGAAGGAACATAGGACATACATACTGATGTGTCCCACATCGGTTAGAGAGGGTGGTCTTGGGTGTTATATATATAGGTTCACAATCCTCCCCTCACGAGCTAGCTTTTGGGGTGGAGTTAGGTGGGTTCATATCATATGGTATCAGAGCTAAACCTCTGCTGGTCGGTGGGCGTATGTACAAAGGTTCCCTGCCGCTCGTGTGGGTTAACGACGGAGTTGGCACGAGGACGTGCAGTGTAAAGGGGTCGGGAATGATGTGTCCCACATCGGTTAGAGAGGGTGGTCTTGGGTGTTCTATATATGGGTTCACAATCCTCCCCTCATGAGCTAGCTTTTGGGGTGGAGTTAGGTGGGTTCATATCACATACTAACCCATCCTTCAACTTTTCTTTGATGAAATGTCTATCAATCTCAATATGCTTTGTCCTATCGTGTTGTATAGGATTATGAGCAATATTGATAGCTGACTTGTTGTCACAATAGAGCTTCATAGGACATTCCCATTTGACTTTCAAATTATCAAGAATGATCCTTAACCAGGGTAGTTTACACAATCCT
Organism: Artocarpus heterophyllus; assembly: GCA_025403435.1. Lineage (NCBI taxonomy): Eukaryota > Viridiplantae > Streptophyta > Magnoliopsida > Rosales > Moraceae > Artocarpus > Artocarpus heterophyllus. The sequence continues at coordinate 15,421,148 of CM046334.1, forward strand.
TGAGCAATAGCCTTGAATTCCGATTCTGCAGATGACCTTGCCACCACATTCTGCTTCTTGCTTCTCCAGGTTACCAGATTACCACCAAGGAAAGAACAATACCCTGTAGTTGACCTTCTATCCACTAGAGAACTTGCATAGTCCGCATCAGCGTAAGCTTCTAAAGTCAGAGCGCTGTATTTCTTGAGCAAAATTCCTTTCCCTGGACTGCCTTTCAAGTAATGTAGCACCCTGTAAGCAGCTTGGAGATGAGGTTCCCTTGGATAATGCATGAATTGATTGATCACGCTCACAGAGTAGGCTATATTTGGACGAGTGTGAGCAAGATATATGAGTCTACCAACTAACCTTTGGTACATCATTTTGTCAACAGCCGGTTCTTCTTTAGCTTCCCCCAACTTGTGGTTTGGATCCATCGGTGTAGAAATTGGTTTAGACCCGATCTTTCCTGTTTCCGCCAACAAATCAGTCACGTAATTTTGTTGAGAAATAAAGATTCCTTGTGTGGAATATGCCACCTCAATACCGAGGAAGTACTTCAATTTCCCCAGTTCTTTTATCTCAAACTCTCGTGCTCGTTTATGTTTCACTTCATACTTCTCTCTTTCATCATTTCTAGTCACTATAACGTCATCCACATAGACTAGAAGAGCAATCACCTCTCCTGAAGTCGAATGCTTAATAAAGAGAGTGTGATCACCTTGGCTTTGCTTATATCCAGACTTCTTCACGACTTTTGCAAATCTCCCAAACCATGCTCTAGGAGATTGTTTCAACCCATAGAGAGCTTTCTTTACCTTGCATACTTTGTTACCTGTGTCCCCTGTAAATCCCGGTGGGATATTCATGTAAATTTCTTCATCTATGTCACCATGGAGAAATGCATTCTTAACATCACACTGTAGAAGTTGCCAATTGAAGTGGGCAGCCAATGATAACAGAACTCTCACTATGTTCATTTTTGCAACTGGAGCAAAAGTCTCCTACTAATCAACCCCATAGGTTTGAGTATACCCTTTGGCCACCAATCTTGCTCTATGCCTCTCAAGGGATCCATCAGCTTTGTATTTCAGTATGAAGATCCATTTATAATCGACAATGTTCTTCCCTTCTGGTTTATCAACAATCTCCCACGTTTTATTCTTTTCTAATGCACTCATTTCCTCTCTCATAGCATCCCTCCATTCTCTTTTTGACAATGCCTCAGACACAGTGTTAGGTATAGTCGTGGTGTTTAGACTCACAATGAAATTTCTGTGGGCTGGAGATAGGTGTTTAAGAGAGACATAGTTAGATAGTGGATAGAGTGGTCGGTTAGTGCATTCTCTGGTAGCTTTTCTAACAACAATGGGAAGATCTAGGTCATCTATTGGATTAATGGCTATTTCATCTGATTGTGTATGTGAAGGTGGATTAGACCTTACCGTGCTCTTGGACTTGTGTTTGTTCTGGAACGGCCTTTCTTCTTGAATACACTTGAGAACACCTTGGAAACTTGTGAGTAACACTGACTGGAATAGAAGATGACTCGGGTTCAGTAGGAGTAGCTGGAATAGGATTAGGATTGGTTGAAATAGGTTCAGTTGACTCGGGTATAACACCACGGGCTGGCACATGAGGAAGGTCAAGGGATTGAAGTGGTTCAAATGATTCACAAGTAGTATCTTCCATGGAAATCTCCCCCTGAAGAGGGGACTTGGAGAAAAAAGGTGTATGTTCAAAGAAAGTGACATCTGTAGGGGTGTAAGTAACATTTGTAACCTTTTTGAGTAGATGAGTACCCAAAGAAGACACATTTGATGGCTCGAGGGTCTAGCTTTCCCCTATGTTGGCTGTGGACATGAACAAAAGCAGTACACCCAAATACCCTAGGACTGTGCCCATTTGATGTTCTAAAATGAGGATAGAAACTATTGAGAAGCTCTATGGGACTTTTATTGTCTAAGACACATGAGGAAATTCTATTGATCATGTATGTGGCAGTAAGAATGATCTTTCCCCAATATGACTTAAGAACATTCCCTTGGAATAGTAAATCTCGGGTGGTGTTGAGTAAATGTCCATTTTTCCTCTCAGTTACCCCGTTTTGTTGGGGTGCGCTAACACATGATGAATCATGGATAATGCCTTGTGATTGAAAGTAAGGTGACAAAATCTGATTGAAGTAGTTCTGGGCATTGTCTGTCCTAAAACGTTTTATTTTAACCCTAAATTAGTTTTGAATCATTGAGTGGAAATTAGGTATAACAATGCTAATGTTAGATTTTTGTTTAAGAAGGAAGAGCCATGTAACCCGAGTGCAATCATCAATTAAGGATACAAACCAATGAGCCCCAGAAACATTGGGTACAGTAGAAGGACCCCATATGTCACTATGAATCAGATGAAAAAGAAAAGAACTTCTTTTATTACTAATAGGAAAAGATACACGAGCATGCTTGGCCAATTCACAAACATTTCATTGAAACTCGGAAATATCTAATCCTTGAAACAAATGAGGGAACATGACTTTTAAGACCCTATAGGATGGATGACCAAGGCGTAGGTGATACAGCCAAATGGAATCCTTATTCGAGGAACTAAGAAAAGACATTGGTGATGCATTCCTATTTCTCTGAGATGATTCAAGGTGGTAAAGGCCGCTCCTTTCCTTAGCAAGTCCAATCCTTCTCCCCGAGCCCTATTCCTGAAAAACACAATAAGAATGGAAAAAAGTAGCATAACATTTAAGGTCATGAGTAAGTGTTTGACTGGAAACAAGACTGGCTGACAATTTTGGTACATGGAGGACATTTTTGAGTATAAGGGTAGGTGTAATATGGACCTCTCCAAAACCTGCAACGGTAGCTAGAGAACCATTGGCTACTACAATTTTCCTATTACTCGGGCTGGGGGTATAGGTGTGGAAAAATTGAGATGTGAGTGTCATGTGTTCTATGGCACCTGAGTCTATTATCCACGAGTTGGTGTAACAGTTGTCTTGGGCATTTGTGCAAAAAGAAAATGTACGTTTACCTAAAATAGCCAAGTAACAAGTTCCAGAAGGTTTGTCAAGAGATCCCAACAAGCCCCGCAACTTCTCAATTTCTTCACTGTTGAATCCTCCTATTGCAGAATTTTCCTCAGTTTTGGGTTGCTGTTTTGCCATGTGTGCTTGAGGCCTTTGATGGCCCCCACGGTTTCCCCATTCTCGGCTTAATGGTTTACCATTTAGCTTCCAACACTTTTCCTTTGTGTGTCTCGGTTTCTTGCAATAGGTGCACCAGAGAGTGTCTTTATTCTCCTTCCACTGGTTTTCTCTACTGAAGTTTTTAGGCAACTCACTTTTTTCTTTCTCCAAACGATCAGTTTTTACTACTAGAGCTGACCCATCCATGGTTTATGGTTCAAGCATCACACGTCTTCGACTTTCCTCTGCTCGGATCAATGAAATTGTCTCTTCTAGAGGCGGTGTGTCTTCTCTACCGAGGATTTGAATCCTGACTTGATCAAATTCAGGATTCAATCCAGCCAAAAAATCATACACCTTGGTCCTTCTCAATAAAGCTCTTTAAAATTGCAGCATCTTCAGGATATTTCATCTCAACAACTTGGTAATAGTCCAGCTCCTGCCACAGATTTTGCAAAATGTTTGCATACTCTATGACCGATTTGTCTCCTTCCTTTAGTGGCTCAAGTTGTAACTTTTATTTCATATATTTGGGCAGCGTTACGGGTCTTTGAGTATGTGCGGTGGATGCAGTCTCAAATCTCTTTTGCAGTGGTCAAAAACATGCAAGTGTCGTTGATTGTAGGTTCCATGGAGTCCCATAATCAGGACATAATCATGGAATCCTCCTCATTCCACGCTTCAAAGGCAGGATCCCCCTTTGCTGGTCCCTTTCCAAGCAAATGATTAAGTCTCCCTTTGCCTTTTAGGTATGTGCGGACAATTTGTGACCATTTAATGTAGTTTTTTCCATTAAACTTATTGGACGCCCTTCTATTATGCAACTCTCCAATTTTCTGAACAAAATTGGCTTCATCGGATAGGTTAGGGTTGTTGGAGGCTATGGTTTCAGACGTGGACATGGTGAAGGCTAGAAATCCACAACGCAATAAAGACTAATAGAGATGAAGACTAAGAAAACACAAGGAACTGAATCCAGCAATGAAGGCTGAGGAACTTGAGCACGCAGCAATGAAGGCTGCACAGAACAAGACGCTGAACAAGGAATCCTAAAAAAAAGACGCTGAACAAGGAATCCTAAAAAAAAGATTGTACAGCTCTGATATCATGTGACGAAATATGAAATTTCCAACGTTGGAAAAAATGGATTAATTTCATATTGATACTACATCAGGTTTTATAGTAGATTATAAGAGGAAAGATAGAAAACTAACTCCATCTAACTTCTCTTCTAAATTTGAAAATAACTACCTAATAAAATTCCTAAATTAAAAGGATTGTAAACTAATCTCATCTTCTAATCTATTTACAATCCTACTACATCTCCACATAAATTTGTTTCTTTAGGTGTATGTTGCGTCTTGCTCTCTTGCATCTCGCCATAAATTTGTTTCTTTAGGTGTATGTTGCGTCTTGCTCTCTTGGACCTGTGCAAGTTGTGGTTTTTGTTGTGACAGTGAGGGGGCTTGTTTTTATTTTTATTTTATTTTTACTGCGATGGGAGATCTAAGTTGTAATTGATGTATATGTTCTATTATTGAGGCTAATATGAGACAGTGACAGTCAACCTTTCACTGTTAACTGCCTTCTACTTGCCGGGAGGGTTTTTTTTTTTTTTTTAAGTGATGTATCTAGGGTGTTTGGTTAGTGGTAGGAACCATTTTTACTGTAGTATATGAAAGCTTTACACTGTAGCAGTTGTTTTCTTTTTACTGTAGCATGTGAGAACTTTACACTGTTTATAACTAAGTTTATGGTTCACACCACCCTTAACCAAACACTCTTCAACTACTGTAACCAATGATATATATATATATATATATATATATATAATTTACATATTTATTATGAGGGAACAACTATTATGATTTTTTTATACCTTTTTTATTTTTAATACTTGGGCTGGAATTGGAATCCTTCAAGTGAAAATTTACAGTAAGTTTTTAATCGTTCATGTAACTTTCCTCAAGGAAAGTTGCATTAGTTGAAACCATAACTTTATTTTCTATTGGGTTATAAAAATAACTCCATTTATTCCCTTTTGGATATCTTACAAACATGCAAACTTCTGAACGTGCTTCAAACTTATTCGCATCTCTAAATAAGACATAAGCCGGACATTTTTACATACAACTATGGTTTAAGAATGTCTTCTTACCCCTCCACAACTCGTGAGAAGTTTTGGAACCAATTTTGAAGGCACATTACTCGAAAGATAACATGTAGATTGTAGTGCATATCTCCAAAAGGAGAAAGACAATAATGAATAACTCATCATAGAACTCGAAATAAGAATGTCCCCGCTACTTGTGTAATATTCTTTACTTTGTCTGAACTTCTTATTAAGCATGAATTCATTAGATGCTTGAGTTTAAACAGTAAACAAATCACAAAAGCAATGGCATCTGTAAGCTTATTGAGGAAAACTTCCATTTATCCCCTTTTTTTTTTGTTCCGTCAGATGAATATACTGTAACATTCAGCAGTCTAAAGACCTTACAACATTTAGTAACAAAGAGGACATACAGACTTGTAGGTAAAAGATCTTTTACGGTTAAATAAGAAAAAAAGAAAAAAGAAAAAGGAAAGCTATCACGCACTGCTGAGAACCACTAAAAGCTATGTGGCAAAGGATTATTGTGTCTTGAAGGGCTTATATGTCTTCACATCTGTGGCCAGCCCTTGAACAGAGCCAGCAGCAGCCACAATTGACACAATCAAACATGCCCAACTCAAGGTCTTCAGCATGGTCCACCTGAAGGAGTACTTGGGGGTTTTGGTCTGAGCAATGTGCATTTCAACAGGGAAGTAAACGGTCAACGGCCAAAATGAGGCTGCTCCGAGTAGACCCAAGAAGTCGTTGAAGAAAGGGAAAATCATAGCTATCACTGTCGTCAATATAACGTAGGCGGTTCTCCACACCACCCTGAAAGGGCTCACGTAATAAGCACCATGGAACGGAATGTTAACCGCGTACTCGCTTGTTATGAAATTGTTCCCGGACCAGCGGCGTGAGCAATTCCTTTCCACGAGTCCAAATATGGGTTGGCAGAAGACCTGCAAATGGTGAATGATATCAATGCACAATCCTGTCTTGACTAAATCTAATCAAATCCAATCTAATCTTGAACTGAATTAAGCTATACCTGATAGGCGCCAACGAGATGAATTGCGATGCAGACGTTGGCGAAATCGATTAGCCAAAAAGGTTCGTAGAATCCGAATCCAGTGAGGAAGTTTCCAGGTGCATCATTTCCAAAAGCTGCATACCCAACGCAACCACACAGGACATAGAACGTGGTGGTTGTAGCTATGCCAGCAAGAGTAGCCTTTTTCATGGATTTGTTCTCTGGTGGACTTGACCTCAATGTGTCCTGCAATCAATAGATTAATCACAATAATAATAATAACAACACTTTTTCCAGGTGATGTATTGATAGTTACTATTTTTCATTAAATTAAATGCGTATATGATTTGATGTGACGGTTTAAAACCGTATACTTTAACTTTTATTTCATAGTTTCTCTTATTATTTTTTAGTTTTAGGTAATTGTCGAGGAGGGGGTCCACAGGACAGATGTTGATAATTCAATAAAGTGACAACTTTAAAGATGTGACGAATCGTGAAGAGGGAGGGAAAAATTTGCTGAGGGTTGCATGTAAAGGGGTATATAATAATAATAACAATGACTTGAGAGAAAACAAAGGATGGACGAGAAGAAACGGCAGAAGATTCCCCCCATCTCCACTTTGGACTTCTGGTCCACTTTTGATGGTCGATTCGGAATCTTGTTTTCTACATCGTGCAAGAAAAAATACCATTGAAAATCAATTGGGTTTCTTCTGTTTGTTCCTTTTGTTTCCATTGTCTTCCAAGAAATTCTTTTGAGAAACATTCTAATTACGTGATTTTCACTACTTTCGTTTTCGTGACAACCAGAAGTTAAACCAAAACCTTCTTTCACACACAAATAATTTCACCATGAGTCAATGATAATATCCTTTTAGATTTTTCTAATATTTCTAAAAAATATAAAACTAGCTAAAACGATTTCTTCATGTGATTGTGCTTTGTTTTTTTCTTTCAAGCTCTCTGATCACCTATCTCCTTCAATAGTCCTGCATGCTTAAAAATCACGACAGAACTGACAAGTGGGCGCCACAGTTTTTATTTATTTATTTTAATTATTATATAACTTTTACCAGCAAATTAATTAAGGACAGATTTCGAATCAAATCCCCCAATTGGCAACTTGCTCTATGTAGCTTAGACACAGGACAAGACTAGTAGAGCGACCCCACAACATTGAATAACTATATTAATAAACAAGAACCACATAAATTATTATTAACAAACAAAATAATACCAATTAGTAGCACCTAGAGCTAGCTTAAGTAAACTAATCTCTTACGCACAAGCAATCAATGACTTTACGACACCTACCCAATACCACCCTCCAATTCTTAGCAAAAATCTGCACTATCCTCCAAAAGCAGGCATGCATTGCCATGCCGACATTTACTAGCTAGGCACACATTCCAACCTCACAAGTCACGCAAAATCATACATGTGTACTACTCAAAGTTAGTACTATATATCCATCTATATATATATATATATATAATATTGAATTTTCTTCTTGCTATATAGACACAGATAAACCATGTACATGCATGTGCATCACGGTACATGCTTAAACACGATATGTCAAAAGGTTGTTTGCTTATATGTTTGTTTTTGTTAATGATCATGTAACGTATAATATTATTGTATATTATTATCGTGATAAAATAAAAAAAAGTGTATGTGTGTGTTTTTTTCCTGCAAGCCACGTGTTTGTAATTTATGTAAAGGTTGTTTGCTTTTCACTTTGTGTGTGTGTGATGAACTTTTGAGTGCACAAAACCGACTTTGACACACGCGCTGGTCACAGCCCATGTGAAGGCTATCAAAGTTTTTTTATTATTATTTTTTTTATTTTTTTATTTTTTATGTTGGTGGGTATCAACGGCGGCTTTATGTCAATAATGGGTAGACATGATAAATCATGATCGTGGGAAAGGAGAATAATACTCTATATTATATTAATCAATTATTATAATTTATACTATATATTAATCGATAAAAATTAATGAACCCATTTCTTTTTCTTTTTTTTTTTTTTATCTTAAAGCTTCTCTTTTTCATGACACGACACTTGACTACATATGCATGCAATCAGAGAGTAAAGGAGATTCTATGAAACTAGTAAACTAATCTTTTGCAAAAAGAGGAATACAAAAAAAAAAAAAATGATTGGATTAGCTGAATAGAATTTCGTTGTAAAGTTAACAAATTTATTCTTTATGAAAAGTTAATAATTACGTGACTAGCGTAAATTTCAGATAACATGAGGCATGTTAGTTAATATTGAAACAAATATGGACATGATTTTGGATCATAGAGAGTCAGATAGCTTCACGACTCAATTTAGAATTCATTTTGGGTTATGATTGTTTGTTTTATGTTAGTCATATAGCTAAGAACGAATTCAAACCGACTTCAATAATGGGACAATTTTTTTTTCTTTTTCTTTTGATTGAAAATAACAAGACAATTTGAACACTAAGACCTCTTGACTGATCACATAATTCATTGGTGACAATATAGATACCTATAAAATTTTGTCATGGGATAAAAAAAATAGTAATGATTAATAATATTTAAATTTTTATTAAAATTAAATAGAATGTAGATACAAATATTTAACATATTATAAAAATATTAATACTGGTTAGAATCAATTTGTTGGAACTAGTATTGGTTAGAACGAATTTGAATTATAATTTATAGTTTGAACTTGTGTTTGATGAATCCGTTAAAATGTTAGTTTCAGTTGGTTTGAACCAAAAAATTAAAAGGGTGTTTGTTAGGGTGGTTAAAGCCGTTAGTTAGAACTGTTTTTATTGTAACATGTGAGAGTTATACACTATAGTTATTTTTTTATTGTTACTATAGCATGTGAAAGCTTTACACTCTTTATAACTAAGAAAGTAGTGTAGACCACTAATTGTCAAACACAAAGATAAGTTTAAACCACAATTCATAGTTTAAACCTTAAATAAACCAAACTATAGTTTTGGTTTAAACCTAAAAAAAAAAAGGTTGGAACTACCTCTCCAAAAGTGGCAGTAAGGTGGAATATTTTGTGCTCACCTGTATTTCAATAAGAACGGTAGAAAAGGCATAAGCAAAAGCAATATCTCCGATGGCTTGGAATGTCCTCCAAACCTTTTCTGATCCGGTCACGTCCACCCCAACTGTCACTCCCGTCAAGGTTGTCCTTGCATGTGCTCCACCTTCATTTTTCAAGACCACAATATTATATTTATAATAAATAGAATTATATATGTATAAAATTACAATAATAAGAACAACAATTAAAATAAACAAAAGGATTTGTGTATAATTATTTATCATTACCCACGACTTTTGCGATGGAGAGACCAACGCCAATACTGGAATAGGCAAACGACATGACGGCGGCGAGTATGGAGAGCCATGAGAGGTCATGAAAGTTTGGGATTTGACTCAGAAGTATTTGGATGCAACCAAATATTATCATAAAAGGGTAGTTTGATATGGAACACTTTGTAGAGTGGCCGTTCTTGTGGAAACAGTTTGACCTTTTCACGGCCCTGAGAAAAAAAAAAAGAAAAAAGAAAAAAAGAGAAAAGAAAAAAAGGAAAAAAAAAAAGGGGAAAAGAGTTATTGTTGTTACAAGCGTTAATTATGGAGTCAAAAATAACGTAAAAAGAGTACAGGCCTACTTACACCATACTGATAGAGGCAGTGATGGTGTAACCGACGGTTATCCCAACAAGATTTCCATACTGAGCCAATCCACAAAGCTGAACTTTTCTTCCCCCTGCGCCCAAAACCAAAAAAAAAAAAAAAAAAAAACCACTGATTTATTTGTTGCTTATAAACTAATTAAATTTCATACAAACCATTTATAAAAAAGAAGATTAATTAATGAAACTATGCTTGTTTACTTAGGAAAATGGTTCCATTTAATACGGTATTTAGTAGAGTAGTTTAAACTATTCGTTAGTTTGAGTTTTAAAACAACAACATATAAGAGTTTACGTTTAAACTACTCTTCTAACCACATGTAAACTAATATTTTCGGAACTCCCAGTATGGGAAACAAAAGGAAAAGGTCATATACTCAGCCCAGTGAACTAATATTTAGGATCCGTTTGGTAAATAGATTAGAATTAGTGATTTAATTTGAGTTAGTGTGATTAGAATTAGGATTTAAGTTAGTGAGTTAAATTGTTATTCGAATTAAAGTTTAGATATGCATTTAAGTTTTAATCTGAGTATGGAATAAAATTAGAATTTGTGTTTGGAGAGAAAGTGAAGATAGTTTTTGATTTATCAATAAATCTAATAAAATCTTAATGTTAATGATCTTAAAAAATATGCAATATGCATATTGATTTATTCTTCTCTTCATTAGAAACACAGTAAAAAAAATATCTCAATTAGATATCAAATAAAAAGATTATGATTTTTTTTTTAAATATAAGAGAAAGAATTTTAATTTTTACTGTAATAAAAATATCCAAGTATTAAAAATTTAAGAGAATAAAAACTTTAAAAATTTATATCATTGATACTTAAATGATTTAAATTTTTTTAAAAAATAAACATATATTCAAAAGATACTTAATACTTAAATTTAAATTTAAGCCTATTAATTTTAAAAAAATAGGCCAAACAAACGCACCTTGTTCTCGTTTTGATAAGGATCAGCAATCATATATATGGAAAAAATATATATTATTTACATCTGTGTGTATGTTGTTATTTATTTATTTATTTTACCTAAATAGGACTTGACAGCTTCCATGTAGGTGTAGTTCCTCTTTCCGGTGACGGGATCGGGTGCCCGGTAACAGTCAACGAGGAGAGTGGAGGTGAAGAAAGTGATGAAAGAGAACGCCACGAGGACTGCTGGGCCGGCGGCCCAGCCCAACTGGGCGTTGGCCCACGCCAGAGACAGCACTCCCGATCCAATCACCGCCGTTATTATGTGTGCGCTCGCCGTTACCCATGTCCCTTCAGATTTACATAACAAACCCACAAGAGTCAACAAATAAAAAAGAAAACCCAAGAAAAGAAAATGAATATTTACATGAAAAACATCAGCCAAAATTCAGTTTTTTAATATATATGTGCATGTATATGTGTGTGTATATATATATATGTATATGTGCATGTATATATATACCAGTTCTTTTGGCACGACCGTCTTCATCGACGTTCTTGCGGAAGTCGCCGTTCTCGAGGACGGCAGATTGTGGGTTTTGCTCTATGTACATGCTGTTCTTCTGATACTCCTTAGTCATTTCTCTTGTTCAGTCTCTCTCTCTCTCTTTCTTTCTCTCTCTATCACTGTGTGTGTGAGTGTGAGGCTTGTGGGGTGATGAGAAGAATGGAGTTTGTGTTGGTTTGGTTGAGAGAGATTGTTAGAGAGTAGAGAGTGTATTTGAATGAGCACAAAGGAGGGGTGAGACGCTGGGATTAAATAAAAAGGAAAAAAAGGGAAAGTGGGTCCTACTGGATGGTGGGCATAAGAAACAAGTCAAAATTGACTTGCGTTTGCGTGATACAGATTACAGACGCACTACAGTATCAAGTCTCCCTCTTAGTCCAATAAGATTTTGCAATGTAATCGGAGTCTTTAGAATATTAGGCGCTTCCAAAGTAATTAATAATTATATAAATACCAGTTTTGTAGAGCATTCCCACTTAATAAATGGGAAATGTGACCCACCCGTTTATAAACTACTAAGAATAAAAGAAGTTTTTCCAATTTGAATATAGGAAGATTACATATTTGTCAATAAGATACCTTAACTTAATTTGAGAAAAAAATTTAAAACAAATGGTTCAATAAATTTATAGAGTGTTTAAAAAGTGTGGTTTAAAATATTATAAGATGTGAAAGTTTTATACTATACTAATTTTTTGCTTTTTACTGAGACATGTAATAGCTTTATATTATTTAGTAACTACAATTATGATTTTAATTGCGATTGTCAAACACGTGTTTAGTGCAAGTAATCAATTGCACAATCTAACAGTAATTAACATATCTCCAACTTAATTTTTCTTCTCTTTCTTCCTTTTTTTTTAATTAAGTTCAAAGTGGCAATAGTATTAAGAAATCTAATGCACATGAGAAGTAGGCATATGATGATTTGGGATTAGTGATGTTTTAAAAAACCGTACAAAAAGAGTAGGAAATAAATGGTAGACGGTTGGTTGGGAAGGAATTATTGGCAGTGGGTCGGGTGATAAGCACCATTGATGGTGGTTAAGGCTGTGTGTGTGTTTTTGTGTCTCTCGAACCCCACGGTCCACGGTCCACGGTCCCCAAGTCCCCACTATGTTCTTTGGAGTCTTGTCCATCCATTTGGAGATTTTTTAAGTGGCAAAGGGAAAACCCACCTTTATTGTTGTGTAATGTTCTTTGGGTAAGATTAGCGATTAGCGAATCAGAGAAAGAGAGAGAGAAATGATCCTCCTCTTCCTCATATCCTCCTCTCTTTGCCGTTTGTCATGTTTTATGTGGGTCCCACCTAACATCCTTTAGTTAGGTCGGCTCCTTTTTTGGACTTGAGCAATTGCTCTTTGGAAAAGTCCACTCCCTTTGATCCTATTACCAGCTTTGTTTGATAAAGTTAATTTTAATTAATTTTTAATAAAAAAATATAAAATTTTTATATATTACAATAAAAATAAAAATTACTATAATATTAATTTTTATATGTTAAAATATTTATAGTTTTAATTAATGATTTTAACTACTATATCAAATATTTTTTTAAAAATACGCACAAAAATAATGAATGAGAGACGAGATACGTTCAATGTTTTCTTTTGTATTTCATTGACTCCATAGAGTTTGTGATGATTAATGATTAAGATCAGAGATGCTATTCCTTTTTCTTTCTTTTTTTTCCGTGATGCTCTACTGTATTCTCTCTTTGATCTCTTCTTTTTTCTTGTATTTAATTATATACCAAAAGAATCGAATAACTTGAATGTAACTCATTAGTGCCCATCCTTAGATAATGGGGTTAGATGGATTGATGCTTGAAAAGATCCTTTCTGATATGTCTTTCGTTTCGTTTTGCCATCTGTTAATTAGACGAATATCTGAGTATTGATCAAATTCAGTGAAATCACTGATGTATTTTTCTGTTCCATTTTCATACATATCCATGAATTTGGGTACTTGTCAAGATGGTAAATAATGTAATAACCGTCCCCACTTGTTCCTCTTATTTTATTTTTCACCAGTACTAGTGCTCGGTCCTTGTTCTTGTCCCAAAAGATTAACCTATTAAAAGGTAAGACCGATGTTCCACACGTTTTTAATATGTATGCTCATCCGTCCATTTCCTCAATCATGCCTATCAAGAAGATCATAACTCCATCGAATGCGGTTATATTTTGACTCTGGTCTAGATACTACTTGTTGGGTCTTTGGAGTTTCATTCTAAAAAATTGACCTAAAGAAGAGTAATCCAAGCTTCTTTTAAACTCATTCATAATTTTATGTCTCGTCAATAAATTTTGCTCACACATTCCCAACAATGAACACAAGCTTACTATATCGTGTCAAGTTCTATCTCTTTCGTCCTCTTTAATTTGTCCCTTTTCACTTCAGACATCTTTTAAAAACTAGCATGTGTGCAGCATTTGTACGGAATTGAATTAGTTTGATCAATATTAGTACTCAACCCTAGTACTTATAGGCTATAAAACAAGCTTCATCTCCGAAGAGGGAGAATAGCGTAAGCTTGACATTTAGTTGAAAGGACAAACAACAAAGCCCTTTGACATGAGGTGATCGCCACATTCCGTGACTGTCTATCGCATGAAATGCTTGTAGAGTGCAATAACTCTACGGTTCTAAAGTCGGAATATATTGTCTTTAGTCTAGCATAAATACTATAAGTAATAAAAAGAAGAATTTTAATGAGCTGTGTGTACTTAGTTGTATGTCACTTCTATGATGTAACATATCATTGATATTGTTTGTACTATATAGAAAAATATCATTCAAATTCTATGGTAGAAAATAAACGAAAATAATCGATAAGAAAATAGAGAAGAATATATAGATTTATGTGAAAAACTTAGAAAATTCACAAGCATATATAGGAGAAGTAAATTCATTGTATCAAAGAAGTCGAAAATAATACATATATAGTAGACTTACGGCTCGATCTCTCTGCTACTACCACAAACCCTAAAAAATTTCCTATAATTATAATTTCACCATAAACATCGCACAGTAAACTTTTCCGACTGAAGCAAACAGAATTCGAATAACCGTAATCTAACATTTTAGATAATAAAAGGATTGACACTAAATGCGATAGTAGAATATGAGTGTCACACTACTATATAATAGTGTTAGCACGTATCGAATATAAGTGGTGATCTCCTTACCACCAGAAATGTTTACAATTTTTCTGTAATAGTTGAATATTGTTTAGGTCTCAAAATCAGTTGCCCTACGTGTGTGTTTGTTTAACAAAATATCGAGCTGTGTCTGGGAAATGGTAGACAAGACAAGCAATCTCAAGCAACGAAATTTGTGGTTCATCTGTTTTGTCTTCCAATCTCTAAAGGATAAAGAAAATAAGTACAAGAAAAAGGGAAAAAAAAAAGATAATTAGCGTGAAGTTTCTATATAGTAGATCGCCGATAATTAATATCATGTTTCCTCTTTTTAACACATCTCTAATTTCAAGGGCAGCCGGACAACAATTGACTGGGAATTTAGCTTTTTTTCTTTTGTTCATATATTGTGGATGTTGCAGTAATTACCTTGACTAGATGAGACTTTTTCCAAAAGCCAATTCTAATAACGTTAACCCAGGAGAGAAAATAAAGAGAGCTGGAAAAGGAAAAATTCTCAAGATTGTACTGGCATATAAGAATGAAAGGGAAAAAAAGACAAAAATGTTTGACTCATGACATGAGCTATTTTGTAGCCATATATATAATTCCCATTATTGGTGTGCTGCGCTGCATTGCGTGACACATTTATTTTTATGTTACTTTTGCAATCTGAGGGGTCCTATAGGTGGAATGGTATGAATTTTGATACTGGGTGATCTTCATCAAATAACACGTACGTCAAGATTATATAGAGTCTGTCAACGTATGGTCTATGTTATAAGATAATTTTTTTTTTTATACAAGGAGAATGTCATTACGTTTAAGCGGGGATTTAAGCTTACTCGAATATTTAGCTTATGGTTGAAGTAGAGGGATTTACAACCAATTAGGCTGTCCTTACTCATCTAAGATAGATTCTTGTGTATGAAGACTTGATCCTTTGAACTGCTAGCTAGCTGAAAAAAATTCCCAAGTAACAGCTAGCTCCTTGTGTCACGCCCCGGAGTACGGGAGGTGACGTGGCGGAATATTTAGATTAATTAAAAGAGAGTTTAATTGAAATTAAGGGTTTAAAAATCCAATTAAGCAAGAATTAAAGAGATTTTTCCACCACATTTGATAAAGAATTTAAAATCATTGAACAAATAACAATAATTGAATAAAAACCGCGAATATGGGTTCCACAACCCACAACTTGTGCACAAACATGAATCTGACAATATCACAAATACAATTACAGTCCAAGTACAAATGAAGTTAAGTCTTACATGCCTTGATTAATAATACAGGATATAAATAAATTCTCCTATTGCTCCTGAGTTCGGTCCGAAGAATCTTCTCCAAACCTAAATGGGAAACCACCTAGAGGGGGGGGATTAAAAAAACATATAAAACGTGAGCGAAAGGCTCAGTAGGACTATGTTTTATAAAATAGTTTTATACAAAGAAACATAACATTATCAGGAGTTATACAAAAAGGAAACTTGAATAAATAAATAAATAAATTGAGTAGAACCATTCTGACACAGAACAGTTTACTCGTCAAATCAAAACACCAGTTTACTTTTACCTAGGCAAACCATGAAATCACCACCGTAGTGGCCCAGCTGGGTTTCGGGACCTGCCCCCAAGGTCGATCACGACCCGATCTCTGATATGGCATCATGCCCATGTGGTTATTATCATTATCATTCAAAACCCAATTACCGAGTATTGTCAATTACATTCATTATGAAATTCATATCATGTCACGGTATATAAAAATATAACCGATAAAATCATTTTCAAACAACCGTTGAAAACATTTTGATAGAAATCCTTTTCAAAGCCAAATCATTTCAAAACCAGGCTACCAAAGAAATAGGATAGAAGTCCTACCTCAGTACTCGTGCCGGTACCCCACACCGTAATCCCGATCCGCTATACGTTAGCTCCACGGAACCACGAACGATCCTAGATACAAACTAAGTCAATCAATATCTAGTTCGAGACATTCTATGTTACTAAATCATTTCATGATGTCCTAGTGTGCCATTTGTATCATTAAAATCATCCTATAAGGTTGGGATTTAAATCAGGGTTCAAAACAATGAAATCGGATAAAAATCACAAAATTTTCCATGCCTCGGTCGGCCTGCCGGATGCCCTGCTTCGGCCTGCCGAACTGCACAGTTCGGCCTGCCGAACTGCACAGTTCGGCCTGCCGGAAGCAAAGTTTGGCCTACCGAACATTTCCCCAGATTCGGCCTGCCGGTCGGAAGAACACCGGCCTGCCGATCATCACTCCGGCCTGCCGAACATGAACTTCGGCCTGCCGAACTGGGAAGATCCAGAAATCCCAGCCACGGGTTTCTCGATCCCCAAAATCCAAATCTTGTTTCTAACCTGTTTTTCTCAAATCCCAGGCATGAAAAACAACTATAATTGATAGAAAAACATTCTCGAACATGTTTGGGATCATTTAAACAACATTTAAACTCAAAATCTTCAAAAATCCGAAAATGAGAAAAAGATGAGAAAAATGAAAATCTTGAATCCAATCCGTTTTTCTTCAATCTAGGTTTAGATTCTAGTTGTTCTAAGCTCATTTAACATAAATCCACGGTTTTCTAAGCTAAAGCAAACTTAGATTTCAAAAACACACAAAATCGAAAATTTTGTAAAAAGTTTAGAAATTTCGAATCTAACCTCGAATCGAAGCTTCAATCCGCGTTCTCGGTCGCCGAATCACGTCCCCGAGCTTCCTCCTTGCTGTTCCGAAGCTTGGATTCGAATGCGGTTTTCAAAAATTTAGAGAGAGATTGAGAGAGAGTGAGCTGCCGAGAGAGAGAGGGAAGAGAGAGAGAGATGGGCGTGGAAGTGAGGAGAGAGAGAGAGGAAAGGAAAATAAATAGAGAAAATCGGTGGGCGGTTTTACTGTGCGAAAACCATGTGCCGCCCACGGTTTTGTAAAACAGAGTATTTTTAACATTTTACAAATTGTTGTGTTTTAAAACTCAAAACATCATTTTAAATCAACAAGGAATCTTTTGAACACATCAATTTAACAAAACAACCAAAAACTAAAAATCCAACTAAATAATCTAATTAAAGTTAAAACTTTAATTATGGCACACTAATTCATCATTTACATTACATTAATATTAAATAAATTTCGGGGCGTTACAACTCTCCACCCCTAAAAGAAATTTCGTCCTCGAAATTTAAAACTCATCTCAAAAGCAAAACAAATGCGGATACAATTCCCGCATACTCGACTCTAATTCCCAAGTGGCTTCATCAACCCCGTGATGCTGCCACACGACCTTTACCAACGGTATCTCACGACGACGCAAGCTAATCACTTTCCGGTCGATGATCTGAATCGGCACTTCTTCGTACGTCGTATCCTCCTGAACCTGCACATCGCGAAACGATACTATCTTACCCTGCTCAGGTGGACACTTCCTAAGCATAGACACATGAAACACATCGTGCACATGAGAAAGTTCGGGCGGAAGATCAAGCCGATAAGCGACCACACCAACACGCTGAGTGATCTCGAACGGCCCAATATACCTCGGCGCGAGCTTCCCACTCACTCCGAACCGCATAGTTCCCTTACGAGGTGACACCCTCAAGAGAACAAAATCTCCAACCGCGAACTCTAAGGGTCTACGTCTCCTATCCGCGTAGCTCTTCTGCCGACTCTGAGCTGCTCTCAATCGATCCCGAATCACCACGACTTTTTCGTTGCTGTCACGAATCTCATCCGGCCCAAGAATAACTCTATCTTCCGGCTCGGCCCAACACACAGGTGACCGACACGGTCGCCCATACAATGCCTCAAATGGTGCCATACCGATACTCGCCTGATAACTATTGTTGTACGCGAACTCCGCCAGATGCAAATATTGCTTCCAGTTCCCGCCGAAGTCCAACGCACAAGCACGCAACATATCCTCAAGAACCTAAATAACCCGCTCAGACTGCCCATCAGTCTGAGGATGAAACGCCGTACTGAAGTTCAAATCTGTACCCAAAGCCTCCTGAAAACTCCTCCAGTACTTAGCATTAAACCTGGTGTCTCGATCAGAGGTGATGGACAAAGGAACTCCATGCAACCTCACAATGTTCTGCATATACAACTCCCCGAGAATCTTCCTAGAACACGTCGACCTAAACGGAATGAAATGCGTCGATTTCGTCAACCTATCGACCACAACCCAAACTGCATCATGCCGCTGCTCCGTCCTCGGCAAACCTGTGAGGAAATCCATCGTCACATGCTCCCATTTCCAACCTGGAATAGGAAGCGGCTGAAGCTGACCTGCAGGCTTCTGATGCTCAGCTTTCACCTGAAGACACGTCGAACACTTGGCCACGTACTCGCGAACATCTTTCTTCATGCCTCTCCACCAATAGTGCCTCTTCAAATCACGATACATCTTGGTGCTCCCCGGATGAATAGCAAACTGAGACCTATGAGCTTCATCTAGAACGGCTTTCGTCACCTCGGCGATAACTGGAACTGCAAGACGCTCCCGGAAGTACAACGATCCATCTGCATGCACGCTCCATTCCTCGAACTGCTCCCCGTTCTGAATCCGCGACCAAATCCCCTGCAAATGTCGATCCTGCCACTGACCTTGCTTCACCATCCGAACAAGAGCTGGAGTTGCTTCCACATGATATAACGAAACTCGATCACCATCTTCACGATACAGTAGCCGATACTCACTCACTGTCGCATCCCTGCTCCAGTCCTCAAAAATCAAACAAGCGAGAATCCCTGAAGACTTCCTGCTAAGCGCGTCCGCGACCACATTAGCTTTTCCGGGATGATACTGCAACGCGAAATCATAATCCTCCATGTACTCCACCCATCTGCGCTGCCTCAAGTTGAGATCCCTCTGAGTGAACAAATGCCTCAAACTCTTGTGATCGGAGAAGACCTGAAACGATGCTCCATACAAGTAACATCTCCAAATCTTCAGCGCGTAGATCACCGCTGCAAGCTCTAAATCGTGAGTAGGATAATTCCGCTCGTGAGGTCGTAGCTGTCTCGATCCGTACGCAACCACACGTCCATGCTGCATCAACACGCATCCAAGTCCACGCCCTGAAGCATCAGCATAAACCTCATACGGCTCGTCACTACTAGGAATAACTAATACTGGAGCTGAAGTCAACCGGTTCTTCAATTCCTGAAAAGCAGACTCACAGTCTTCATCCCACTCAAACCTGACGTTTTTCCTGATCAACCTCGTCAACGGAGCTGCAATCTTCGAAAAGTCATTTACAAATTTCCTGTAATATTCAGCAAGACCTAAGAAGCTGCGAATCTCCGCTACATTCCTTGGTCGTTCCCACTCCAATATAGCTTCAATCTTGGACGGATCCACTGAAATACCATGCTCCGAGATGACATGACCCAGAAATTTGACCTCGGTCAACCAGAACTCACATTTTTCCCTCTTAGCATACAACTGGTGCTCCCGCAAAGTCTGAAGCACGACCCGAAGATGCTGCTCATGCTCCTCCCATGTCTTAGAATACACAAGAATATCATCGATGAACACGATCACAAACTGATCCAGATACGGCCTAAATATCCTGTTCATCAAGTCCATAAAAGCTGCTGGAGCATTCGTCAACCCGAAAGACATAACCAGAAACTCGAAGTGCCCATACCGAGTCCTAAAAGCTGTCTTGGGAATATCCTCTTCCTTGATTCTGAGCTGATGATAACCTGACCGCAAATCAATCTTCGAGAAGTATCGCGAACCTCCCAACTGATCAAATAGCTCATCAATCCTAGGCAAAGGATACTTATTCTTCACCGTAACACGATTCAACTGCCGATAATCCACACATAACCTGAGAGTCCCATCGTGCTTCTTAGCGAACAAAACTGGTGCTCCCCACGGAGATGTGCTATTTCGAATATATCTTTTATCAGCAAGCTCCTGAAGTTGCTTCCTCAATTCCTTCATTTCTGCCGGCGCCATCCGATAAGGTGCCATAGAAATCGGTGATGTCCCTGGAAACAACTCGATACCAAACTCAATCTCCCGATGCGGTGGTAACCCTGATAACTCGTCTGGGAAGACATCCTCGAACTCACCAACCACCGGAATCGCTACACCACTACTCGAAACATAGGGCTCGCAATCTAGATTGGCAAGAAAAGCAAAACAATCTAGATTCCTTCGCCCTCCTAGACATGACTTCATGAGACGCTCACTCATTAGCCAATCACCACCACCCTGGTAAGTGATCACCGTCCCCCTATCAGACACTAGGGTCACTTTTCTAAGTTGGCAGTCTACAACTGCACTATACCTGGACAACCAGTCCATCCCTAAAATCACATCATAGGAACTCATGGGGAGTATAATCAAATCACTTTTCAAAATCTCATCCCCAATCTTTATTTTACAGGATTTACACATACAATTCACACACACCCGCCCCAAAGGAGAAGTTATAACTAGGGGTTCATTAAACTCTTCTACTTCTAATCCCAAGGCATGTACAAAAGAACTCGAAATGAGAGAATGAGAGGCACCGGTATCAAATAAAACGCGAGCTAGAGATCTAGAAACCAAAACCATACCATCGACAACCGCGTTACCAATTTGAGAATCTGACCCTCCAGATGCCATTGCATGAACCTGCACTGGCGCCTTCCCTTTTCCTCTACCGACATTGCTGGGTCCTGCATTACTCGGCCGATACTGCTGAGATGGAGACGACTGCACACTACCTGTACTCGGAGCTCTATACTGAGGAACACTGCGCTGAAAATACTGCGGCTGCTGTCCCCGTGTCGGATATGAGAATTGCTGAGGAGAAAACTGCGGATACTGCAACTGCGGGTACTGCGGAGGCGGAGGTAGGGTCTGAGGCTGAGGCTGAGACAAACGACTGGCATCCTCCCCGGTCTGCGATCCAAGACGAGCACTCCTGATCGGGCAATTCCTCTTGATGTGTCCGGGCTGCTGACAGAAATGACAATGAAAGCTGTAGGGATTGCTGCGCCCGCTGCCAGACGAACTGCTACTGCCACTGGTCGCACCGCCTTGCTTGCCTTTCCCCGGAGCTGGACGACTACTGGTGCTCTTCCTGCCACTCCTCTGCGGTCCTCCTGAAGCCTTAGCTCGGTCCTCACAATACTGCACGTAATCATTCTCCACGGAGATCGTCGACGACACAAGCTCTCCGAAACCCCTAAGCCGTAGAGCAACCAACTGCCGTCGAATAGGAGCCTTGAGTCCTTCCTGGAACTTGATGCATTTCTCACGCTCCGATGCCACAGCTGATGGAGCAAATCTAGCCAACTCGTTAAATTTTGCCTCATACTCCCGAACTGAAAGATCACCCTGCTGCAATCTATAAAACTCAGCTGCCTTCTGATCTCTATATCCCTGCGAAAAATACCGATCATAGAACAGATCCTCGAACTTGTCCCAACCGATATCGCCACCGCGCTCCAGACGCTTAGTTTGTTTCCACCAGGTGTTAGCGCCACCCTCGAGCTTATATGCCGCAAACTCCACACGATACTCCTCAGGCACACCAAGAGTATCAAGATGCTTCAAGATCGAATCCAACCAATACTCTGCTAACTGCGGATCCCCATTGCCATCAAAAGTCAGAATAGACGCCCGTCGAAATTCCTTAAAGAAAGCATGCCGACTACCAACACTGGAGTCTTCCGGTCTAGTCCTGGCTGCCATCTGCCGGAAAGCCGCAATCATAGACCTCATCAGGCCCTCATCATTTCTGAACTCGGCGTCAGCAGTTGAACGACGTCTAGGTGCCATTCTCTCACTTCTGAAAACAAAATTTGGACTGTCAGAGGTATTTCATTGTCAAACCTATGTGTGCACAATTCCCAAGGTTCATAACCTTGAGCTCTGATACCATTCTGTCACGCCCCGGAGTACGGGAGGTGACGTGGCGGAATATTTAGATTAATTAAAAGAGAGTTTAATTGAAATTAAGGGTTTAAAAATCCAATTAAGCAAGAAATAAAGAGATTTTTCCACCACATTTGATAAAGAATTTAAAATCATTAAACAAATAACAATAATTGAATAAAAACCGCGAATATGGGTTCCACAACCCACAACTTGTGCACACACATGGATCTGACAATATCACAAATACAATTACAGTCCAAGTACAAATGAAGTTAAGTCTTACATGCCTTGATTAATAATACAGGATATAAATAAATTCTCCTATTGCTCCTGAGTTCGGTCCGAAGAATCTTCTCCAAACCTAAATGGGAAACCACCTAGAAGGGGGGGAATTTAAAAACAGATAAAACGTGAGCGAAAGGCTCAGTAGGACTAAGTTTTATAAAAATAATTTAATGCAAAGAAACATAACATTATCAGGAGTTATACAAAAAGGAAACTTAAATAAATAAATAAATAAATTGAGTAGAACCGTTCTGACACAGAACAGTCTACTCGTCAAATCAAAACACCAGTTTACTTTTACCTAGGCAAACCATGAAATCACCACCGTAGTGGCCCAGCTGGGTTTCGGGACCTGCCCCCAAGGTCGATCACGACCCGATCTCTGATATGGCATCATGCCCATGTGGTTATTATCATTATCATTCAAAACCCAATTACCGAGTATTGTCAATTACATTCATTATGAAATTCATTTCATGTCACGGTATATAAAAATATAACCGATAAAATCATTTTCAAACAACCGTTGAAAACATTTTGATAGAAATCCTTTTCAAAGCCAAATCATTTCAAAACCAGGCTACCAAAGAAATAGGATAGAAGTCCTACCTCAGTACTCGTGCCGGTACCCCACACCGTAATCCCGATCCGCTATACGTTAGCTCCACGGAACCACGAACGATCCTAGATACAAACTAAGTCAATCAATATCTAGTTCGAGACATTCTATGTTACTAAATCATTTCATGATGTCCTAGTGTGCCATTTGTATCATTAAAATCATCCTATAAGGTTGGGATTTAAATCAGGGTTCAAAACAATGAAATCGGGTAAAAATCACAAAATTTTCCATGCCTCGGTCGGCCTGCCGGACGCCCTGCTT
The DNA here is from genome assembly GCA_025403435.1 of Artocarpus heterophyllus. Classification (NCBI taxonomy): domain Eukaryota; kingdom Viridiplantae; phylum Streptophyta; class Magnoliopsida; order Rosales; family Moraceae; genus Artocarpus; species Artocarpus heterophyllus. Next base: position 15,444,863 of record CM046334.1, read on the forward strand.
CGGCCTGCCGAACTGCACAGTTCGGCCTGCCGAACTGCACAGTTCGGCCTGCCGGAAGCAAAGTTTGGCCTGCCGAACATTTCCCCAGATTCGGCCTGCCGGTCGGAAGAACACCGGCCTGCCGATCATCACTCCGGCCTGCCGAACATGAACTTCGGCCTGCCGAACTGGGAAGATCCAGAAATCCCAGCCACGGGTTTCTCGATCCCCAAAATCCAAATCTTGTTTCTAACCTGTTTTTCTCAAATCCCAGGCATGAAAAACAACTATAATTGATAGAAAAACATTCTCGAACATGTTTGGGATCATTTAAACAACATTTAAACTCAAAATCTTCAAAAATCCGAAAATGAGAAAAAGATGAGAAAAATGAAAATCTTGAATCCAATCCGTTTTTCTTCAATCTAGGTTTAGATTCTAGTTGTTCTAAGCTCATTTAACACAAATCCACGGTTTTCTAAGCTAAAACAAACTTAGATTTCAAAAACACACAAAATCGAAAATTTTGTAAAAAGTTTAGAAATTTCGAATCTAACCTCGAATCGAAGCTTCAATCCGCGTTCTCGGTCGCCGAATCACGTCCCCGAGCTTCCTCCTTGCTGTTCCGAAGCTTGGATTCGAATGCGGTTTTCAAAAATTTAGAGAGAGATTGAGAGAGAGTGAGCTGCCGAGAGAGAGAGGGAAGAGAGAGAGAGATGGGCGTGGAAGTGAGGAGAGAGAGAGAGGAAAGGAAAATAAATAGAGAAAATCGGTGGGCGGTTTTACTGTACGAAAACCATGTGCCGCCCACGGTTTTGTAAAACAGAGTATTTTTAACATTTTACAAATTGTTGTGTTTTAAAACTCAAAACATCATTTTAAATCAACAAGGAATCTTTTGAACACATCAATTTAACAAAACAACCAAAAACTAAAAATCCAACTAAATAATCTAATTAAAGTTAAAACTTTAATTATGGCACACTAATTCATCATTTACATTACATTAATATTAAATAAATTTCGGGACGTTACACCTTGCCACCATGCCACTATACTTGTTTATACTTGTGACGTGTCAGCTGTGAGAGCTAAAAAAAATTAAATTAAATTTACATGGAGAGTGACAAAGTACACTTAAATAAAATGGATAAAGAGACAAAGTACACTTGAAATAAATCATCATATGCGTAATGTCTGATGTACTATATTTTGTTTAGATGCAATTTATTGATGTGCCTTAAGATGGGCAATATTTTTTGCAAGCAAATGGGCATGCACTTATTGTTTCAACAATCTGTGTCGTTTACATTCTCTCAAAACAAATCAAGCGTCTGCGTGGAGGGAAAAAAAGTCGTAAATATTCTATGGCAGTAATCAGCAGGAAAATGACAGACTTGTCTAATTAATTATAACCAAAAGAACACACATGCAAAAAAAAAAAAAAAAATTGCCATATTTATGATTATATATATATATATATATATTAAGCATCATCATCAGACAGAGTCGTCAGAGCTTTTGACAACTTACGAAGTTAGGTAATTACGAACGAGTAGCTTTTTCAAAGAATTATTTGATATTCCTTTTGCCTAAACAGTCTCCTATCGGACGTCGTCGTTGCAGAAATTAAAAGATAGGTTGAAAAGGAAAAGGGGAGGATTTTTCGTACTCCAATTATTATAATTTTGATTGAACTTGCCGTGTATACATATATATATATTTGAGGTATGAACTTGCCATATTTCAATCCATCCATAACCAAACATTCATTTGTAGTTATAAAGAATGAATACTGTTGACCCATCAAATTTTTTTATTTACTTTTCGTACGATTTTCGTGTTCAATAGATTTTCATCGAACTATAGTCAAGGAATGCGGCAAATAAATATCAAAATCGCAGGGGGCATATTATTAATATTGAATTTAGTTTGAACTTCCGTGATATCAAGTTGTTCATTTTGACGATTTGATCCTACAAAATAGTAAGTAGCTCACTTTGGATTAGTTTTTTGTTATAAAGTTTATATGATAATCAACGCTCTATTAAATATAGTATCAGCCTACAATTAGGTAAGCATAAACAATACTAGTTAGTTTTTTCTCTTAAAAAAAGGATCACTAATGTATTCACATTTCTGAACCAGCCCAATCTATTGGTACCACATGTAAGATGGCACATAATATTAGGAACATAATACTTGTTAGTTATGAACGTATGACACACGTAACAAAAAGTATTTGTCAGACAAGAGAATGAGGTAGGCAAAAATAAATAAATAAAGAGAGTCGGCACCAACTTACGTTTAAAAAAGATCACATGCAGATGTACGCAGTCATGAACACAAAAATTGATCAAATTCAAATCTTCAATGTCAATAATTAGCTTACATAACTTAAAAAATGATTTGCTTAAATATATATAGAGTGCATGTATAAATATATGTGTATATGTATATATCCACCAAATGGGGTGGTGGATCAGGGTTGTGATAGTACAATGAGTAAAATTGAACTCCTTATTTGAGTGAAATTGAATAAAATCCTTACCCAAAGTTCAAAAAATAATAATAATAAAGGTTTTTTTTTTTTTTTTCCTACAACTGGAGGCCCCTTTACAATGGGAGAAAAGTGCTTTTCGAGAATAAGAAAAGATTATTTTGTAAATGAATTAATTTAAAACGTTTGTCAGCACACAAATATGTTAGAATATAGAAATACTACTAGGTAACCTTTCATTAGTTTTAAGCATTTGAGAGAATTAATAAACTAACATGATATCAAAGCAAAAGGTCTTTGAGTTTGAGCTTAACTTGAGGTTTCATCTAAAGGTAAAGAATAAAAAGCGCAGAGATATATATTAAACAATATTTTAAGAGGATCTCTCGTTTCTTTCATTTTAAAAAAGAAAATTAAAAAAAACGATGGGTAATTTGTGGAAATGACAAATTTTAATTAAGGAGCAACTAGAACAAGTCGCCAAGTTTGGTTTGGCTGAATAAATAATCAATTTTAGTGAATTTTTTTAGTGTAGTAAATATAATATTTAATGATAAGATAGACCTCATTTTTGTTGACTTAAATAATTGCTAGCTCTCGTATTCATATTTACTTTACTGAGTAAATGTTGCAATTTTCTTTGTTATCAGTGAATCCGTTCAGTTAGCAAAATAAGAAAAAAAAAACTGTTATTCACCACATTATTTTTTTAAAGAAGAAGAAGAAGAATAACTTGCCAGACAAGCCCAAAACGCTAATAATTTTTTTAATTAAATATTTTTATATCATCCATAAATGAATTTCAAAATACCATCCTCAGATGTAAGCACTTTTGTCAATATTATGATAACCAAGAAATAACAAAGAGAAAAGGCTCTATAGCATACACACACACACACACATATATATATATAAAGAAAATACCGAATAATCTCTAATTATAAATCTTATATATAGCAAAAGGCATGCCCAGGGGTCAGGGCAAGGCAAGGCAATAATTCAATTATAGCCCCCATAAGTACTACTGTTACTATCAATTGCATTATTGAGAATTTGAGGGCTCTTCTTTCTTCTTCTTCTTCTTCTTCTTCTTTTAATAAACAGAATTTGAGAGCACTTCAATATTGGAAAACGACATGCAAACATTCAATAAGGCTTAAATCTTGCCAGGCGCATCACTAATTTTTGATATACTTTTTTTAAGGCAACATTATTAAAAAAGTGTTAGAAAAGCGAGTTGAAACTGAGAATTAGAACTGAAAGTACCGGACATGTGAGAACTTTACACTATAACATATTTTCGTTTTACATTGTAGTATGTAAAATATTTATACTATTTGAGTTAAAACTAATGAGTCCCTATAGTATGTAAGAGCTCTACATTGTTTGAGTTGGAACTGAGTTAACCAAACACCTTATAATAAGGACGACAATCCTACAAGTGAGAGAGCACTAATTTTATTATGTGAAGAAATTAGGAGACAAAAGTTATAGGATTAGCAGAGGGTGAATCACGGATTATAACTACGCGATGTTTTAACAAATAATTAAGTAGAACTCAAGCAACATATCACACGCACCTAGATCCCTTTTATTTTGGTCACATTAAGCTGTGTAGTAAATAAAAACATTGACAAAAGTTTTACCTTTTTTTTGTCTGTTGATCTTCTTCTTCCTAGACATTTGAATAAACTAACAACCAATGTCAAGTGACGTATAAGAGCGACTATGACTACAAGCTTAAAGAAATAGAAACTTTGACCTCATGAGACATATTTGTGTTAATCTTCTTTCCATTTGATTCAAAATATTTCTTACGTCAAAAAGCTTATTGCTGCTAACAAAAACTTCTGGACGAAGAAGAAAAAACTAAGCAAAAAAACAAAAAAGTTTTCCCGCAGACAAATTATTTTATTCTAATAAGAGTTTCTGTGATGTCATAAAAACTGCAACTAATCGTATTGCGTTTTCTCCTCCTCTTCCTTTTTTAATTTTTTTTTTTGTTGGCTCCATCATCATTTGATGATCTTTAAAAAATTATGCTTCAATCTAAAGCTTTCATATTTTAAACTCTAAAATTAAAACTCTTCCCTCAAACATCAATATTTATTATCCAGTATGGATACATGTAAAAAAATCATCCAAAGGACTACCAAAACCAAAATTAAGAGGGAGTTTGAATTAGCGATTAAAAGTAAAAACCATACTATATTATTTTAAATTTTGTGATAAAAAAATATTACAACAAAATTAGTTGAAACTGGAAATTTTGTTTATGGAATCAAATTATCAAACGCTCTACAAGTTATATGTTGTAACATGCTATCCCATCACCATATCTCTTTTGCTTTATTAGAAAGCTAGTTAATTAACATAAGGAGAAAAGAAAACAAAAGAACTTGGCCATCTGTGGTGGTCATTCATGGACAAGTTGCCACATTGAAACAAAATTGACGGGGGTCCGCTAATTTCCTTTAGCAACCGATGGCGCCAGAACAGTGATGGTGACCCTTTTGACGTTTCAAAAGCACCGTCGCCTCGAGCCCCAAACCACCCACCCACCCACCGACCCCTATTAATTCAGGCCATTTGTTTGAACTTCAATTCTTCATCTCCTCAAGAACACCACCACAACGAGACAACTCCATTATTTTCCTCACCACCCATTTGTCTTTCATGGCCCAAAGGGACCACCCCCTTTTTCTCCTGTCAATAATCAACCTTCCATTTTTCCGAATATTTGTTGTGTTCACATGCACTTTCTTGTTTCTCCATTCTTTTTTCTTTTTCTTTTTTTTTTTTTTTTCATTTTGAAAGGAAAATGTCTTTCTGGCATACTTTGGTTTAGCACTTGTTAAGCTGGTATTTTGATGTTTGGTAGAATCTTATCGCTGGAGTCGTTTGATTTAATATAAAATAACAGTTTTGTCCTTCTATTTAAAAATTTTAAAAAAAAAACAAAACGTGCTAAAAAAATGTTTCAAAAAATAGTGTTGTTTTTAACCTTTTTTTTTTATTTTTTGCTGAAACAAATTTATGGATTAGAAAGAAAGAAAGAACCCTCATTTAATGTCCTAAAAATGAACTTTTTTTTCTTTTGGCAATCATCCTAAAAATGAACTTCCAGCATACAGATGGTATTTTTACAGGATTTCCAACCGGTGCAAACCTTTAATAAGGTCGAAACCAGATGTATATCTAGTATCTAATCTAATAAATGTTCTATTCCAATGTGAGCATCTCTATATTTACAAGTTATTCTCGAAAACTCTTGTTTTTGTTTTTTTGCCCCTTAAAAAAGACAACAACGACAACAAGAGGTTATTGTTCTAAAAAACAAGATGGTTTGAGACGGTGCTTGTGTTGACAAGTGGAAAAATAATTACGAGTCACAAGATTATCCTTGAAAGCTAAAACAGTAAGCCTTTTCTTTTTTGGCAATGCCATGGTGGGAACCTTCAAAAGTTTTTCATTGATGAGACTTTTTTTCCTCACGATAAGCCAGGCTTTTGAACATCGTTTGACTAAAATCTATGTGTAGAATATATGATGTAACACTACAACCAAACGTACCTTCCACAATGAATTGTGCCCATTACCAACTACAAGAAAGGAAAAATAAACATCCACGAGCAGCCAGAGGAGGTCGTCGCCGATTGGGCGGAGGGAAGTCGCACTGTGCACCGCCGTCAAAGGAAAATGTCACCAGCGTTTGGGCGAAGTTGCAAAGAGGAGACGCGGCGCAAGGAGACGGGTTGGTTTCACATCGTCACCAGAGGAGGAGAACGGCGAGTTACTAGAGGTGGAGGAGGAGGTTGGCAACTTAGAGATCGTCGGAGGTGGCGTTTGGGCTTCTCGCCCTAGTTGGAGGAGGAGAACAAGGAGTTGACAGATGTGGGAAGGAGGTTCCCTAGTTTAAATAGAGATCGTCGAAAGTTGGGGGAACAAGTGGCCTTCGCGTCGTCATCGTGGATCAGGGACGGGACTGTGCTCACCACCTCCGGACGGGCCGTCGTTGACGAGAGTCATGAGCGTTCCATAACGACCGAGGAATGGTGGTGGCAATATCACGACCGGAGGATTAGCCGTCACCAACCGTCGCTACTTGGGATGGCCGGTAACCCCACTGGCCCGCGACGGAGCATATCCAGTCTCTGCCTCTTTTTTTTTTTAAGAAAAGTTTGTCTTTTTTTTTGTATTTTTGGGTTGTTGATCAATTAGGCGTGTGTGGACTTTACTTCTGGTGTAATTGTTTATTTTTTTTGAAAGTTTTAATTTTTTCTATTTAATGATATTTTGACATTTTAAAAGTTAAAATTAATTATTAGCTGAGTTAATGTGTAGTTTTGTATATTAAATTTAATTTAAAAGTATAAGTTTGATAAAATAAAAAACTTAAAATAAAAGGTATAAAAAATTGTTAAATAAATTATATTTATTATTTGTAACGCCCTTATATTGGGGTTAATAGTTTTTAATGAATTAAAATAAAAATCAGAAATAAAAGTAAAACTTTAAAAATAAAGTTGCTCGGGGCTTAAATGAAAACTCTTAAATCAAAAATAAAAATATAAACGATAATTAAACCACAGTTTAATGTAGCACCCTAAATTTAATAATATAAACTGTCGTCATTATCATTTTAACCTTCAACGTATATTAATACAATCACAGAAAGTAACAATTGATGCTTACATTATCATGAAGAACATTCTTAACAATTGAAGCAATCCCAATGTAATATAGCTACATAGCTTCCTCAATTATTTTTCTCGTAGCCACTTCACACTTAGTGAGTCCTGAAAAGATAAAAATATAAAGGAATGAGCGACAATATGCTCAGTAGAGAAAACCATTACTCACCTTTAGGTTTTTATCATTACCACATTAAAACCTGCATGGTTAGTTAATACTCATCATTATCCAGATTATGAGATTTATTATAATCATATTCTGTAGATACCATAGTTAATCATTACCGAGTTTCATACATATACATATATACAAATATTATAGTTCATCATTATTCCTAGGTACCCACGTTCAATAGAGTATCACTCAATTCATCGAAACCCAAATGGACGCGCTTGATCACCCTCTAAACATTCCAAGAGTGTTCCGGTGAGGGGACATTAAGCCCCGAGTCCTCACCAAGTCGATTCCTGTACAGTGTGTTTTGAGACTTTCAACCCAAGGAAGCGTCATCACCTTCTCCCTATTGTACTTTTTAGGGTATTCGTGCCCAAGGACGTAACCGCCGCCCCTCTTCACGTTTTACCATTTCTCTATATTCAATTATTATTTATAGTCAGTTTTTCTAACCATGCTTCTCAATTTATAACAACATGCGTCAATTCATTATATTCTTTGCCGTACAATACAAGACGAGTCCATGTCATAGTTTCATATGTGATACTCATATAATAGCATTTCAACATAGATATATATATCTTGCGGTAAAACAATCAATTTTAATTTCATAAAAACCTCACAAAAGATGAGTAATAGAATCCATACCTTTCAAGCTTATCAACAATCTTTTAATCCTGGAATCAATTAACGTTAACTCCATACTCCCTTGATCTTAAGGCGTGCATAAGAATAATTAAAACTAAAGCACAACATTCAACTACATTCATAAATAAATCATGTGTAAATCTATCTTATTAGTATGCCATTAAAGCTTTTATGCAAATCTCTTTTAAATACCACAGTAAACAATTTTTGTCTTAACACAATATAAAATGTAAACAAGTAATCTATATGTTTTAGTCCCTAGTAAGATTCATCAATCACTTAGGATAATATTGGAAATGTTGCAAGACATTAAGGAATTAGGTAGTGAGCAAAGATGGGTTCTTGGTTACAAACTGACAGATTTACTAGTTTCTAATCCGAAAATTAAAAAATTCATATAAAATAAAATACAACTCCGATTTAGGCTTATGATGGCTCGTTAGAAAGTTTAAGATGTCTACTTTTTAAATATGCAAACACATTTATAAAATTCATTTTAATTTAATCCCAAAATTTCAAGAAATAGCCACTGCCCATAGAGATACTACAAAGTTTATAGAATGTCAAGTTTTTCTTCAACCCAAAACATATTATCCTTATTCAAAATCTCAAAACCATTCCAAATATACAGCATGCATTATATAATCACAATAAACATATTCTCATGAGTTTTATATCAAAATTATCATCAAACCATATCTCTAGCATTTCTTGCAAATAAAGGTGAAAACATGCTTATATCAAACTTTCTCATTCAAAACCATGAAATCTAATTTGTGTAGCAAAATAAATGAGCAAATTCAAAGTAAAGATAGTAGATAAAACTAGATTAATTTTCTAAAATCTTTTCTTAAAATCTCATTGAAAACTTTAAGTCATTAATTCAAGGGATTAAAGCTCAAATTCAACTTTAGCATGGAGACTTTTGAATGACATGGAGTTGGGTTTCTCAAGCTTAGAGAGCAGAAGAAAGAAGAAGAAGATGAAGAAGAAGAGAATGAGAAGAAGACATTTCAAAGAGGAAGGAAGAGATTAAGTGTTGCACGGAGAAAAGAAAATGAATGCATGGTTTTCTTTATTGGAGGGCCCGATTGAAGAAGAAAAATAATGGGAAGTGGGAGACAAGTAAGTGAAGCATTAAGTGTATTATGTCTCCTTTGGAGACTTTAGTTCATATAATGCCAAATGGCATTTTAGTAATTAATTTGATATTCCAAGAGCATTTCGGTAAATTTACTAAATAGATATAAAAAAAATTTAGAAAATTTTAAAATAGGTAGAAATAAATAGGATGAAATAGATTTTAGATGAAATAAATTTTAGTTAGCACACTAATAATTAATTTAATTACCATATTACTTTTTAAGAAAATAATGGGTGTCACATTATTAATAAGAATAGTTTAGGCTTTTTATTTTAAAAGTGTTATAGTAATTTTATCTTGTATCTTAGGTTTATATTTTTTTTTTCTCTTCTCTTGCGCGTTGTCTTAAAACCCTACCCTCCTCCGTTGTTTTCTTTTCCTCTTTCACTTTTTCCTTTCTAATTTTCTTGTTATTAATGAATTTTGCTTTAGCTTTCAAAAATAACCTTTTTTTTTTCCTTTTAATACGAACAACTATCCCCACCTTCCCCCTTAGCTATATCTTTTAAGTAGCAATCGGTGCCATATTGGAGACATTAATTAATTAAGCAATTCCAAAAAACTTGGAGTAGTGCTTAAGGAATTGGAGTTGACCCTCCAAAACACAAATTGAAAATTTCGAGTTGGCTAGCAAAAGCCATATCAAGGAAGGCCACTAAGCGGGTCCCATGATGTTGAACAACTTGAAACGTTGAAGTTTGCAATCTAAAACTTAGTGGGTTCATGGAAATCTTTACAAAAAAATGTTTATGTCAATTGCCCACTTCCACAAAAAGGCTAGAGCCCTTATAAGTTATCATCCTTTGGCTTCACCCAAAAGACCATATATAAAAGCTCTTCACCTTTTTTTTCCCTCCTCTTTGGATTTCCCATTAGTGCACTTTGTGAGGTTAATTGTTTCCCAAACTTAGCCAAATCAAAAGATCACCACTCACTAGCGTCCCCACTCCTTTATTCCTTTGCACTGTGCAACCTTGTAACCTCGCTTGAATTAAGATAGCCCACAGATCATGCCTTTTTTTTTTTTTTTTTTTTTTTTGGGTTTCAAATGTAATACTACTTGTTGTCACCGGTGATGAAATGCTACATATATGTACAATGTCACACATGACTTACCATTTTTGATATGTTTTTATTACATATGCAACATTGATATATATATATATATATATATTTTGTAGAAGTATGTGATAAATTATTGTTACATGTCCCTTCACCATCAACAGGGGCATGTAAAGTTCTCTTGACAACCAAAAAGTTTAAGGGTTTTATTGGCAATCTCATTTTTATTTTTATTTTTTATTTTAGAACATGTTAGTATTTTTTGGGCCTTTTCAAACTCCAACTATACGTTCATAGCAACAAATATTCCTCCGAAATCTGACCATTAATCTCTAGCTGCAAATATTCGTCCAGTAGCTTAAGATGTAAGCTATTTGCTTTATTCTTTTATGAGCAAACTTATTGTGGCCCAGAGAAAGGGTGAATAAGATAAATTAAATTTTTAGAGGTTTGATATTCGAATGTACAATTTTTAATGGGAGGACTTGAGAAAAACATTTTGAGAGAACAAAAAAACAAAATTGTTATATTTTTTAATTCACTCCTATTCTCTAGTTATACTAACAAGTGGAAAATAATGGAAAATTATTGAGTGTTTATATGGTCTGTGTGTGAACAGTGAACCAGAAGAGAGAAAGGGATCAAGGTTAAACATTAAGTGCTCTGATACTATAAAAAAAGAGTTATAAGATTAAAAAATTACAACGTATGAGATAATTGTATATAAAAATTGATTCTACGACTTGTTTACTCTTTTAAATACAATGGATAATTAAAAAATTATAGACAAGTACAAAATATTTAAAAAATAAATATATTATCTTTTATTAGTAAAATGACTTTTTCTTTACCTTTTATAGGGTTCTTTTTTTTTTTTTTTTACTATTTGGTGAAATTATTTGTTATCATGTGAAAATAATGGTTTTTGAACAAAGAACATATGTTTTAGATGGGATTAGAAAATAATAGCATGATGTTTTAGAAAAGGTACCTTTTATTTTAAAAAACTATAAAGGTATTTTGATAATTTGAAATATGTATTTTAATTTTATCCCTCCTATACTTTTTGATAAAAAAAAGATAAAAATACAATTGAATAGTTGTTGAATAACATTTTAAGAAATTTTTTTTGATTTTCTTCAGAAACATTACAACAAACAGTATGCTTTCTTTGAAAAAAAATATTTTATTTTATGTATCTAAATTATTGTTAAAAAACTGTTTAAAGGTATTTAAGTTCTTTTATTCCACCCAAAATTTTGCTGAGGGATAAAATTGAAACATACTTTTCACATTTAAAGAATACTTTCCTAACCTCAAAAAATAGATGAATAAATTAAGAAAGAGTTCAAACTATAAGGTATATTTATAAAATTAATCTTTTTTTTAGAAAATTTTTTTTCTGTTTGATAAATGGATTTGAATTGTTTTAATTTGGATTATTTTGATTTGAGTTGTATGATTTGAATTGCTATTCGAATTAACGTTTGGACGTGCATTAAAAGTGTTAATTTGAATAGGAAATAAAATTAAAATTTGTGTTTAGATAGACAGTGAAAAAAGTTTTTGATTTAGTAACAAATCTAACAAAATCTTAATGTTCATGGTATTTAAAAAACATGCAATATAGATCTCAATTCGATATCAAATGAAGAAATTATTTTTTTCCCATAAATATAGGAGAGAATATGAGATTTTTTTGTAGCAAATTGAATTCAAAGAGTTTAAAAGGGTGAGTAGAACTCTGAAAAGTTAGACTCAAAAGATTCATTTGATTTGAATTTTGGGAAAACAAAACATAAAGAATTCTTTAACTCATAGCCCAAAAAGTTTGCTCAATATGTGAAACAAATGGATTAAAACTTGTATTTTAAAGTTGGGTGCAATGCAGATAAGTTGAGGATAAAGAAATCAAATGGTTTCAAATTGAAACCAATCTCCTTTAACCAATGCGGACAATTTTGACTTTGTTTAGTTTAAGCCAAATTAACATTTGCAAACAACAAGGGGCTTATTGCGCCCACAACTTTCTATTGTATAAGAAAAACTTTGATTCCACCTTGGGTCGTCCATCCCGAAAAAGCAATATTATATAACGTAATAGGTATGCTTGAGTATCTCCATTATAATTCTAAATTGATGTATTAATCTCAAATTTGTATAATTTTAATAAGGAATCAAGTTTGAATATTTTGGTGTAAAGAACTCGCTAATGCAATGTGTTTTTTTTTTCCCTTGAATTTTTATATGCTAAACTTGATAGTAAATTTACCCTCAAGTATACCATATGAAAAATTTGGTGTTTAATTCATATTAGTTGATATATTAACCTTTTCTTTTTTTCCTTTAAGCATTACAATATCCCTAAATTCATATTATTTTAATATTAAAAGTTTACTTTTATAATATTTTAGGCTTAATAATTATGATAAAAGGTTGATTTAATATTTGAAACAACATTTACATGATGAAGCACAAAATAGAATAGCATATCAAATAAGTTATTGTCACCCTTTCTAATGGCAAATATAGTATTGATATCATTTGCATTGTAGATGTTCTTATATCTGTTATCTCTAAGCCTTTGCTACGAACTTTTCAGCACAAACATTTTCCATTCTTTTTCAACAAGAAGGAAAAAAAAAAAACAAAAGAAAAAAAATCATATTTAAAATACAAAATATTTAAAACATTTTATGTGTTTTGGCTAAATATCATTTTTGTGTCTCTTATTATGCAAATGCCTAAAGACACCACTTGTGTTTGTAAAATTAGATTCAAAACACTCTTGAAGCAACAAATTTTTTAAATACCAAGATTACCCTTTCCAACTTTTGTTAAATACAATTTAAAACAATATTAGATAAAATCAATCTTAGGAATAAAAAAAAATCTCAAAATAGTTTTGTATTTCTTTGATTGAATATTTATTTAACCATTTTAAATTTTTTTATTTAATTTCTTATTTAAGTCATATTCAAAATAACATTCAAAGATTCCAAAGGTATTATCTTACTTTTATCCTAATTATCTTGAAGTATTTAGGCTCAATGCAACCATTCTAAGATGGAGATTGAATTATACCACGACTAAAAACTATTTCACCTAATGCCACATTAAATGCCATATCTGGAAAAAGTTTTTCCTTATAAGGAGTAAAATGTCTTAAAATAGGTAGGCTCGTTCTTTGCTCCTTTCTTTCATGTTGTCTTTCTTCCAAAACTACTAATGATAGGAGTGCATATTTGGAATTCTAATTCTAGTGTGACGATGTGAATGTGGCATTTTCTATAAATATTTTTTTTAGTGGCATAAGACAATCTAAGTCTCTAATTTGTAGCACTTTTATACAACCCAAATTATCTTGATCCAAGATTACTCCATGCAAAATTGTTGTTTGAGAAATAGGTTGACAGTACAAGTTGTGGTATAGTAGTCGATTTTTTAATTTCTAGACGAGCAAAGATTTTTTTTTTTTTTTTAAATAAGACATATCAAGAGGCTTTTAATAATTATTTAAAAAAACGATTGCAAGCAAGATTTCCCAATAGACCGACGGGTAGAAACTTAGGATAAATACTAAACATAATAGAAATAATACATACCTAATGCTTATGAATTTTTATTAGTCATTAAAAACATCATTTGAAAAAAAATTATTCAATAAATGCACTATATACCCCAAATTGAAAAAAAAAAAAAACACACTATCTAAAAACCCCTAATCCCTAAGTTTTTTTAACATCCTATCCAAATTGGAAAAAATAAATAAATAAAAACCCCTAATCCATAAATTTTTTCAACACCCTAAATCTAAACAAACCCTAGCCCACCGCCATTGGCCAAGACGATATCGTCAGTGCCATGGCAAGGATTACAATGGCAAAGTCATGGTGTCATTGTAATTAGATTTATGCCTTCAACCTTTGACGGGGCCACAAACCCCGTCCTTCGACAATACTGAAGTGCGATGGTTTCACCAGAGAAGGCTATTTCCTTCGTGCAAGCAAAGTTGCGAAGGCAAACAAGATAATAGCTAAATGACAATATTATATCCATTTTCCAGAGTTGCTGATGGCTTAAGTGGAAGTTGGTGTAAGGACTAAAAGTGAGAATTTTTTCAGGGTTCAATGTGGAAACTTTGCATAAGTTCATGAAGGCAGAAAATATTTTTATTTATTATTATTTTTAATTAAGTATTTGTCATTTAGACTAACTGGTAACTAGGATAACAATTTTCTTGTTTATTTTTACAGTAGGATATGAAAGAAAAAAAAAAATTCCCTACAGAAAACTTTGTTTTAAACCTTCACATTAAGTGTTAAATTTTATGAGTTTCATGAACTTTTTATTATTATTATTATTTGATGTGATTTCGACACTCTCTAAACATAGAACGTACCATAAACTCATTGCTTTAAACAAGATCATCCTCAAGAAAGAATATGATTAGAAAAATTAATAAAAAAAGAAGAAGAAAGAAAGAAAAACAACGCACATACATCAAGCAAATATGTATTGGAAAAATTAAAAATAATTGAAAAAAAAAAAAAAGCAATAGCAAAGGGACTTCTTCCTACCAACATGTTTAGTAGTCACATTTAATAATGAAAAAATTACATATTATGCTACATTTTTAACAATTGTTTATTTATATCATACTTAGAAAAATTTATGTCACACTATCATTCATATTACATGTTAAGTCCTGCCATAAATAAATATAGGTAATATTTATAAAAAAGTAAATCTTAGTAGATGCTTCTAACATTTATTAAAATTCCTATTTAATAATCTCTTTTTTTGGTAATAAATTTTAGGAAGAATAAAAAATAAAAAAAAATTTAAAATTTTTTTAAACTTTTTAAAGTATCAAATTTTAAAAATATTTATAGTAAATAACATTTATAATATAAATAACTTATTTACTATACAAATAAGAATTATTCACAATATAAACAAGAGGTTAATTAAAACATTTACATCTTAAAGCTATTTACTATGTAAATAATTATTTACACTATAAATAAAAAAGTAAATAAATTATTTTCATTGTAAATTTGTTATTTAATACAAACCTTTTTAAAACCTACTATTTACTAGAATTAGCTTTCAAAAAGCCACACTTACTGCAAATCCCCTAAATTGAATAAACTCGTTCAATCTTGACTCATCGCTGTTCCATGTGATGCAAGGACTCACGCAGTTGCAGTGAATACAATTTCCCAGAGTTGTATTTACTACACTGTTTTTTGAACCAAGACACCTGAATATGTTTTCACTTTTCGGCACCAAAAAAGAAAAAAGCACAAGCGTAACAAGTTAGAACGAACTCCCAAAACCTCCATTGTTTATAAAAAAAAAAAAGACTTATTATTCCGCCCAACAAAATTTTAAAATACCAAACCAAAAAGAGAAACTTCAGTAAATGACTCAAAAATAGAGCACTCAAGGTTCTTTCGCCTTTGTGAGGTGCAATCCCCAGTTTGTTACAATCAACTAAATTTATAAGGGAACAACCGCATTGACATCTCTCCTACTTAAAGTTGACAACAAAAAGCTTTTTAACAATATATATATATATATAGGAGAGCAACATTTTTTTTTACCAGGCCATAGAAGCTCTTACGCATTTTTATTTTCGATTTCCGCAATGTCTTGCTTGTTAAAGAAGAAACCTCGTATACCATGCACTGAACACAAGAATCCAATGTGTTTCCAGCGTCCGACTCCCTTTGAAAACTGGTTTCCTCTGCAACAAAAACTGGAACTCCAGTTCCCTCTCTGGATACAATTGCATTCGGACTTGTGTTCTGTCAAAATCAGTTTGCTGCTTGTTGAAAGGAATCAAAATATTTTCCACCAGAAAATTTTGGTTTCAGCATCTCTGATCAGAAATGCACAGAAGTCCGTCGAGTTGGGTTTCCTGAAAAACTTCTCACTGTATCTTGAAAAGGTTCTTCAATTTCACAACCAACTTCCATTCTTCCATTGATAGATCGTCCTAAACATTTCAAAACACAGTTAGAAAACAAAAAGAGAAAAAATAATAGCAGCCAATATATATGGAGTTGAAGGAGATGGCATTTAGAGCTTTCTGCTTACTCGGTAATTAGCTTTCAGGAGATCAATCGACCTTCTTGAGATATGGCTAACTAGCTCATCTTCTATCTCAAAATGCCGGCCGAACATTTTCTGCTGTTCCTCAGGATTGCCACCAACAATCTGCAAAAGCACGTGAACCAACTCCTCAATGAAAAGGTGAGAAAAAAAAGGGGGACAAAGGCTAAAACAATTTGCTCCAAACGATAGACTTGTGACAGAGCTAAAAGACTCCTGAACCCTCTCAGAAATAAGTGGGCAAAGACAAAGGGTTTCAAGAAAAGCCCAAAAATTAGCACCTAAAATAATGTCAAACGTTCTTCTTCTTTTACGGGTTAATTTCACTTTTGGTACCGAATTTTTCAACTACAAAACTAATGGGCCATGAGCTTTCCAAAAGTTACGCTAATGGTACAATTGCAACATAAACAATAAAAAATTGATGGATTTCATCATGTGAGACGCATGTGATTCATGAACAAGAGGTAATCTAGTAAAACTACCTCTAGATAGTTTGATTTAAACCGATGTTTAAACCGGATCACGGGCGCCTTACCTGATAAAATCCGTCAGTTTTTAACGTTTCTGTTGCAAAGGTACTGTTTGTGTCACCCATTTGGAAAGCTCAAGGGCTATTAGTGTGTGAGTTGACAATTTAGAGGTCAAAGTGAGACAAGTGATATTCTTTGGGGGCCAAAAGCGAAATTAATACTTCTTTCAATACAAAATATCAGTCAAAACTTCCTAACTAAATTATGGAGTAAATCACACAATAAAAAGATAATAAATGCATAAAACAAAGCACTGCTGGAACAATCTTCCATGCTCAAGAAACAATTGAGACGTGGCACTACAAGTTCATAACACTACTACATGGCACTTGTTGAATGAGAAAACACGATTTTCTTGTAAAATCTATAGCAGCTGAAAAGTGCCAGCAGAAGCAAGTTATGCTACCACAGACAAAAACGTAGTCAATTAACGTTCATACACACGAATAAATCAATGTCAACCACTGGACATGTCACAAAGATCTACAATCGAGTAAGTTTGTATTCAATGTCTCTAATTCCACCGGACAACTTCTTCTCTTAGATTTTAGGAAATCAAAAAAACTAATCAGAGACAGTTAAAAACATGTTAGAATTGCATTAAGTTTCCTAGCATCATCTGGACATGTCATGTTTCAAAAATTTAAAAAATGTAAAACACAAAGAATTAATGGATGAAGTGACGTAAAAAGAAAAAAAAAAATTGCAACGGGCCGAAAAACATGCATTTTCTTTGCTGATAGCCCTACTATTACTGATATCTTTACATGAACCAACATCTTGTGGACTGGACGAATAAAATATTTAAATTCACATCAAAGGTAACGTGTTACATACCTTAATGGCTACCTTCTGCCCTTTCTTGGCTATATCAACAGGTTTATGGTTATTTTCAATTGAAGCAATGCGACCAATATCAATGAAATCCCTTTGAGGAATACATATAGGAGTTCCAACCTACACAGACAGCAAAATTACTGTCAATACTGATTTCAACAAGAAATAAACGAACATTATGTCATTCTTATTATTACAACAAATTGCAACTCATTTGGAGTCTCGTGTGGATGTTTTATAGGCATAACAAAAAATAAAAGTACAAAATTCAGAAACAACGACAAATAAGGTCTGCACATCTCCCTGCTTGCTATGGGGTCAGGATTTAACTAAAATAACATAAAAACATGGAAAAGAAAACGAATGAAGTACTGTCTAGGATGAAAAAGAAGCATTTTTTGTAAGCAAATTCTCCACGAGATGAAGGTTAATTTTTTAGAACTCCTATTACATAAAGCTGGAGGCAAATTCATTATGGAAAAAAACACTGTGAGCTCAAAGAAAGAATTACAGCTCTCTATTCAACTTAACTTCTATAAGCAAATTCAACCAGGCCATAGAAAGGGGGAAAAAAAAAGTTTTAAGGACTTATAAAACCTAGGAGAAGGAACACAGCAAGAACCAGAGTAAATTTTAGTACCCAAATCTCCTTTAAACTTGATTTTCCCATTACAAAATACAACCGGAAATATAACCCCTTACCCCCCATCAAAAACTAATTATGACCCTACCATTTTCCCCTGAATTAGAATATAAAAACAAAAACTGTAAATAACTGTACCTTAGCAATGCCCTCAAGAACATCAACTCCCAAGACAATAGGATCCTTCTTATTGAAAATGCAATTTGGTAAAATCTGGAGAACACAGGGGAATACTGCATCATCGGCTGATTCCTTCTTCTTTTCCTCCTTGATGTTGTCTATATATGCCTTGAATTGGTCGAACAAGTGATATATTATATCAGCAATAAATATCTTTACGCCCAACTCATCTGCAAGTTCGCGGGCCTCTGGTGTTACTTTGATGTCAAAAGCCAAAATTGTGGCAAACTCCTTCTTCTTTTCTAGCATCACGCTGGCCTTCATGACATCCTTCTTATGAACGGGGCCTATATTTATACCACAGACAGGAATATTTACTTCCGGTGTCTTTAAAAACTCCAGCAATGCTTCCAAGGAACCAAGTGTGGATGCTTGTACACAAACTCCTTCACCACTTTTGTCAATCCTGCCCATAACTGACTTCATATCTTCCATGGCAGCTTCCTTGATATCTTCCACGTCATCCTGAGGCCCCACCACATACAGACTAGTACCAGCAACAGCATGATCAAGACCCTGCATTAGATATTAAACACAAAATCACTCTCAGAACTGTGCATATAAAAGTGTTTAAAGCCTAAAAGCATGGAAGGTTAGGCTCAAGTTCAATCTAGAATAATCACCTGTGCAGTGATCTTGATTCCTTGAGCAGCCTTGATCTCCTTGTGATGCAGATACGTTCCCTAACATTAAAATACCCGATATATAATCATCCAACATATTTCATAGATACAGTTCGAGATCAACATATGCATGCTGCATAATGTCTTATTCAAAATCAGGAAAAAAATTGAACCCTTAGAATTTCTTATTGATAAAAATAAACTTTGCACATAACACTCAAACATTCAAGTCAGATATCCCACATGAAAAACGATTTAGTATGTATGGAAAGTTGGCTATTTTCAGCCCAGCCCAGTCCAATTTAATCCAATATCCAGTTCTATTGAGCGTTGTCCAAAAAAGGGAGTTAAAAAAAAAAGCCTGGATATCACTAAAACTAGAAACGAAGGTTAATCAACCCTTCAGTCGTCATCCTACAAGCACAAGAACCTGGCAATGCACTGGCAAGCAAAAACGAAGATTTATTGTCCAGGATAAAAAAAGGTATTTGGAGGTTAATAAAGAGGAGCCAAAAATAGAAACGATGATTTTCATAGCTAGTCAAATGATGAAAAGAAGACTTGGTAAAGAGTGGTTTAAAATCAATGCTAAGTTGCTAGTAGCAAAAATACAGGTTACAGTCACAAAAGTATCAAAGCAGTACGAGATATGCAAATAACATCCAAAAGGGGAAAAAAAAAAAGGAACAAACACTAATGGCATCTATGGAGCGGGTATGGTATTGATGAAAATTAATTGGAATTAAAACTTTCAATCATGGTATCTATGATTACGAGACTTGGTAGATGTGACCTCTAGCTTTCAAAAAAAATACCTTCACCCGGAGCTCTTTCATCGGATGGGGAGTTAACAAGGCTCGAATAGTTGTAACAATTGGTCCCTTAAAAAAAAAAAAAGAAAAGAAACGAACATATATTAAATAAACTTTCACTTGTAGAATTCGTAAACCAACAAGAAGAAATTCATGAATAATCTGAACAAAGATGAAATAATAATGCTAAAGACTTAGAGAAATCACAAGATTAAAACACTAGACTACATTTCGTAAAGAGTTAAAAGAAGCTAACCTGCATGCCACAAACAACTATTTGATCTCCTTCGTGAAGCACTCCGTTAACCAATACAACATCAATAGTTGTCCCGTGGCCTTCAACCACCTTGACCTCCAAGACAGTACACTGACGAAGAGAAAAAACACTCAGTCAGATTTGTCTTTTCAATTACCTTGGAGTTGAGAAATATGAAATACGGAGAAAAGAATGCAAACCTGCACTTCACTACTATATGTAAGTTTTTTGACCATAGTTTTTTGGGTCCAATTAACCAATAGCAACAACAAATCAGGAATTCCCTCACCGCTGAAATAGTCACAAATGCAGAAAATCAAACAACTAGCCAGAAAATACACTGCAGAATAAAAGAAAAACTCATAACAAGGTGTTGCACCAAATTCTGTAAATCATACGTAATAGCACTTGTAGGAACAATAAAGTGTGTATCCCCAAAATCTTTACGCTTCATTTCATAGTACAATGCGGTATTCAATCCCTGCTCCTTGAACTGAGTGGTAATCTGAAACACCAAACAAATTTGAACATAAACAGGAAAATTAAACAGAGAAAATAGAAAAAGGGAAAAAAGCTGAAAATCTTACAAACAAATTTGAACAAAAACAGGAAAATTAAACAAAAATAGAAAAGGGAAAAAAGGTGAAAATCTTATAACCTGAGAAAGTCTCATTCTAAACTCATTTTGTACATCATTAGATTGTTGACTCAATTGTTTCTCAATTGGTGCATTACGGCGGGATTTCCATCCATAGAGTCTGTCTACCTGAAATTTTGAAAAATAAACGATCACAACCAAAATGAGAAGAAAAAACTTGATGAGCTGTGATAACTATTCAAAGATTAACCACAACCAAATTGAGTAAGGATAATGCTCACCTTATTCAAGGCAACAATGAATTCTGTACTCCTCATTTTCAGAAGATTAAGCGATTCTATTGTTTGGGGCTCTAAGCCATGCATGATGTCAACAACCAAAATTGCAATATCACATAGACCTGAGCCCCGTGATCTTAAGTTAGTAAATGACTCGTGGCCAGGAGTATCAATAACCAACAACCCCGGAACCTTTAGTGTAGCATCAGATTTTAGCTCCTTCGTTCTCTCACGTATATTCTCCGCAGGGAAATATGTAGCACCAATTTGTTGAGTAATACCTCCAGCCTCGCCTTCCTGTACGTTAGTTCCACGGATACAATCCAACAGCTTGGTTTTACCAGTATCAACATGGCCCATAATGCAGCAAATAGGTGAACGTAGGTTTTCTTCACACTTGGTTGTAGCATCTGAAATTTGTGCTTTCTTTTTCACTGTGGCATCTTTTTGCCTATTCTTGTCGGCAACTTCAACATTGGCATCCTTCTTATCTTCACGCTGAACTTTTATTGATTCAGCTGGGACTGGTTTCTTTCCAGCAACTGCTGGCTTTGTATCTGCAGGACGGTCTGAAAATGGGGAGGAAAAAAAAAAAAGAAAAACAAATAAACATTACAGAATGAGTTGTCTGATGACGAACGCTTCATACGAAAGATAAATATATAGTGTGATCTCCATCAGGCCAGAAAACAAGCGCATCCCAAACAGACTTTCAAAGCATATATGTCAACCAACAGTTAAACATAGAAATTAAGTAATTTCCATTTATAGCTTAGCGAGATAGTAATCCTTTGATTAATTAGATCCTTATCACAGACCAAAAACTTGTTATTAGAAAAAAAAAACAAAACAAAACAAAAATAAGAAGGTTAGATCATAGATGTAAAATAAGAAGGTAGATCCACATTGAACGAAGGCAAAAAATAACAGCCGTTGCAGTATAGATTTCAGTCAGGCTCAACTTAAGGCGTGTTTGGTTCATAGGTTCAAACAAAAAAGTTGAACCTACTAAATAAACGGGGCATAAATGATTTGAGCCACCATTATCAATTAAGCAAAATTATTATTATTATTATTTTATTTTTTTTTGGGGGTGGGGGGGTGTTGCTAAAAAGCAGGTGCACATAATCAAAATTTCAACCCAGAGCATATTTATAAAAGATGTCATAAAGGAATTATGAGCAGTAGCCACGTTAGATTTAAATGCCAAAGGAAGCTCGTTAGCATACAGTTATATATTTAATAGTTGTAATATTTGAATTAAAATGCTTGCTAACTTTCATCAAAGGCAACAGTTGGACCAAGGAGAGATTGTCAGTTGGTGAATTAATTTTTTGTGGGAAAATAATTCAAAATAAGAGAACACAAATAAGTTTTTCACTATGCCGTGATATCAAAGGTAGGGACAATATCTAGTTGACAGTAACATGAACAGCATGACATTATGTTAACTAGCCAATCATCCACAGTATTTATAAAGATATAATATACACGGCAATATGCACGCTAAAAGAAAAGAATTAAATGCAAAATCACACTATAAGCCTGCTTACCTGCATTCCGAGAATTTGATACAGACTGCTTCAATTCTTTTTTTACAATAGGTTTACTCTCAGAGTCAACCTCTTCATCGGCAAATGCACTAACAGAAAGATTGACATCATCCCAGCTCTTTGCATCCCATTCATCCTCATCGTCATCATCTTCCATCCCATTCTCGTTGACGGCCACTGAAACCTCGGATTTCTCCTCCACATCAACTGATTCTGTCTCTTCAACCTTCTCTGATTCCATTGAATCCACCTCAGTCTCAATCTCTTTCTGGCTTTCCTTTTCTTCTTCATTTTCAACCGCCTTAGCAGGAATTGCACCATTTGCTTTGTGGGACACCGGCTTTGACTTTTTTTTCTGGTACAATGGCCTTTTAGCTGGTGCACTAGTGTCGCTAGTAGACAGAGGCAATCCCCCTGCATTAGAAAGTATTTGGTTTCTCATTGCCTCCAGCCTACGTGCTTCTTCCTTCTGCTTTGCACTCAAAAGCTTGCCTTCCTGTCTCTTCTTTTGCAGCTTCTCTTTTTCCCTTTCCTTTTTCCTGCGTTTGGCCTCTTCTGCTTTCCTCTCCTCTTCCTCCTTCCTCAACCTCTCTTCTTCCTCCTTCCTCAACCTCTCCTCTTCTTCTCTCTTTGCCCTTTCTTCAGCTTCTTTCCGCCTAGCAATTGCTTCTTGCATCTCCCTGACATGCTTTGGAAGTTTCTTCTCTGCAGCTTTACCCTTTGCTTCGTTCTTTTTGGGCTCCATAGCTTCAGTTTTTGTCCCATCACTTTTTTCATCCTTTCCATCAACAGAAGAAGCTGTTGCAGCAGCTGCCGCCGCCGCCGCCTTTTTCTCCTTCTCCTTCTCCTTCTTCTTTTTCTTTTTCTTCGCTGCAGCAGACTCCACACTCTCTTCTTCGCCTTCTTTTTCACCATCAACCGCACCAGCTATTTCAGGTTGAACCTGAACCTTCTCCGCTTGTGGAGGAGGAGAAGCAGCAGCAGGCTGTGATCCTAAAGGCCCCTCACCAAGCTCGGCGAGTATCTTATCCAAATCTTCCTCTTCTTGGGCAGTTCTTCCACTCTTCTTCTTCTTCTTTTTACTTTTTGAAGTTTCTACTACTTCTTCACTCTTTTTAACTGCAACACCACTAGTCTCCACACTCCACAGCTCAGGTTCAACCACATCTGCTACTTCACTCCCATCCCCAACATCTTCACTCAAATCAGTGAAAGTAACATTGCTTTTCTTTTTAGAAGATTTCTTTTTCCCCGAAAATGAAATCACCGAAGCATCTTCACCCTCGAAAGTTTTATTACTAACTCCAGACAGTTCAGATACAGAGGCATGTTCATCAATTCCCTCATCAAGCAATACTGTGTTAAACGAACTACCTCCACTTTTTTGCGATGCCTTTGACGACTTCTTTTTCTTTCCTGAGAAAGTAATAGGAGCAACATCGTCCTCCTCATCTTTGTTTCCATCCTCATTCTCATCCCCATCATCAGGGGCATCAAAACTAGCAGCACTAAACACACTACCACCCTTCTTCCCACCTTTGGATGACTTCTTCCCCGCGAACTCAACAGCCAGGACTTCATCATCATCCTCAGCCTCTTTACCAACATCCACTGAATCATCAGCCACCCCTCCATCATTCTCGCCCTCGTCATCATCAATGGCATCGAAAGCTGATGCTGCAAACAAACTACCGCCACTCTTTTTCGTTGACTTGGAAGACTTCTTCTTCCCCGAAAAACTCACCACTGGAGCATCATCATCCTCCTCCTCGCTCTGAGCCTTATCATTGTCATCACCATCATCAACATTATCATCATCCTCATCCCCAAGCAACCCAAAACTTGAAGTGCTAAACAAGCTATTCCCACCGCCTTTTTTCGACCTCCCCTTCTTCTTACCTGCAAAAACCGCTTCTGGAACATCATCTTCATCCTCTTCCACCGCCTTTACTACATCTTGCTCTTTGTGCTGGGAAGCTTTCCCCTTTTTCCCCTTCTTCTTCCCCGTAATCAAAACCTTCTCTTCTTCAACTTGGGGCTCCTCGGAGAGCTCGGTTCCGATAGAGTACTCATCATCGTCGATAACCAGACCCTTCTTCTTCGACTTCCCACCCGCGGCGGCGAGCGGCGGGTTCTCGTCGTCCCCACGAGCATTCCCCTTCTTCCGACCCATTGAGATTTCAATGAATTGAGCTCAATCCGTACGAGAAAAACCCTAATCCAAATCACAATCAATAATGAAAAAAAAAGGAGATAATTACGCAATAAAGACAAAATTAGATCCCAAAGATGAACGCGAAAACAATCAATAAAATCAAAATGAAAAAAAAAAAACCGAAAACCACTGGATTTCTCTCCGATTGGCAATACGAATCTAATCGCCGCAGACAAAATCCTAATTCTCGGAAGTATTATTTTGTACATGAATGTTTTTGTTCCGAGTGGGATGTGTAGCGCTAAGTAAATACTCTCAATATTCTAGGGAGAGAAAGAAAAACTTACTTGGAAACCAGAAGTGAGAGAGAGAGGCGAGGGAGGATGGCCGAAAGGGGGAGAGAAGTGGGAATTGGGATTTTGAACAGACTTTTGTGTGAGAGAGAAGGAAAACGCAGCCACAGGCACAGCGAGAGCTTGAATAGAGTACTGTGTTGAGGGGTCTTGTTTCTTGAGGGGTGGCTCAACCTCTAGCGAAATTCCTCATCAAACGCCGTCGTTTTTTATTTTTATTATTTTTTTATCCACCGTCATTTTGTCTGAAGCATATGGACGAAGGAAAAGAATAATTTTTCCACTAAAAAAAAATAAATATTTTTTGGGAGGAAAACACCCAGAATTATTTATTTTTTATATAATGCACCATGTTGTTTCAGTCTTGATAAATGCATCTAAAAATTTTAAATCATTGACAATTTAAATCTAATAATTATTTTTAATTTTAATTTATTATTTTTTTACCTATTAAGCTTTAATTGTTTTCTCAAAATGACACACTCTATTTTTAAAAAAACTCATATTTAAAACTCATAACTAAAATTATCCATGTGTTTAAAGTTTATTAGCTTTTGACATCAAATGCCATAATTTTAAATTTTAAGATATATTTTATCAACATTAAAATTATAAAATATATTATGTAAAAAACAAATAACTTAGGTCATATTAATATATTACGTTAAAAAATGATTTTTTTAAAAAGAAAACAATAAGACAAGAATAAATTTTTCATAGAGCTTTCAAAGAACACAAGAACAGTTTAGTATTATTTTTAAAATAAATAAAAATATTTTTATTTTAAAAAATAAACAATTTTTAAAAATTATATTAAAAATATTTTAAAATTTTTATCTCATAAATATAGGGCTTGTTTGGTTGAATATTTGAATCACAGTTTAAATTATTTTGCTACAGTATTTTCTTTCACAAAAATTTAATCTTTATTCAAATATTCTACTTAAATACTCAAACCAAACAGCCCATATAAAAACATTATCAAAAATTATAGAACAAAAATAAACGGGCGATAAATATTGCCATAGGGATTTTTAAAAATGGCTTTTTGGGAAAATTTTTTATAAATGGTCTTTTTTTTGGACAATTTTTGGTATAAAAAAAGGCTTTTTAGACATCAAAACAGTTCTAGTTTTTTTTTCATTCTGTTAAAGCTCCTTATTCTGCTACATTTATTTTTTTTTATTTTTTTTAAAAAAATTGAGACAATTTACTTACATAAAAAATATGTTTTTTTATTTAAAAAAAACAAAAAACTATTTACCCAATTAAATTTTTTTTTTTTGACCCTTTCGTCAAAATCTCCCATTTTGCCATCAAAAGGAACAGCCTTTTCTTTTCCTTTTAGAAATGGCAAACTAGGATCATCAGTCGATCTAACGATCCATCTCATTGTCGTCGAAGGACACAACATCGTAAATGAAATTAACAAGTTATTTTCAATTCAACGTTGTCTGTCTGTCTTTTTGTTGTTTTCTGCTGATTAATCAATGACAATAGCTTTCACCAGACCAAACCCTAGCAACCAAATCTTCCCCAATCCCAAAAAAAAAAGCTTCGGAAAAAGCTCCTGTTATCTCCTCCACAGCTGCCGATCGCCACCTGGTATTTCTCTCGTTCCCTTCGCCTAGTTCTCCTTTTCATGTCTTCACTGTCATTCTTCTTTCTGCATTTTCCCAATTCTCTTAATTTCTTTTATGCGTCAAAAAATGGGCTATAAATTATTTCTTTAAAACTACCTGAAGAGAATCTCTCTCTTTTTTTCTTTTTTCTATTATCTTTATTTTCTTCCCTTCTTCATATCTTTTCTTTCTTTTTTTTTGTTTTGTTGCTTGGCCTAATTGTATGGTTAATGGGTGTAAACGATTTTTGTGCTTATTGAAGTATCAGAATTCAATGCATGTATGATTTTCAGTTATTCTATTTCACTATAGTCGTTTAGTAAAAAAATAATAATAATATTAGAAATTAGAAATATGGGCTTTCTTTAATTTTCTCAAAAAGTGAGGTGAAAGTTGCTTAAGTTTGGTTTTTATTGACACAGCAGATTAGATATTGCTGATCAGTGTTAGTATACTGATTCATTCTAAATAATATCTAGAAAATCATAGGAGAATTATTTATCTTGGAAACTAAAATGTACCTTGTTTTGCAGCTCTGCAATACTTTTCTTCTGCTTTGGAGAGTTGACAATCAACGAGGGAGAATTGTAGTTTGAAGAGTGCAGAAACTGAGAGTGAGAAAGAGAGGAGATTTATTTTTGCTTAGTATATTATTATTGTGCCATTCTTTAATGAAATGAGGTTTCGGAAAGAATAATGTAGGTTTGCGGGGAAATCGAGGTCTCGGAATTGGCATTGACTTAGAAAACAGAGGGATGCGAGCTTTCTGGACTGTGAATCACGTATGTTTCGGCGACTGGGATGGTTCGTTGGTCTAAATTATAGAAGCTGGTCAGGAAAGAGGTTGACAGATGCCAATGCACACCCGGCTAAGGTTAAGCCGGTGGCTATGTTTGACACAATACAAGAGATTGCTATTTACATTCATAGGTTTCACAATCTCGACCTTTTCCAACAAGGGTGTGTGCATACTGATTATTGTTGTCTTAAAACTTTTTCCAAATTGCCACTATTATAGCCATATCTCTTGATTTTTTTTCAAACATGGTTTTTGGTTTTCGTAGATGGTATCAACTTAAGATTACCATGCGATGGGAGGATAGCGAGTATACTTCCGTGGGAACTCCAGCAAGAGTTGTACAATACGAAGGTACTTCTTAAGTTGAAGCTTTATTGTTTTCTTCTGCTTAAACGTAACATGTTTGCTAGCGCATCTTGTTGTTTTCCTTATGAACTATGTTTTGGAGTGACATTGGCTTGTTTGATCTCTTACATAGAGCTGAATGTTTTATTTATTTATTTATTAGTTTTTTTTTTCAATTGCAGTTCCTGATCTAGGTTCTGATGATGTGTATGGAGTTTGGAGAATTGACGACACAGACAACAGTTTCTACACTCAGCCTTTCCGGATAAAATATGCAAGGCAAGACGTGTCGTTGTCAATCATGATATCATTCAATCTATCTCTTGGTAAAGATGAGGTAATGATCTCTTTCTCTTGGTAAAACACAAACATAACGGCAAACATATAACATATATACATCTGCTTACGTGTGTGCCTGAACCAAAATAGAATACCAACTTTGCAAGTCATGTATGAGGAATTTATCTGAGGTGGTTTTATCCTTTGTGAAAAAATTTGGCTTCTGAGTTGGCCTGCCCAAGTCTATTAGAACCATAAGAGCCCTATAGGAAATATTCCATTTTTCCAAGGCTGCCAATGTCCACACACGAATTCAAAGTTTAAACCCATCACTACACTTGACTGTGATT
Organism: Artocarpus heterophyllus; assembly: GCA_025403435.1. Lineage (NCBI taxonomy): Eukaryota > Viridiplantae > Streptophyta > Magnoliopsida > Rosales > Moraceae > Artocarpus > Artocarpus heterophyllus. Next base: position 15,473,401 of record CM046334.1, read on the forward strand.
TTAGTGCTCTTAAAGCCAACTCATTTGTTTTCAAAAAAAAAAAAAAAAGAAAAAAGAAACTATATGCTCAAATGTCTGATGTCCATTTTTGGTAGAATGTATGTCAGTTGGGTTGATGGTCATGAATATTGATATTTGATTTTCAGGGTCCACCCACATCTGCCATAATTTTGAAGTTTGAACTTATGTATGCTCCAATAGCACTGACTGGGTGAGTTGATAGATTTTGTATTTTTGTAATTGTCCACTTAATGGACTTCCCGATTCCAGTGGAAAATCCTTTTTTTTTCCAGCATACCTTGAGCTTTTACAAACTCAAGTTAGATCCTGCACATTGTAATGATGGCGATATGCAAATATGTAGTTCTGACTTGCAGGCTTCTCTAAGTTCTTGCTCTGCTGCAGTCCATGAATTTCGCATTCCTCCAAAAGCTCTTTCGGGTTTACATTCATATTGCCCTGTTCATTTTGATGCATTTCATGCTGTGCTTGTCGATGCAAGCATACATATCAGTTTACTCAAAAGTGACGCTTATGCAACCCCGACAAAGCGACCAAGGTTTGTCAATTTTTACCCATTTTGGGAAGTTTACAATCATTATAGAATTCAAACTAAGCCACATATTCCTTTTAAGGCAAACTGATTTGTTGAAGTAATTGCATTAGTTGGATTTTTTCAGTGATTCTCATACTCTGGAAGTTGTTGCTAATGAAAGCTTTGATGGATCGACCCGAGTATGTTTTCACACTTTTGAGTATTTTTCTATTAATTAATAGTTGCGGGAACTGTTTTTGATCAAAAATCATTAACTTGGACATCTGCACGTGCTTTTTTTTTCTTTCTTTCTTTCTTTCTTTCTTTCTAATGATGTTTGAAGTTTGTGATCATACTAGGCAGCAGGTCAGGTGACTTCTGCAGATGCAAAATGTGTCATGCTTGTTAAATCATTATTAGCTTCTCGGGACATTCTGCTTGAAGAGTTACTGAGGCTTAGCAAAGCAATTGATCAACCACTTGACTTGATTGATTTTATATCCAAGATGGATGATATGAAGTTTCCCAATTCTGCCCTTCAAGAAAATGCAAGTCCGCTAAATGGAAAAGTTTCCGTACAAGGCAAGCAGCAAAATAATTTTGAGGTCCTTACTTATTTCATGCAGCGTTGCCTTTTTTTTTTTTTTTTTTTTTTTGTCTTTATTTGCAAGTTCTCTGCAAGGTTTTTGTTGCTGAATATTTCTTTGTTTTTTCTGCAGAAGACAGCCAGTTTTTTACACCTTCAAAGTAACGAATCGCTCCTCTCCTTACCAAGGAGTGTTGTCTTGAACTCTCTCCATTTATTGGGCGATCAAGTTTCATATTTATGGAACACTTTTTTGCAGTTCCTCAGGTTGGAATTTATTGCGTCACTAGATTTTTTTTTTTTTTTAGATACTGTCATGTTTTTCAAATCTCGGTTTGGTTGGTTTGCTTGGGCTTCTTGTGCAACATATATACATGAAGCAGCAAACTTCAACAGAATTAGGGGAGAAAAAAAAAAAGAGGGGTGGGTTTGGGGGGGAGCGAGGCGCGAGGTGCAAGGAAAGTGCTTCTTTTTTTTTTTTTTTTGGGAAACAAAGGGAGAGACAAAAGTCATTTTCTTTTTATGGAAAAGAAAAATTTATTGAACCTATATATGTAACTTTCACGAGAATTTTGTATGATATATGGTAGTTTAGAAAAAATAGTATAAAAAGTTTCATCCTGGATGCCATAATAAAAGTGGCTTTTAGCAATTGGGAAGAAAATGATTTAATCTTTAGAGGTGTGTTGTTAACTCCGCTCTACTATTCTACAATAGAATTTCTAGAATAGAGTTAAATTACGTGCACACAATGCATGTGTCTGGGTATGCTGATATTTAGCAGTGAACTCGTGGAGTGAGATGACCAGTAAATTTCTAGACCTTTATTAAGATTTTCTGATATTTGTGGTATTCACTTTGTTTCAGGTCCAATAGGACAGGGATATTGGAATGTTTGCGGGATGCGTGGGCCAAAGATAGAAGAGCTGAATGGTCAATATGGATGGTGTACTCTAAGGTTGAGATGCCTCATCATTTTTTGAATAGTGGCGCCGATGATTCCTCCCACCATGGTGCTCATAAAAGAGTATCGAATATGTTGAAGTTAACTGATGATGTAAGTATCCATAAAAGAGAGACGGCGTTCAATGTTTTTTGTATTACCATTTTGCTGAAAGTGTAGTTTTGGACCATAATTTCAACCGTAAACTATAATCCTTCAATCCATGATCCATGAATGTGGAAGTAATTCTGTTATGCTTTATACAGCCTGCCCATGCTGCTGCTTTGTGTGCTGAGCGCCATCGACGAAGTATTGCACAAATGAAGGTGAGTCCTGCCCCGGGAGAAGTGATTGATTGAATATCTGTTTCATTATTTGGTTCTTTTCTGCATACAAATTCCTTTACTGCAGATCAACAATCGGTCAATTCAAGACATGCACATATTTGGAGATCCTTTGAGTATTCCTGTTCTAATTGTGGAACGAGTCATGAATGCACCAAGGCGTACTACTAGTGACAATTCTTACCTGAGAGATTTGGACGTAATTAATTCACCTGATTTGCTCGGTGCACCAGGCTCTGAAGCTGGATACAATCTAAATGGCATGAACAAACAACCAAATGGCCGCATTTTAAAGATTGTTGTCTTTGTACATGGGTTTCAGGCAAGTCTTCCGCTTAACTTCTCTCTCTATAAACTTGCGGGGTTCATAAAATTTATTGGGTATTTGTTGGGTTTGTTAGCTTCAATCAATTAAGTTATATCCAGATTGTTGGGAATATACACACATATATATGCATATGAAAGAGTGTGGTTTCAATTGGAACAGTTATTATGTGTTAACCGCGTGACATGGATCAAATTGTTGTAATGAATTGGATTATTAACTGAAAAAATTTACGATGATTAATATGATTAAGTTCTTATCACTTCACATCATCATGGTTGTTAAAATATACCCTTAGTGACGTAACCATTGAAAACAAGTTCATACACACACATATATATCAGGACTAGAAACCTTCACCTTGGAAGATCCCTGCAATTAACAACTCCACTTGGACTCCCCAAAGGAACTTTTGGTTATATATATATTTTTACTTGATTCTGGTTCTTCATTTAAGTATTTTAGTTTTGTAATTCGTCTTACACTTTGCTTGCTGGAGACTAAACGCTGGTGGTTTCTTGGTTATCTCTAGCAATTCATATTGTGTTCTGCAAAAACCCTATTTCATTGATTCAGTGTACTACATTGTAGTTTTAATCGTAATGACCAAAATAATTTTACTTGTTGCAATTGAAAACCACAGGGGCATCATCTGGACTTAAGGCTTGTACGTAATCAATGGCTTTTGTTTGATCCCAAGATAGAGTTTCTGATGTCAGAGACGAATGAAGACAAAACATCTGGAGACTTCAGAGAAATGGGACTAAGACTGGCTCAGGAAGTGATAGCGTTCGTTAAGAAGAAAATGGACAAGGCATCAAGACATGCTGTGCTTGTTGATGTCAAGATAAGCTTTGTAGGACATTCCATTGGAAACGTAATTATAAGAACAGCATTAGCAGGTAAAGTAGAACACCAGGCTTGTGTGCCTTGTTTTCAGATCAGTTTGTTGTAGCTTGGTTCTAGACTTTTGAGGTTGTCTTTTTCAGAAAACATTATGGAGCCATACCTGAGGTACTTGTATACGTATGTCTCTATATCGGGTCCACACTTGGGGTATCTTTATAGTTCAAACTCTTTGTTTAACTCTGGACTCTGGCTTTTGAAGAAGTTCAAGAACACACGGTGCATTCATCAGCTAACCTTCACTGATGATCCGGACATTCAAAATACGTTCTTTTACAAACTGTGCAAGGTACTTAAAATCATATGAAATTTTGTTAATTTTGTTCAAGATGTAGTTATGCAGCTTTCAAGTTCTTTGTTGTCATTCTATCTCCGCTATTGCTTCTTATACGGGCATGCAAATATAGTGTCTTCGAACAATAAAAATAACTAAATCATGACCCAGCGAATGCAATGGTGTCTATAAAATTATTTGTACTGTTGCAAAGGCTTTTTTTATTGGTTGAAGTTCTAAAGGGATTCTTTTCCTCTTACAGCAAAAAACACTACAGTACTTCAAGCATATTATCCTGCTATCTTCACCGCAGGTATGCCAATCTCTTTCGTGGACCATTTTAATGAAAACGTTATTTTTTGTCATGGTAAAATCTAGTTAATATTTTAAAGATAAATGGTCCTTTTCACATCTCCATTTAAAATTTCTATTTTTTTTTCTTTCCTAACCAAACTGCTTAATTCAATCGTCTCATAGGATGGTTACGTGCCATATCATTCTGCGAGAATTGATATGTGCCAGGAAGCTGCAGGGGACCATTCAAAAAAGGGCAAAATATTTCTGGAAATGCTGAATGATTGTCTGGACCAAATCCGGCCAGCTTCACCCGATCACAGAGTGTTCATGCGCTGTGATGTCAACTTTGATACCTCTTCCTACGGCAAGAACTTGAATACCTTCATTGGTCGGGCTGCTCATATTGAGTTTTTAGAGTCCGACGCTTTTGCAAGGTTCATATTGTGGTCTTTTCCGGAACTGTTTCGGTAACAGCAGCACAAACCTGCTTCTCTTGTCAAACCAGTTTCTCCAACCTTGTCTTCCTTGCCGGGTCCAGAGCTCTGATTTTCTCGGACTTTGAGGATGAAGAGACAAGGGATGCTGCAGGCAGAGCGTGAAGAGGTCATTGTACATTAACGGGGCAAAATTGTGCCATTGTCCAGCTGAAAAATTTACACCAAGGATCTCTAGAAGATAGTTTTGTAAATTATCCTAGGATTTAGATAAATTTTCTTTTTGTGATTTTGCCCACTTCCAACTATGGCTAGAAGGATCATGTAGCTCCAATCTAAACAAGCGGGGTGAACGTTGGTCGGTAATAAAACTCGGTATATAATATTAATCTATTTTTCTTCTCTCTTTTTTGCTCAGAACCCCTTTGGTCATCTCTAAAAACAAGTAGGCCGTTTGGAATAATGGTTAGAACCAACAATTTGAAACTGTAGTATGTGAGAGATTTACACCATAACTTTTTTATCATAACATGTGAGAGCTTTACACTATTTTATAATTGATGGTTAAAACCATTTTTCAAACAGTCTAAAAATCTCATGGTATATGATTGTGGCAGAATATGAGATATTCAGCGTTGGAAAAATGGATTAATTTCATATTGATAATACATCAGTTTTTTATAGTAGATTACAAGAGGAAAAATTGGAAACTAACTCCCTTTAATTTCTCTCCTAAATAAGAAACTAACTACCTAATAAAATCCTTGAATTGAAGGGATTTTAATCTCCCTGAATTAAAAGGATTTTAATCTCATCTTTATTTACAATCATATTACATCTCGACACTCCCCCTCAAGCTGAGGAATAGATGTCTTCCATTCCCAGCTTGGATACAATGTCATGAAAACTTGAGCTGTTCAACCCTTTGGTTAAAGCATCAGCTAATTGATGCTCTGAAAGAACATAGGACATACATATTAACCTGTCTTCCAGCATTTCCTTGATGAAATGTTGATCAATTTCAATATGCTTGGTCCTATCGTGTTGTATAGGATTATGAGCAATATTGATAGCTGATTTGTTGTCACAATAGAGCTTCATAGGACATTCTCATTTGACTTTTAAATCATCAAGAACGATCCTTAACCAGAGTAGTTCACACAATCCTTGAGCAATAGCCCTGAATTCCGATTCTGTAGATGACCTTGCCTCCACATTCTGCTTCTTGCTTCTCCAAGTTACCAAATTACCACCAAGGAAAGTACAATACCCTGTAGTTGACCTTCTATCCACTAGAGAACCTGCATAGTCTGCCTCAGTGTAAGCTTCTAAAGTTAGAGCGTTGTTTTTCTTGAACAAAATTCCTTTCCCTGGACTGTCTTGCAAGTAATGTAACACCCTGTAAGCAGCTTGGAGATGAGGTTCCCTTGGATCATGCATGAATTGACTGATCACGCTCACAGAGTAGGCTATATCTGGACGAGTGTGAGCAAGATATATGAGTCTACCAACCAACGTCTGGTACATTCTTTTGTCAACAGCCGGTTCTTCTTTAGCTTCTCCTAACTTGTGGTTTGGATCCATAGGTGTAGAAATTGGTTTAGACCCGATCTTCCCTGTTTCTACCAACAAATCAGTCACGTACTTTTGTTGAGAAATAAAGATTCCTTGTGTGGAATATGCCACCTCTATACCAAGAAAGTACTTCAATTTCCCCAGTTCTTTTATCTCAAACTCTCGTGCTAGTTTTTGTTTCACTTCATGCTTCTCTCTTTCATCATTTGCAGTCACTATGATATCATCCACATAGACTAGAAGAATAGTCACCTCTCCTGAAGTTGAATGCTTAATAAAGAGAGTATGATCACCTTGGCTTTGCTTATATCTAGACTTCTTCATGACTTTTGCAAATCTCTCAAACCATGCTCTAGGAGATTGTTTCAACCCATAAAGAGCTTTCTTTAGCTTGCATACTTTGTTGCCTGTGTCCCCTATAAATCCCGGTGGGATATTCATGTAAATTTCTTCATCTATGTCACCATGGAGAAATGCATTCTTAACATCACATTGTAGAAGTTGCCAATTGAAGTGGGCAGCCAATGATAACAGAACTCTCACTATGTTCATTTTTGCAACTGGAGCAAAAGTCTCCTAATAATCAACCCCATAGGTTTGAGTATACCCTTTGGCCACCAATCTTGCTCTATGCCTCTCAAGGGATCCATCAGCTTTGTATTTCAGTATGAAGATCCATTTACAATCGACAATGTTCTTCCCTTCTGGTTTATCAACAATCTCCCAAGTTTTATTCTTTTCTAATGTACTCATTTCCTCTCTCATAGCATCCCTCCATTCTCTTTTTGATAATGCCTCAGACACAGTGTTAGGTATAGTCGTGGTGTTTAGACTCACAATGAACTTTCTGTGGGTTGGAGATAGGTGTTTAAGAGAGACATAGTTAGACAGTGGATAGAATGGTCGGTTAGTGCATTCTCTGGTAGCTTTTCTAACAGCAATGGGAAGATCTAGGTCATCTATTGGATTGGCTATTTCATCTGATTGTGTGTGTGAATATGGGTTAGACCTTACCGTGCTTTCTTTTGTGGATTCCGAGTTAGATTCTTGGACTTGTGTCTGTTCTGGAACGGCCTTTCTTCTTGAATATACTTGAGACAACCTTGGAAACTTGTGAGTAACACTGACTGGAATAGAAGATGACTCAGGTTCAGTAGGAGTAGCTGGAATAGGAGTAGGATTGGTTGAAATGAGTTCATTTGACTGGATTGTAACCTGCGGAAGGGCTGGAACAAGTGGTAGATCAAGAGATTGAAGTGGTTCAAATGATTCACAAGTACTATCTTCCATGGAAATCTCCCCCTGAAGAGAGGACTTGGAGAAAAAAGGGGTATGTTCAAAGAAAGTGACATCTGTCGAGGTGTAAAATTTCCTAGATGAAGGGTGGTAACATTTGTAACCTTTTTGAGTAGATGAGTACCCAAGGAAGACACATTTGATGGCTCGAGGGTCTAGTTTTCCCCTATGTTGACTGTGGACATGAATAAAGGCCGTACACCCAAACACCCTAGGAGTGAGTCCATTTGATGTTCTAAAATGAGGATAGAAACTATTGAGAAGTTCTATGGGACTTTTATTGTCTAAGACACGTGAGGGAATTCTATTGATCATGTATGTGGCAGTAAGAACGGCCTCTCCCCAATATGTCTTAGGAACATCCCCTTGGAATAGTAAAGCTCGGGTGGTGTTGAGTGAATGGCCATTTTTTCTCTCAGCTACCCCGTTTTGTTGGGGTGTGCTAACACATGATGAGTCATGGATAATGCCTTGTGATTGAAAGTAAGGTGACAAAATCTAGTTGAAGTAGTCCCGGGCATTGTCTGTCCTAAACCGTTTGATTTTAACCCCAAATTGGTTTTGAATCATTGAGTGGAAATTAGGTATAACAATGCTAATGTCAGATTTTTGTTTAAGAAGGAAGAGCCAAGTAACCCAAGTACAATCATCAATGAAGGATACAAACCAATGAGCCCCATAAACATTGGGTATAGTAGAAGGACCCCATATGTCACTATGAATCAGATGAAAAGGAAAAGAAGTTCTTTTATTACTAATTGGAAAAGATACACGAGTATGTTTGGCTAATTCACAAACATGACATTGAAACTCTGAAATATCTAATCCTTGAAACAAATGAGGAAACATGACTCTTAAGACCCTAAATGATGGATGACCAAGGCGTAGGTGATACAGCCAAATGGAATCTTTATTCGAGGAACTAAGAAAAGACACTGGTGATGTATTCCTATTTTTCTAAGATGATTCAAGGTGGTAAAGGCCGTTCCTTTCCTTAGCAAGTCCAATCCTCCTCCCCGAGCCCTGTTCCTGAAAAACACAATAAGAAGGGAAAAAAGTAGCATAACATTTAAGGTCATGAGTAAGCTTTTGAATGGAAACAAGACTAGCTGACAGTTTTGGAACATGGAGGACATTTTTAAGTATAAAGGTAGGTGTGATATGAACCTCTCCAAAACCTGCAACAGTAGCTAGAGAACCATTGGCTACTACAATTTTCCTATTACTCGGGTTGGGTGTATAGGTGTGGAAAAATTGAGATATTGGTGTCATATGTTCTGTGGCACCAGAGTCTATTATCTACGAGTTGGTATAACAGTTGTCTTGGGCATTTGTGTAAAAAGAAAATGTAGGTTTACCTGAAAGAGCCAAGGAACATGTTCCAGAAGGTTTGTCAAGCGATCCCAACAAGCCATGCAATTTCTCAATTTCTTCACTGTTGAACCCTCATATTGCAGAGTTTTCCTCAGGTTTGGGTTGTTGTTCTGCCATGTGAGCTTGAGGCCTTTGTTGCCCCACACAGTTTCCCCATTCTTGGCTTGATGGTTTACCATTTAGCTTCCAACACTTTTCCTTTGTGTGTCTCGGTTTCTTGCAATAGGTGCACCAGAGAGTGTCTTTATTCTCCTTCCATTGGTTGTCTCTACCCAAATTTTTAGGCAGTTCACTTTTTTCTTTCTCTAAACGATCAGTTTTTACTGCTAGAGCTGACCTGTCCATGGTTTGTGGTTCAAGCATCACACGTCTTCGACTTTCCTCTGTTCGGATCAATGAAATTGTCTCTTCTAGAGACGGTGTGTCTTCCCTACCGAGGACTGGAATCCTGACCTAATCAAATTCAGGATTCAATCCAGCCAAAAATTCATATATCCGGTCCTTTTCAATGAAGCTCTTTAAAATTGTAGCATCTTCAGGACACTTCATCTCAATTACTCGGTAGTAGTCTAGTTCCTACCACAAATTTTGCAAAAGGTTTGCATATTCTGTGACGGATTTGTCTCCTTGCTTAGTGGCTCCAGCTGTGACTTTTATTTCATATATTTGTGCAGCGTTACGGATCTTTGAATATGTGTGATGGATGCAGTCCCAAATCTCCTTCGCAGTTGTTAAAAACATGCAAGTGTCACTGATTGTAGGTTCCATTGAGTCCCATAACCAGGACATGATCATGGAATCCTCTTCATCCCACGCTTCAAAGGCAGGATCCCCCTTTGCTGGTCCCTTTCCAAGCAAATGATTTAGTCTCCCCTTGCCCTTTAGGTATGTGCGGACAATTTGGGACCATTTAAGGTAGCTTTTTCCATTAAGCCTATTGGACATCCTTATATTCTGCAACTCTCTAATTTTCTGGATAGAATTGTCTTCATCGGATAGGTTAGGGTTACCGGAGGCTACGGTTTCAGACGTGGACATGATGAAGACTAGAAATCCACAACGAAATGAAGACTAAGAAACACAAGGAACTGAATCCAACAATGAAGGCTGAAAAAGAAAAAAGAACGACTTGAACCCAGCAATGAAGGCTAAGAAACTTGAGCAAGCAGCAATGAAGGCTACACAGAAAAAAAAAACGCTGAACAAGAATCCCAGAAAGAAATCCGTACGCTCTAATACCATGTGGCGGAATATGAGATATTCAGCGTTGGAAAAATGGATTAATTTCATATTGATAATACATCAGTTTTTTATAGTAGATTACAAGAGGAAAAATAGGAAACTAACTCCCTCTAATTTCTCTCCTAAATAGGAAACTAACTACCTAATAAAATCCCTGAATTGAAGGGATTTTAATCTCCCTGAATTAAAGGGATTTAATCTCATATTTATTTACAATCCTATTACATCTCGACAATGATGAATTAATGTTGCTTTATCCCCATCTAGGTAAATAATATTGTTTGGCAATAATAGCTCTAGTTGTCTTTTAGAATGTTTAGAAAAATAGTTAAAACTACAAGATAAAACTAAAACATTATATAATATGATAATTTTATATTATAGTAAATTTTTACTTTTTCGTTGAACGTTCATCTATAGTTGTATCGAATCTCAATCCTCATGACCTTTTAGGTGATCATTATGTCTACAAGGCAAAAGTCAAAAAAGTTAAGTTCCCCAAGGTTATAGGGCTGCTTGGCCTACAGCGTCATGCAGTTTAAACCATGACCTTATCCTAAATAATGTTTGAATGTACAAATTTTACCTCTATTTTTATTTTTTTGCCTCCATAATGTGATGGTTTAAACCAGATAAACTACCCCACACCATCATCAGCGTAACTTTTTTTTTCTTTTTTTCTTTTTTGAGAAATTATAATCATTAAGGCTCACATCTTTGTAGCCATAGCAAGATTGAAAATGAGATGGGATTTTTTTTTTAGTGATAGGTCTTTTGAGTTGCGTGCTTTTGTTTTTTTTTTAAGCAATAAACCATTTAGAATCATAATTTAAACCAAGTATATGAATGAAATTGATTTAAAATTCAAATTTTATCAATAAAAATTGTAACAAAATTGATTTAAATCACAACCTCATAATTTAAACTACATTCTCGCACTATATTTTTTGTTTTTTTAAGCTCTTAAAACTAATATAATTGTTTAACACGACAATATTATGGAAAACCCTTTGGTAGACAAAAAGAAAACTACTAAAAATACCGTTTTTAATTGTTAGATTTTTAACGAAGTTTTATTCAATTACTCTACTAACTTAGGGGGAAAAAAGTCATAATGTTAATATATAGATATGAATATATATATATATATATATATATATATATATTATATAAACAACAACTAACATGGCGAAGTGTGGGCAAGTTCAATGTGTTATAAAGCGGAATCAGTAAGCAAGCCGAGAAATTGGAAGCGGACGAGGTTGCTGACGAGGATTTCTATTTTCTTTATTCCATTATCCATTTTAAAACCCACGGACGAGGTTGCTGACGAGGATTTCTATTTTCTTTATTCCATTGTCCATTTTAAAACCCACATTTTCAGAACTTCTAATCCCAAAATTATCCCCAGCTAACAAGTAAACCCTATCCAGTTTTAAAACACACATTTTCGTACTTGGAATTCAAAATTATCTATAGCTAATACCCGTTCAATCGTTGAGATCTTCTAATTATCCAGAACCGAAGAAAATCACATATATATATATATATATATATTCAACTGTGTATTCGGTTTGTGAGTCTGCAAATACTGAAGTAAAAGAGTAATTAAGAATTTTGGTGTCTTCAATAATGGAGGATTTCTCTCTCCCTCGCAATTCCTATTTTCTGGGATTCGACAGCTCCACTCAGTGAGTTGACTGAAATATTCAGATCGCTAGAATTTTTTTTTTTTCAATATTTGATCCTTAATCAAAATTGTCAATTTTGTTGGAGAATCGCATTTCAATTAGGGAATTGAATTATCTGAAAATGGAATATTTGTTCTTGGCCTGTTTCTGCGTGTGTTCTTCAGGTCCTTGAAGGCCACAGTGCTGGACTCGAATCTCAACATTGTTGCTTCGGAGCTCGTCCATTTCGATTCCGATTTGCCTCATTACGAGACCAAAGATGGAGTTTACAGGGATCCTTCCGTTAATGGCAGAATCGTTTCGCCCACTCTGATGTGGGTTGAAGCCCTTGATCTGATCCTCAACAAGCTTTCCAATTCAAGTTTTGATCTTGGGAAAATAGCCGCCATTTCTGGCAGTGGACAGCAACATGGTATGTTAATGCACTATAATATATTAAAATAAGATATTTGTGTCAATCAGGATTGTTAGTTTGTTGAAGTCTTTAGTTTCTTAGTAGAATTAGGATCGACTCTATATGCATTTTGAATTTGCTTCATTATAAAGTGTAGTGATAAATAATGTTGATCATATATGTAGGCTTGAAGATGTGTGATTGAATGATTATAAGATATTGGAAACTTCCATTTCTTGATTTTTTTTTTCTGTTTATATATATTTAATACTTTCTCTCCTTTATCTATCTATCATTCTTTCTTTGTCATGTCTTAGGTAGTGTCTATTGGAAAAGTGGCAGTTCTTCAATATTATCGTCCTTGGACCCCAAGAAGCGATTGGTGGATCAGTTTGGTGATGCGTTTTCGACAAAGGAGTCTCCAATATGGATGGATGGCAGCACCACGGAGCAGTGTAGAGAGATAGAGAAAGCTGTTGGAGGAGCGTTGGAGCTCTCTCATCTCACGGGATCAAGGGCTCATGAGAGATACACAGGCCCGCAGATTAGGAAGATATTCGAGACACAGCCAGATGTTTATCACAACACTGAAAGGATCTCCCTCGTGAGCTCTTTCGTGGCATCTCTTCTTATTGGTGCATATGCTTGTATTGATGAAACTGATGGTGCAGGGATGAACTTGATGGATATAAAGCAAAGGGTCTGGTCTGATAGAGCTTTAGAGGTTTGTTAGATTTTATGAGCCTCTGTTCCTCCTTAATAAGCAGCCATTATTCAATAAACACCGATTTTGCATTTTTATTCTTTTTGTGTCGTCTATGTATTTTTCTTGTTTTGATTTGTTTTGTCAAATGCTTCTCCCTTTATCGCAGGCCACGGCGCCTGGTCTGGAGCAAAAACTTGGAAAGTTGGCCCCTGCCCATGCTGTTGCTGGCTATATTGCTCCCTATTTTGTCGAGAGGTTTGTAGCAATTTTCGTCTTCTGCGGAATTCGAAAATCCATACTTCTCTTAATGTTTTGTATTTTCTTTTCTGCTAATTTTTTGGCAAAAGAAAAGTAGTTTTTTGGTTCCTCACAATATCTACTCATAAAATTTTATATGGTAAGTTGACTCTCATCAATGTAAAGTTAATTTATATTTTGAGGAACTGTTATTGTACACTAGAAGTCAACAGTGAATATGTTTAATAGACGTCTAAAACTATTGTGTATAACATGGTTATTCGCTTAATTAGCTTAAATAGCTACTACAACATATATTTAAAAAAAAAAAAAAGCTACTATAACATGCTCTACTATCCTGTCTGCTTATTTGTTTCTTGGCATCTATTATATTGTTACAACAACCTGAGTTTGGATGATCTGCTTTTAGGTTCTCTTTCAACAAGGATTGCCTGATCATTCAGTGGTCTGGAGACAACCCTAACAGCCTTGCAGGTCCATGATTTTCCTTACCTCATATAACCGCCCCCTTTTTAAATTATTATTTTTAATTTTATTTTATTTAGCGAGTCTTGTCAACTTGTTATCTAATTGGCATATTTCAACCTGCAGGCTTGACCCTCAATGCCCCTGGGGATCTGGCAATCAGTCTTGGCACAAGTGACACAGTAAGTTGAAGAAAGAACTTTTATGTTTGGCCTCTCTAATATATGTTAGCTGTTAGTCATGTCATCTCGTACAATGTCGTTCGGAATACATAGCATACCGCTAATGGAGTGTTAGCTCATAAACGTCAAGTGCTGCTGCTTTGTTTAGTACGCTGTATCTTACAGTAGTTGAGAGCAGAAGTCTGGAAGTTTGTCAATAAAATATAGGATTAATTACAAAAATTCCCCCTGAATTATAGTCTTTGTAATACTTTGCCCTCCCTAACTTCAAAATGTAATATTTGTTCCACTTAAACAAAAATGGTCTTTTTGCAAGAATTTTGACGGCAAATTGACAAATAATTTTAAAATTAAGGATGTTTTGGTAATCTAAGTTATAAAAACAACAAAAAACAAAAAAATATAATAAAATAGTCTTTATTGATTATTAAAAACAAAAAAATAAAAATAAAAACATGCTACTATCCGTATCCTCTTTTTTTTTTTATAAACCGAAATTTTCTTTAAAATTTTATTAATATTTTTTCACACTTAAAAAAGGATTTTGAAATTTTAAAAGGTATAAATACCAATAAAAAACTTTAAAAATATGAAAGAAATCTTATTAATATGTCAAGATTTTTTTTCTCTTTGAAAATTGTGTTATATTGAATATATTTATGTTATATTCTTTTTCATTTCGTTAATAAATATAACTTTTAAAATTTCAAAATACTTTTTGTGTGTGAAAAATAAAATTTTTAAGAAAATTTTGGTATATCAAAAGAGAAGGATTCTAATGGCATAATGGTTTTAATTGATTTTTTTAATCATCAATGAAGACTACTTTTATTATAGTTTTAATTTTTGTGGTTATTTTTATAACCACAATTACCAAAACATCTCTAATATTACAATTTGTCAATTTTCCATTAAAATTCTAACAGAGAGACCATTGTTATTAACACTTCATACTTCAAGAGGAACAAATGTTACTTTTTGAAGTTTGAAGGGTAAAGTTTTACAAAGTCTATGATTCAGGGGGAATTTTTACAATTAATCTTAAAATATAAGACAGTTACTTGCCCGTCTTTATGTGAATTGCAAATTTCTTTTATTTATGAACTTTATTAGGTCTTTGGAATTACGGATGATCCTCAACCAAGATTGGAAGGACATGTTTTCCCTAATCCTGTTGACTCAAAAGGATATATGGTAATGTTGGTCTACAAGAACGGGTCTTTAACTCGTGAAGGTACGACCATAATACCATTTGATCACACGCATATTCCTTCTGGCTCCTGATGAGCTTTTGTTATAACTTTCTGCCATGACCGCAATCTTCATTTCAGATGTGCGAAACCGCTATGCGGAAAAATCTTGGGATAATTTCAATGCGTTCCTTCAAAAAACTCAACCTCTAAATGGTTCGTAAGAGCATTCTTTAAGAAAATTTTCCTGAAACTATTGTTGTAAGTTTTGCATTCCAGAATAATGGTTTTTGTAATAGGTGGAAAGCTGGGTTTCTACTACAAGGAGCACGAAATTCTTCCACCCCTCCCAGGTTCGATTTGGTTTTGTTTGTAAGGAGAAAAGAAGATGGCTTAAACTACGGTTTTCTTTAATATAATGAATTCTTTTGGCCCCAGAGGAGCCTAGTATTAAGTAAATGATTATTGTGACGAGATAAATCCATGTAATGTACTCATTCAGTCATTTTATTTTAATTTTCACATCCGTTTTTATTTTAGAATAGTGGATCTAATTTGTTTGCAATTGCTTGCACCTCTAGTTGGTTTTCATCGATACATTCTTGAAAACTTCAATGGGGAAACTCTAGAAGGCTTAGCCGAACGTGAAGTGGAGGAGTTTGATCCTCCTTCTGAGGTTTGGACTCTTAAATGGCTAGTGTTGCAAGCACAAATTTCAAGTCCTAAATGAACTACTCCATGATACATTCAACTAATGTGCAGGTCAGGGCATTAATTGAAGGTCAGTTCCTGTCAATGCGTGGCCATGCAGAAAGATTTGGAATGCCTTCTCCTCCAAAACGAATAATAGCCACTGGGGGTGCTTCAGCAAATCAGAGCATCCTTAACTCGATTGCTTCCATTTTCGGCTGTGATGTCTACACGGTTCAAAGACCAGGTAAGAATTGTTTGCCTGAAAAGTGTCATTTCCTGAGACTGATGCTATATGATTAAACTTAAGAATTTAAACTTCCCCTTGACATGCTTTCCTTTTCTATTTCCTTAATCTACAAGTTGTCACTCTGCCTTATACGGAAACCTTGGCCACTTCTTTTTTTCTTTAAATGTTCTGCTGCTGATTCGCTTACAACAAATTTACTTTATTGATGCAGATTCAGCTTCCTTGGGAGCAGCATTAAGAGCTGCTCATGGTTGGCTATGCAGGGAGAAAGGTACTTTTGTGCCCATCTCATCCATGTACAAGGACAAGTTGGAGAAGACATCTCTCAGCTGCAAACTTTCTGCGACTGCTGGAGACAAACAACTGGTTTCCAAGTACACCTTGTTCATGAAGAAGAGGATCGAAATAGAAAATCGCTTAGTTGAAAAGCTAGGTCGTTGCTAAGATTTAATTTGGTTGATTTAATGGTAATGGCATTCTTTTAGCATCAAAAAGAATGCAGCAAAATATGAAAGGCGTTTTTTTAGTTTGAGAAACAAATGACCAAATTGTGATTTAATAATTTAAAAGCGAAATTAATAAAGATGGAAGTTTCACATCCCTGATTAAGTTTTGTGAATTTTATACGCCCATTATTCTATAAGATTGATTCATTTTTCAAGTGCCCTCAAACATGTTGATGACCTAATATTATTGTTTCCAAGAAATTGTCGACATAATTTATCAGCAAACCATCTTCTGTACCATATTTGTGCACCATCTGAACAACAATCTGATACGTTGCATCAAATCTGAAACGTTGTATATTCCATCAGAACAATTCTGATACATTTGCCTTTTTTTTAATCGGCTGATAGAACAAATCTGATACTCGTATATTCTATTCAAGAAATCTGATACGCGGAACAAAAATGTAAATGGTTAATTGGGTAATGAAGCAAATTTCTTTAGTTTTGACTTTACACCTCACTAAACTTTTAGAAAAAATGCTCTGACAGGCGGATGCTATCTGTAGGTACCTAAGGCTGATGATATGAGCTCCACATTTTATTATTGTATGGTGTTCAATACCACCGGCGCCTTGAGCTTCACATTCTATTATTGTGTAATATTCAACAGCATTGGTGCCCAATAGCATTGTTTAAAACTTTTATCTCATCCAAAGTTTACTTATTCTCTTATTATTATTTTTTCCCACCTTTCTGCCTTGCGTACTACGGGGGAGATGAAAGCTGCAGTGGATCTTCAACAATTGAAAAGAAAAAAAGGGGATTAGAAACAGAAAGTCTGGTAAAGACGTTTACCTAAAAAATATATATATAAAATAAAAAATAAACAAAAATAATTGCCTCAGATTACACTAATGCTCAATGTGAAAGATAGAGGACAGAGTCTTAATAACACCACAACTAGTTCCCAACACTCACTGGCCGCTACAACTCTTGAACAAATCAGAATATTCATACTAAGTTAATTACCGTCTAAAAATTAAAAACAAAAACGACACTCAAACGCCACAACAGAAGCTCCCCACGTCATGGGTCACCTGACCTGTTTGTTACTCGCTTTGCACTAAATGTGGCCCCCCTCAACCAAGTCCCGAGGCCAGAGTGTTAAATCATCTGTAATAAATGTCTCTGATCCTCTTCATAAAGGGACTGCTTCGGCTACTTGTTTGAGGAAGTACTCAACTGAAGTAATTGGATCAAAAATCATGTGCACAATGAGGTTAATGGGAATTGTAGTTGTTAGTTTTTTCGTTTTAGCTTCAAACTGTTACAAATGTGCTGAACGACATGAACCCAATTACGTGACAAGAGTCTCCAACACTTCTTCACAACCTGCCCTTCTGTCGGGGTCGGGCAATTATCACCGTATCTGGCCTGTAAGTTGAACAGTCATTTTTGGCTATTCTTGTTGAGTTAGATCTATATTTTCTGAGTATATATTGAAATGGTGTTAAACAGGAGATGAAGCTAGACTGGAAAATTGTGGTGGGTGGAACGATTGGCTTCTTGGGGTCAGCATTTGAGAGTGTGGGAGGAGCTGGTGGGGGTGGCATTTTTGTTCCAATGCTCACTCTCATTGTTGGGTTTGATCAGAAGTCTTCAACAGCCACGTCAAAGTGTAAGTAAATGATGATTTCCTATGTGGCTTCCTCATCTGTTTTTAGAAAAGAATCAGCTCTTGTCAGCCAAATATTTAAAGTTTTTGGGAGAATCCGTAATCTAATATAGTAGCACGGCATATCAGAAGATCCGAGTTCAATCCACACACACACACCTATATATACAATTTGTCTCCATTTTGATAGGTTATAAAATCTAATATTAGCGTATCTTCTAATAGCTCAAGCTTTTGAGATTTTTTTTTTTTCCTTTTCAAGTATGATATTTGGTGGAGCAGCTGCCACAGTTTTTAATAACTTAAGACAAAGGCATCCAACACTTGGTCGTCCAATTATAGATTATGACCTGGCACTCCTTTTTCAGCCAATGCAAATTCTGGGAATCAGTATTGGAGTTGCTTTGAACGTGCTTTTTGCAGAGTTGGTAATACTCTTGCTAGTCGTTGTCTTTCTAGGCAACAAGAAATGCTCTCAGCTTTTTTTCCAACATTCTTTTGCCTTTTTTTTTTCTTTACTATCATATTGAGAAATTAAAATGATCATCCTCTGCTGAATTATCCACAGCCACAGCAATTAAATCATTTCTCAAAGGCAATGAAACATGGAATTTATGGGGCCTAAAAGAGCAAAGGCGCAGGTCATTGCGGAAGAATTTATTCTGTGGTCTCAGAAACTGACTTCTTTACTTTATATCACAGGTTTCTGTCTTTGAGAAAATTTATTGGAAGGAACTTGGACTACTTATTGCTCTTTGGATCCTAATACTTATCCTTCAAATTCTCAAGGTCTCATTTTTTAAGTTATATGCAATTTGGAATTTTTTTATGCTTTTATGCATTAAGGATTTGCACTGATGGTACTTACTCTTTGGCACAGACTCACACGGCAACTTGCTCGATGCCATATTGGTTTCTGAATCTCTCTGAGGTCCTTCCTTATTCTCTCTTGGATTCTTGCCTTGTTCTCTTTTCTGCTTTCACAAATTTTCTCTTTCAATCCAAAAGCTCACAAATTATCTCTTTCAATCCAAAAGCTTTCTTTTTCAGGTCCCAGTGACGATTGGAGTAACTCTTTATGAAGCATTTAGTTTAAAGGACGGAGAGTGATTGCATCCGAAGGAGTCGTCACAAACTACCGAGTCAATCAACTAATTGCTTATTGTGCCTTAGGCATACTGGCTGGAACCCTTGGTGGATTGCTGGTGTTGGTGGTGGAGTGATTCTAGATCCTCTTTTTCTAGATCTCGGAATCCCTCCTAAGGTGACATTGCAGACTTTTGCAATGAAATTTTCAATGTTAACAATGTCAATAACTTGAACAAAATTCACATCTAAGTTGTCCCCGAGTAACTCGTGATAAATAGAATTACTTTGTTCTTACAGTTCGCTTGATATATTGTTTTTCTTGTTGCTATGAATAATTCTAGTAAGAAACGTGATCAAACCTTAGCTCTTTGGAAAAGTTTTTGATCAATAAAAATCTCTAGTCCAGTTTTTCAATGCTTCAAATGAAAATTTACGTGTAGGTGTCAAGTGCCGTAGCCACCCTTATCATGACATTTTCTTCGTCCATATCTATCGTGAAATATTGCCTTCTAAAACGATTTCCAATCCCATATGGTAATTTCCTTATACATTGAAATTACTAGTCGTTAAAACATAGGTTGAGCAAGCTAGGATCATATTTTTGAATTCATTAACTTTGTAATCTTGTAGCGCTTTACTTTGCTGCGCTGTGCGCCATTTCTGCTATTTTAGGACAAACTGTGGTCGGAAAGGTGATCCGTAGATCAGGAAGAACATCTGTGATTATCTTCATTTTGGCCTCAATGATGGTCATCTGTGCAATGGCACCAGGTATGTTTGGTCCACAGAATCATAAATGTGCAGTGAAGTATTGTCATCTACTTCCTTGCTGCCTTTTCCTTTGTGAAATGTTTGCTTGAGCAGGCGGGGTTGGCATAGCACATGCGATTGGAAAGATTCGGCACACTTTGAAAACGTTTGCACGTGCAGAGGCAGAGCCTAATCACTCAAAACATTTCATGGACCCCGCAACTTTGCGTGTAAAACACCTTTCAATGAACTGATAATTGCTTGGCATCTCCAACGGAGCTACACCCGTAAGAGGAAAGAGTTCAAAAAAAAAAAACAAAAACAAAAAACAAAACAAAAATAAAAAATACTATGCGAGTCTAATATGAACAAGTGACATATGGGTGTTTAGGATTAGAACTAACTTTATAGTTTAAAATACTATAACATATAAAAATTTTATATTATAACAACTTTTTACCTTTTATTATAACATATATAAACTATACACTATTTAATAGCCACAAAATTAAATTTAACCCTTTTAGTTTAAAATACTATAACATATAAAAATTTTATATTGTAACAACTTTTACCTTTTACTATATCATATAAAAACATTACACTATAGTCACAAAATTGGTTCTTCTTAAAAAAAAAACCATTGCCTTTTAAGGATTGTGCCTTGGCTAGACATCTCTCAGAGTCATTTAAAAAAAACGAATTTTGAATTGTACACTAATATTGTTGTTTGAATCTGAATTGCAACTACGAATACATTTCAATGGTTCTCTTTTTTTTTTTTTTGGTGCAAAAAGTATGGCTGTAAGGAACACAAACATATCGCAAACAAAAGTTATTCACTCGATAGTAGAATTCATAAAGCGAAGTGCATACAAATCGCATCTCAGACAGTACAAGAAAAGGAAAATACAAACTCGATCACATAGCATAAATGGCAACACAGTACTAAACCAGAAGTACACTCAGTACTCATCCCCTTCTTCACCATCCTCACCCTCAGCAGACTCAGCACCCACCTCTTCATAATCCTTCTCCAAAGCAGCAAGATCCTCACGTGCCTCGGAGAACTCTCCTTCCTCCATACCCTCACCAACGTACCAGTGAACAAAGGCACGCTTGGCATACATGAGATCGAATTTGTGGTCAATGCGAGAGAACACCTCTGCAACACTGGTGGAATTGGAGATCATGCACACAGCTCTCTGCACCTTGGCTAGGTCACCTCCAGGGACAACAGTTGGTGGCTGGTAATTGATACCGCACTTGAATCCAGTGGGGCACCAGTCGACGAACTGGATGGTTCGCTTGGTCTTGATTGTTGCTACAGCAGCGTTGACATCCTTGGGAACAACATCACCACGGTACATGAGGCAGCAGGCCATGTACTTGCCATGGCGTGGGTCACACTTGGCCATCATGGACGATGGCTCAAATGCACTGTTGGTGATCTCTGCCACAGAGAGCTGCTCATGGTAGGCCTTCTCTGCTGAGATAACAGGAGCAAAGGATGAAAGCATGAAGTGGATCCTTGGGTAGGGGACCAAGTTGGTCTGGAATTCAGTCACATCAACGTTGAGGGCTCCATCGAACCTCAGAGATGCAGTAAGCGATGAGATCACCTGTGAAATAACAAGAGGCAGTAGTTAGTCGACTTATCCAAGGATCCAAAATTGCATAAATATCGATGGATATTTCAATGTAAAATGTTTGAATTTAACAACTAAAAAATCCTACGTAAGAACATACATACAAGAATTTCTAAACATCGTAATCCCAATGTAACTACCAACACAATAATAAATAGAGATCCAAAAATTTTAACACAAGAGAGTTTAATTTTCCTACGGTTCTATATTGTTGACAATGAAAATGTAATATATTCACAAACAGCAGTCATTATTGAACTTTCAATTCTTACCTGAGAGACGAGGCGGTTGAGGTTGGTATAGGTAGGGCGCTCAATGTCGAGGGATCGGCGGCAGATGTCGTAGATCGCCTCATTGTCAAGAAGCACTGCAACATCAGTGTGCTCCAGGAGGGAATGTGTCGAGAGGACACTGTTGTACGGCTCCACCACTGATGTGGAAACCTGTGGCGACGGGTAGACTGTGAAACCAAGCTTCGATTTCTTGCCATAGTCCACCGAGAGACGCTCCAGGAGAAGTGATCCGAGTCCAGATCCCGTACCACCACCAACGGCATTGAAGACCAAGAAACCTTGGAGTCCAGTGCAGTTGTCAGCAAGTTTCCGGATCCGATCCAAGCAGAGGTCAACAATCTCCTTCCCAACTGAGCACAGCAGAATAGGTAAACAATCAAAAATTAGGTATTTGAATCAGATCGGATCAAATCAGTACAAAACAACAAGATCCAAAATTAGGCCTCGAAACTAGGTAATAGAAACTGAAATCTGACACAAAATATCGAAATGGAGATCAAATCAGAAATTGGAAAAAGAAGGCCTACTAGTATAATGGCCACGAGCGAAGTTGTTGGCGGCGTCTTCCTTGCCGCTGATGAGCTGCTCGGGATGGAAGAGCTGGCGGTAGGCTCCGGTCCTCACCTCGTCGATGACGGTGGGCTCTAGATCCACGAAGACGGCGCGCGGGACGTGCTTTCCGGCGCCGGTCTCGCTGAAGAAGGTGTTGAAGGCATCGTCTCCTCCACCGATCGTCTTGTCGCTCGGCATCTGTCCATCAGGCTGCGCCAAAAAAAAAAGGCCAAACATTTCGAGATCAAAACAAACCTCCATTAACAAACACCAATCAAGGACGAAAACGGGAGAAAGTCGAAAATACCTGAATGCCATGCTCGAGGCAGTAGAGTTCCCAACAGGCGTTTCCGACCTGAATACCGGCCTGTCCGATGTGAATCGAAATGCACTCTCTCATTTTCACCGAGAAAACAAAGGAAAATCGAAAAAGGAAATATAAAGGAAAAGGGAAAGGATCAGAAACCCTAGAAAAAGAAAAGGACGGCGTGTATCAAGACGCCTTTGGACTGTGAAACTGTATGGTGAGGAAGTCAGGCTGGGATTCAGGGGCAATATATACACGAAAGAAACGATTCAAAACAGGAACAAAACGGGCTGTTTTAGACCATGGTTGGCTAAGAATCTAACCATGGTTAAATTGGTTTGGCCAGCAGAGCACGTGGGGCCCGTCCTCTCCGGATTGGTTGGGATTTTTTGGCCTTTTTTAGCGGCATAATTGATGTCCGCCTGTTTTTGGGATTTTTTTGAATTTTGAATTTGGATTGATGTTTAGGCTTTGGTTTTTCAACTAATTACGAGGGTGCCATTAATGTTAAAGTTGGGAAAAGTGATACGGAGAAAAATCTGTTAGCGTCTTTCAAATAAATAAATATATATACATATATATCTCGTAGGTTGAGAATGGTAATTTCAGGAAGCGTGTATGATTATGAGCCGGTAGGATATCAAAGAAAAGTGGGTTTTGCGTTTCCATCAGTGGGTTACAACCACTGCCCGACAAAAAAAAAAAAGCCATTAGATCGGGTATTTTTTGGGTTAATGACACAGTTAGTTTAATTATTCTTATCGACTTAAAAAATGACTTTAATTTATAAAAATTTTATAAATATTTTATAATATCATTAAAATTATTTATATATAATTATATAATATATAATATTATTAAAATAATTATTACATCATTAAAGATATTTTTAAGATATTTTGAATATTATGTTAGATTTTAATTTTATAACAATAATTTGAACACATATTGTAATTCTTTCGTATTTTTTTATCAGTTTCTTTAAAATGACCGTTATTTTTTAAAATTAAGTAAATAATTATTTATCCATGATATATTTTTAGTCTTTTTGGTATTAATTGATTCTAACTAACTTTTCAGTTAGAAATAATATATAAAAGCAAAAAAAATTGCTACAGTATACACAGTTTTAACCAATGATTCTAACTACCATGCCAAACACCATATTAGTTTATCTAATTTACTTTAATAAACTTGATAAACTCAAATTTATCACTAATAAACGGCTATTTGCCATCATTTATTTTAAAAGAACCTTTAAAAAACCATTTACCTCTATATCCCACATATAAATAAATAAAATTGAATTCAAATTTAACTCAAAAAATAGTGAAAGCATCTTCAATCTGATACTAAATTGATGTGTTATCAGTAGATTTAGCATTAGAGAGTAAAGTGTAAATATAAACTCTCCAATGTAATGTCATTTTTAATGATAAGTATGTTATATGCTAAGCGTTATGGTAAGCAAATTTATAAATTTAATTCCTATGGGTTTATAGATTGACTTTTTTTTTTAATAGTTACAACATTTTTACTTTTAAATTATTTTAATATTAAAAGTTTATTATTACATATTTCAATATTTAATAATTGTGAGAAAAGGTAAATATTACATTTTAAATAATATTATGCATTAGAGCATAAAATAAGATAACATATCAAATGTTATTTTTACCCTTTTTAGTAGCAAAATATAACATTAACATTGACATTTGTATTATAGATAGTCTCAGTTAGAGAAACTCTAAGGCTGCTAACTAAAATTGCTAAGATGTAACATTTTTTAGCTTTTGAAGCACTCCAAAGTTTCCAACCACTAGTCAAATTTTAGTTAAGGGGGTGTTTGACAGTGGTGGAAATCACTCAGTTCTCACCACAATCCCAGTTATAAACAATGTAAAGCTTTCACATGCTACAGTAATAATAAAAAAATATATTACAGAATAAAACTCTCATATGCTATAATAAAAGTGGTTCTCATCACTTTTCTAAACACCCTATAAATTAACTCTGGCATGTCCGTGGCGGAGAATGCCAAAATTTTCACCAGTGGAGAATTTTGGCCTTAACTACATGATAGAAATTAATAAAAAAAAAAAAGTCAAACGGTGGAGATAAAAAAAAAAAAAAAAGAAATTGTGTAAACCCTCCCACACTAGATTTGAACAAAATTTCAAAAAACTAAAATAATAAAAATTTGGGTGAATTTAGAAAACCTTCTTTGGCAACCTTCTCCATCTTCAACAAACCCACCGGATCTTGGGTCGTCGAAACCAAAGAGCTGCACTAGACCCAGTCAACGAAATCATTGCACAAACTGGATGAGCACCCCAAACAGCAAAAAGCAAGAGCACCCCAAGAATTCCAAGCAGGAACCGATTCATCACCCTGGGCCTATATCGAGTCCTTTATCGCCGGCACTTCTCGATCGAGGAAGCGATCACCAGACAGCTTGTAGACGAAGATGACGGTGTTGAGAATCGATATTGGGACCTATGGAATCACCGCCCGTACGAACCCCAATCTTCTAATCCTCCCACGTGATCGTCAAGAGGCGGATTCTCGACAGTGGCAGTAGTCATGGATCATTGTAGCGATCATGGAGGAGACGAAGCCCTTCGAGATCGCGAGTGGCCGAGATCATTTCAACGATCGTGGAGGAGATGAAGCCGGTCATAGAGGAGAGAAGCACGACGAGATCACGTGTGGCCAAGTTCTAACAATCCCTCTCTTCGACATTCTGTTAACCTTCCTGGTGCCAATGGTTAAGATGGGGATAAGCCATATGAACCCTACCGCCACAATCAATTTATAAGTTCTCCGATTCAATTTTTTTGTTCTGTTTTTGTTTTTTTTTTTCTCTCTGATGAAAGGAAAATAATCATGTGTGGGAGAGTGTGTGTTGTTTTGATAGTCCTTCCTGTCTTTCTACCACAAGATTTTGATCCAATGGTGTTTAACCATTTTCCACCGATGTAGAATAATAACCTTCTCCACCATAGAAATTCCCTTACCTATTCCACTTGCAAAACGTAGCGAGTTTGCAAGGCTAGCCAAATTATTTTTTATTCTTTTAATAGTAAATCCACGTAAAGTAAAAGAAAATTTCAAAATTGCATTAAATGATAATTGCATCAATTCAATCGAAAAGAAAAATGCTTCCAACGGTAAAAAATATTAAAATCCATGTTAACTAAAACACGAAGTATGATTGAAATGGGTTACCTAAAAGTTGCTAGCTAAAATAGTTCTTTTTAAATATTTTGGCTAAAATTTAGTTGGAGAGTTGCTTTGGAGTTGCTCTTATCTCACTTGCCCTCGATAATTCGAAACAGCACAAAACTCTATCCTGAGCTTATAATAAGTTGTTTGTTTTTTCTTCTTTTAAAAAAAAAAAAATAAGTTGTAGTTTTCAAACTTTTGTTATGAAAGAATTATTTTTTAATGATTTTAGTCGTGTATAGATCATGGATTATTTGACAAAGGAAAAGATAGTAGTATAAAAAAATACACTTTAAAATTTTAAGATATTAAAACAATTATAAATTCTTCCTCGCTCTAACCCAACGTGTCGCCTTCTTTCTTACTCGCAATGGATTGCCATCATCCTTTTGTATTATATTTTACCAACAAATCGCATAACTTACACATGATTAAAAACCATTGAAAAAATTACCCTTTTTATAATTGTAACTTGTAATAAGCTTGAGGAGTAAGGTAGTTTTGTGCTACTGTAGAGTACAAAAAGAGACACTATTATTTGAGTGCCTAATTTAAAATCAACTTAGAAAAGAAAAAGTAAATGCACTCTCCTTGATAGCACAATACAATACAATGTAACAATTTAGCATTTAATCAAAAAATCAATTTCTAATAGAGTGTTATTTTCCCCAAATATGGTACAAAGTATAACATGTATTGAATTTTGGCATGCGATTAATATTGGGCATTGTGTTATCATTAAATTATTACAACATTTTCATTTTCAAACTGCTATAAAATTAAAGTTTATTGTTATAAGTTTCAAAATTTAATAATCATCAATATATGAAAAAAATATGTATTTTTATTATATCATTCAATATATCATTATGCATTTGAACACGATAGAATAACATGTGAAATATGTATTTTTATTTTTTAGTGTTAAATATAATATTAACATTTTCATTAGGGATAGCCTGCTTAATATGATTACAATATTATTAATTTCATAATATTATAAAATTAAAAGTTGACCTTTCATAAATTCAAAAGCTTAACAATTATGAAAAAAATATGTACATATAAAATTTGACATAATATTATGTATCTAAGGGCCATAAAAATTAACGTATCGAATATGTTATTTCATCCTTTTTTAGGACGAAACAAGATACAAATATTTTGCAATGGAGATGATTCAGCTTGCTTCTTTAATTTTGCGTTATTTTTTTACATATTTGTTATCAAAGGAGAAAAAACGTGAGCACAGTTTTTAAAGAATTTTGCCCTCTTATAGGGTGTTTGATATTAATTGGTTCTAACTAACTTTTCAGTTAAAAACAGTGTAATGTAAAGCTCTCACATGCTATAGTAAAAGCAAAAAAGTTACTACAATATAAAACTCTTATATGCTAAAGTATTTACAGTTCTAACCAATAGTTCTAACTACCACTCCAAACACTCTTTTAGTCATTATTTAAAGGAAATAATAGTTAGTATACAAATTTTAGTATTTAAACGATAACGTAAATAGGTGTGCCATTTCTACAAATAACTTGAGTTGTTATACGCGACCCTCTGTTAGGGTTTCCTCTCATCTTTATGACTTTCTCGCACAAGTCTCAATATTGAGCGTCGATAGGGCGAAATCTAATGTCGCCCCTAGGCTGGTCTTCAGACTCTCGACCTTAAGAGAGGGTGCAAAAGTGTTATGACGATGCTGTTTCCGATGCTAGCCAAGCTTTCTGACGACTGTTTGGGAAAAGTTTCAGGGTTTAGGGGTGGAGTTCAAGGAACATTGGGTTGTTTGTTCTGCCCAAGACTCCAAGACTCAAGTGGCACGGTTGTTCAAGAGCAGCAGGGGGCAAAGAAGAAGGTTTCTCTCTATTGATTGGAGGTTTGCTGGTGATCACCGATAGTGGTTCTTTTGGGGTCTTTAGGCTCTATGGAGTAGATGGGATGCACTTTCAGATCTTCAAGGGTGATCGACAATGGGTGCTTCTCAATTGACGGAGGCTTGTGTCCTTTCCAGCTCTCTTGTGGTCGTCGGCGGTGTTGCAACTTCAATACTCTCGTTCAGCGGTGTTTGGCTCATCATCGGAAGCTGTTCCTTTAAGGTTTCCCCATTGTTTTTAGGGCTAGGGGGGGAAATAAGTGCATTCTGATTGAGGAATAAAAGTAGATAGGCTTGCTGTTTTGAAAATGTGAAAAAATAGGCCAAGGATTATTTACATTTAAATGAAATTTTACAAATACCTCTACATAAAAAAAACTTTTGAAATGAACTTGCAGATTCTCTCTCCTCTCCCCCTTTTTTTTCCTTCACTCGAAGCACAACGATCCCTCCTCTCGCCCTCTTACTTCCTTTCAAAGCACAACTCTCTCTCTTTCTCTCTCCCCGATGGCATTCTTCCTCATCCTCTTTCGATTGCAACGGGGTACAACATTCTGTCAACAAAAATTGCTTGCATTGGCGAGGACGACAACGGTGGACTCCGTCCATGTTTGTAGTGAATAGGAACGCCATCGACGATCGATCTCTTCCTCCTCGACCTCTACCATCACAGAATGTCTGCTATTGTGGTAAAGATTGGAGTTGATCCTTGTGAGCTCGGCTTGCAGCAATAACGGGTAGGTCTATCCATTGTCCTCGACGTCAATCCTCGATGCACTGTCATGATGGGAAAGTGAGAGGGAGGAAGGGAGAGGGAGTTGTCATGGGGAAGGAGGAGATGGAGCAGTTGCAAAGAGAGGGGCCAGGAACAGAGGGAGGTTTTTTTTTTTTTTTTTTTTTATCTTAGCGAAAGAGAGTATAAGGTAAATTTGAAAAACTCAATACTTAAAATTAAATATGTCTTATTATTTACTAATATCTGAAAATGTGCTATTCACTAATGGTTTTAATAATTGATCTATATATTGCAAATTCTCTTGTTTTTATTTATGTGCTTGTCAAATAAAAAAGATGGTGTTTTCCCCTGTTAGCCTTAGCATTTTTTGTTGGATTTTCACTATAATAACAGAGCTGGTCTCTCCACCTTCAGATTTTTTTTTTTTCATAAGGTATTGTCTTTTGCAATATTATGTATGGCCTTGGCGCTTTTAGTATTTTGAGCTTAAGTGACCAGGGTGATCCATTATCTATAGTGGTGTATTTGAAAGAGCCTTTTTATCTGCTTGATTAGTGACGTATCTAATCAGTTTTTGTTTGTTAGAACTTAATATAGTCTACCCTTTAAGCGTTGCAATCGGACCTACTAATGGTTTAGGTTCGTTGTTGGGATTAAGTCACCAAATGCATCATAGTGTTTCGCTTCAGAATTGGTGTCTATTATTTTGACTTAGAATGAAATTCCGTTCTCAAGATTAAAAAAAAAAAGGTAAATCCTTCTATTCCTTGCTAGAGCTACATTCCTAGTTTATTTAAGAGAGGGAGGATTAATAGAATGTTTTATAGGGCATAAATATCTGTATACCATATATGGACATATTTTTCTCTCTTTTAAGTTGATATTAAAGAGTATTATAATTGGTTCATTTGGTCTTTACGTTGGAACCCATTAGTTCTGAGTTCTAACTGTCTACAATGTAACGCTCTTATATGCTGCAATATAAAGCAACAGTTTACTATAATATAAAGCTCTCATAAGCTACAATATTTTAGTCCTTAAATCTAGTTTAACTATGTTTCCAAACAGCCTAAGGTTTGTTTGATGCTCAGGTTCGACATGGTGTGGTTATAAAATTTTATGGCTTGAACATTGAGTTTTAAACCGTATGGTTAAACGATGATTTTTGAACTAGTGTTTAAAATATAAAGGTTTAAAATGAAAATAAAACATCACATCAAGCTTAGAACAAAACTAGTGTTTAAAAAACTATAGTTTATGCAAAAAAATGAGAATAATTAACAATTGTTTTTATTGTAAAAAATGGTTCACATGGTTTGAACTAGGGGAGGAAGGTGTAAGGTTTGGATTGTAGGAGTTTTGCTCGATTTAAAACCACCTATATCGTTTAAACTGGTTTTAATTATTACTCTATCAAATATTATTTTAAACTGTTTTTATAGTTTGAATTGGCCTAAATCCATGCACCAAGCGGCACATAAATGTTTAATCACAACAGGCACAGTCATTTTGTTCCTAACCCAGAGGTCCATGTAGATTTCCTCGGGCATTTTAGTATACTGCAACAAATGGGCTAAGTAAGGGCCACCCAAACTAAGGCCCATCCTGGTAAGCCCATCTAATTAGCTGGCTAACCCAAAAAATGTGACCATGTCGTGGGGGGGTTTAATAAAAAATAAAAAAAATGTTTTATAAATGTTATTTTTTAAGATTTATTTTTTATAAAATATAATGAATGTTTATTTATGACACAATTTAATATGTCATATGAATAATAGTGTAGCATAACTTTTTTAAGCGTGACATGAATAAATATAACTTTTAAAAGTATGACATAATATATAATTTTCTCAAAATATATATATAATCTTCTAAAACTTACTTTTTATAAATGTCACGTATACTTAATTATGCCACAACTTAAGCATATAATATGAGTACAATAGTAAGGGTGTTCTTAGAATCCGTCAATCCGTTCCAATCCAATCCGTCGAATTGGATTGGATTATGAAAAAGAAGAATTGGTTTTGGTTTGGGAAAATCCCAATCTAATATATGTGGATTGAATTATGGATTAAGTATATTTCAATCCATGTAATCCATGAATCCAAACTATGCATATTTTATAAATTATATATACATATACAAAATTTTAATAGATACATAAATCTATACGTCTACAATATTGCGTTTAAAGTTTATATTTTTCAAAAAAGCTTAGCTAATTATAAAATCCATCAAATTGGATTGGATTATGAAAAAGAGGGATTGGTTTTGGTTTGGGAAATCCCCAATCCGATATGTGTGAATTGAATTACGGATTAAGTATATCTCAATCTGTGTAATCCATGAATCCATACTATGTATATTGTATAAATTACATATGCAGATACAAAATTTTAATAGACACATAAACCTATGCGTCTGCGATATTGCGTTTAAAGTTTATATGCTTAAAAAAAGTTTAGCTAATTATAAAACTAACATTATTTACTTGTGACATTAACTTGTGTCTAAAGTTTATTTATTTCAAAAGTTATAATGTTTTGCAATGCCACAATTTAGTTTATTATCAAAGACTTGCATTTAATTGGGTTATAATATGTTAGATTTTATTGAATTATGTAATGTTATATTATGTTATTCTTAATTTTTAGTTTTTTTTTAATAAATTTAAAGACTCAATCCGTGAAACCACAGAATCCAATCCACAAAATCCGTGGTTTTTCAGGTTGGATTGGATTGAATTGAGGGTCTTCACAGATTGAGATTTTCGCAATCTGATATGTGCAGATTGAATTACAGATTGACCCATAATCCATGTAATCCGACCTGTAAACACCCCTAAGCAGAAGTGTGGCACAATTTTTTATAGTGTGGCATAAACGCATAACATGTAATTTTCTTAAAAGAAAATAATGAGTAAACTAGGTGGTACAACACTTCTTACTAACATTATTATGTTCTACCACTTTTTTCCTCTATATTGAATCCATAAATCATAGTTTAAAAGGACTAAAATACCCTTAGATAACGCATATCTGTTTAACTCTAACTCAAAAACTTTAGAACAATAGTAGATCTATATTCATAGAAAATAGTATATTTCAAACTTTCTCATAGAAACAGTAAAATTGAAAAATAATACCACAGAAGTGAATATTTCTCAAATTGACCAAGAATATCAGATGGCTCGGAATTTTTATGTCTTTGGATTTATAGCAGGGCTGATTTGTAGTTCAATATATAGCACGCTTCGTCAGCTTTGAAGCATGCTCTCTGTGCAGTATAAATCCAAAATTCTAACATCCGCAATAAAATTAAGAAGGTGAGGTTTTTTTTTGGCATTCTACAATATTTTTCAATTTAAAATGCTTGAAGCCTTAATCCACTCTCGAAAAGGAAACGTACAGGAGTATGTCGTTTGTTTTAATAAAATTTGGGTTTTCATTTTGTATGTTTAGAAAAATAAAAACAATCCATCCATTTTACAAATGGCACAAAAATCTGTCTTTTAACATGAACCGTTGACTATAACAGAGCATAGATTTTTCAGAACAGTAACATGTGAAAACTTTACATAGTAACAACTAAAGATTTTGGTCGAAATTAAGTTTTGCCAAACATGCTATCCGATCACCAGTTCAAACTGATTCGAATCGACAACACTATTAGTTGCCTAGGACATTAAGGAAGTAGAAGTCTCAGTAAACTTGAACAAACTTTAACCTGGTACGGACTTTTTTACACAAAAGATTTGACCCATTATCCTTAGAACTCACAAGGACGAATGCCAATAGGAAAAAGAGGACAGAAACAAACAGTTTCAAGTTTGCCGTCTTCCCCAGACGACATGCATGTCCTATATATGCAGCTAATACACAATCATATCATCATACAGGTACAAAGATAAAAGAAAAGAAAAAAAAAAATTTATTGTTTGCTCCTGTGTCTGTCTTTTCATACCGCAATGAAGTTTGAATATTTTTCAGATGATATGCAACCACTCATAGCTTCAGCTAAATATCTCCGTGAAAAATCTATAAAAATTTTCAGTACACGACAACAAACGCATCAAACAGGCGATAATGACATGTAACAAGAAATTGACCAATTTTTTTGCAAAAATACATGAAGCCTGAAGGAATCCGTGACAAATTCAATCTATTTGGCAATCAAAAATAAATAAATAAATAAATAACACAAAAATTGGGATTATATGAGTAAGAAAACTAGCTTCAAAAGTACACATTCCTACGGATAAAACTTAGAAAGCTATTTGTGAAGTACATTCAAACAACAAAGATCTTACAAAGTCACATAATACAATATGTTTTGACATGATGAAAATTGGGATTTACTGGATATAGAAACGGTTATTATTAGTAAATAACCTTCAGTATATACAAACAAAGAGAAAGCTATGTATAACTTCAATTATCTAATTGGACTCTGGAATACTCAAGCAATAACTTGCAAACAAAAAACAGTTACAAAAGTAAAAGTTCCTTGTTGGAAGCCGGCAAAGAACCAAGGGTTTGAAAAGTGCTTAATATATATATATATATATATATATATATATATAAAGGGAAAAAGTGCTAATTTCTAAAAGGGTGGGACAACAGATGAAGTAAACTCAATTGCAGATACCAGTTGATACTTGATTCACACTAAAAAGGGGGTAAAAAATCTAAGGGGACTTAACAAAATGCAGACGTAGAAAAGGTCAACCGAGGAAAAGATACAACACAAAGAGAACAGCTGAAAACGAAGAAGCGGCAGTCGAAGCAAAATTCAATACTAACAAAGATGTCTATGCCAAGTTGCCAACAGAGCTCAAAGAGAACACAAAAATATGACAAAAATGAATCATGGAACCTTTTTTGAAATTTATCTGACAGATCATGGAAACCAAAGAAGGAAACAGATGGTATTTGATAAAGGGCACCATGAGTTGATCATGCGAATAGCCTCTATTCTATGCACACCCTAAATCAATTTTTTTTGCCAAGAATGGACACCATTGTTTGCTAATCAGAATGAGTAAAAGAGAGATATGGTTGAAGAAAGCCAGAGACAAAACAAACAAGATTTTCACAACAAAGAAAAGTTTAGAAATAGGCACAATGATTCTTAATTTAAAAAAAGAGGACGCACTTCTGCCCTTTCAAGAACCAAACAGAATCCATTTGCAAGGAAGACCAACACACGTCAGAGCCAATACTTTTGAATGGAGAATGTTTATCTAATAAATAAAGAGAACAAAGAAAATTGTTAAAACAAAAGTATCTTGTCCTCAATATTTTTCACTGGAGAACTTCGACAATGCACCATGAGACTAAAATAGATCAGCAGATAAAGACTCGAAAGACGACAGTCAACTCCCAAGTGTCATACCGTAAAGAAAAGACAGATTTATCCCAGTCTGCTCAGGAACACTCGTTGCATCTTGTGTTAGAATTGCTCAATTCATTATACTATCTCAAACACATGGTTAAACCTTATAACCACCAAGCAACGGATAATTAGTAACTAATCACAACAAATGACAAGACACTTGACAAGTTCACACATAAATTGGCTTGAGAGAACTACGGTATCCATGAACGGGAAAATTCTGGGGTAGGGTATAAAAGGAGAAGGAAAAAAAAACTACCAATAGATTGCAGCTTTGGCATTATAATCATATTATGTTAACCAAAGTATGACAGTTGAATAAACCTAACACTAGAGTTTTTTTCCTTACCCCACTAGAGAATTCTCTGTATAAATTTACTTTCCACTTGGGCTAAACAAAAATAATCAGCTCAAAGTGTACAGGAGAGATACACAGTAACATCAAACGCTATTGAAGGAAAAAAATGGAACAGTTCCATTTGTCAGTAATTAGTGCAACATCCTCGTTCACTTCAACAAGCAAAATGACATAACAAAGAACAAACGGATATAAATGTGATGATAAAGGGAAAAAAAAGGAAAATGAGAAATGGGCAAATCAAACAGTGCAAGGAAAGAACAAACTATATATCGTTATATTCTTTTTTAAAACAGCTCAATCGTTCAATGTATGGGGAAATTGGGGAAAAAAAGAGTACATACATCATCATCATCACCACCAACAAAATAATTCAAAAGTCGCCAAAAATTATACCACAACACCATCTTCTTTCTTCTTCTCCGCAAATCAGAATGTGGTGATGAAAACCCAAATGCGATGACTAATCGCACTTTCCTTTCTCCTCCTCAAATTTTCTTGAAAACCCATTAAATAAAAGGGAAAAAAACAACAACAACAACAACAACAAACACAGAAAAAACCCAACAAAGTAAAGGGGTGTGACTCCTTTTTTTTTTTTTCTCTTTCTCTCTTTCTTTCTTTTTCCTCTTTTTCTCTTGGAAAAAAAGGAAAATATATAATATAAAAATTTTTGCCTGGCTCCATCCTGTCTGCCTTTTTCCACACAATGGAGATGGGATTTCTTTTTTTTTTTTTTTTTTTTCAAACATTTTTTTTATTTTTATTTTTTACAGAGAGAAAAGGGGCTACATTGTACTGGTGAATCTGTGAATGCGCGAAAACGACCTTCGACTTACAAAGGCGTAGTCAGAAGGTACCTCTTCTTCAGGACCATCGGCAGCTTTAGCTCCTCCTCCAGCTCCAGCTCCAGCTCTTCCTCGGTCATTACATGAAACGACAGAGAAGAACCTGTCGCTCGACCCCATTTAAGCTCTTTGCGGAAACACGAAAAGCGAAAGAAGAAAGCTCTTCTGATTCTCCTCCTTTGAGTTGTCTGCTTTCTGCTCTCTGTGAGCTTTCTTTTAAAGAAAAGAGAGAGATGGCTTTCTTCGGTTTTTTTTTTTTTTTTTTTTTTTTGGGGGTTGCTTTTATTAGTGTATAATGGCAAAGTGATTGGTTGGGGGAAGGCAGTTTTGGCAGAGCCTAAAAAGGCTTTTTGGATTTTGGTTCGGCCGGTGAAATGCCATTTTCAACTTTTCTTTTCTTTCCCTGCCCTCTTCTTCTCTCTCTATCTCCCACCGTTTTATTTCTCTCACGCACAAGTTCTCATCGGTCTCTTTCCCACACTTTTTAACCTTTTTCTTTTGTCAAAAAAATTGTAGATTGCTTTTTCAAAAAAAAAAAAAAGAACTAGATTGTATCAAACAAATACTTGCCTTTTTTTTTCATGTGGTTCATAAATTTAAATAAAAATTTAAATTTTTTAGATAAAAACAAAAAAAATGATAAAAATAATAAAATTTTAAAATTTTTTAAAGTAAATATTTGGTTTTAAATTGTGGTAAACAACATATTTATGATATAAATAACTTATTTACTGTATATATAAGAATTACTTATATGTAAATAAGGAGGTAAATAAATTATTCGTACCTTATTTATTATGTAAATAAAAATTATTCACACTATAAATAAGAAGGTAAATCAATTATTTACACTATAAATTTAATATTTACCATAAATATTTTCAAGATTTGTTATTTACGACAATTAATTTTAAAAAAGTGTTATTTACTATAATTTCTTGAGAAAAATACTATAACAAAGAAGTTTAAATTGTGATTTGAAAAAGTAAACAAAAATGGGTCTCTCTTTTTTTCTTTTTTCTTTTTTTTTTTGCCACCACAGAAATAAGGCCATTATACTTTGATCCTATGATACTCTAAATGACACAAATTTTGGGTCCTAAAGTTTCAATCTATGATGTCAACAGTCCTTTTGCCCACCAAATATTAAATTTTTGGCGTTCTGTGCATATGAATTGCATATGAAATACAGGTAACAAGTTAAATCACAAAAATAGTTCCTCTTTCACCTACGTGGACCGAGATCCAAGATTTTGAAAAACCTCCTTGAGCTTAGGTTAATCATGTTAGGTTTAGTCTCCAATATAAGTAATAGGCATATTTGTCTTCAATGTCAGTTTCAGTTTTAATGTCATGCACGCATCATCAAAAATTAAACATTTTGGAGACAGAAGGATTGTTAATGTTTTAGATTAAATCTTAAAGGCTCAAATTTGTGTCATTTTGAGTGTTAGGGGGCCAAACTAAGACGACTCTAATTCCTCAGGGGTTAGAAAATGAAAATAATCTAAATATTTTGAATTTGTATAAATTAAGTGGATGATTAGTTTTTGTCACATTTTTAATTAGTGGCCAAACTATTTATGGTTAAATGACTATTTTTTAATTTTGCTAGGTTTTACAATGGTTAATCAATGATATCATTGAGGACATGGTATATATCCTCTTCTAGAACAAAATATACAATAACATTAAATGATCAAAGCTTGATGTGATGTTTAACATAACACATTGTAATTATCGTATCTAAAAATGTTACGTTGCATGGATAATGCTCCAGACTTCCCGATTGTATCCACTCCCCATATAGATATATTTTATGTCTAACTACACCAAGCGACCAAATGCAAAATAATACAAACATTTCAAAGTTCAACATTGCATATAGTGGCAATTGATTTAAAGAGAAATAATGAAAAAATGACTGTTCAACAACTTCTTACATGAATTTTTTTCATTTTTGTTATACATTTATTTTCTTTCTTTTATTTTGTTCTTGCTTTTGATTGCGTTTAATTACCATATGCAACACAAACAAAATGAGGAATACAACGACTGCAGCCCCCCTCTCTTGGTCTTTATTCGCCTTAATTTATGTACCATCCTTCTTATTTTTATTTTCCCGTTGATTCATGGACTTTCTTTTTAGCAAATTCCAAAACGTGTATGTATTTTCCTTAAATGAAAAAAAGAAAGAAGAAAAACCATTTATGTATTATTGACTACTATAACAACTATTTTATTTAGGCAGGTGCATCAACTAATGAGAGGATGTTTGAATCATTACCAAGTACACATTGAACCCCACATTTTTTTTGGCTCATCAAGCCCCACATTAGTTGCCAATAAATCACTATTATTGAGAGTAGGAACTTGAAAAGGTATCATGCATATGATAGCCGTTGCATTGTTGCATTTACTTTTTTGTCATATACCAAATATTAGACCCTGTTCTCAAACTAGTCATGCACATAAAAAATGTACCATAACATGTAAGATGCCATGGTTTAGATCTAATTGCAACATGGACAATATATATTTAATTATAGCTTAAAAGAGCTAGATGAAGTTTAAGAGTGGAATCTCAAACTTAGCTTAAAATGAAAGAAATAAAATGAATTTTCTAGTATTCACTTTAATTGTCTGTTTGAATTTTCTAGTGACTAAACATTTTAAGATCCTTAAATTAATGTTCAATTTGCACAAGCATTTACTTACCCAGAAAAAAAAATTACACAAACCTTTTTTTTTATGTCCATGCCTAAAGAACGAACAACTTTTTTCTTTTATTTCAATATTTGTTTTTAACATGAATTTATGGTAGGATAAGAAAAACAAAATACTTTGTTGATGGAGTTGTATTTTAAAACCGTCGGTATAGTATAGTCGTTTTGTATACTTTTTTTATTTTAATATTTTTCACTAAACAATATCAAGAAATATTCACTAGCAATAGGATGCCTAACAGGATTCCTACCATACAAAGAGCCTTGTTTTCTAGGGCGTTTCAACATATTAGTTTTTGTGGTTTAAAGGTTAAAATGGAAAAAATACTCAACACCCTTTGTGTTTTGCCTAAATATCGTTTTTGTCTCTTTTATTATTGAAATGCCCAAAACACACATCATGTATTGTCTAAATACCACTTTTGTCCCTCTTATTATTAAAATTGCCTAAACACCCTCTGTGTTTTCAAAATCATACTCAAAATATCTGTTAAATATTATTTTAAATATAACCTAACTAAAAAAAATTAAAGAAAAAGTAATTTAAATTTTTTAAATAAATATTTTAATTAAGCAAATACTTTAATTATTTTGAGAGTTTCTAACTTTTAAGATTGATTTTATTTAGTATTTTGGTTTAATAATGTATTAAATTGTATTTAGTAAAGATTATGCAAGATAATTTTAGTTTTTAAAAAAGTTTATCCAAAATGAAAAAAATCGTTAGAAAAACACGAGCATACACACACGCACACAAAAAAAAAACCTTTTAATTATTTTCAATGAAAAAAATATGCGTATAGATAAAATAATAGTAATATTTAAATTGGTAGGAACATCGACTAAACATAACAGATTAATAATTTAATAAAAAAACTAATAACGTTTGTCAACGTGGTCGAGTCCCACTTGCGGTTGCGTTTATAGTTGACGTTACAAGTGCGGTTGCCGTAGCTGTTGTCGTTATTGTTGCTGCATCGGTTGCAAGTTATATTTAAAATAACATTTATTATATATTGGGAAGGATAATCTTGAAATTTTCAAAAACACGTTGGTTGTTTTGTGCATTTTAATAATAAGAGGGGTAAAACTGGTATTTAGGCAAAACAAATAAGGTATTTTGTGTATTTTAATAATAAAAGATACAAAACTGATATTTAGGCAAAACAGATGGAGTGTTTTTAGTATTTTTCCGTTAAAATGCAATCAATCTACAGTTTGGCCAACACAACCCAACTCAAACCAAAAGTTGTTCATAGGATTAGCCTGTGACGAGGACTTTTAAAGTTTAGCTTTTAACAAATTTAAAAGAAACAAAAAAAAAAGTAATGTAAAGTCACTCCTTTAGGAGAGGTGCTTTAAAAAATACTGAGTGCTAGTAGCAATCTCCTTCTTACTCTCTTTCTCGTTCTCTTTCACACTTTTTGTCTTCAAAGTTTGACACATAAATTCTATTAATATGATAAATTATTATTTAAACAGAAAATAAGATAGTAGATTCTACGTATTAGACGTTAGTTTGACACTTAAAATCTATTAATATGATAAATTATTATTTAAATAGTAGATTGTACATGTTAGATAGTGAATGCGGAGGGTGTAAAAGTGAGTAAAAAAGAAAGCGTTGCTAGTATTCCTCTTTAAAAAATACATCAGTGGCTAAGGGTTTTTATCATTTTGGTATACTGTATTTTGAGAAAACATCACATAGGTATCTTGTTATTCAGAAAATATTAAAACAATATAATGTACTTTTCAAAATTATTTGGGTACCTCAAACTCATGTTTTCTTATGTGAAATTTCAAACTTACTATTTTATTAGCAAATCTTAAATTAATTTTATAAAACTATAAAAAAAATAAATAGAATTAGTACAAAATAACGAAGAAATCTATTTTCTTTGATGATTTTTTTTTACTTCTTTTGCTTTGGTTTTCTTTTATAATTTTGCAAAATTAATTTAGAGTTTATGAATAAAAGGTTAAGTAGAAGATTTTACTTCGCATAAGTCATACCAAAATAATAATAATCCTATTTTAGGGTATTACATATATGATTGAGTTTCTTAATTTAAAAAAATGTTAGACTAACAAATATGTCTTTCTGCTCCCCTTTTTGGGATGTGAATTTGTATTGACTACTTTTCTTATTTTTTCTCAATGTTGTTTTATGAATCAGATTTTATGAGTAATTAAATACGGTTGCATTCGTTATGTTTACCAAAAATATTTCTTAATTCTATATAATTATAGGGACAAATTTTAGGGATTTTCCTTTAACTTATATAATTTGTATCAACACGCACCTCAAATTTTAAGAAGTATCTATTGTGCCTCATGAATTATAATATTTTTTAAATGGACTTTTTTTTATAGAATAATACTTATTATGCACATTAAAATGATAAATTAACTAGCTTTTTTAAGAGAAATTTTTATAAATACCATATTTCAATATTTACTTTTTATAAATGTAACCCATGGTCTTTTGTGACATAACTTAGTATGTAATATAAGTGATAGTATGACATAAATAAATACAACTTTTAAAAATATAACATAACATGTAATTTTCTCTTTTTTTAAACCTTTAACGAGCCCAATTGAATC
Organism: Artocarpus heterophyllus; assembly: GCA_025403435.1. NCBI lineage: Eukaryota > Viridiplantae > Streptophyta > Magnoliopsida > Rosales > Moraceae > Artocarpus > Artocarpus heterophyllus. The sequence continues at coordinate 15,513,898 of CM046334.1, forward strand.
ATGGTTTGTTCTTAAATTTTCTTCTCTCTTTTCTTGCTTTTGAGCAGTTACTTAAATAACATAGTATATAAGTATATAAGACTTTGGCACCTATTTAATTCATTTGGAACGAAGAACATTCATATTATCCGCTAATATTATATATAGTCTTAAATAAAATAAAAGCTCAACAATTTTGTCAAAAAAAGCAATATGTTTTAAATTTTAGGGTTAATTTTATTTTTTGCCCCTGAATTATATAACTTGTCCTATGTTGACCCTTGAACTTTAAAACGTAGTAAATCACATCCCTAAACTATTTAACTTGTCTTATTTTAGCCCTTCTGTTAACAAAACCGTTAAATATTAATGGACTTGAGCCAATAGTTTCACTTTTGTCCCCCTAAACTATACAACTTGTCTAATTTTGACCCTTAAACCTTAAACTATAATAAATCATACCTTTAAATTATGCAACTTGTCTTATTTTGGCCATTTAATTACTAAATCTGTTAAATATTAACTAATTAAGCCTCGTATATATTATCTGATCGATTAATAATAGATTGATGATCTAGATTAAGCCAAGCATTACGTATTATGCTATTTACATAGTATTCAACCTCAAAATTTAGTCATAAAAATAACAAGTAGGTTATATTGTACTGTCTACATGTTCTTTTTATTAGGTATCCATATATCCAGTGTTTTTTTCCTTATTTGTTGGTATTTTTTTTTTTTTACTTTAATTCATCTTAAACATACGATGGAGAAAATCTGATAAAACTTTTTGAGCCAAAAAAAAAAAAAAACTTTTATCAACAAAACTATATAAAATGAAAGAAAAAAAGAGAGTAAAACTTATATAATGGATAAACAAAATTAGATATTTTGTCTTCAAAAAATATGATGAAAACATATATAGAGCCAAAAGATCAAAATGGTTATTTGTTTAAATTCATTAATATTCAATAGATTTAATTATAGAAGGGTTAAAATGAGACATGTTTCATCATTTAATGGTGTAATTTGTTATACTTTAAAGGTTTAATAGTTTAGGGTTCAAAAGTAAAATTATTGTCTCATTCCATTAATATTTAATTGTTTTGTTAAAGGAAGAGTCAAAATGGGACAAGTGAAGTAATTTAGGGGTGTGATTTACTACATTTTAAAATTTAAAGGTTAAAATATGATAAGTTGTATAATTTAAGGGCCAAAAGTGAACTTAACCCTAAAATTTAAGTGGTGAATCTTAAAAAATATTCTAGTTGGACAATATGTACATTTTAAAGTCCAGGAGCACATTGACATGACATAAGTGACATAATTTAAGAGGAGTTCGTAAAGTTTATTCTAGTTTTAAATTATAATTTTCTCAATGCTTTGTTTTTCTCCGTGAATCTGAGGTATTTCTAATATATACATGTATATATATTCGTAATATTTGTACAATGATGATATATATAGTAAAATATATATATAGGCTTATTTTTGTACATTTTTATTCTGAAAACATCTAAACTGCAAACCAAACTAAAGTATCACTGTAAAAGAAATTCAGAAAATTACAGCACATTTTAAAAAAATGTATTTATTCATATATATTTTAAAAAATTGTGTCATATTGTTATTTATAATACTTGTTTATAAGGTGTTTGACAAACTGGTTTGAACTGAAAAAATAAGTTTAAGTGTTGTATAACATGTGAAAGTTTTATACTGTAACTGTTTTTTGTTTTACACTATAATTACTAAGAGCTTTATACTATGCATGGTTAAAATTGACGAGTTAAAATCAATGCGTCAAATACATGATAAATTATGCCACAATTAAATATGTGTAACATATAAAAAGTAAATTTTAAAAGGTTATATTTATAAAAATTCTCCTTAAAAAATTTTCAATCCATTCTAAACCAAAATTCAGCAAAACCCAATTACGCGGATTGATTTGATTTGGGCGATTAGTTAGATTTGATTCCATGATTACCCGTACTAGTTCTTGATAACTCCATCAATATGGATAAAGCTCCTCGTACGTACAAAAGCTCCTACTGATCGTTCACCCACCTTCCATCACTCCCTGTGGCCCGTTCACCAAATTGGCAAAGTAAATAACTACATCTCCGACAGCAATTTTTGGTTGTAAAACGTTCTTCACAAATTCTTTCCCAATATATAAAACGAGCGGAAAAATCAAAAGAAAATCGAAAAACAAAAGTCTGCCACCAAATTATAGGCAAGTTTGGTATTGTTATGTTATGCTTTTGCAGTGCTGTGTTGTAGAACAGAAGCATGTAGACATTTGGTAAATTTTTTCAAAGCTGTTGTAAGGACCATAAGCAGAATTGTAGGTGTTTTGATAAACTATGTGTAAAATTATTATGGAGAAATATAATGACGAAAATAGATATACTTTACTAAGCTTGTTTATGGTTTTAATTTTTATTAATTTCAATTAAATTACAAAAAACTAAATCACTCTAATTCATAACATAATATATGAGCATAAAGAAAACGTGATATTTGATTTATTTTTTTGATTTATTTCTAAAATGTTTTTTTTGAAAGTATTTGAATATATTTCTGGGCGTACTTCTAATACGTTTTGTTGAAAACAAAACGTGTTATTTGATTTATTTCAATTTGTTAAGAAAAATAGGTAACTTAAAAAAGTATATATTATTACTAAGGTTAATCTAGTAATTTTAAATTATAAAAGTAGAAGCTGCTTATAAAAAAGCAAACCATGTGCTGCTTCTCAACTTATGTTGCTAGGCAGTAGTTTTTAAAAGTAACTTTTTAAAAGTAGGACTTTAAACTGTTGTAGGCAGTTACAAAAATTAAAAACAATCTGTAAAAATAATGCCAAACGGGCCCTATGCTTAGAGAGAAGTTTAAAATGAAAAAGAGAATTTTTACTGTAAGAACTTCCATTTTTAGTGGTTAAATCAAAATTTTTCAATAGTATAATTTATGGTGTCTCCTTAAAAACTTTGCAGCATGCAAAAGCACTGCTCTCACTCATAAATAGATTATTAAAAAATTAATCCAAGGATCAAAACAGCTCAATCCAGTAGTTGTAAAAGAAAAAGACGGTGTCAATCATTAAAACTCTCCAAAAAAAAAAAAAAAAAAAACTCGTAAAGCCGAGTGGTGAGTAGTGAGTAGTGAGTAATCAAAAATACGAAACAAATTAATTGCCTCGTGTGCGGGTCTAATCCGTCCTGCAACTGCCATTGGTCCGGCTTTGGTAAATTTGCATGAAAATGAAAGAGAGAAGGGCCAAAATGTACTGCTGCATATACGTCCACCATCATTAAATCTTCTTGCAAGTGCCCATTTGTGTCTAATATGCATGTCGGCAAGTCTTTTGTTGTTTTTTTGTTCCGTCGGAAAAAACAAGTTTTGTTGGTTTTTAACTTTTTATTGGCATGACCAAATCCAAATGAAATTTTGTGTGGTATAAATAACTAACGACCCTGATCAGGCACAACACCTAATTGGGCCAAAAAGGATTCTTTGTTGTTCTTTTCTTTCCTTTAACTGTTGAAAGAATTCATTCGTTGTTTTCTAGGAGTGAAATTGCATAAAATATTTTGCCCGCAATGTTAAAATACAAGGTTTTTTTTTTTTTTTTTCTCTAGGTTTAAATTCATGAGTCTAAGCTCTTCTTGTAAACACAAAGTTAATATATAGTTAGAGATTATAAGAAAAAAAGAGCAACAGATGCAAAACTTATTTCCATGTCTACAATGGTTAGGCAGAGCAATTGGATTCCTTTCATTCGTTCGTTCTTCTTCTCCTAATATGCGCTCAAGATCGAACAGTTTCTGACCTTACTTTAGGATTTTTATAGGATATTTGAGAGAGTAATTTGAATTCTATAGTTTAAACTGTAAATAATATAAAATTCTCATATGCTATAGTGTAAAATAAAAATATGTTACAATGTATAGTCTGAACTCTAAAGGTAAAACTCTTCTCCTAAACACCCTATTGATCTACCAATTAGTTGTGTGATGACGGCCAAGTGAAAACTAAGGCTTATTTTTTAAGTAGAGTTGAGTTAAACAAATTTCACTACATTTACGAGCTCCAAAATTTTTAGAATGATAAAGAAATGAGATGTGAAATGATACCAATTATCTCGTTTTCTTCCAGATAAAAAACATGATTCGAAAAAGTGCAGTGTTAGTTAGGGTGAACAGTTAAAAAGTGCTTAAAAGGTGTTTAACATGAATGTTTTTGTTAGGCTGCTTGTTAATTGAATAATATTCTTTCACACATTTGTTCCTTTTCGGAAGACAAAACATAGTTCCCCCACCCAACTTTTTATTTATAGAGTGTTTAATAGGATGATTAGAATCATTGGTTATAATTGTTTTTTTTTTGTAGCATATAAAAGCTTTATACTGTAGCAATTTTTATTTTTTTTACTATAATATGTAAGAGCTTTATACTGTTTATAGCCCACAATATGGTCCGAACCATGATTCGGACCGACATGCTAAACACCCCTTTACTTAATAATAGCATAACTAATTTTAGTGACCACTCAGCATTGATTTAATCGCCTTTTGCACGGTTGTTTCTTCTCACCTTCCGTGTTATTACAATAAGCAACCTTATATCTACAAGAAAAAAATCACCTATCTGTACTGAAAAGTAAGGAAGTTGTTTCCAAAAACCAATTAGGAATGAAATTTTAAGTCCATTTGATAGCTGACATGAAATAAGTCTTAATAAATATATTAATTATGATATGAGCATAAATAAAAATTTATTTGGATCTCAAACTTATTTGATATAGCTGTATCAAATAAATCAAACAATAATTGATATATGAATTATTTATTAGAGAATCAATATTGTTTAAAGGCAAAAATATAATTAGAGAGGTTTGGAGAAAGAAAACATTGTTGCAATTATGAATATTATTATGAATGGTTAAACTTGTAGAAATTAGATTGGGTGCTGTTTTAGTTGATATAAGTGACAATTTGAGGATATTTGTGAAGTTATAGGTTGTACAACGTCAACCTTCTATTAATGTTATAGTCTATAGAAAGATTTGGATGAAAAGAGTGCTTTTAGATAACTTTATATAGTTAAGTAGGTGGGATGACCCCTTTATATATTGAGGGACAAGTTGACATAAATTGCATAATTTAGGTCATTTATAAAATTATTTTTTTAGAGTTCTATGATAAAAGTTTATCAGTGCTAAGTTATTATCCTAAAATGCACAAAATTTGAAGACAAAAGAAATATAAATCAGACTATAAATAAACTTTTTTTTATATATTATACAAAAGAAATACATTATTGAGTTGGAATTTTTTTTTTTTTTTTGGTTGGGGAGCAATACTACATAGGAAAGGACAGTGGTCCCACCATATACAATTTGGAGGAGAGGTGTAGGACTTGTGTTTCACTATTGAGGGGTGAATAGGCGGCGGACGATGTGGTTTTATAAAAGTGTGGTTTTACAAAAATCTAAATTGTAACTGTGTGGGCCGTGGGGTACTTGTCGGACGGTTATTGTATATTTTCAGGACAATTGTCATCAATTTAACATATTTTTTAAACTAAAAGATCATTAACACTAAGCAATCATCATCATGATTCATATTTCATAATTTATGCTTCAAATATGAGATATATGTATTCGCGGGGTGGGGTGGGGTGAAACAACAATTTGGCAGGACAGTGTGGTTTTGACAAACTGCGGTTGAAAAACACAAACCGAAATCACCCATACAGGGCAACACGGAGCGTTTGAAATTAATTTGACAGTTTGATGATACGACACAAAAATAATGTTGCAGAGTTTTTGTGCACCCCTATCATTAATTTGTGCTTGGTGGGGCTATGACTGCATTGGGCTAAGCAACATTTTTCATTTTTTAATATAAAATGATTTGATGGTAAAATAGGGTAAGGAAAACAACTACCGTTTAATGAAATGTTGAATATGTTATACTTAAAGAGGAGTTAATTAAGATTAATAAATGATAGTATGATTAGGGATGGGGCCGTAGAGGGCGAGGGTAGCCGCCCTCTCTGGATTGTGTTTGACTGGGGTTAAGCATTTAAACAAAACTCTGCTGTGCCCATTTATTGTGTGACTGAACGAACTCAGACTCTCAGACATGCACTGTCGTGTGTAATGTGTAAAGCCTATTCATATCACTTTAATGAACAAATTCAATCCTTGACCCCAACACAACACCTACTCCCAATCCAATATTCATGGAAGCAATGGCATTGTTTCTCTTCTAGAAACCTTAATGGGCAATAAGTTATGTTAAGACTTTTGATGTTGACAAGTAGAACTGTTTCTTTTTTTCTTTTTTTTTTTGAGGGGTTATTTGGGCTATAACATATGATTGTTCTTAGTGGGCTATCAATGTTGTTAGATGTGGTTGCATTTGATTTTAAAATTTCCAATATTTTTAAAATAAGTTTTCATCAAATTATTAAACTTAATTATTTTCCTTATATTCTCAGGAAAAAGAAAAAAATCTCCCTTTAACAGGCTAGGTACTATGTATACTAAGTGCATGATAGTAAAGTGTATTATAAACCATACAACTGTATTGCTAACGTTAAACATTTTTGCTGCAAATAGTGATGTCAATTTATACCATGCACCAATCAAAACGAAAAAAAGTTGAATGATGTTTCAATTAAAAAAAAAAGAGGGAAGAAACTCAAACCATACTGTTGGTTCTTTTCCCCCCTTTTGTTCTCATCAATGTTGCTGAATTAGAGGCGGAAGGGAAAAAAAACACAAACAGATACGTCTCTTTTTCCGTAGTTACCACTTAAAAGCAGAAAAAAGGTATATGGGCTTGGCCCAAAAACTTCAAGACCATACCGCAGCTAATGTTGTGTGGCTCGACCCATGGCGTTAGGAGGAGCTGATCACCCACATCCATGAGGTGGTCCAACAGTAATTTCACATACAATTTCGCGATAGATGTAGAGTTTGAATCTTTTTTATAATCTGAAAAAAGAAACGCATTAGGTTTGATCACCGGGTTCCTAATCGACTGGTAAAAACCTACAACTCAGAACTAAGCCATCCGTTTCCTCGGAGATTTTGTTAACATGCCGACATTAGGTTGATGCTAATGTGGCGGCACCGGCCCCATTGGCTGTTTTAAGCTGTTTTATAAGTGTCGCTCGGTCCTTTCGGTTCTTTTCTCTTTTTAAGGTGCTTGTAGAATTTGATAGACATCAATGCATACTTTTAAAAGAATTTTTTTTGAAAATATATAGTTACCCATGTTCAATTATCTGACTATTAACCACTTAAGAATGTTGTTCAAACTAAGGTTTAAACTAAAATTGGTTTTAAATTTAAATTTTGTTAAAGAGAAAATATTGTAACAATATTGTTTTGAACCACAATGTTTCCAACTAAGTAGTCAAACGCACTACGTAAGCTTCGCTGTGAATCTTATAAGAACTTAATTAATATGAGCGACCCACAATATTTCCGGTGTGCACAGCTTATGCCTCACCAAACATTATAAGTGGGTTGGAAAGGGAAGAAATTAAGATCATCATGTTAGGATTTTCATCTTTGCCTTCCCCAACTAGACCAACAATATTACTGGGCTGCAGAGCTTATGTCTCACCAGTACTGAACAAATTCATTACATTGACACAATCGTATTTTTGGTACCAACACTTAGCTTAAAAACCTTATAAGGAGATAGGTATTAGGTTCAAATATTAAAGGATGCTACGAAATCTCTGAGGGTCACTAGCTGCCCATAGGAGACAATACGTACGAGTAACAAATATAAAACCCGATTATATTAGGCGCTAGGTGGCCTAGCCTCACTGGTCGACTCAATAATAATTGTCATTGTCGTTTTCATGCACTGGGAGCCTAGGAGTAACACAACTTTGGAAAGAAAGAAGTGATTGTTGTCATGACTACTCCTAGTGATAGAACATTATAGAGTGCAAAAGCAACTTGCTTTTTTCGGAAGACTTACACATCTGTCACGAAACTTGCTAGGCTTATATTCACAACTAAAGCAAACATGTGTGTGCATATTATGTATGCATGTTTGCATGTATGTATGTATGTATACTAATACCCCGTCTTTTTATTACAGAACTATTCTCTTTTGAATGAAAGCTTGTTGCTTTTTCCTTTATGGGCTCTCCACCATGCCCAAAAGAAATATTTTTCATGAATCTAATTCTTTCAAAGAGGACCCCGCAAACCACTCAGCAAAGTTGGGCTACACGGTACTTGTGCAAGTGTCTTATATGCCTATCTACGTGCACAGCTGCAAACATCTTTAAAATGAGAGAGCTAAGGGTAGTTGAAAGTTTGAGTTAGAGCTTTAAATAATGTAGCATATATAAAGGCTTTACATTATATATGTTAAAAGTATAAGATGAAACTAAGTTGTTAAACACACTCGATATTGTCATGAATAATTTTTTCCCTACAAACAGCATCAATGACTTTTTTTATATAAAAAATAATAATCATACACATTTATACACACAACCATATGTCGGTTTGTTAGTAACTAATATCTCTTATTAGATTAAAAGCTAATTGTAACAATCATGTTCTCCAATGAATGTAGTAAAAACTCCATGTGATGGCCCAAATTACAAGAACTCAAAAATCACAATTTTCCTATAGTGTGTGAAGTTTATGGCTAATTAATTTCGCCTTGCAGATGAGTGGTTGGGTACGCGAATGTGTATGAGCATATCAAAAATGGAATTTAGTTGGTTTCATCTCTTCTTATAAAGAGATCAGCTATAGGCCGCACGCTGTATTTTTTTTTTTTTTTTAAAAAAAACAACTTTCGAGTAAAGAGAAAGATGTGGCCTATGTTTATGATTTAGAAGATACAAAAAGGTAGTAGAATCCTCAACTGGCAATTCCACCAAAGGACTTTAATGTTTGTCTATAACAGGAACCTAGCTATTGGACCAACTAAATAACAACAACATATATGATTTTAGGTGACATATTGGAATTCACTCATTGAGAAAAAATGGAAGAATCCTATGTCTCACTCATAATATCTTAAATTAATAAAAAGAAAGTTTCCAACTTGCAAGTGGAGAGGTTCATGGCTCACTATGTGAGGTGAAACAAAGATGCATTAGTAGTGCCTATATCCATCCTTACGCCTCCATTCCAACAAGATAATCAATTGGAATTTCACATTAAACACAAAATAACCAAAGAAAAATAAGAAAAGAAAAGAGAGAGAGAAAAAAAAAAAGAAAGCTGCTTTCTCTTCTGTCTCTTGTTAACTCAAAAAAAAGTAAGATGCTCAAAAATATATTCAAAGAGGCCCAAGTTATTTTCTCCCAAATGGACAGATTTAGATGAAGTGGGCCATCAACATATGAATCGTGCCCCTTAAACTTTTAAATTCAGAATCAGAAACCCACTTTAATGCAAAAAAGAAAAGCTTCTTCTCTCTATCTCAACGTTCCAAGTTCCAACCAATTTATATGCCTTTTTTAAAGTATTTTTTTAAGGGTATCGGTTTGATAAAAAAGAATGCCAATGTCCAAAGCAAAAGAGGAAAAAACAAAATTCACAAAAGTTATATGGAATGATTTCATTAGTGGGCCTATCAAATATGCACACTCTAAAATTACCCATAAAGCCCTATGTAGTGATTAAACTCCCCTAATCCTAATATGTTATATTTAGAAGAACTAAAAAGTATTAGAAATGGGATAGACTAGAATCTACATCCACTTTTCCATTAAAAAAAAAAAAAACAAACAAAAAGGAGAGTAATTAAGTAATAAGTTGTTCTCTCATATGATGAGTCTCCGAATTAGTACTTAAAGAGAGACCCATTAATTCTCCTATAATACACTACAAATACGACATTCATATATATATATATATATATATAATTAGTAATATATGTATATAACTTACAATTGACCCCAGAGCTAGGCCGGCCCCAACAAAGGTTTTGTTTTATACGTGTGTGGTGTGCAAAATGATCACAATTGATCAAAGTGATTCTTTATCATCTTGGAGTGACATTTGACGTGTCTAATTTATCGTCGTCTTTGCTGTTGTTGTTGTTGTCGGTGTTGGTGATCTTTTGGGATGACTTGGTGGAAGAATCGAATGATCTGCATGGATCAGCCTCAATCAGCAACTGAACAACTTCTTTCATGGTGGGCCGCAGAGCCGGGTTCTTGTAGGTGCATCGAATGGCGATTCGAAGAACTTGAATCATTTCGTCCTTAAATGAACCAGACAGGCGCTTGTCTAGAACCTCCATGGCTCCTTCTCTTGTGTCGACCTTGTTGGAGACCCAGGATATGATGTTCTTGTTCTCTCCGAACTCCGATTCCACCGGCTTCTTTCCGGTTATCAGCTCCATTAGAACCACGCCGAAGCTGTAAACGTCGCACTTTGTAGTTGCCTTGGATGAATATGCATATTCTGCAGCAAAAATAATTAGGACAAATAGAGAATTGATTGAACTGTTGTAGACTTTTTGACCGGTCCCGTGTGGGATGATCAAGACTGATCAGTCAAGCTAAAGTAATGCTGAAAGCACACGAACAGTGACCATTATTCTTACAAAGGTCCAATTTTTATTGGATATATACCAGGTTAACCTATTCCTCGATTAATCATGCGAAAACACTTTTTTTTAAAGAAAAATATTAGCTTATGTGTATTTTTTTTTAGACTTTTTTTTTTTAAAAAAGTACATGTCAAGAACATTATAATTTTTAATACGTTCTAACCACCTTTCCCAAATTTCTACAATGATAAACACTTACACTTTTTCATGCATATTATATCTAAATTAAGAAGCCCTTCTGGTGGTAAAAAAAAAAAAAAGACGCTGGTTGAAATTTTTTATTATTAGTTCTTACCAAACAAAAGCAGTTTAAAGCCCATGTCAATGTTTTTATCCAACGCCATAAATATTGTGTACAAGACCATAAAAGATGACCGACTGACGTGCACTAATTCTAGTGCGAAATTAAGTAAGATAAATTTAAGGGAGCTAATTTAGAAATATTCATAAACCTAGCTACATACCAAGTATAAACCACGTCTGATCATGAAAATGTTAAAAGTCAAAAAAACTAATGATAAACCAATTAAGTTGGGTTAAAAATAATAATAACAATAATAATTACCTGGAGCCAAGTATCCATATGTGCCAGCAATAACAGTGGTGGTGGAATCCTTCCCTCCTCTAGCTTGCAAAACCTTAGCTATCCCAAAATCCGCTACCTTTGGTTGGTAATTGACGTCAAGAAGTATATTAGTGGACTTGATATCTCTATGAATGATTGGACGAAGAAGATCATGGTGGAGATAAGCCAATCCCTGAGCTATCCCCAAGGCAATCTGGTGCCTTGTTGGCCAATCCAAATGAACCCATCCTTTGTGAAGAGCGTCCCACAGATTCCCATTCGGCATGTACTCGTAAACCAGAAGATTGCAATCCAAACTCGAGAAGTGGCAGTACAACTTCACTATATTCTTGTGCCTTATGCTTCCCAGGGTCTCCACTTCCGTCTTCAACTCCCTATCCAACACCAACTCATGATCGTCACGATCGTTATCATATTCTTTATCATTGCTCCCTAACTTCGAACTGCTCCACAGTCTCTTCACGGCCACCACTTCCTTGCTTTGCAGCTCGATCTTGTACACCGTTCCAGACCCGCCATGCCCGACGATGTTCTTGTCCACCATCGCCGACACGATCTCCCGCTGGTCGAAGCTTATTCGATGGAAGCTCTTCATCTCGTAGGAGAAATAGGACGATAGCGTCTCGTCGTTCTCAACTATTCTCTTCTTTTGATCTTTGCTGAACCGCCGCTTCAGGAATAGGACGGCTCCGACGAGGATGATCAGCAGGGAGATGGCGATAGCCCAGACCGAGTTCAGCTTCTTCCGGTAATTGTAGGGTTTTGAACACACAGGGAAATTGTTATCATTGATCTTGTGCAAGGACTTGACCTCCGCCGACACGCAGAGGTTCGGGTTACCGGAAAAGCTCTCCACCAGCCCTCCTTTGATCAATGAAAGAGGAATGGGGCCGGAGAGCATGTTGTTGGAGAAGTTGATCGAGTTCGGCAACAAGTCGCAGAGGCTTTCTGGGATGTTTCCGGTGAGGAGATTGTTAGAGAGATCAAGAACGTTAAGGGATTTCAGCCAAGACAATGAACCAGGTATCGAGGAATTTAGCTTGTTGCCTTGCAGAAGAAGCAAGTTGAGCCTTTTCAGATTCCCAATCTCGGAAGGTATCGGACCCGAGATTAGATTATTGCTCAGATCAATCTTGACCAAATTTTTCGCTCTAGAGATTTCAGAAGGCAAAACTCCCGAAATCTTATTGCTCTGAATGAACAGCTCCGACAAGTTTCTCGCCCTCCCAATTGAATCACTAATCGGACCGCTCAAATTATTATAACCAAGATCGAGAATCGAGACGTGAGCAAGACCCAAAAGTCCTTCTGGAATTGAGCCCTCTAAACGGTTATTGCTAACCCGGAACCTCAAGAGAGACTGGCATTTCCCGTAGCTATGAGGCAATTCCCCTGAGAACGAATTACTCAAGACGAGAAAATACAACAACCTCCCTCCTTTACAAACGTCGGTGGGCAAAGGACCCGAAATTTTGTTCTCGGACAAATCAAGGACGACCATGGGAGATAACTGGCCTAGATTTCTAGGCACTTGTCCTGTCAGAAAGTTGTCGTAAAGCGAAAGCATGCTCAGCGTCGTCGACTCCTCGATGGCCGCCGGAATTTCCCCGACAAACTGTTGTTGTAGAGCTGAAGAACCTGTAGCTTCGGCAAACGACATACCGTTTCGGGGATCGTCCCGTTCAACTGGTTGACCGACATGTCAAGGTCAGTCAGCGCCGTCATGTTTCCGAGCTCGGGAGGGATTTCTCCGACGAGCTGGTTGTAGTAAAGCTCGAGATGTGTGACCTTCTTTAGATGTCCGAGCTCCGCTGGAATCCGACCCATCAGGAAATTCCCGCTCAGCTCGAGATCAACGAGGGAAGTCATGTTTCCTATCGACCTCGGGATGTGTCCGCACACCATGACGGTGGACAACACCATGGATTTGAGCTTCGTCATGGCCGAGATGTTCTCCGGAAGCTTCCAGAGATTGAAGTTCCCCATCTCGTTGAAGTTGAGGACTTCGAGGTCGGTGAGGTTGAAGACAGAGACGGGGAAGTTTCCCTTGAAGTGGTTGTTCGAGAGGTCGAGGATTCTCAGGGACTTCATCGTAGAGAAATCCGGGAGCACTCCGACGAGGTAGAGGAAGCTGAGGTTGAGCTCTTCGAGGACGGTGCAGTTGGTGACGCCTTGAGGGAACTCACCGAGGAGGCGGTTCTTGCCAAGGCGGAGAACGCGCAACGCCGGCAAGTAGGTGCAGACGTCGGGCGGGAAGTGGCCTGAGAGCGACCACCCGAAGAGGTCAAGTTTGATGACAAGGCCTTCCTCGTTGCAAACAACTCCTTTGAAGTTACATAGAGGCTTCTTGATCACGTCCCATTCAGATAAACCGTTGCCGGAGAGGGATTTCTTCATGTGGGCGAAGTACTCGGTTTGGTTGGGTCGGTTTAAGGAATATTGTTCAGAAGGATGAATGAAGTTAGACAACAGAAACGAGACGATCAAAAAGAGCAAGAGAGTGGAATATTTTGAAGCCATGTTTGTATTTTCAGAGATCAGAGAGAAGTGTACTTAAAAGTGTTTGGTAAGCTTTTGTTGAGGAAGTAGTATTGACGAAGAGGAAGGAGAGAAGTATATAAACGAGGTGATTGACGGGAATATCATTTGGGTGTGGAAGCTGGAGATAATGATAAGCAGTGAGGAGGATCAGCCGTTTGATGATGATAATGAAAAAGAAAGGGATGGAATGATCATAGTAAGTGTCTTTGAGGGAGATTTAATTTGGGTGTGTTTGTGCAGTGTAAGTACTAGTACTATTAATTGGATCAATATTAACAGGAAGAGAGGAATCATATTATTGTCTTTCTGTAAAGAGGCTTTTATGTTTATACTCCACTATCTAGCTGTGTTGTTTGTGTAGTAGAGAATATAACGTCGATCAGTGCCCTCTGCTTTATACTGATATGATGTTTTTTTTTTTTTAAATTCTGCATCAGATACTACTTATTGATCTAGCATGCAAACCTTTTCTTTTTTTTGACATGATCAGGACCTCTTAATGTTGATCATTCTCATCCCATGTCTTTGATATTTTCCTGCAGTCAAATGAAGAGTGCGTTTGACAACGCAATCAGAATAAATTTACTATAACATATAAGAGCTTTACATCATGTAGCCTACTTTTATTTTATACTATAGCAGTTAGAATTATATAGTTAGAACGACGTTGTTATACAAATTCTACCGCATTGTATATTATATTCGACATCTCACATATACAGGGGAGATTCTGTTATGTAATTTGGTGGATATTGTTAATATGACTATAATGTTTAAATGTATACTATTTTATTTTAATTTAATGTGTTGTCCAGTCATGGAGCCAAAAGTTTTTATAAATAGGGACACTATGTAAAAATATATTGATAATTTTTATACAAACATAGTTATGCAATAATATATTTCAAATGCCTAAATCATAACTTTTTCAAGAAAATAAGGATACAATAATATATTTCAATTTTTTAACAGTAAAACCATTATAATTTTTTATATAAAACAAAAATACAACAAAAGCTTTTTAAAAATTTGTAAGTAAAAAACCCCCACCTCAAATGCCTCGGCCAATGATGTTGTCGCTATTATTTAAAATTTACAAATGCGCACAACATATTATTAAATATTTGCTATCATATTTAACTTTTTTTTTTTCATGTAACACCTGTGTCATCAAATACAAACATATAGTACGTGTTTTTATTGTTTATACGTATCTGTTAAAAAAAAATCGTATGAAGAAGTCCTTTTTTGGGGGGTTTAGTAGGGCCATGCAAAGCTAAGCAATGTAAAAAATACGACAAAATATTTGAAAAGTGAGGGGCGCGTTTTTTATTCTTGGACATGTATGTATGTAGGACTATACCAGAGGCCGTGCAAGGGCCCCACACATTGCGTGTGCATAATTAAATTGTAGCACTTTTCTTTTTCTTTTTTAATCAGAATTGTTAATTCCTAAAACAAGCAATATGTTTTTGACAGATTACTCTTTATACTTGTTTTTCAGAGTTTTTAGTTCCTAACATGAAAAATAATCACAAAATATTTCTGAAATTTAATGGGCAATCACTTCTACATTACGCGATAATTAAAATTTTGAACAAATGGTTACATTAAGAAGAAAATATTATAATTTTCAAAATTTTTAACAGTACTATATAAAGATAACAGTTTGTAAATATTGTAATCATTAATTTCTGTAAATTTTCAAGCTATACAATAATTAATATATGATTAACTCCATTAAATTATAAAAATTCATTGCGGCCACCGGCATTACTAGAGTTACTCGTTTAAGCAACGCTAAATAGAAGACGATCTTCTAGGAAGCCGTTGTCATAAATGATGTGGCATTTATTATTAATAAATATCGCGTACTTTAGATGATGGTTTCTTAAAAACCATTGTCTAATGTACTTTATTAATCACACTTATTCAAAAATTAAAACCTAATAGTACTTCTCTCTCTTCGATTCCCATACCGCTCTCTCAGCGCCGCCATCGTCATCCTTGTCCTCACCGCATTCGAGTACCACCGTCTTCCTCCCTCTCTTTCTCATTGTGCTCTCTCTCTCTTGTCGTCCTCTTTCACGCTTAGTGCCGCTGTTGTCATGCTTCCACCGTAGTCACCATCCTTTGCTTCGGCTCTCCGCCATTGTAGCTGTAGAATCCCATCACCTCCATGGTCGTTGCCGTCGTTTCCTCGCCATCTGTCGTTACCTTTCATCATCACCATCATCTCTAGCATTGGTAATTATTAGTTTATTTTGAATTAATTTGTGGTTTATTTTCTATTTATGGTTATTTATTTAATAAATTTTGTTCATTAATTGTTTATTTAATAATGATGTTTTTATATTTAGGATTTGTAACTGGAATTGTTGTAATTAGATATAATTTCAAAGTGGTTACAACTTATTTGTTGAATTTGCTTAGGGAATTGCTTAGAGCTTCCGAATTGGGCATGTTAGTTTTAATTTTTTATTAGTTTTCGTAAATTGTGTCTATGTTACTTTAAAGTTATTAGTTTTAATTTTTGTGTTATTTTTAGTTTTATAAGTTTTTGTTTTTATATGTTAGTTTAAATTCTATATGTTACTTTTAGTGTCATTATATAGTTTTATATGTTGGTTTTTATATGTTAGTTTTAGTGTTATTATATGTAGTGTGGTGTTTGGCAATATGAGTTGGAAAAAATTTTTAGTTGCTACAATGTAAAGTTCTCACATGCTGAAAAAAGTATGTTACAGTATAAAGCTCTTACATGCTACTGTGTTTTTAACCAAAATTAGTTCAAACTATTAGTTTTAACCAATGCTCCCAAACACCCTATTAGTTTTATATGTAGTTTTAGTATTAGTATTAATTTAATGATTTTAATAAATATTGGTATGTTAGTGTGTCAATTTTCATATGTGTTGCAATGTTATTGTGTGTGATTTTGATGAATATTGTTGGTTATTGCTTAAGATTTCAATATGTCGGACAATGAATTTGTTAATATGGAGGAGCAAACGACAGATAAGAAGATAGTTTTAAGCTCTAGAAAAGGGAGCCATTTAATCCGGATGAGAACAGAAAAAGAAGAGCAACTTTGATGAAACGTGTGTTAAGGTTGATATCGAAAGATATAAAAACCCAAGTTCAATTCGATGAAAAAGAGGGGGATAAGCTCCAAAATTATATTAGAGTTATAGTCTCAGAGCACGTTCCCATAACAACAAAGAATACATTGTGATAAAAAAAGTCATAAACCGTCATCTAATATCTTGCGTGACTAGTGCAGGGGCCAAGATTGTTGGAAAAAGTTCAACAGTAATTTGTGAAATAAACAAAATTTAGTAACCGAAGTAACACAAGGCATATGTGTGTTTTGCTGTTTAGAATTACTTTGAACTCCTTAAAAAAAAAAAAAATCAATTTCAACTGTAGCCTCCATAAACCAACCAACAGGGTGTTTCTTGAAGTTATTCTACCATTTTCAAAACGTTGATTCAGCAGCTATGGCCTAAGGGGGATGAATACAGGATGATCTACATTATATATATATATATGTATATATGTATATATATGTTCCAACTTAAGTGGCTATTCTTATTTTGTGTGTCAGTGTGTGTGTATGGGCATGTATCAAAACTAAAAGGCGACTGAATATGTATTATGTTTAAAAGTAAAATAAAAAAGAATTTCAAAAAAAAAAACGAGAGAAAAAGAAAAAGGAACAACTAGCTGTATACAGTAACCAGAAGAGCATCAAATTGGTTTCTTTATCTGATGATCAAGTTGCTTTCTTTTCTTTTTATCCCACATTTGAGCACACTGCTCCTTGATACTTGATGCCCAATTTTCACCACACCAGGCTCCGCAAATTTGCTCAACAAACTGGGAATAAAAACGCAGCATAAATATATTTGGTGGCAAACAAACCCTTGAGTTGACCTTTCATTGGCCAATCAAACGCCAGCAGCATCTCCTCCACTAATATCTACATGTTTGCCACGTGTACATATAATTTTTTTATTATTTTGAAATGGGCATATAATTTCATTCTTAAACTATTTGTGTTGCTGATTATTTTTCTTTAATTAGGTCAGAGAACAGTAATAGAAAAGCCAAGACAATTCATGAATGGATGGAGGCGGATAACGTTTTGGAATCATGTCCCATTATTAAATTTAGAGAATTGGCAAAATTTTTTTTTTTTGGTACTTTGAGTAGTGACCATATCTATAATATATAAAATAAAGCTAAATTAAAGTTGAGGTACCCAAGAGTGCATAACATATGTAAATAATTTAATTAGTGCTGCACTGATCAACAAAGAATTATTGATATGTTCAGGAATGTGATCCCTCTGTATCTGTTTGGCTAAACAGCAAAATTCCTATTTCCTAATCGTTATATTGGGGAATTTTATTATTTAATATTGTACGGACAAGGTCCGTGCAGGGACAAATTTATTATTATTATCATTATTTTTTTATTTATGTTTTACTGGATCCATCCCAACTATGATGATCTGCACTAAGTGCAAAATAGTAAGGGCCAAATTAGGATTAATTCCCCAAAATTACGGTTCTGTATTTCGATAGCATTTTTATTCATAATTGTACTAGTGTATATTAGGCCACCCTCCGAAATAAGCCAAGGAAGGAACCAAACTATGTTAAGTCCTCGATATTAATATATACATATATATATATATATATATATATGTAGTTTTTCTACCGTTTTTGGTGGGAGGTCCTTCGTCATAACATATGGAAGTAACAAAACTTAAAATGATATTTATTGAACTTAACCTTGATATTAAAGATGTGTAACATAATTGTCATTAAAGTATGGTTTCAAGTTGAATGTAACATTGATCTTGAAACATTGTACAATAATTTTTTGTTATGATTTTAATGTAAATTTTTTGGTGTTGCGCCTGTCCAACATTAATGTTATGTTTAATGAAAACATGTTATATTTTTTACTTTTAAATATTACGAGTAATGGTCCTTCCGGGGGACCATAAAAAATTCCATATATATAATATCATAGTCACGATGGTGAGTCCTATGTTAAGAGAGAGTGAGATGCATTTGTGGTGTTTAAGTATCTATAAATTTCTTTACGATCAACAATTGCCTAGATAGAGTCATTTAATGAAGTCCAGAGCATGGTGTTACCTTCTTTTTGGACATACTTGTGGTCGATTATAAAATATCAATTTTCTCTACTTACTTTCATTTTATATCATTAAATTTGATAATTTGCAAATAATGAGCGAAGACTTTATTGCGTATGCATGCGCATGAATGTATCCGAGGGGATCCCAGCTTGAGGTGAGAGCATGATATATACATATGTTGCAAAATTAATGCGATAGAAACAAAGATAAAAAACACGTAGAGAATTTACATGGAAACCCAAAACGGAAAAAAACCACGGGTAAAGGAGAAGAAAATCATTAAACTCGTGAAGATTATAATGGAGGCGCTAGGGAGGCTCAAAATTCGCTAATAATAAAGCCCTAACGCAATACATCATATATATAGGTATAGGCAAAATCCTATGGGTCAAAAACATAATCTTATGGCCCTCCGCTACCACCACAGATCTCATGAAAAATCATATTTTTGCTTTTCATCACAATTTGTCGCACCATGAGCTTTTCGGGTCGGGCCAAACTGAATTCGGGTCACCATACTTTAACAACATATATATATTTTGAGGAGCATGAGAGATATATATTTCACAAGTACAATTATTTAAAACCTTTAATTTTATTCTTGCCCATCATTTGAAGGTTTTAGATTTTCTATTAATTAGCGTATTTCCATCCTCAGAGCTAATAAATTGCTTGAGATTATTGTTCGCAAGTGCCTTTTTATTGTGATGTTGTTTCGTATGAATGTGGCACATCGACTAAAACGTATACGTGCGCGGACAATTCAAGGGGAAAAAAAAAAATTAAAGAATTATACACAAAGATATTTGGAACAAGATCATAAAACAGACTCCAAAAGGATACCTCTTGCGCATATATAACATGATTTCTATCAAATACAAAGCTTCACAATCTGCCTTTTCTTTTTATCCATTCTTTAGCTAAATATGAAAATGTAGGAATTTTTTTTCTTCATTCCTAAGATAAAAATAAAAAACAAATACAGGATCTGCAGAGAGGAATCCTTCTTATAAATGAGCAAAAAAAATCCTTAATTTTTTGTTTGACGGCACAAAAAATCTCAAAAAATATCTCACGTGTAATTTATATAAGCAATTAATATATCGTAAAAATCTAGCTATGAAATTTTTGTTGTTTCATGAAGATATATATATATATATTTCCCTTGGATTTGGCTGTACTCATCATTCAATGGTGAGTAACATATGCCGCATAATAAATCTCATTTGTTTAATATAAAAAAATTTCCTCCAAGCTTCATCAACTGTTAGATTTGTTGGGAATTAAAAGACGAAATTTTGCTATTATGGAGAGTGATAAGAAAATACGAAGAGTAAGAAATATAAAAAACGTATACACAAAATTTATGATAGTTTACTTTCATTATGAACGTTATGTCAACTTGTTACTTTAAAATTTCACTATAATTTAACAAAAAAAAAAATAAGAAACTCATTTTAAAATACTTCTTTCATTTTCAATTTTGTCTCTACAGAAAAAAAAAAAGAAAATTTGCCCTTAAAGTCTATTATAAGTACTTTAAATATTACAAGTAATTAAAGTGATCTAAATAAATCAAAAGAGGCCAAATCGTAAGAGGACATTTTCTAAGAAAAATAAATTATTTAGGAGAATAACTTTACACGGGTTGTAGGCACGAGAGAGTGAGTGCCGCAATGATGAAGCGCAAAGCAAAGATGCCCTCTGCACTCTCGCGTAAAAGCATTGGGTGTCGATTTGGCAACTCGCGAATTTGCTCAAAATCTTACATGGCAATCTCTTACAGGTTCTTTATGTCGTTCTTTAACCGACATCTTCTTTGCTAACTAACGCCATGAAATCATCGGCGCATAATAGCAGCAGCATTACTGAAATTCATCGCCGGGCGTCGGGAGTCGGGAGTCGGAAGGAAGAGTTCTAGGACTGTTTGGATTGACTCATTAGAAAAGGTTGGTTTTAGTTTATAGAGTCTGTACGGAATGGCTAAAAAAAAAGAGAGGTTATTTTTAGCTTATTTGCTTCAAAAATTGTTTTTTGATATGATAAAATGGGATTATAAAAAGTGCTTTTAACTTTTATAAATACTTTTAGAAAAAACCAACCATTTGATGGTTATAAAAAAGATGTTTAATAAAGTTTTTTTATTCATATTTTTGACCCTTTATTTAAGAATAACATATTAAGAATTTTATTTATATCCTTAAAGTATATTACTTTTTATATTAAATAAGAGCTTTGACTTATTTAACCAAACAAGTTCATAAGTTCTTTTGAAAGAAAAAACAATTTTTCTATGTACTAGCCCAACACTGATTAAAAAGTCGAAGCTTATGTTTCTCTTCTTCTACTGCTTAAAAATAAAAGCAAAAGCTATCTCAATTAGGCCCAAAGTCCAAAAACTACTTTCAAATATCTTTAAATGAACTTTTGGTTTTTATAAACTTTTTCAAAAACAAGCTAACATCCTGGTGTTTATGGAAAAAGAGGCCATGAGAAGCTAAATAAAACTTAATTATTTATATTTTTACTCTTTTATTTATGAATAACAAATCAAACATTTTATCTATATTTATGTTATATGCTTTTTTTTAACAATAGGAGATTTGATTTATTTAACTAACGGGATTCAAAAGCTCTTTTGAAATCATAAAATTATTTTCCATACATTAATTAAACACTAATAAAAAAATCCATTATTTATTCCCTTTTTTTTCTATTGTTTAAAAGTAAAAACAAAAATAAAATTATCCCAAACAAAAACTAACACTCTGTTTGATTGGAGGGATGGAGAGTAGGAAGGATGGAGAGTTGGAGGGATGGAGAGTAGAAAAGATAGAAAGGATTGTAGTATTCTTTTATGTTGTTTGGTAGGATAAAGGGAAAGTTAAGAGAATAAATGATAGTTATTTGTGACATTACAATATAGTACTTTTATACTAATTATAATTATTTATTTAGAGGATAAAATAGTCTTTCTAAAGCTTAAAGTGAGGATCGCTTGGATCCTTCCATTGATAGAAGGATATGACTTGGTGGGTCATGGGGGATATCACATTCTTCCACCTCCTCTCTCCTTCCTCCTCTCCCTTTAACCAAACAAAGGATTTGACCTATTCTTCTATCTCTCTCCCTTCACCCCTCTCCTTCACTCCATCACTCCCATCCTACAAAACATAATGTAAGAATATTACACGGTAATACGAGAAACTTGAGGTGCGCAATACATATTTTTGGTCATCAGATGAAAATTAGAATTTTATTCTTTAATTTACAAATCTAATTAGGATTCAGAAGTTGAAAACATATTAAATAACAAAATTATATAAATTGAATTAAAATCTTCAATTAATTAGTTGGGCACACAACACAGTCAAAATTAGTTGAAATAGTTAGGAGCTATGATTTCATGCTGCGGAAGGCCGCGTCTCATGTACTGCATAGTGCAAGTTATTAGTGCCTGCACTTTTCTATTTGGAATAATGTCGACCATAATAGAAGATAGAATAAAATATGCTTTGGAATGTCAATTCTCACCTCAAATACTTCGGCATTATAGTCTCTTTCCATTGGATACAGAATCGCACGAAAAAAAGAAGAGGGTCCGTTTTGCTTTGGGATATGGAGGTCTATATATCAATAATACCAAAAACATTAATTCTAATTTCAACTTTCATGTTAACTCTTGAGTTAATTATATATAATAGTACCAAAAATATTAATTCTAGTTTCAATTTTTATATTAATTCTTTAGTTGTTGTCTTTTCATTGATAAATATAACATTTTATTATTAATTGGTGTGAGAATCTTATAGATGCCTCCGTACAACAATTAGTCCCTAATTATATTATTCTAATTATATATAATTTGTAATGTAACGCCAATACAATTATTATTAGGTGTTTGTCTTTGAAGTTGGCACAAGCACTTCTCTAGTTCAAGCGTGCTAAGGTGCACGAAAAATGGTAAAACCAATTACAAGAATTTATGTTTGTTTCTTGATACAATTGTTCAAAGAATCGATCATGAAGAATCCAACTGTAAAAGCAGCATCTACATGGTAAGACACTTAAGAGTAACTAAGTAATTAGTGGTTTAATTTTATAATAATAATAACATTATATAATTCATCTTATCAATATGTGCTAGCAAGCAAACCGAGTAGAATGATTAACGCTACGTCATGAAGCATAAACTTGAAGCATGTGGGTTTAGCTTAAAATTTGTTTAAATTACCACTTTTTTCTTAAGTAGGAAGTAGGACGAGTCATGAGGCAGGGGACTTTTTTTTTTAATTTTATATTTTGCTCAAAGAAGAAGAATAAGAAAATGTGTAAATGCGGAAAGTTCTCGCAGATTTGGTGATTTTTGGTATCAATAATAGTAATTCACAGTATTAGGATGGTAGTTTTAAACATCACTTGGACGTTGAAAAACCATATTTTTAGCTAAAATTAATGTTATTCTCCTTTTTTTTTTTTACTATCCTTAATTAAAATTTTTGTTTTGTGATTAAAACTAATTACGAACTCTAATCCTGATAAATTTTGCTTGAATTAGATATAAATGACCACTCATATCCTTAGTTAACTAATCATATGCAAGTTTTGTGTCTATATCCATTTAAATTTAAACACAGTTATTAATTGAGGTGTTTTTACCATATATTTCTAAAGTCATTAATAGTAAAAAAAATAAAAATTAAGGCACATAATGTCAGTAAGCAAGAAGTTCAGGCCAACTGGGCGACGTCCCTTGTTATCGTCGTTTTATCAGGTCATCTTCGTTTCTAATTTGTTGTCGTTTTCACCTTTGTTGCTGTTTCTTCTTTTTCCCTGATTGTCGTTGCTCACTTTGTCGCATTAGCTTCGTGTTATTAGACTAGACTATCGTTTATCTGTTATTGTAGCTTTCATTTTCATCGCCGTTTAATTTTATTTGTCGTTCTGCAGTTGTTTACCTGTGATTGTCGTTTATTTTATTTTTATTTTTTTTATAATGTTAGTTAGGCTTTTGCTTTCTTTTAGTCTTGTTGTTATTTGCTTTTCGATTAATTTCAAACATTCTTGTTCATTAGCCAATTGTAACTCTTGCAACCCTATATTTCTAATTTTCAAGATTATCCTAAAGTGAAATAAAACTTGAGACTCGAAAAATAGTAGTCGTTAAACAACTTAATACACAATTACTCTTCCACCATATCCTCCTAGTTTACGTGTAAAATGTAAATAACAAAATACATTTTGTTAAAAAAAATCTACTCCCCCACAAGATCCCTCATGGCTTATACACTCAAATCATAAACGCCTTCATATAACGTGAGATGTCATGTGAAATTTCCTTCCCTACCACAAACGCTAACAACTAACTGGCCCCAAAATGACATAAGATCTTCTTCCCACCACCGGGTTGATCACGAGCTCTCCAAAAATTTGGTACAATAAAAGCACATGATCTTTAGTTTATTCCTAGTAATAAATGAATCGGATGTTTGAGAAATGAGTTAAAACTGAAAGTACTACCATGTGTGAGAGCTTTATATTGTAGCATACTTTTACATTACATTGTAACATGTAAAAGTTTTATACTGTTTGAGTTAAAATTGATGGGTTGGATCTGAGTTTACTGAACAACCTAGAAAAAAAATTAGAATCACACAAAAGAAGTCTCAATTTTTTATTTTTTTTTCAATTTTCAAAAGATTTAGTCATTAATTTAGAGTAAATGGTGTAGGGAAAATTTTATGCTCGAACTTCGAGTGAAGATTAGTGGCTTGATTTTTTATATTTATAACCCTTG
Organism: Artocarpus heterophyllus; assembly: GCA_025403435.1. Lineage (NCBI taxonomy): Eukaryota > Viridiplantae > Streptophyta > Magnoliopsida > Rosales > Moraceae > Artocarpus > Artocarpus heterophyllus. The sequence goes on from CM046334.1 coordinate 15,538,596, forward strand.
TTTGGAACTATAAACTTCTTTGAGTGTGCAAATTTAAGAAAGTTGGTCCTTTCGATCCCTAGGAAATTAAAACTAACAGAGTTTTAGTGCAAAAGTTAGAAAAAGCATCCTATATAATTCCAATGCATCTTTAATCTATTTAGACAAAAAAAAGGCATGGGAACTTGGATTCAATCCTGTTTCAACCTTTGATCTATTGCAGTTCGGTTCTCTGCCGTTTAATTAGGTTAATTAAGCCACGTGTTTAAAGTTGCTTTCACTTTTTCTTTTTAAGTTTAATCCTCTTTTTCCTTTTTCATTCGGAAGATTTACCAACACAAAACAACGTTATTTTCCTGACCCTTATTTTGAACTATATATTTTCATTAAAATGCCTCTCAATGACTCAAATGACATTGTTTTATTTACAAAATAGTCTCTGCCCCACAGATGGCGTTTTATTCTTTATCTAACTTTTGTAGTACCTTAAACACCATACTTAGTCATCCATCCCATGACCTGAGTAAAATGAAAACGTCATCTGGTGGGTGACTCTAAAAGTAACTTGAGATATATTTAACATAACCATGAAAGAAAAGCTAAAACACAATTAGGTTGCTCGTTGTAATTCAAGCCTCTTCGGCTTTTACAATATTTTATTCTCATAAAATTATAAAAATTTAAACTTCTGTTCAAGCCTATAAACTAAACGGGCTAATTAAAATTTGAAAAAAAAAAAACACTAATGAAACAATAAAAAGCATTCTATTTACTAAAAAAAACAGTAAAGAAAAAATAAAAAGCGTTCCCTTTGCTTATAAAAAAGGTGCTAATGGCGCCTATTAATTGGTAAGAGTAGCAATCTAAAACATGACGCCCAACCTAATTTTCTCTGGTTTCATCATATTTAACTATCGTGCCCAGAAAAAAATGGGATGGGTTTGAGCACGATTCTGCTCTTGATGGGTCGTTTAGACTAGAAGCAAGGCCCTGATAAGGTGGTTGGATTCTTCTGAATGGGCTTTAGGTAGGAAAAGACATTGCAGATGGCGCTAGACATTGTCCAAAAACCATTGGTAAGTTAGGTTAGTTCAGCAAACTAGCTAGTTACCCCGAAACAAGTTGGGTTATCTACTTTTTATGTCTGCATTTTAGGTTATTTAACGGGAATGGTAGAAAATGTCAAGTTTTAGAAATATTTATAATAAATGTGGACTTCATGATGAAATAGTTTACCTAATTCTTTGTTTATAGTATGAATAATTTTTATTTACATAATAAATAGTTGTATTTATTTTCTTATTTACAATGTAAATATTTGTAAATGTAAATAAGTTGTTTATATTGTAAAATATAGCATTTACTATAAATATTTTTAAAACTTGGTATTTACTTCAAAAAATTTAAAAATCTTGACATTTCCCCATTAGGTATTGTTTTTAGAATTTTTACAAATGTTTTTGCGTGCTTTTTGAGGTAAAAATTTCAAAAGCACTCAGCATAATTATCAAAAAATTTTCATTTTTCAAAACAAAATCATTTTAACCTATTTTGAAAATACTACCAAAACGGACCCACATTTAGTTTTTAATCTCATAGAATACATACCTTCAGACTAGACTTAATACATAACTTATATAATATTTCGATTAATCTTTAATTTTGACTTAAAAAATTACCTAAAATACCCTCATATTGAAAAATAGAAGAATTTAAAAAAAATTATATTAAAATTTTGATTTAAAAATTTATAGAAGAACCTAAAAAAATAGGTGTTTTGTATGTTTTGCTTTTATTTTCTTCTCATTTTTTAAAAGTTGTATTTTTTTTATTTTTTACTTAAAGATAATTTGATCATCTTAAAAGTGAAAATTAATTATTAACTGAAATAAGATATAGATTTATATATTACATCTAACTTAAAGGTATACATTCAATAATGAGATCAAAAACAAAAAATAACACCGGTGTTTAACCCAATGGGGCTATTGGTCCTTCTCTCATATACGAGTGGACCCTATCAATATTAAGATCACTACTATCTAGTCACTCACATTTAGGTGGACCCCACTTATGGGGCCCATCGGGTTTTAAATAATTTTTTTTAAGAAAAAATTACAATACATGTTCAAATTATTGCTATGAAATTAAAATCTAACACAATATTTAAAATATCTTTAAAATGTCTTTAATGATATAGTAATTATTTTAATGATATTACATATTGTACTATATAATTACATATAAATAATTTTAATGATATCATTACGAGACATTTGTAGAATTTTTACAAATAAGAGTCATATTTTAATTTAATAAACATAATTAGGTCAATTGTCTTATTAACTATTTTTTTTTAAAGGAATGATATTAAAAATTTTTATAGGAGAAGAAATAGATGTGGAACCGTGGGCTAGATAATAAATTGGGTTTGAATAAATTAGCACGTTAAGCATCACTCATATACATTATAATACAGCTTAGATCGTTGAAAATTTTGTTTCTATGCTCAGCTAATACCTACATATCGCCCGCCCAACCAAAGAAGAACCCAACAGCCATTGTGAAATACTGAATTGCCAAATGGTACTCTCAACTGCCCTAATGGGCTATATATATATATATATATATATATATATATAATTTTTTTTTTCTTTGCTGGAACAACTATTAAGTGGGCTTCGTGTGTCATTTTCTGTTTCTCATCCTGCTCTTGACCGGATCGACAAATTCACTTTTAAATTATTAAGTATCGATTGGTGACAAATTTTATATACGCTATACAAAAACATAGGCATGTTCTAGGAGTACGTGCCAAACTAGTCAACCACTTTAAAACAGTGTAGCTCGTTAGGGTCCTTATGTAAATAGATTTAAATTAATGATTTGATTTAAATTGTGTAATTTAATTTAGTAATTTAAATTGTTATCTGAATTGATGTTTGATGTGCATTTAAGTTTAAATCTGAATATGAAATAAAATTGAAATTTATGTTTAGAGAGATAGTAAAAATAGTTTTTAATTTATTAACAAATCTTATAAAATCTTAATGTTAATGATCCTAAAAAATATGTACTATAGATCTTAATTTATTTATCTCTTCACTAGAAACATAATAAAAAAAGAAATATCTTAATTAGATATCAAATAAAAAAGTTATGATTTACCTCAAATATGGGAGAGCGAATTTCAGCTTTTACTGTAGCAAAAAATCCAAGTATCAAGAGTTTAAGGGTAATCAGAACTTTCAAAACTTAGGGTATATTTGTTTCATGCATTCTTTGAACTTAATAGACTCAAATTTGGATTCGAGTATTAAGAATCCTTCGGATACGTGTTTGTTTCCTCCAAAATCTAAATCATTTGAGTATCAAGAATCCAAGTTTTTAGAATTTTTATCCTCTTGAACTTTTGATACTCGGATATCTTTGCTACAGTAAAAACTAAAATTCTCTCTCCTATATTTAAGGAAAAAAATCATAACTTCTTCATTTGATATCTAATTTAGATGATTCTTTATTCACTGTGTTCCTAATGAAGAGAGAAATAAATCAAGATTCATATTGCTTATTTTTTAATATCATTAACATTAAGATTTTATTAGATTTATTAATAAATCAAAAACTATCTTCACTACGTCTCCAAACACAAATTTCAATTTTATTCTATACTCAGATTAAAACTTAAATATACATCTAAACGTCAATTCGAATAACAATTCAAATCACTAACTCAAATCCTAATTTAAATCACACTAATTTAAATTAAATCACTAATTCGAATCCATTTACCAAACAGACCCTTAGATTCTTGACACCCACTTGATTTAGATTTTAAAGGAAAAACACGTATTTAAAGAATTCTTAATACTCCAATTCAAATTTAAGTCTATTAAGTGTAAAAAATACATAAACTAATCGGACCCTTAATATCTTTTCCTTTTGCTGTTGCTGGTAGTCAGCCAAATTTGTCTGATCCGACCAAATATAACCAATCCCGGAGTAGGAAACAAGATATCAACGAATAGAGGAGTGCAAAATGAATAAATAGCATAGGAATGAAATTCTAGATTCATTGAAGAAAGAATGTTCTACTGTTTTTCTGATACTTCAACTTTGTTCTTGTTCATATCTAGTGAATTACGGCGTGATACACGCTATAATTCTTTGCTTTGCCACCTTAAGAAGTTACCTTTTGTTTTTTAATTACTATTACTATATGGTGTTATGACCTTAATTTGGCGTATTATGCTTTGCGTATTAAACTGGTCTCTTTATGCCCAAATAAACAAATCTACTTTTTCCTTTTCTGCCTGTGCAGTTAAAATCTCAGCCGCTGTATAATAAAAAGAAACTATCGAATCCTTGTTGAAAAAAAGAAAAGAAAAGAAAATTTTGGCTGCTCATACAGCTTCTGCTTACTAATCAAATGCTGAAATTTGAATTGCACTTGCGTCCCAAAAAAGATGGGATACTCTGTGACTTTATTCTTAATTCGCATAAGGTAGACATTTTCATGATCATCACTAAAATATGGTACAAAAAGGGAATCTGCCACTGTTTTGCCCTTGGACAAAATCAAGCAGAATTCATTAATTCTACACGTTATTTCATCTATTCATGTATAGCACAATAGTTCATGTTTCTTGGATCTTAAGAAACCCCTTTTTCAAGAGGGCTTAATTAAAAATCCGGATCCAGTTTATTCTTATCAAAGTCTTCAATTTTCATGCTATCACCACCAATATCTTTGGTAACGATGATCTTCACCAATTTACAAGGCTCGGCTTCTTCAAGCAGTTGGACCACACTTCTCATGGTGGGTCTCATCACAGGAAGCCTGTTTGTGCAGAGAACTGCAATCCTCAAAACTTTTATGGCCTCTTCCTTGAGAGCCTCTGGAATATCCGGGTCAACCAAATTCAACACGCTTTCTCTGCTCGTTAGGTTGCCAAAAACCCAGCTCACTATGTCCTTGTTCTCTCCGAACTCCGGCTCTATCGGCCTTTTTCCGGTCACTAGCTCCATTAGCACAACTCCGAAGCTGTAAACATCGCTCTTCTCGCTCACTTTGTAGGTGTATCCATATTCTGCGTAGTCAAAAAAACAAAATTATGTAAACAAATAACAATTAAATCTCAGTGAATCTAAGTTGCTCACAACACATAATAATTTATTCTCTTTTAGGTTTTTGAATCAATTTTTTTTTTTAGTTCATGATTAGTCTTTCTAGATTTTGTCCCACTTAGAAACAGGGTCCGGTTCTAAACTTAAAACTGTTGTTCCCAACAGTACCAAACTGGAATGGTCTTGTATACATTCTACTTACTAATTAAAGAAAGAGACTAAACAAGATTGAAAATTAATCAACTAATTAGTAAGTTCTTAAAAAAAAAATAAAAAAGTGAATCGTTAATAACTAACCAGGAGCAATGTATCCATGAGTTCCTGCAATAACATGAGTGGAACTTTGGCCGCCGCTATTGTTGGCCTGAACCATCTTGGCAAGTCCAAAATCGGCAATCCTAGGCTTCAAAGACTCGTCCAACAAAATGTTACTCGACTTAACATCCCGGTGAATCACCGGCCGGTCGCATCCATGGTGCAGATACTCGAGCCCCTTGGCCGCCCCGACCGATATCTCATACCGTGAATTCCAATCCAGCTTCGTCTTCCAGCTGCCGTGAAGCCGGTCCCACAAGCTCCCATTAGGCAAGTACTCATAGACCAAAAAGCTGGAGTCCTCACTTGTAATACTACAATACAGCTTGACCACGTTCACATGCCTAATTGAGCTCAGAGTCTTCACCTCGGCATCGAACTCCTTCGACTTCTCGCCGCCCCTGCCAAGCATCGGAGTGGTGGAACGGGCCTTTTTTGGGCCGAATTTTGAGTCGACGCTGTTCCATATGTGCTTCACGGCCAGTTCTTTGCCGTTGGAGACTTCAACTCTGTAAACATTCCCTGATCCTCCTTTTCCGATAAGATTCTCTTGCTTTATGGAATCTAGAATATCATCCTCTGTAAATGTCAACACATGGTAGGATTTTACGTCCCAAGATTCTTCTTTCAAAGACCGCTCTTTGTCATCCTTTTCCCTCTTCTTTAAGTACTTGAACCAAGTAAGAGCTATTGCCAATATAACCGAACCTACGGCGAAACAAATGATCAGCGTACGAACGGCTTTAGACAAGCCTGAACCCGAGGGACATCGCCGGAACGAGCTGATTTCTACGGTGCAGAGCCCAGCGTTTCCGTCGAAGCTTCCGTTGTAGGCCGCGATGGAGAGAGACTGCGGTATTTGGCCAGAAAGTTTGTTGTGAGATAAATTGAGAAGGCTTAGCCTAACGGAGGCCAAACTCGACGGAATTTGACCGGACAGTTGGTTGTCGGATAAATCAAGAGCGTTGAGACTCGGAAGAGAGCCTAAAGAGGAAGGAATTTCTCCAGAGAGCGAATTGTTCGCCATGTTTATGTCGTTGAGAGATACGCAGGAGCCTAATGAGCTTGGAATTGAGCCGGAGAACAAGTTGTTCTGCAAATGGAGAGTCCCGAGATGCTTCAATTCTCCGATGCTCGCCGGAATTTTCCCTGAGAAACGGTTGCCGTTAAGCTCAACGGAGACCAACGACGAGGCTTCCGAGATCTCATCCGGTAATTCTCCGGTGAGGCGGTTGTTTCCAAGGAACAACTGCGCGAGGCTCTTCGCGTTTTTTATGTCGGAAGTAATCGGCCCCTCGAACTTGTTCAATTCAAGGTCGATTATGTTCATCGCCGGCAATCCCCAAATCCCAGCGGGGACGACGCCTGAGAGGGAATTATTGCTGACCCGGAAACGACGCAGAGTCGGACAATTCGCATAGCTTTCGGGAATTCCTCCGGTGAAATTGTTCTGAAGAATCAACAGCATCGTCATCGTCCCTCTCTTGCACATGTCGGGAGGGATAGGACCAGTAAATGAATTACCCGAAACATCGATGAAGCCGAAATCAGCCCACGACCCTAGTCTCTGAGGAAGAGTCCCCGTCAAACTATTCGTGTACAGGGACAAATTAACGAGCTTCTTAAATTCCCCGAACTCGGCCGGAACCTCGCCAGAGAAGTTGTTCTCGAACAGCTGCAGAGTAACCAAATTCGTCAGGAATCTCAGCTCCGACAAATCGCCTTCCAAACTATTCAGGGAGGCGTCGAAATTCTCGAGCCTCGTTAGATTTCTCATCCCAACTGGAAGCTTCCCGGTCAACTGATTCTCATAAAGCTCAAGCTGCCATAGCTTCGTAAGCTTCCCGATCTCCTTCGGAATCTCGCCAGTGATGCTATTTTGGGAAAGCTCCAGGTCTATAAGCTCGACAAGGTCTCCGATTCCGGCCGGGATTTCGCCTTGGATGCTGCAATTCGAGAGGTAAAGCCAATCCAGCTTCGTCAATCCTAAAACCTCGTTCGGAAACGGAGTCAGATCGAACGGGTTATCTCCTAAGCTCAGCCGAATTAGACCGGTCATGTTCGTAAGCGATTTCCATGGAAAAGTCCCGGAAAATCCACTCATGTTCAGATACAAATGTTCCAAACCGCTTAAGGGAGATATGTCAGGGAAAGAACTAGAGAAGAGATTGTTTCCCAAATCCAAGTACTTCAATTTTGAGCAGTTTCTCAAATCCTCCGACACCTTTCCTCTCAAGAAGTTGAACCCGAAAGAGAGCTTTTCAAGAGACGAAAGCTCGCATATTGAGTCCAGGGGGAGAACACCAGATAAGTTCTTGTGCGAGAGCTCGATTTCGGTGACCGAGCCATCGGAGTTGCAGGCAATACCGGAAAAGTTGCAAGGGGATTTGGTGGAGTTCCATGAGGAGAATACGTTTTGGGTGTTGGAGTTTTGGAGGTAGGATTTGAGGTTGAGGAGAATTTGGAGCTCGTTGGCGGACTTGGCCGAGGAGAAGAGGGAGAGGAAACAGAGGAGATAGATAGTCGCCGTGATCCGATCCAAATTCGTGACGGCTGACATGTCGGAACGGAGAGTTTGGCGGCGGAGGATGGAGTTTTTAGACACGTCTTGGTCCACCAAAATGCAGACGAAGATTGGAAGCAAGAGTTTGGAAGATAATGGCATTTTAACATTGATCATAGCGAGGGAATGACCCCACCTTGGAGGTTATTTTATCTTTCAACGGTAAATTGAAACTTTAATAATTTGCATATTTTTACGTTGTACGTAATAAAAGTTGTGTTTGCCCCTCAAAATAATAATAAAAAAAAAGGTTGTAATTTGAAACTTTTATAATTTGCATATTTTTACGCGGTAAGTTTACCCAAAAAAAAATGTTGTTGGGCTTATAGTTCCCACTTTATTAAGGAAAAAAAAAAAATGAAGCTATCAAAAGACAAATTCCGACGGACACACGCACACACTCACGGCTGCCTGAACTAGCCTCAGATGGAAGGTATTATAAAATGACTTGACGAAATATCCACGCTTTAGGCTAAAAAAGAATGTTGCAGAGGCTTTTTCCACGCAAAATTTGAAGTATAAGAGTGTCTTCAACAAAATGCTATATTTTTATGTCAATTTAAAATTTGATATTTAAGAAGAAAAATTATCCTTTTTTTTTCTTTTTTTAATGCAAATCTATACTTAAAGAGTTTAAATGGAAGTCAATTTTTAAAATGGAATCACCTTAAATACCTCGTATTACGTAAATGTTAAAAAAAAAATCTCATGTTTTTAAGAACAATCTAAAAGTACCTGTTAAATTCTTCAAAATATCATCATCCTCATTAATCAATATTAAATACTATTTTATATTTAATTAATTAAAAATTGAATAAAATAATTCTCAAAATAAGAAAAAAGAAAACAAAGAATAAAAGAAAATGAAAAGCTAAGATGGTGTTTGAGAAAAAAGTTTTAACTCTAGAATTTGAAGTGCACATTGTAACTTGTAACAGCTTTATACTATAACATTTTTTTTGATAAATACACTATAATATATTTTTATTTTACACTAAAGTATATAAGAGCTTTACATTGTTTGCAGTTTAAACTCGAGAGTTTAAATAGCTCTTTCAAACACCCTATTAAGTTCTTAGTTTAGAGCACATTCGACGACAAACATCTTCTCAAGAATGACATCGATAAGCTAATTCCTTGACGAAAACCCAAATCGCTTCCCTCCCTACAATAACAGCCTAGTGCAACCCCCTTCCCCAAGCACCAGCAATCCAAGTCACCCCTTCGTCGCGCTTGTAGCCTAACCTAATTGCGCCCCACCCTTCCATGGCAACAATAGCCCGAAGCCCCCATCCCTCATCGGCAACACAGGCTAGCAGCCCGCCCCCCCCCCCACAACCAAATCCAAACTTTTTAGTTTTTTTCAATTAATGTTGCACATATAATAAATAACATAGAGTAAAAAAATTGACCAATCAAACGTGGTGCAAGAGGTGATTTTGTACTATTTCAACTAAACACGTAGGCATTTTAGGGTATATTTTCTCCTATAAAAGTTTTGATAAGAGCTTACTTTGATGAAAGGGAAAGGATTATTCTATTCCAAAATTGTTTATCACATTCAAAATTGTTTATCACATTTTCTTGAGGACGGTTACGTTTGGAATTCATCTTTAAGTTCGAAATAAAACCTATACGGTCATAAAAACTGTAATATTAAAATAAATTGTGCTTACAAATTAATAAGCGGTTAGGCCATGCAGATTAAATTATGAATTGTTGTTTAAATTAGATTTGCTTTATAATTTATGAGGAAAACACTATAGCAATTGGTTTGAATTAATTGATTAAAACTACTATAATATATGAGAGCTGTAGCTCGTTTTTTCTTCATACTATAACATGTGTAACACTCCAAAATTTTACACTATAACAATCAAAAGTTTAAGTTGAAACTGATAATTACAAACACCTTTTTAGTTTGAACTACAATTCGCAGCTGAAACTTAAATGGCCAGCCTATAACTGCATTATATATGATGGACAAAACCTTTAAAAAAATTCAATGGTTATAATGCATTAGTCAACGAATGAGCCCTACCATAAGCCACTGATCTGATTTTTTCTTATATTACTGCTTTGTTGGATTTTTCATTAACTTCATCATTTATGGCGTGGCATCAGCACTGCAAGGATCTGGCAGCATATGCGTCCCACTTGAATCACTTTTTTGATTTCTACTAGCAGTGAGTGCCTTTGTTTTCAAAACCTTCCAAGTGTTTTCAATGTTTTCCTCTTGCTTTTTCATTCTTTTTTCTTTTTCTTTTTCTTCCCAAGCCAATTATTCAAATTCCATCGTTTACAATAACACAGAACAAGCACAAAACAAGAGATTGTCATAGAATTGGACGCCAACTTGGGAGGTGGAATTGTATTTTTTATTCTTGTTTTTTTCAGAAGCAATATGCGAGTTGGAACTCAGTCACTTTTGTCGTCTAGGATGGGAAAACAACACAAAAGGACAGCAGCCACCAACGAGATAGTGCACTAATTAACTTTCCAATCAAATTATATACTACATATTGGGTTTTCGAGCCGTAAAGTTTGAACAATATCTATAACATGTGAGGGATTTACTGCTTGTATATAAGAGATTTACTGTTTGTGATTTTCTCTCAAACATCATAATAGATTTCAAGTCAGAAACGGAGGTTCAAGCTCTCCTTGTAGCATTGTTGAAATAAAAATAAATAAATAAAGAATTGGAGAAGAGGAGAAGAAAATAAGGCCAAAAAAAGCTAAAAGATAAATCATGTGGCAATATGACTTTATCATGTATACGAAAAGAAAAGGATTTGTCTTATGAAAAGGGATTACAAAATTTTGTGCAAAGTATGCACATTTAATCTTTCGACTGGAGTAAATTAAAAGTTTTTAATTCAAAATAATATATAGTTTTGAACAATGATGAAACCAAAAAATTTTGTCGGGGTTAATAACTACAATAAAATTTTAATAAAAATCAACATTTTGATGTTCTAGATTTGTTCTCATAGGGTTTCATATATTAAAAATGTTAGATTAACCTTGCTATTGAAGATGTATAATTCTTAATGTTCATTCGGTATTGGTTGATAAAAGGTTTAATATTTTATTAAAAAAAAAGCAATAAAAGAGAAAAAATAAGAGTACTGGTTTGCACTCTTTGTCAATAAGGGGTTTGTTTCATTTTCTGTTATTATTATTATTATTATTTCTGTTCATATTAAGGCTCTTATGAATTGGTCTAATATTATTGGGCGCTATTGGGTTTTGCTAGAAAATGAATTTCTTAAGGGGGCGTTGTGCAAATTTTAGCATATAACTTTTATACATGTATATATAAGTAAGATAGAGAAAAAAAAAAAATTTGAGGGGGGCTCCTTGGTTTCAAATATATACATTGTTGCGTATATGGCTAACGCCCATAGTTCAAACCCGTACTGCATAGTGCACCTAAAACCCATACAGTTCCATCACTTTTTTTTTTTTTTTCTTTTTAGGGTATATCACTCTCTTTTTTTTTTTCTTCTTTTTTGCCTTTTCTTTTAAAAGGGTGTTTTCATTCAACCAAAATACAATTATAAAACCAGGGTCTGAATAATAATTAATTTATAACAGTAAAACTATTAATTCTACAAAAGATTATACAGGATTTCTTAGTGAACTCTTTAATTAGTTGATGTGGTACATAACTTTGCAAAGGAGATAAAATCGAGCTACACAATAACTAATTTTTTTATTCTGTGAAAATCACTCCTCCTCTAATATAGATCCTTCTAATTAGATTTTAGAAGCAATTTTGATAATAGAGCACACAAAAACTCATCAATTAAGTGATAAACTTAAATAGAAAACTACAACTAAATAGATATTTGTGTGAACTAATCTCACTATTGCAGATGCTGAGACCTAAGTGGATACATATAACAATTTACTCATCATGAAAATAACAAAAAGGAGAAAAGAGACAGAAGAAAGAAAGAAGGAAAGAAAGAAAGAAAGAATGTCCTCATAGAGAGTGAGATTTTCTATTAGAGGATTCCCTTTTCGGTGAGAAAAATTTCCGGGTTTTAAGCACTATTATCTCTTGAATTAATTATATATTAGCAATTTACTCTTTAAACTTTAATTTTGACAAATTGCACCTGAATTTTCAAATTTGTAACATATTACCCTTTGTTGTTAGTTTTTTTTATGAAAGGTATTTTGTGATGAATAGTAGCTCAAATTTATATTGAAAACTAAGTTAATTTAAAATTTTCTATTTTGAGAAAAACTTAATTAAAGGTACCAATCACAATAAATATGGGCTAAAATATATAAAAATAATCATTTGTCATTAATCAACTTTTTATGTGCAAGGTACAAGTCAATTTTAATTACTCAAAAACTAAACACTTTTATTGGGGGTAATTTGTTACAAATTTACAAATTCAGGGTGCAATTGCAAAAAAAACCTAAATTTTTCAGAGTTTGTTAGAACTTGGATTTTGGTTAACAAAGATCACTTGTTCGCATCTTTCCTAAAAAATTGGTTTTGTTACTTCGATCTGTGATTCTAAGTCCACTAATTTATCCTTCGAATATATTTTTAAAACCTCGTGTTTAGATACTTTTTGTATAATAAACTTAGTAAAAAAAATTTACTCATTAAAATTTGTCAAAAATATGTTACAAACTGAATCTTTGTTATATACTCAAAACGAAAAAAAGAAAAAAGAAAAAGCTGAATCTTAGGGAATTTATTAAGGGACACTTAAACGCACGCTTGAGAGAATTTAATGAATTTAATAGTAATGTAGTAACGTACCATCAAGCAGGGACAATTCTCGAATTATTTCATAATATGTTCAAGTAATTTGTACTTTTATTTTATTAAGATATGATGGTTTTAATTTGTCAATCATTAGGACAATAAAAGAGGAGTATTGTAATGCCTTACACGCTTGAAAAATGCGTATTATTGTTATGCCGGCCTTTTTTTTTGGGTCTTTATAATTTTGGTTTCTTTGATTTTAAAAAAACATCACATTGATGCTTATACATTTTTATCTTTTGTTTTGATTTTTATTTATAGTTTTAGCCAAGTAATTTGAGGTTTATTAGGGCCCGTTTGGTTGGATATTTGAATCACTGTGTGAATAATTTTGTTACAGTATTTTCTCTTACACAAATTTAAATCTTCATTCAAATACTCTACTCAAATACTCAAACTAAACGGGCACTTAGTAAAAGAGTATAATGTCATAAAACATAGGCTCAAGAAACGAAAATATATAATTCTTAAAATTAGGAGTTATGTTTTTAATATTTTTAAATAGTAAAATAATAATGTGATATTTAGTAATGATACAGGTTACCCAAATGATAATTATCATTTTTTCACTTATATATTTAAATATATTTAAACACTTTTTACTTCTAGTCATTCGAATTCTATTGCACTATAATCCTTATTGCAATAAATAATTCTGAATTGTTAGATTACATCGTATTAGAATCTATAATAAACAAATGAAATTTGATGAATATTTACTATTAAACATTACTATTAATCATAAAACTTTTCACAATTTTAATAGGGTTATTTACTATTTTATTCTTTGTATTTTGAGTTTATAAAAACAATAACCCTGCATTTTGGATATCTTTAAATATAACCCTACATTTTTATATTTTTTAATTTTAAATTCATGATGTTAATTTGTACCTTTTCAAGTTCAATAGTTGATTTTAACCTTGAAACTAAAAAAGACCTTTTTAGCCTATAGATGACCTTGTAATAAAGAATAGATCACGCATAATATTTCAAAAAATAAAGAAAAAGTCACAAAAGCAGTATGTTTACGCTAAGTTGATCTTAAATTTCTGTTTTATTACAAGTTTATCTATAAGCTTCAAATAGTAAATTCATCAATTTAGATCTTTAAGCCAATTGTTTAACTAAAAAGGTGGAATTTTGATATACATTACAAATTTAGATGTATAATTTTTCAAGAGCATTCAAAATAAAGGGGTATTTTTAAAAAAAAATACTTAAAATAGAAGGTATAAAATCTATATCCTACCCCCGAATGTAGTTGGATAGGAAATGCATCCTACGAAATAAAAATGGATCCTACGGAATACAAATGGAAATGTAGTTGGATAGGAAGGTGCAACTTGCAAAATATTCAAGCAGAAATAGGCAAAATATTGTTATTTAAAAAAAAAAAAAAAAGCCAAAAACTTGGCATTGGGCAAGAGCCACGAAATTGGGTGGTGCCGATGCCACTACGTCTGCCGAGGGAAAATGAAAGAAAAAGAGTGGGACATTGAAGGGAATTTTTTATGCTTCTTTTTTCTTTTTTTACTTGGCAACATGTTAGAAGGCAAGTGGATTTAGCACGGAAGCATCGCGCCGCCAGCGTTGACTTTAGATATGTTTCGTAACTTTTGGCCACCACGTGTACTATTATTAATGATTTTTTTTTTCATTTCTATGTGAGGACTATTATATTAATGTCGGATAAGATTTTACAACACAAGACGCTCCACTTAAGCGCGTGCTTACATCCTTTTCACCAGAGCCATTCCATCCTCTAAAATACATTATTGTGCTTTTTTATAAACAGAATGTTGGTGGGTTAGAATCATTATTTAAATTATTTTTATTATAATATATAAAAATTTTATATTATAATATTTTTTTAATTATTATTATAACATGTAAAAGTTTTATATTATTTATAACTGAAAACATAATCCAGACCATATTAATATACTTGTGTTCATCCACCCAAAAAAAAAAAAAAACTTGTTAAATTACTTTTAATGGCCTGAATTTAAGCGTGTTTATAAAGTTTGAACTGTGTGGCATACAAAACTATTAAGGTGTTTGGAAAGGTGGTGGGAACCAGTGGTAGGAATCATTTTTACTGTAACATATGAGAGTTTTATACTGTAGTATATTTTTTTATTGTTACTGTAACATGTGAGACTTTACACTGTTTATAACTAAGATTGTGGTGAGAATTAAGTGGATCCCACCACTACAAACACCCCTTATATATTATAATATATTTTTACTCATAAGAGTTTTTCGTGGTTTGTAAGAATATTTAAAAATTATAAAAGGAAAAAAAAAAGATGGTGATGTGAAGCTTCGAAGAAAGGTTACAGTACATTGAATCTTTGTGGCATTGTGGCTTTCCAGAGAGAAAAAAAAAAAAAAAAAAGTTATGGATGAGGAGTGGTGTCTCACGCTCCGTGAGTGCTTAAAAAGTGCGCTACAATAACAAATTAATAACTCATTCATGGTGACGTGGGAAAGGCATATCACTATGTTCATCGTTGTTTCATATTCTTTTCCGCAGAGGAATGTCACTGTTTTCATCGTTGTTTCATTTTCTTTTCCCACTTCTATTGATTTTATTTTTACGGTGCGGAAGGTCTGTTTGGGCTTCCTTCTTCTCTTCCCAATAATTCTCTTGGGTCACTGACTCCAAGACAAGGCGTGAAAATTTTCAGTGGGTGAGTTAAAAATCTGTATAATCCAAATGTGGGTCCTATGACTGAGCCTGAGTGCAGATAAGGAGAGTCACGGTGATGGACATCTAGTCAAAAAAGGCCCCCCTCCAATTTCTTTCTTCTTTTTTTTTAAATCTATGTCCATTTAAAAAAATTCTCCCCTTGCAAAAAAAATTTCTTCTTGGACATTAAAAAAAAAAATTGTCGGTGAATATTTATTTTTCTATTGTTAATTTGTAAAACAAAAAAAAAAGATTTTAAATGTATTTATAAAATATTTTAAAAATAAGTTAGAACTAAAAATATTATAACATAAGAAGGTTTTATATTCTTTAAGTTAGAATTTGTAGATTAGACCTAAGTTTATCAAACGCCTTTTAATGATTTTAAACAAACAAATTACCTAATAGAGAAAAACCATTTTTTTTAAAAAAAATTAATTTTGCTGGTAGGTGGTCTGATTAAGCCCTTGATGGTGTGTTTTATTTTAAATCTAATAGATGAGAATCATGCACAAATCACCTACCACCATGTAAATTCAGTATTTTTCTATAACATAACTTGTAGTTTAGAACACGAGAACGGTTAGTTTGGAATATCAAGATATTTTAAATGAATGTCTCACTAAAAGAAATTAACCATTGTTCATGAGCAATAACCATTATACATGAGCAATCTAGATACGGCAGAGCGAAAAAAAAAAACACTTTTTTTTTTAATTTTATAAACGGCTATGAAAGCTTCAATTAAGAGCCAAAAACATAAAGAATACAGCACAAATCCAACCAAACAACAGTGCCACTTATATGACTTAGACAGTTTAACTACACCCATGACTCTTAAATGGGTTGGTATTTTACCATACAAGCCACATTCAGTCCCAAAATAGCCCCTAACCAAAACCCTTCGAGCCTAGATTACATACAACCGACCTAGACAACCATCTGGCCAAACATCTACACTCCTTCCGCTATATTAAAAATGACCAGAGGAGGAAACATCTCTTCTTTTGTTATAGACTAAAAACAACAACAAAAATAAAGTACAAACATGGGCCTAAACATAGAGGTAACAACCAAGCAAGGTGTGTTCCGTCTCTACCGCCACTTCCGCCTCCCTTTGCTTGTGGATTTGCCCGATTTTCGATGATCCCCATCTCCACCCACCGACACCTTTAAATCCGGTTACAAGAACGGAACATCAAGGGCCAACAATCTAAAAACTTCATCATCTCACAGATCGGGCCTTCGCTGGCCTCCTTCCCTTGCTCCCGCCTGATCTAGGCCTCTACCAACAGCCATCTCACCACATGGATTCTCTCTACTTGCCCCGATCTACTTGGGCCCGACTAGCTCCCGGCGCTCGCGACTTGTCATGGTCGTCCTCGCCATGAGAGCTACCGCTGCTCGCCACAAGGTCCTCCCCCCAACTTCACCGGCCTAGAAAATGGCTGGCTCCTCCATTGATCACCTGCTGCAGACAAACCACACTTCGCCGCCTCAGTTTCCTCCTAGATCCGCCCCGAATCAAAGTGACCTCCCCCTCTCACGGGACCAAGTCATAGCAACCAGCCTGAAGGCGGCATCTAACTTTGGTCTCGAAGGGAAAGGGGGTGGCATACAGAAAGGTTCAGAAGAGCCTCTACCTTCTTTTCCTCAAAAACCCTAGCAAAGCCTAATATTTCTACTATATGCTTTGATAAGCTTGGAAAAAAAAAAAAAAAAAAAAAGAACCCTTAACAAACGAAGAACAAAGAAGAGAACAGTTGAACTGTTTGACGTCCAAGAAGACAAAAAAGTTCGCAAGTGGGCAACCAATAATAAACGCAAGCAATAGATTTAAATTAAGCATTAGTGCAATTTGGAATAATAATCTAATAATAAAGACAAACAAAGAGTACTCATTTTCAATTAATTTTTTTCTCAATAATTTAAGTTCTGCACGTTAGTTCATCCTAGTTTTCTTGTGACATCTGGAGCACGGTCGTTGAGAAGCAGGACAATGACATGGGAATCGAATCCAAAATAATTTCGTCTTTGATTTTTGAATGAGAGAGACAAGTTACCAAAAGAACTAGCTAGGAACATCAAATCAGTCATGTATAGGGACTATATAAAGCATACGTGCAAAATTTAGAATTGACACAGCAAAAAACATGCCGTGGCCCTAGAAAAAAGATAAAATAGCATTGTTACATCTTCAACCTATTCGTTTTTATATAATACATTTTAAACAATAAATTACATTTTAAATTTTAAAATTATTAACAATTAAAATTTAATAATTATCATTAACAAGTACGGATTATTTTAATCACAAAATTTACACTTAAATTTTTTAAGATCAAAACTCGTCATTTTTAAGAAAAAATTTAAACTTAACATGTGAAAAATAGTGTTTAACGAAAATTAAAAGTAATTATTGGATCTTATTTAGCAATAATTTGAAAATTCAAGATATATTGTGCTGAAATTGAAAGCTACATTATGCCAAAACTGAATAATTTAAGATGTAACAGTGTAATTTTATGGCAAAAAAAAGGGGGGGTTGGGTGGGGGAAGCTAATTGGCATGTTGGAGGGTATAAGATGTGCCTAACAATAACAAATTGGTTCAGTCGTCTGGGGAAAAGAAAATTTTTAAATCAAGGATTAAGACTACGTGCGCACTCATATATTATATTAATTAGTGCAGAGAAAACTGATCGATCGGCAGTTGGCACGTCCTGGATAATCAGGGAATTGCTTATGAAAATTTAATTTTAAAGGAAAGAATAATTATGCATGAAAAGTCTTCAACGTATTGTTTAGCATAATGAAGGGCTTAATTCAATTTGAAACCAGATTAATGTACATAAGTCAACTATATATATAGACAAGCTAGCTTACATAACTGGAGTTATGCATGAGAAGACTTCAAATACTTATTGTTTAACATAATAAAGGGCTTATTAATTCAATTTAAGAGCAGATTAATATTGTGCAGAAGTCATCTATATAATTGTCGCGCTTACGTCAAATGCTTATATATTTAATAAAAAGATTCCAACAACTCAAAAAAAAATTATGATTAAAGAGGTTAAAAATTAAGGCCAGAAAAGTAAAACAGAAAATTAGATATTACATAGAGCTAGTGAGGGGACAATCAAAAGAAATTTGTGGGGGAACAAGGAATTGAGTTCATCTTTACCCAATAAGAAGGGACAAAAAATTTATGTGCAATATGTGTAATTAATTAAAATATTTTTGTGGAAGACCTCATAATTAGTCTTATGACTGGTGGCTCTCCGTTGCAAATAAAATAAACCCATGGCCTCAATAAATTACTAATTATAAGTGCGAGCATTTAGTCCATCTTTGCCGAATTAATAAATTTGGTTCAACAATCACTCAATAAAATTGTGAGATTGTTAAAGTATTCCATTTCCAAGTAAAAAATAAATAAATAAATGATCTATGATAATGACAAAGAATATGATCACGATATGCTGTCAAAAGGAAATTAACAAAACAAATATTAGTAATAATACAAAGAATTAGTAATTTCAGATATTACTAGTTCAATATATGCTACCAAATTTATTTTTATGCAAATGTCTTTGGCAGATAAAAAATACATTAGTTACGCTATTGCTAGGTAATTAATTAGGATAATTATAAATGTGTTGCACACATATTTAATTTAACAAATAGTTGCTATTATCCTTTGAAAAATTACAGCGACCGTCAACATGTTTATTGATCATGACTTTATTATATTTTTTTTCCAACCATTTGGACCGTGGTATTGGTTCTTTTCCCCTGGTCTTCGAATATCTTTCTTATCCATAAATTATTCCGGACACACATAAAATGTTTTCTTCGCCGGTGGACCATGACCTTCTAGACCTTGTCCAAAATAGGAGTCAAAAGGTCAGAAATTGAATATTGTTCTTATAGAGTATAGATGTATTTATCTTTGTGGGGACTCCAATTGATTTAAAGTAAGCCACTTTTTTTTTTTTCCTGTGGGAGATTTAAAGGAAGTCACTTTTAATGTGTTAATGTGTCACATTAGTTATTATTTATTGAATTCGTCGCATTCAAACTCAAAGTTTAATTGTAGATAGAATCTCATTTTTGCTAAACAAATAAAATAATATATATCATGAAAAGCATTTTTAATATACATCGAGACAAACTTTTTCTTTAATTCCTTTTACGGAGAGTGGAAATTCGAAAAATGATCAGGATCATGTAGGTTTTGTGAGGCCTCCGTTCTAGCTAACTTGTAATCACAACTTCACTAATATACCTTCTTGGTACTCCTCTAAAGGTTTCTTTAATTTACTCGCCGCTATAATTTATACGCAATTGTTGTGCTAAAATAATATGGCCCGACCGGAGTTATATTTATAGTAGATGTGTGATCATAAAGATCACAAATCTATGTATATCTTCCATCCCATTTAATCCATCTGTAAACTATTTAAGAGTATTTGAGAACGAAATTCTAATTGTTACAATGTAAAATTCTCATATGTTATATAGTGTTTAAGTTCTTATAATTTGATTCTCAAGCACTTTCAAAAAGAACAATCCATTAAAAATTTACAATTTTGTTGCGCTTCTTGGCTTTCTTTTTTCTAAATCAGCTAATGGTTTAAAAATTGTACAAGCAGAATTATATATATATATATATATGTATATATTTATGCAAATAAAGAATGATATTACATATATATACATATATCATCGAAAGTTAATTTTTTTTCCGTGGATGTACGATTACTTTGGAAGTTGTATACTAAACGTAAAGAATGCTTATAATGCTTTTTAAAAAAAATAACCCTTAAAGTATGCTTTATGAACAAAAATAGGAAAAGAAAATATCATAGCTCCGTCAAGGGCATAAAGGGAAACATGTTGGTGCCGAAAATAAAAGAGGCAGTGTACTGGGAACTAAATGCAACACGCCATACCTGATTTAATGCCAATCGCCGGGCCAAAGACTGTTTGGGCGGCTGGATGTATGTATAAATATATAAATGAGTTTTGAATGGTTAATAATTTCATTGTGAAATGTTTATTTAAATGGCCATATTGGTAGGTCAAGAACAAATAAGCTTTCTTACAAGTTTAATGCTTATCAATTATTATAGAATTTTCTAGATAATTACCTAATTCGTTACAAGCGTTCAATCAATATTATTTCTACTACAAACTGTAGATTCCACGATGGTTATAAACCGTCGTGTTTTTCTACGACGGTTAAAAAACTGTTGCGGGTAAAACTCGTCACACTTTTCTCGTCTTACTACGACCGTTTTTAGGACACGGTCGTTAAATAAATGTCGTCTAATCCAAAATTTCTTGTAGTGTGTAGGGCTAAAATAATAGTATCCATCAATAGACAAATATTAAAGTAACCATTAAAAACCACATCATATATATACGTGCATGCATATTTATTTATTTGCTGAACTATATATATATAGTTATAAGTATACAGATATATAAACATATCATTAACAGCTGAATTCCAACACCAATACTCCATCTTATTGACTTTTCTCCCCTAATAATTCTAGGGTATAGTATTAAAAACTTGAGCGCATATACTTTTAACTATGAATTAAATTCAGTTATAGTTTTAACCTTTAGGTCAAATCACATCACATAAAATTGAATAAAAATATGATAATTACACAGAACTTAAAACTTAAAATGCCCGTACGATAAAGTATTGTTTCATGCTCTACCAAAAAGTATAATTCCTGTCTAAATTACAGACATCTGAATGATATAATGAGGAAGGGAAACAACGGATATTGAAAATAGATGTTGGCACGGGGCGAAGCCAGAATTTTATTTTGACAGGACATAAGCTAAGAATGTAAAAAACTCTAGGAACTATCAATATATCAACTCTCAATACTATAAAATAGTTAAAAGAACATGTATACTCAATTTGTTGAAATTTTTTATTATGCAAAAGTAAAATTTTCTTTAAACTTTAGTTTCTTCTTGATTTACTATTTTCTTTTGAGTTTAGTTTAGTAAAAAAAAATAGTAGAACACTCATTAGAAAATGATTTTGATGGAGCAAAACTGATAATAAATTATTTAGGGAGTGCAAAAGAGATGCATGAAAAGAGTTTCAAGTATAAACACGATCAAGAAAAATTATTTCAGTAAAACAATTTAGAAAACTTATTTAAAAAGGCCATATTTATTAATAAAAATATTATTATTTTAGAAAACTAAAAGGAAAAAAATACTTAAATAGAGACACATTGGAGAAATGTTATTGAAATAGGGGCAAATTAGTACAAAAGATTAATGAGGTATACGTAAAAAAATTAATTTTAATAGGAATAAACTAGAGGAAAGAATTTGTTAATTATGAGGGCATACATAAAATTTTGTTAACAAGAGGGGGGCATATATGAAAAGTTTTTAAAGACTATAGCTAAAAACAAAAATTATGAAAAATCCAAGGGGGCATGGGCCTGGGCTCCCTCCGCCCTGGTTGTTGGGAAGCACTAAAAACAAATATTGTAGAGCTGGAATCTGAGCCAATAATTTGAGTTTGCCGAGTGGAAGAGAGACAAGAATGCTCACGAGTCCACTCAGAGGATGCTGCTTTTCCTATGCAACCCCTATCTCTCTCTCTCTCTAACAATACGTAATGGAAAATGTACATGTCTTTCAATTTCCTGCTTATTGAGTAAGGCTTTTGGTACTAGTTCGGAATTCTTTCGCTATGTTCACTTTTCGGGACACCAAATGTGGACAAAATATAAAAAGAAGTCTTTCATCTCTAAGTGCAGGCTGCGTCACAACCCATCACTTGATCATCATTTCTTTTTACCATTTTCATCTTCACACACACATAAATACGCACACACGCACACTAATGATCCACTAATTAACGCATGAACTTTGACCGACATCCCCTAGACTTTTTCACACTCGGCATTTTACTTTGATAAGACCCGAGCGTTGCGCTACTTTCCAAGCCACGATGGAGAAAGCTCCATGATTGAATTGACTCTGCTGTTGAGGCAGTACCATTAAACGACATTCTTATCACGTTGATAGACAATTTATGATTTGTTTTTTTTTTTGAAGGGAAAACGACAATTTATGATTAGAAACTTTTGTTTCATAACGTTACAAAATAAGAATTTAACATTTCACGATGGTAAAAAACTGTGGTGAAATGTGCACAGGCATGACTGATTGTGTAAATCTTATAATGACGCTTTTAACGACGACTCATAAAAAAATCGTCACTGAAATTATGATGGTTAACAAGTGTTAAAATGGGATCTTCTAATTGATGTATAATTTTGTATAGTGGCTTTTTGTTAAGCAACAACATGAGAGACTGAGACAGTCTCAAGTGGGCTATTCAAGTTCTAACTTTCGATTAATTTAGGAGATTTTTATAAACGCCATCTCTTAAGACTTACCTTATATAAATGTCATACATGTTTTTTTGTAACACAACATAACATGTAATATGAATGATAGTGTGACATAACTTTTTCTACATGTGACATGAATAAACACAACTTTTAAAAATGTCGTATAACATCTAATTATCTCATTAATTTACAACTATGTAGGGCCAGTTTTGTTTACCTTTTCAAAATTTCACGAGGCAAAGACAAACAAAGAAAGCACCATTCACTTTTGTTTTTGAAGAAAAGTTACGAATCAGCAGCCACTTTTCATTGTTTTCCCCGTGGCTTAAAGCCTAAACCATTGCAATATTGGCTGCTTTTGGATGGGATAAAGCACATAATAAAGATGAGAAGGCCAAGTCGTAGTGATTGAAGCTTGCAAGAACTTTATGCAAAAGGAAAGCATTCTCTTGCGATAATTTTTTTAATTAAATTAATTATTTATATGGTTGAATGCTTTGAAATTGTTTAACAAGCATTCACACGTACTAATCGGGTCATATGGAGCATGTTTAGGTATACATAAGAAGTCTAGAACGGTTATTGTTGTTTACAAAGAGTTCTAGAATACGTTTTACAAAGATCACTTCTATCTTTTCTAAATGCTTAGCTAATTACGAAGTATATCTTAGAACATGAGTGAAAGTACTAATTAAATGTCTTGATCGTTGCCAAAGTTTTTTTGTGATAGTACATAAATATGCCTTCTAATTTCATTTTTTTTAATTGATTTATCCCATGTTTTTTAAAAGAAAAAAACGACTTAAAATATTTCTTGAATTTGAAAAATATAATTCACTTTTAACCCACGTTGGACCAAAAAAAAAAAAAAGATAATTGGGCAAAAATATCTGTCAATAATTTCTAAAAAATATTTTCATGAAACTTTACGTTTTCTTTATGGACATAATGGATGACGAATTTCTTTTCTTCAAAAAAATTATGTTTTGTTTTGGGGGTTTGGTATTGTTTTTAAATGTTTAGAATATTTTCAAAAATCATTTGGAAGAATTTTATCTTTTAGTTCTATTTTTCTTCAGAAAATAAAGATATGAGGGATGAAATTAAAACATATTAAAAATTAAAAAATACCTATTATAGTTTCAAAAAATGGAAGAATAAATAGAGTCGAAAATGAAAATAGTAAGGTGTCTTATATTATTACCCCAAGTTTTCCTTCAGGAAACAAGTCATGCTTGCTTAGGCCATAACTTTCTCAACTTCAGTTTTTATATATATATATATATATATATGAATGGGTTAAGCTTCAATTGTCTACTCTTTTGCTATGAACTAAGCTTCCTTTTTTTTAAGTTCTAAAATTAAAAGAAAAACTTTTTTTTTGGTTGCTCGATAAAAGGTAGTGCCATCTTGTGCCCCTTTCTATTCTCTATAGAATAAATCTCAATACCCATCAATGGAATTTAAGAGTCAGATGACCAAATTCTACTCGAAGGTTTAGGCCAGTTTCATGCAATTACCATGAGTCTACTGCCACACAATCTACTGACCAGAACAGGCATAGATCTAAGTTACATGCCCCCACTGAAGAAAAACAAAAATGTTGTACTTGTTATCCAAAGACTAAATATTTACATGCGTTTAAACCAATGTGTCCATTCAGATGTTAGTATTCCGTTAAAACTTTTGGGCTCTTTGTTAGAGACCACCTCGTGGGCTTTAGTTGTATGCTCCAAATGAAAGACTGCACCTCCTTTCTCATTTGGATTAGATAAATTAAAACTCAACAATTTTTTCCCTGGTCTACTGGTAATATATATATATGGTATGTATGTATGTATGTATGTAAATTACTTTCAAATTTTTTTCTTGTATTTCTTCTAATTTTTATGTTACTTGATTAATAAAATTTGTCCCCATTCTTTGGAACTGGGTCAGAAGATTTGGAATTTTTTTTGGAGTCAGGTTTGGATTTATTGCTAGTTTATGCTTATAACAAGAAATTTTGTTTTTATTTATCCCCTACTAAATTCAAATCCTAGATCCATCACTGGACAAGACCTTCTATATTAATTATTGTAACCGATCAAATTATTCTTATGAATTTGAAATATAATACAATATTCAAAATATCTTAAAATGTCTTTAATGACATAGTAATCATTTTAATGATATTACATTCCGTACTAGTTGATTATATAGTAATTACTTTAGTAGTATTATTTTTGGGAGATCTGTAGAATATTATTTATAAATTAGAGTGACATTTTAATTCAATAAATATATTTGGGACATTTGTCTCATTAACCCATATTTAAAACGATGAGAAGGAGGAAATTAGGCCATCGTTAATTGAGAATAAAAATAAAGAGGCCAAAATGTAACAATGCTTAGTGCATAGCCTACTTAAAATAAAACAAAATTTGTTTTTGTATAAAATGACGTAGCGAGAAATGAAGTAGCAAAGAGAGAACGAAAAGCGAAAACGAAAAGAAAAAGAAGAAGAAGGATAAAGTAAAATTAAAAATTTAAGTATTTTAAAAAAAACACGTAATTCTAAAAACATTATATGCTTAAATATTTTTAAAAGTATGTTTATTACTTACATTAAGAATTGAAACTGTGTTATTTTGTTCAATTTTCCTACACCCTTGGGCCAAGATTAGCCTTTTTCGTTCCTTGATTTGGGTCACCGGCGGTTCCCCGACACAATGTCGACAATAAACTGTACATTGGGCCTGGCAACGTTGGGCAATCCATTAGGCACCATCCACTTGCTGAATGCTCGTATACACTCCTGCCCGTTATATTGGGCTCCCTAAGCGGAGAAACTTACAACTGCTTGAGGACGATAGAGAGATTAGACACTCAAAACTGCGGATATGCATGCATATATCTCCGACGGCGCTCTCCACCAGGCGGAGGATCAGCGTCGGCCAGAATCGGCCAATCCAGAGGCAGGTCCGCTCGAAGGAGCTGAGCCACGGCGAGGAGAAGACGACGAACACGTCGTCGCTGGCGATGTCGTTTCTCTCCTCGAAGGAGCTCTGGTAGTGAGACAGGGACTGGTCGATCAAGGCTCTCCGCCTCTCGCGACCTTCGTCCTTCTCGGCGGTCTCCGGCGGGAGCGCCGACACTAGGAGGAGCTGATCGAGCAAGACCTGTTGGACGACGAGCCATTCCTCGTAGAAGAAATTTGACTCGTTGGGGTTCGCCATTGAAACCCCTTTGTGGCTTTGTCTAGTCTTCCATGGAAAAAGGAGGGGACTACAAGAATGACACTGTATATATAGTCACATTCTCTGGAAACGACAATATCTAATTTTGTGTTATCGTTGAAGTTAGAATTTACTTCGTTGCAAAGGAAAAACCTACAAGAAAAAGTCAATGTTGTATAAATTTTGTTAATTTGAGCTACGTATTTGCTTCTGATTAAAGGCATTTTAGTATGCTTCTTCAAGGAAAGATAAGCTTAATTTTCTTTAATTTAATTTAAAAAAAAAGGGGTTAAGTTATTGAGACTGAGATTACTAGGAAAGAGTAAGCTCCAGACTTCAGGGAAGACATGTGACGGCGTTGCCAGTTAATCTAGTAATCTAGTTCCTCTTGAGATGTAGACAGGATTGAAGGAAGACTAGAATGTCATTTCAGTTAGTTAGAAGGTATTAAGGTAGTTTTGCTTTTGGTGCTCATAGTGCCCAGGTTGGCGTTGGACCGACACTGTTCAAGTTCTTGGCTACGTGTATAATATCTTATCAGCAATTCTGTTCTTTTAGTTTTATATTTCTTCTTTTTGCTTCTCCAAAAAGTACATAATAAAGAAAAAACTACCGTCGTCATCCTTCATCAAACATCCTTTCTGTCAAGTTTTTATTCCGACGTCTCAGTTTGCCCATTTTTTATGTGAAATGATCACGGTTTCCAAATAGGAAGCCGGGAAGTATATACACGGTGTTGGAAATTAATTGTACCATGTCGTAGGGTTGTACATTTTTTTCCTTTTTAATTTTGGGCAGGGATTATACTCTTAGCTTAAAGATAGAGTCAAAATTTTACTCGTATGTGGCCGCGGACTCTGGGGTAGAGTTCGAATCCACCCACTATGAATTAAAAAAAAATAATTATAAATTCCTTTTAAACTTTTTTATTGGTGTCAAAATACTCCCTAAACTTTAAAACTTATATGTTGTGTCATCTAAACTATAATATTTCTCTATATTCATCCTTGAACTTTGAAATGTGTTGTTTTTAAATAAAATAATACTTATTATCCTTATTAAACGGATAAATACTTCAGTTTATTCAAAACCTTCAAGAACCAACTTGAATTACAGTAGTTCTTCACTTTTTCTCAATCTTTTTCTCCCTCTTAAGTAAGTACTTTAAAAACAAAATATACGAGAGTTTGGTATCTAACTAGTTCATTTAAAGTGAAAAGAATATTCATATTAACTCATAAATATCATATCTAATATTAAATTAAATGAAAATTTAGTAATTCTATCTAAAAAAAATGTTTTCAAAGTTTAGGGAGTGAATTTGGAGAAATATTATATTTCAGGGGCGCAATATAATATGTTTTAAAGTTTAGGAAGTATATTGACATAAGTGACATAGTTTAGGAGGAATTTGTTAAATTAACTCAAGAAAATTATTGATAAAATAAATGCAACCACTGCCTACGTATTTCTCAATTACTCAATTTTGCTTTTATCACAATTGCATTGGATCTAAATGGGTCTCACTAGAGAGTTTAATCTATCTACTGATCAAAACACAACAATAGGGTGTCTAAACACAACAAAAGAGGCTCTTAATTATGAAACATCATGTAGTAACATGGACAAAAGACAACAATAGTGAGAGACTGGGAGTAGAAAACACTTAACTAGATTTTTTTTTTTTTCCAAATCATATTTTTTCCACCTTGAAACCCAAGATTATGTAAAGCCTCCTCAAGATCCTGACTACGGGTGGCAATTCTTGTTGTGTGCCATTTTCGTGTCGTGCTTTGGTTGTTTTTTCTTTATTTTCTAGACAACTCGAACACAATCTGGACATGATTTTTTTAAAATCACAACACGCACACGACACGACAATTTTACAGGTTGACATAACACGACTCAAAATTGACCCGTCACACAAAACTGGCATGCGAATACCAAAATTGATACATAAATTATATACTTCTGTTGATTTTTTTTTTTGCATATTAAAAAAAACCAAAATGTCATAACATACTAAAATATGATAACATCTACCAAAATTAAGCAAATAAAAAGCATACAATTATGAAAACAACTATCACGAAATCACAAGTTCATAACAAACTTTAAAATATGTGGTATAAAATATATTTTTAAAATCTTTTTTATGGCTTTTGTGTTGTGTTTGGGTAGGTAGGGTCAACCCTAAATTAATCCATTCTTTACGAGTCAATTTCAGGTCGATCTAAATTTGACTCATACCCCTTTTTTCTCCAACCCTAAACCATGAAATTCATGTTGTTTTCGAGTCATGTTGTGTCGTGACTTATATTGACAACCCTACTCCTAACCATGTTATTGTACATCAATCATAGGATTGAGTGTCTTGAAGTTTAGGCTAACTACCTCCTCTGCTATGCAAATTCAAAATTGATTCTAGCCATAGACACATTGAAATCCTGAGTACCTTGGTCTAATTTGATTCCTTTGTGTTTCAAGAAAAAATAATAATAAAACAACAACGACAAAAAAAAGGCTTCCTTTGTAATATGAGCTCCATTTTCGTATTTATTTTTGGGAGAATAAGGAAAAAGTCAGATTTTTGAAAATTTTTGAAGTAAATATCATTTTTGAAAATATTTGTAGGAAATAGCAACAAAAGAAAATTTACCAATAAATTTTTTTTTACTCATAATAATTAGATAAGTAAAAAAAAAAACATTTTTACCAAGTAAATTTTCTATATACTACTATTTATTACATATATTTTTAAAACTTGGTATTTAGTTCAATAAATTTTAAAATAGTGATATTTACTATAATTTTTGTTTATTATTTTTACCTTATGTTATCCTTGTCCATATTGTTTCTACTTAGAGCTGTCAATTTAGGTTGGGACAAGCAAGTCGACAATGCAACCTGTCTTTTTTTGTCCGGGCCCACCCCGGCCTAATCATCGAGCCAAGATGCTTGCCCCGACCTAATCATTGAGCCGAGATAGGCTAAAGATTTAGGCCCAAATTAGAACCGAGCTAATTCGATTAGAGAAATTTTTATTTTATCTTTCAAATTTCGTTATAAATATTGGGACAGCCTGGGCCTGTGCCGGCCATAGAATGCATTTTAGGGTTGGGCTTATATATCTACGAATAAAGAATTAGGTAATTTACATAAGTGTCTAATTATAGGACCTTGAATGAAAAATTGTCCACAAACTATTTTAATCATAAAACTGTCTACTCTTTTACATATAAAGACCATTATAGCCTTGAATTGGAATAGGAAATAATTAACCTCTATATAATAGACTATTATATATGATTATATTTTCTTTATCGTCATGACGAAATAAGATTATAATTGTTTTCATTATCATAATAAAATAAGTTTATAATTGTATTCATTATAATAATGAAATAAGATTATAAATTAATTCATTATCATAAAGATTTGTAACTTTATTATTACGATTGTCTTCATTATGTTAATGTTGAACACCGACATATATAAATATATATATATATATATATATATATAATCATCAATGATAAAAGCATATTGACTACATCTTTGTGATAATGAACTAGAATTATAGTTATAATTTCATAAAGATTTGTAACTGTATAATTATATATGACAACCTTCATTATTACTAAAGTAAGATAGCAATATATATATATAAGATTATAATTTCTTTTATTATCACAATGAAATAAGTCTGTAATTTTGTTTATTATGATAATAAATTTACTCTTTCATTATCATAAAGATTTGTGACTTTAAAATAATGACTATTTTCATTATTAACGTTAAACACCGAAATACATATATATATATGATATTCAATGTCAATACATAATGACTGCATCTTTATAATAATAAACTAGAACTAAATTATTTTCATCATCATAAAGATTTATAATTTTAAATTATGATTGTCTTCCTTGTTAATGTTGGACTATATATATAGGCACATACATATGATCAACAAACAAGAGCATAATAATTACATCTTTAAATTAATGAAATAGGATTACAAATTCAATCATTATCATAATGAAATATGATTATAAATTCTTCGATAATTATATATGATTATGAAAAATAAAATATAAAGATATAAATACATATATATATATATATATAGAAACTTTATAATCAACGAATAGGAGCATAATGATTGTAGTTTTATGATAATAAAAAAATTATAAATAATAATATGACACAACTTTTTTAAATATAATCTAAATAATCTTTTTTTAAAAATATGATATAAATAAATTTATTTTTTTAAAAATGTACCATAACATGTAATTTTCTCTAACTATTAACATGTAATTTTTTTCTGGGAAATACTGTAGTCCACCTAGCAAGTTCCCAATTGTGGGCTTTCTGAATTAGGTCCATTTTGATGCCAAGCATGGACATAGCTGTGGGAATCCATTGAAACCTACATGCAGCCCATAAAGTATTCCAACCAATATAATTGTAAGCGTGTTCTTTTCACTTATGATCCTTATAAATTTGCAACACAAATATTGGATGGGAACGTAAAGACGCTGCAAATTCTGTCATTTAACAAGCAAATATATATATATATATATATTAGAACAAAATCCTTCATAATTTTTTCTATCTTGTCAAAATTACAGCGAATTACTTTCAGATTATATTTAGAAAGTTAATAATTCTTAAAACTACTAATTTGAAGTTTCATACTTAGATTTGAGTCGTATCTGTGTCAATTCGAATTGGTTTCGACCATCAAGATAGGTCAACAAGACTCAATAACCACAAGAAGGAGAATCGGTTTCTCAAAGAGTTGAAATAACCTACTCCACTGGGATGTTGTGTTGCTTATTTCTGAAATATTTCTTACAAAACCATGTTGTAAAAGGAAAGCTATCAGGTTGCTCCTTAAGAAAGGCAAAAAGAAAACCCTAATAGGTTACTGCATCATTTGAATGAGTTGGCGGCAGGGTATATTCAAAGGAACCCTACTCCCCTTTTTCCTTTTCTTTCTTTCTTGTCAAGTGATTCAAATGACCCTTGCAATTGCAAGTATGCGTCCAACGATAATATTGGTTATAAATTAATTAGTCCTTGTGATCTTATGTGTTATAAGGCTTTATTAATTAGTTGCTAAATAAATTTGGTCTGTAATTAAAATTCTTGAATGGATATATCAGAGAACTCAACGGTTGTTTGGCATCTTTGTTGGAACCAATGATTCAAACTAACAAACAATATAAAGTTCTCAGTAACTACAGTATAAAACTCTTACATGTTACAATTTTTAAACCTTTATTTTTAGTTTTAATTGCTCTCTTAAACACCCTATCAACCTTTTTCCAAATATGTTGCAAGTAGATAAGAATCTTATTATTGGTGTACCTCTAATCCAAGGCAATATATGACACCCAAATTCTATTCCAATATACAGTTGGCTCTGGTATTCTAATATTGATGTTTTTGCCTTCGTGTCCTAAATTGTCACGGGGATTCTTCCCTGTCTCTTACTTTTTGCTGTAGGCTCCTATTTATGATACTGAATTATTAGCCATCACCATAAATTAGAAAAGCAGTAATGTTTCACAGCCAATTAATTGATAAGATGTACCCAATGCTATTTGTCGGCCCTTAAC
The DNA here is from genome assembly GCA_025403435.1 of Artocarpus heterophyllus. Lineage (NCBI taxonomy): Eukaryota > Viridiplantae > Streptophyta > Magnoliopsida > Rosales > Moraceae > Artocarpus > Artocarpus heterophyllus. Next base: position 15,570,332 of record CM046334.1, read on the forward strand.
CTTCATTTAACATGTACGTCGGTATCAAAAGTTTACTTTAATGTTGTGCCAGCCATGAAAGCCGAGGAAAGTAAGGAAAAAGGTGCAAGACTTGGTGTGAATGATTGGTTCACAGTGCAATTCATATTTTAAACATGTCATGACTAGAATGTAGCATGAGAAGACCTCGAGAATGTGTTAATCACGTTTTTTTTTTCTTTTTTTTTTTTTTCAGGTTAAAAAAGGATTAGTGATATCCTTGCGTTTCTGCCTTAAAAAGAACCCAATGAGACTATAGTGAAACCGCAAAAACTTGACCCATGTTCTCATCTATTAGCACTTAGGGAGCCCAAGTTATAATAATGCTAGTCATATTCGGCCAGCTTATTAAAAAATATAATTATAACTTTACTGTGGATAAAAAAAATAATTTCTTGAATAATAAGAAAGAGCTGACAAACCAACGGAGGTTGTTTTAATCACACGTGCTTGAAGAAATAATGATCTGCCTAAAGATATTGATCATGCTCATTAATTTTCAGGCATATTATGAAGAAGCTTCCAATTGGGTGCATTAGTTCTAAATTTGAGGTAAGTTCATCTTCTTTAACGTGCCACGAAGGATTTAATCATGTTAAAATATTCGGGAAAAAAAACCGCAAATTTATAATTTATTACAACAAAAATATCATTATTATTGTAATTTTTTAGAAAGTGTATTTTTTTTTTTGGGAAAACAAACAACGTATTGGGTGTTTTAGTTTTTTCTTGGAGGAAATAGACTATGTTTTCCTCAGAAAGGATGCTTCGTGCATGTGGTGGCTTTATTTTTATTTTTCTTTTGAGGTTGTTTTATTTTCATCTTAGAAAGAAGGAAAAGATTAATGGAATTACATCTCACAAATTTTATATTTACAACTTCTTTTTTTTTTGTAAATATTTTACCCTATCTACTTGTTAGAATGGATTTCCAAACATCAATGATCTACTACTTGCTTCGAGTGCTTTACGTCCTCCATTGATTGCTCCGTCACTTGGGGGCACCAGATGTTGGCATGCAAGACGCTATGAAGCTCAACTCAAGCAAGTAGTTGTGGTGATATTTTAACAAAGTAACAGTAATAGCGATGAATTGTCAATCTTTCTAATGGGAATGTCTTGTTCTATTTACAATTGACATGACATGCTCTCATCATTCTATTTACAATTGACATGCTCTCATCATATAATTGTTCTTTCAATCTTGTTATTTAGACATCATGTTCCAATATGGGCTTAGGGCTTCTTTTGACTTCTGCCGTTAGGAAAGCACCCAAAACGACTCTCTTTGTATCTTTTCCTTTGTCATTATTTGTAGGATTTAGGTACACATGCGCATCCTATTTGTTTAGCACAAACGTTCTGACACATGTTCTATTCGCATTGATCGTCTTGACATTACGATATATATTTCATTCTAAAAGGTCACGTATCACGTTACGAGTCGCATTGATCGTCTTGACATTACGATATATATTTCATTCTAAAAGGTCACGTATCACGTTACGAGAGATCACCCTGATACCATAACACGTGTCATGTTCGAGAGACAAAATCAAGCAGATCCTCTAAATGTCTTTCTCGATATTCTTCAATGTCCTAGCTATTCACGAAATATGAGAAGTAGATATATAATTATTTACGTCTAGAAGAAATCAAAGATTCTCAGAAATCCTATAAGATCCGTTTGTTCTTCTCTTTGACCTATGATCGAAACTTTATATGCATTTGAACTGAAAGGTCCACTAGAGATCATAAATTATTGAAGAAAAAAGTGCCAATCAATTTGTTTATTTAACATGTCTGAGTTCTCTGATGGCCTCAGTCATTTGGTTGAGGTGGATGTCCCTCTACCTTGATCTTGTCTCATTATCGATATCGACATGCGGTAGGATAACTTCATGAAAATCCCCCTATATATAGTGGAATAAAGTTATAGTTTTCTAACTATCGAATATCATTTATATATCGTGTCTCTTTTCAATGGTACTTGAATCTTAAGTCGTGGTCTTCACGATTGGTTTACCAATTTGGACCAACTTATTTTAAGTTAGACTCAAATTGGTATTTAGTTAAGGATAAACAATAAGGGTGAATAGGCGGGCGGGTGGGCAGGTTCAGGCGAGTTCGATTCTTTTTTTTTTGAATAGCAGGTTAGCGGTTAATCAATCCACAGACCACCCGTGGAACAACGGGTGGTTTTGGTTTGGTTTTGGACATGTGTGGGCTGGTTGAGGCGGTTTGGGCCTATACTATTGCCCAATGTAATTCTTTCGGGCTTTAAAAAAAAGGTGAAGAAAATTTGTAGAAAATATAAGATGATAATATATGAAGCATTCCTAACAAATTTGTAGAAAATATATGAGAAAGCCACCAAATTTTGGGCAAAGTATCCGAGAATTCAAACCTCTCTCACCCATAACAAGTCCTATTGTTGGAACATGAACTTCAGGAAGCAGTAAATCAATCTTTTGTTTTCATACAGGGAATCTAATATTACAAAATTGGGTATAGGGGAAAGGAGGAATGTTAAAAACCCATTGTCCTTTTTGACTAAATCATTAAGCTGAATAAAGTTTCAACATCCGGCTGACTTGATTATACAACTATCCTTGCCATGAGGAAAAGGAAAAGCATACTCATGTACGTATGAGTTCACCATACAGTCCGCTTGGAATAAATCCATAATTCCTATAAAGTGGGAGCATTTATCCAAGCATTGAATATTAACTTAATATCCAAAAATTTTCCAAGGCAAGAAATTATAGACAAAGCTTAAAGCAAGGTAACTTAAGAATGCATAGTTACATGAAAAATACGTGCCACATCAGTGATATCCAAGGCAGTCGTTGCAATCTTCACAATGGGAGCTCTAGTTGCTTGTATTCGTGATACAAGGTTGCCAGGATCCTCAACAGAGGGTGTACATTGATAGTTAGAAACAATGATCTTTGATTTTTCTGGCTTCTTTCCATATATGGATTCATTGAATTCATGAGCAACCTACGCTAGAATTAAGTTTTTTTTTTTTTTTTTTTTTTTTAGAATTAGGCGGGTGGGTTGGTTTGGACGCCCATGTTAAATTTCAAAACCAAACTAGCTCATGGGCGGGTTCAACCCACCCACGGACGGTTTGTTGACATAGACCCACTTTTTTCGGGCGGGAGCAGGCAGTCGACGGGTATGGGGCGGTTTTTATCCAGCCCTAATAAAAAAGGTTATCCAAAACAATTCAATATAAACCATCATTAGTTATAATAAAAACTCTATCCAAATAATACTTGTTTCAATCCATTTCAATTCAAAGTGTGAATTTTATCCAAACTAATTTGAATTGAAAATCTTTCCCAATCAAACATCACAGTTTTCTTTAATTACTTGAGAGTCATGGGCCATCAAATAAGTATAAATTTTTTGGAGTTGTAAATCTTCAAAGAATTAAGAGAAAATTACATATTATATTACACTTTTAAACATAGTTTTTATTCATATCATACTTGAAAAAACTACATCACACTACTATTTATATTATTTGTTTAAGTTATGCTATACTAAAACATTTAGGGCACTTATAAGAAAATAAATTTTAAAAGATAATATTTATAAAAATTCTCCAAAAAATTAAACATTTAACTTTTAATGGACACCCACCAAGGTTTATAAGGAAGGGGAAAGAAGCACGAGAAAATGGTCACACGGTATAGACAATGGACATTCTGGATTCCTGTGACCAATATATATATATATATATATATACATATAAATATATATGCATGTGTTAAAAATGATCACATAATATGGACGTTTTAAAATGGATTGATTTCGATGTCATTTTTTATTAGGGTAAATGATTTTGATGTCTAAACACGATAATGAGATCTATGAATCGAAAATAGCCCTCTTTAAAAGGTGATTTTAGTAATTTTAATGAGAAGATACAAGTCAGAAACCATTCGCTTTCAATGGCTTGTTTGTTATTACCAAGGATATTTTCAAATCCGACGTGGACGTGGTCCCTCATGCACTATACTGCGAGCCCGGTGGGGTTCATCGTAAACTATGACTAGTCATTAGCTCATATATAATCAATCAAATCATTTTCGGGTGCGGAAATTAGAGAAGAAAAAATACTAAATTTCTTTTGGAAATTAAAAATCAGCATCACAGTCATTATTTTATCATGTTTTTTTGTACATGGTAATTCTCAAACGTTTCCCATGTACGCGTATAAGCTATTGAAAAATGAATATACAAACCCAACTCTAAGCTCAACTTTTTATAGGGTGCTTGGTATAAGATAGTTTAAATTATTATTTGTGTAAGGCTCTCACATGTTATAATAAAAATAAAAAAAATTTGTTATTGTTTAAACCTCTCATATGTTACAGTAAAAATAGATATAACCAATGATTCCCACCACCATGTCAAACACCTTTTTAATATGAACTTATGACAAATGATTGTCATTATTTTGTTGACAAGTTTTTGAAAAATTGTCGTGTATAATTAAATATGACAATATAAAATCTCCAAGAAGAAGATAATGTACAGTTTACTTTAAAATGTTAAAATTGATGTTCGAAATTCAAAAAATGACACTTCCTTAACATAGCAGCATCATCCTAAAAATATTTCATTACATGCATCATGATTCATGAAGTTAAAACAAAGGTTCTTTAGTTAGGTTAAAATGCTCTAATTAACATGATATTGCTAAGATATATCACGGCTTCAACAAGACATTTTTCATTCAAAATTTGAGTAATTTTCAAATTTGACTTCCAAATTGCTTCTTTGCCAGGTAGATTAGGGGCCGTCAAATTCTTTTTATTTATAACGTATTTGTGAAGTGTAGTTAGAACTAATTTTAGTTAAAAACACCATAGCATATGAAAGCTTAACACTGTAGTAGCTTTTTGTTTTTTTCTGTAGCTGTTGATAACTTTACACTATTTATTGGCTACGACTAACTAGTTTTAAACGAGAGCCAAACACCCAATTGATCCAGCTTAGCTCTTTAGGGTCAACCCTTAATAAAGAGAGAGAAAAATAAAAGGAGCGTTCTGGCTTGTTGTGAGGCTTTTTAGTCGTGCATTTGTGTGTACGAACTCGCAACAACAAGGCTAAGATGGTACAAGAGACAATGCCCGTTGCTGTAGGGTACGAGGGTCTAATATGAGACGAAATGTGGCAGCGGGGTGTTGGTTGGTTTTGGGTATGTGGCGTGCGTTGCTTCTTTAACGTCCATGTCTTTTTGAAATCTCATCTCTGGTAGTGCAACATTTGATGCTCTCTTGAATTGGGAGACTTTTGAATTAAAAAAGGATTCGAAATTTCCAACATCAAGGCTTTGGATTGATTTGGGCTCTGATATTTGAAACCAATCGTAAACACCTTCATATATTTGAGCACAACTTTCACAATTAATTATTTTATGCATAAAAAATAAAATTAGCTCTTTTCTATATAGATATATATATATATATATATCATTTGTGTACCATATTTTATCCTCAATTTCATTCTAAGAAGATTCTCGGCGTTTAGAAGCGTTGGTTAGAACTTTAGTGGTTCTAACTACCAAATAATGTAAAGCTTTCACATGCTATAATAAAAAGTAAAAAGTTGTTACGGTGTGAAGCTCTCACATACTACAATGTTTTGAACCAAAATAAACTCCAACCATGATTCTAAATGACATGCAGAGGTAAAATTTAAGCTTGTGTTTGGAGGATTAATTTGAACTCAAACAGTTTAAAACTTTCACATGCTATAGTGTAAAGCGTAAAATGAACCAAAATATAAAACTTTCAAATGCTATATTAGTTAAAATCAATTGGTTTAAACCAATAATTTCAGACATCGTATAAAACTTTTTTTTAATACAAACATTAGTAGTTGATTAAAAAAATGTTGCTCCCGTGACATTAAAATTAATCTTTAGGTACGCATCCTCAAGGTGTGGTCTCCACTCAGATACGCTATAACAAAAGAGAGAGGCATTTATTGAGGTATGGAGCTCTGTAATTTCATCCTAGTACTTTTAACTATTTCGGCTGTCTACTTTGGCCCACTGCTTGTCTATGTACGTCTTCTTCTCATAATGAAACCCTTGTGTTTTTGCTTGCCTAAAGATTTTTTTTTTTTTTTTTTCACTAAAAAAATTGTTCAGACCGAGCTCAAACACACGTCATCTGAAAATTATGGGTTTGTCATTAGAAAACGACAACAAAAGTGATCCCATAAGCATACTTTCCCAATAAGGATTCTATACGTACTCTCATATATACACACACACACACACACACACACCATAAAGTCTATATATACCTATCATTATAACGTCATCCAACCGCAATAATCCCCAAAACAAAATCAAGGAAATAAAAAGCTGGCACTCGAAAATATTTTAAATCCACATATAAGAAAAAGAAATTATTTGTAAATGAAAATTCCACCACGCAAAAAAAAAAAAAAGATTATTATTATAAATCGTTGGGGCTTATAAGGGCAGGTGTGAATCCAACTATGATATTATCCGCAGCCGCCCCATCACACAAAAAAGTTCGCCGACCGGTGTAACCCAAGTATCCAATCGCCAACCAACATCTTTCACCTCCATTTGCATACTAGGGACAAATTTTTTTTACTGATAATCACAATTAATATTAATATTATAAAGTTTTGGCTAAAAAATTATTATCAAAACATAAACTTATATGAAAGCTTGAACCACTTCATGTTCATGTATATGCTAATTGATGCACTTAATAGAAACTAGAAAAGAGAAGGCAATATTTTTGTATGCGAGTCCAGCTTAGAGTACTAGAAAAAAGTAAGAAGCTGAGGAATGTTATCTTAGTATTACTTGGTCGTAATGAGTCAGTCGTCTATTAGTGGGACATACATGTTTTGTAAATATACTGAAAACTTTACACTGTAATAATTTTTTACTGACAAGGTTATATATTGTATTTATTTTTTTATTATAATTGCTGAGAGCTTTATATTTTAATTAATTATAACTAATTAGTTTCAATTGAAGTGATAAACAGATACTCAAATTTATGAAGGAAATTACATATTATGTCACATGTTTATGTTATATTTGAAAAAGTTGTATTATATTTTTTTTTTTAACGTCATAAGTTTCAAATATATATGGTATTTATGATTTATGAAAAATAAGTTTAAGTTGAGTTTATGAAAATTCCAATAAACTTTATCTTTTGAGATTTTTTTTTGGACAAGGGATCCGTGTACTATGCATATTTGTGAGTAACAAATAACATCACAAGAAAAAATAGTGGAACTTGACAAAAATTTTAGCACTTTAAAACTACAGCGAATATTTTTACATCCTACCAAATAATTCCTCTCATTTCTTTCCTTGTGTAAAGGCAGAAAATTATTTCCAATTGTAAAATGATTAATTCATGTACATTTTTTTTGTCATGGGCATAGTTAATTTTAAAACGCGAGTGGCAATAAATGTATAAAAAAAATCTAATTGTAATATTTTCTTTAGCTTTTTTACTAAAAAATAGTGAATAATGACATGTAAAACTATGTGAGTTTCCTTGTGATAACAAGTCTTAAACTGGTTATATATATATATATATTATAACTTTAAACATGTGTAATAATATAGGTAACATTATTTGGATCTAATCAGAGCTACTGTCATTGGTATAATTTTAGGAAGTAGGAAGAAAACTTATTTACAATCTTGCGTGTTTATAACCTCATTCTCTCATAAACGGTAAACCCCATCTTTAGATTTCATAGTTTCAACTCTCTTCTCACCCCTAAATCTGACAAATAGTATTTTTTATAATTTTGAAGAAGAAAAACTTGGGTTGCTTTCTGGTATATATATATATATATATATATATATATATATATATATTTTTTTTTTTTTGTTCGAGATGAGCATTTTTAATATTAATTTCAAAGAAGCCAAATGTGACAAAAGAGTCATGAGTAAAACGTCAATTTAATATTCCTTCAAAAAAAGTCAATTTAATACTTGCTGGCATTAATTGTTTCTTTCTATGACAAAGCAAGTGTAACTATATTTTAAGTAATTTATAGCAATCAATTATGGTGTTTCAAATGTCCTAGGTCTTCTACTGTTTTGTATGTTTGTATATAATTTTGCTGGAAAACGATATGTCACTTGCTTATTCATTTATTTTGTGCATGTCCTTTCATTGCAAGGAAAGCCAAAAAATATCTTCCCCACATTATTGCATGTATTTTAGCCGATGATTTTTTAAATACATCTGATAAATGAATTTCTATGGTGTTTAATTCTTACATGATTATAAATCAGGTGATGTAAGGTTGTTTCAAAAAAGATGGAACAAATGGCCGACAAACTAATCAATTTTGTATTTCACTTCTCAAGATTAAGCAAAAGGGCAAGAAAGAAAATTAGCATATTCTCATGAAAAAGATAAATGATCATGGGAATGAATTGCAATTTGCAATTATAAATAGAAAAACAAAGAAAATAAATCAATAAATAAATAAACAAAAGATGGAAGAATTTTGATGAGAAGCTGGTTGACAATTACAGAGCACCTTATAAAGTGGAGAAAAATATTGTTTATAAGATGTTTGGCAGGTTGGTTAGACCCGTTGGTAAGAACTGTTTTTATTATAGAGTGTGACAGTTTTGCACTATTGTTTTTTTTTTTTTTTTTTACTTTAGCATGTAAGAGCTTTATATTGTTTGTATTTAGACCATTTTTTTCAAACACTCTTTTAATTGTCCAAGTGAGCTGCAAAATCTCGCCAGTGAAATCACGTAAAGAATCAATATCGTTAGACACTGGAAGGTCTGTTGTTGTTGAGAGATAGAAATTTTTGTTGCAAGCAAACAAATCGTTAAAAAGAGGGAGTTGGCAGCTGCATTTTTTATTATTTTCTTTTTATTAAAATTATGTAGTATCTAAGAATATCCTTGATGCAATGTCAAATTTTCATGTGAATGTTTAAAATTGAACATTTGGATAAGAAATCATGCTTTGAGTAAAATTTAACATAGTATTTAGCATCAAGCATAATGTCAAAATTTGACATTTAATTGTTTATTGGTTGATATGCAAACAATTTCATTAAATATTTAAAACAGTTGCATTTTTAATTATTAAAAAAATAATATTTTTTTATACAAATTTAAAATATTAGACTTATGATAAAAACTAATGTAATATAAAATACAATAACATATCAATTATGTTTTTTAATTTGATAAAAAAATATAGTAATAATACTATTGTTTCCTTTGTTCATAGGGTTTTCTTTTTTTTTTTTTTGTTTATGTGTATATATTGTATATATATTTCCGAGACACTCTGTCCATTTTCCGAATTTGGGAAGACTCGGCGGTTGGAGCGAAAATGAAAAACAAAATTCACCGTTTAATTATTTGCCCTCGAATCGAATCCTAATTTCGCAACCCTAGTCAGCCACTAGCACTTGCTTGCTTTACACGCTGGGCCTGCATCGTAAATATGTCCAAAAGGCAAGGGTAGTTTTGTCAACATGTAATTACAGTCTCACACTTCAGTCTCCCACAGTTATGCCACAGAGCTGCTTTTCCGTTGCCTGGCGACTGTGCGGTTCGACGAAACCGCCACCTGTTTCCCGCTTTTCCTGCTAATTTTCCCGGAAAATTCGGGTCAGTCGGTTAGGGAAAACTAGAGAGAGAAAGAGAGGAGTGAGAAACACTTCTTCCGAGAATTTGACTGAGGTCGTCGGAAATGGCGATCCCCGAAACCGACCACCGCCGAGCCAGGGCAGTGCCTCCAGCGAGGGTGCCACTCCGACGGCTTCTCCGCGTGGCGTCGGTGGCCTGCGGAATCCAGTTCGGCTGGGCTCTGCAGCTCTCTCTCCTCACCCCTTACGTGCAGGAGCTGGGGATTCCCCACGCCTGGGCGAGCGTGATATGGCTTTGCGGCCCGCTCTCCGGCCTCCTGGTGCAGCCTCTGGTTGGCCTCATGAGCGATCGGTGCACGAGCCGCTTTGGTCGCCGGCGGCCGTTCATCGTTGGCGGAGCGCTTTCTATCGTCGTCGCCGTTTTGGTCATCGGCCACTCGGCAGACATCGGATGGTTACTCGGCGACCGAGGACAGGTTCGGCCGAGGGCTATCGTGGCGTTCGTGATCGGGTTTTGGATTCTTGACGTCGCCAATAACATGACTCAGGGTCCTTGCAGAGCTTTGCTTGCTGATCTTACTGGTAAGCCTTTTCCAGTTTACTTTCCCTCTACGAGTCTCTCTCCTATTCTCGGTCGAATTTGAACTTTTATTCTGCTTCTTTAAGTGATTTTGGTTCAATCTTTTCACATCTTTGATGATCTTATATAGCAAACACTAGGATATGATTTGCTATCGTTTTGGTCCATCATTCTGACAGACTTGTCGATTACTACTTGTGAATTTTCTTCTTTTTCCCCCTAATTATTTTCTTGAATACTTTATGTTTGGGAGATTTGATAGTACAATTATTGCAGAATTATATAGTACAATTATTGCGGAGTTATTTGCTATTATTAGCTTTTGCTCTATATCAGGCGGATTGAACGTTATTAATTAGCAGTTTTGAAGTTACAAAAATTTGTTATTATTAGTTTTTTGTTCGTATTCTAGCTCGAAAGAACTTTGATTCTGCTTCTTTATGTATTGGTTTAATCTTCTTACATCTTTGATGAGCTTAAACATTTTGCTATCGTTTTAGGCCATAATTCTGATAGATTAATTGTGGATTTTCTTCCTTGACCTCCATTATTCTCTTGACTACTATATGTTTGGGAGATTTGAGAGTACAATTATTGCTGAATTATTCGTTATTGTTAGTTTTGCTGTGTGTCAGGCGGATTAAAGTGTATTGATTACTAGGTTTGAAGTTACAAAAAATTAGTTACCGGCTTGATTATAAAATTGTGCTTAACGTGTTTCATTGAATCTTTGTTGCTGATTAGATACACTTTCAATTTTGTTTAACAAGGCAATCAGGAATCGTCTGGAGATGTTTACATTTGAGGACAATGAGCTTAGTTGAACCTCGTCTGGTAGAATCTTGTGATTTTCATGAACTTGATCTCCTTGCTAGGTTTTAATAGGTTTTTGTTTTTTTGTTTTTTTGTTTTGTTTTTTTTTTTCTTTTTTTCTGGGGGTAGTTTTAATAAGGTCTTCACTCCTAACTTTTCTTGAAGGTTGTGGTTGGTAAGAAGAGAAAGAAGATAGGAAGGAAAGTATATGTAACCTAGGTGAGAAGATGGAGAGAAGGGGAGGGCCTTTCTCTTATTGTGTTGGTTATGGCTTCCCTTGTCCAATCCTTCCGACTTTGGAAGTATTGAAATGGAGTTCTTTGGGATTTTGAATCCCTTACTGAATCCACTCTCTCCTTTAATCTCTTCTACAAAAAACAATAAGTCTTAAAAACCATCCACTAATCTTGCCACCCCTATCCCTCCTACCTACCAACCAACACATAGCTTGTACTTTGACTTGTAAATTTATATGACAGGGACGCGTGGTTGTTTTGAGGGGTGCAAAATAGGCATAAACTTCATAAAGTATATATAACTGTGGATTCTGTTAAGATCGTAACTCAAAACAAATTTTTGAGGCGGTGGGCAAGGTGCTTATGACTAATGTCAATGAGCTAATAAATTAAGAAATGTTATTCATTTGTATTTTTTGGGAGGGCACATTTTATGTTTTTGTATCTTATTTTCATTCATTTTGGCAAGCGTAAAGTAATTTATGAATCTGTTTAATTCTGTGTGAGCTTTTGCAATGTTATGCCTCTGAAAGCATAATGCATTGTTCTTGTCATTTTAGGGAAGGATCATCGAAGAACTCGTGTGGCAAATGCTTATTTCTCTCTTTTTATGGCCGTTGGTAACATTCTTGGCTATGCTACTGGATCATTCAGTGGCTGGTATAGGGTTTTTCCATTTACCCGTACCGCCGGATGTGATGTTAATTGTGCAAATCTGAAGTCAGCGTTCTTTCTCGACGTACTGTGCATTGCAGTTACTACATACTTGAGTATATCTGCAGCTCAGGAAGTGCCTCTAGGTTCAAATGACAGAGCCACACCCTCTGTGGAAGAAGGGACTGGAGAATCAAACCCTGCTCAAGAAGCTTTTCTTTGGGAACTATTTGGTACTTTCAGATATTTCTCCGGGCCTATATGGGTAATCCTTGCTGTTACTGCTCTTACCTGGATAGGATGGTTTCCATTTATTCTCTTTGATACTGATTGGTTCGGAAGAGAGATCTATGGTGGTGAGCCAAATGATGGGAAGAACTATAGCACTGGAGTTAGAATGGGTGCCCTTGGTCTTACGTTGAATTCAGTTGTTCTTGGAATAACATCACTTTTCATGGAGAAGCTTTGTAGCAAGTGGGGATCTGGTTTCATATGGGGACTCTCAAACATTGTCATGGCTCTGTGCTTTCTTGCAATGTTGCTTGTTACATATGTTGCCAAAAAAGTTGTCTCTGTTGGTGATGATTTAACTCCGAATGGAATTGTAATAGCTGCATTATTGATTTTTGCAATTCTTGGGTTTCCATTATCGGTGAGTTTCCTTGCAATTCTTTCACTGTATGGAGAATAGGATTATTTTGATAATTTAAGCTTCACTTCATTCAACATAGAAGTATTACACTGTAAAATCTTTCTTCCACCACCCTAAAACGGTTACATCTAAGTTGAGGATTTTCTATTTGGATTGTTTTGGTTGGAGCTAGAATATTAAGATTTTGATCAACTTTCCTTAGAGGTGGTGGATAAGTGAGGACGAACTGGCTACCTCAGGAGAGAATCCTTTCCTTTTTCCTGCTGTAAATTGATGGTTTGTCCAAGTGATTTACTCCAAGATTTCAGTGTTTTTATGGATCGGACTGCTGTAGAATTAACTTTTACTCTACTCAACTTGTGAAAAAGTTTTGCATGTTAGGTTGGATAGCAAATAATGCTATTACTTTGTGCAAGAGTTCAGTTAATGCACTTAACTTACATGATTAGAATATTTTGTTGCAGATCACGTATAGTGTTCCATATGCCTTGCTATCTGTTCGTATTGAGTCTTTGGGTCTTGGCCAAGGTGGGAATTTCCTCATGCTCTGTGTGCAAAAATTTTTTTCTTGAGAGAATTTTGTTGCAGAATTTGTTACACTAACATTTACTTTTTGCAGGGCTGTCAATGGGCGTCCTGAATCTGGCAATAGTAATCCCACAGGTATCTTTGCCATATTATGTGTTTTGGAATGACCACTGCATATGCATATACGTACTTAAGATTATAAAATTTTCTATGGCACTACTAAATATAGAGATTAATCAGACGTTAGATGGGAATGGTACAGATCCGGAATAAATAATGAACATAATGCAGACACTACACAATGGGCTTGATGCATTAATCTGTCACGGCCGCCGTTCATTTTGTATTGTTGTTCATTTTGTATTGTTGTAAAACCTAAGGACTTTCTCATTTGTAGATCATGATAGATTATGATGGGACGATTAAATGCAATGTTTCTGAGTGCAACCTTTCTGTTGGGTTTGTCCCTTGCTTCCAACAAAGCAATACCTGAAGTAGGTTAAGATATCAGCATCAATATTTAATTGTTTAGTATTGATTTAGGCTCTACCTTCGAGTTCACTCATGATTATTCTAACTTGCTTGTGTTATCTGAGGAAGTTATGAAGACAACTTCATAATTTTTTATTTTCATAAAATGCTAGGATAATCCTAGGCCCATACATTCCCAGCCAGAAAAGATCGAGCCTTTGGTTTAGCTTTTTTGGACTTTGGAAGTCTAGGTACCCACATACTGTAAGGCCGCAGGTCTAAGAAATACTTCCATTTGATCATTTGAAAGATCGAAAATAAGTGGAATTTCTTATAAGTTTACTCGCTTCTTGTTTGGGCTGTTTAGGCTAATAAATTCCAAAACAAAAATAAAATAAAATATCCCTTTTTCTTTTTTGGAAATATGTTTGAAGTTGATCAACATCAAAAAAGGTAAGAAAAGAAAAAAAAAAAACCAAAATTTACTTTTTTATTTAATTTTATTTTTTGCTCAATACTTTATTTTTTTTTATTTTATGTTGAGAACCTGTATTTTTTTACTTACACATGCTTTTATTTGTATGTGTACTACCATTCCCATGTGGGTTGGTCTGAGCTCTAATTTTGCCATAGCACTGATCCCTGTGTGTGTGCCTATTTAGCTCTGCATATTAGAGAAGCATATTTTTCCAAATCCTGAATTTACTAACATCCTTGAACACTGGAGAAGGATGATTCCGGCTTTGTGTATATCCTGTTCTCTCTTGATAAATCAGTTTCATATTGGTAAATACAATGTTGATTGGACCATATATGTATAAAAGTTCCCGTGGGAAATATCCATGCCATGTATTTGCAGAAACATAATTTTTCTTAGAAATTCACTTTGATTCCCTAATTCAATGATGAATATATGGAGGCCTGACTAATTAAGATTGTGAAAACTTTGCGAGAGGAAGGGGTGGATTATTGTTTTCATGTATCTTTCAATAATTCTATTGGTTAAATGTAGGCATTCAAATTTGAAATTTTTTCATAGTATTTGTTAAATGTAGGCATTTTTTGGATTATTTTTTCAAATGAGAATTCTACTGTAGGTAATGTTTTTCATACCTAAGTGGTTGGGAATTGTTCTGAATTGTAAGATCGGTATCTGCCAGTTTTACACACACCTTTTCTTATTTATGTGATTTTGATTAGATACAAGTTCTGAATTATCGTAGAATGCTCCAAAAAACTAGACTTATTTGAAATGGGAAAGCCAGATGCATTCTTCATGACAATTAGTCTCGTTTATTGCTAAGGCTTTAAAGGCTAGGGTACTCCTGTATTATGAATAGAGAAACTGATGACTATAAGCCCAAGCTCCTGACCATTATCCCTAATGTAAAAGAAGCTCATGACAAGATATACTGTGATGTACAATTTTTCACGAATTGATGATATGAATTTAAAGTGTTCTTTCCCATTTGCCCAATAGTTTACCCCTGAAGAATGAAGCGGTATTAAATTCTCATTGGTTTATTGGTTGTAGAATTACATTGCAGACATGTTCTTTGAACTTGGGGGAAGTAGGACCCTTTTGATTGTCTTTTAGCCTTTTCGCTTTTCTCTCTCTACCCCTCTTCGACAAATCTTTTTATAAAGTAACCCATCCGATTGTGCTATTGCTATGTGCTGCGGACATTATAGGTTTCTGTAGAGATCCTCGGGAAGTTTATTTCTTAGGGTGTTATGGAAGTTAATCTTGATTTTATTTTCTTTTCTTTTCTACTACTAGATCTTTTAGGAACCGAATCTATAGAATAATGGCCTACGAGCAAATATTTAGGAATATCCTAGGAATATCTAGAGTTAGTTAGTTTCCCTGATTTTTAGGAATATAGGGTTCCGCCTAGCTTCTATATATTTGTACTCATTAGTTTATGAATAAATCAATCAGAAAAATTAATTCTAAAACAGTTTTATGGTATCAAAGCCACACGCTCTATATTGCGACTCTTCTTGTTTTTCTTTTCCTTTTTCCTCAAAAAACGACGATGAGCACAGGGTAGGAGGTGTCCTCGTCAACAACATCTCAGGTGCTAGTTCCAGTTCAAACATCTGCATCCTTTGGAGAAGGGCAGTCACTGCAGATAACAAATCACAAACTCGATGGGAGAAACTTCCTCCAATGGTCTCAATCAGTACTCCTGGTAATACGCGGATGCGGCAAGATGGGCTATATCACAGGAGAGACTCAAAAAACTTGAGGCTGGTGATCCTTCATATGCTTCATGGGAACTTAATAACTCCATTGTAATGGCATGGCTCATAAACTCGATGGAACCTCACATCAGCCGTACATATCTTTTTCTTCGGACAGCAATAGCTATATGGGATGCTGTAAGGGAGAATTACTCATACCTGGAAAATGCCTCTGAAATCTTTGAGATTGAAAAAAAACTCAAAGATATGCGACAGGGTAGTCTTGATGTCACGGAATATTATAATACTCTTCAAACTCTCTGGCAGGAGCTTGACATGTACTACGAAGCAGACTAAGGAGATTTAAAAGGTAATGTTAAATTCAAAAATCACCTTGATAAAGAACGTTTGTACGAATTTCTGGCTGGATTGAACAAAGACTTGGATGAGGTGAAAGGCAGGATTCTGGGAAGAAGACCACTTCCATCCATCGGCGAAGCATTTGCGGAAGTCCGACGGGAGGCCAGCAAGCGCCATGTCATGCTCGGGAGAAGGGATCAAATGATCACTCCAGCCGAGGAGCGACCTGCAGAGACCACGGCTTTTGTAGTTAAAGGCTCTTCTGATGGAACAAGTGGAGACCAGAAGGAGAACTCGCGAGGAGGGCGTCCTTGGTGCAACCATTGCAACAAAACAGGCCATACTCGAGAGAAATGTTGGGATCTCCATGGCAGGCCCCCAAACGCCAGGATCAAAGGTGCGAACAACAGGAGTAAGAGCTATCAGGTAAAAACAGAAGAGAGAGGTGAAAACTTGGGTACCAATGATGAACAAGTTAATGTACTCCTGAGCAGAAGCCAACTCGAACAGCTTCATAAACTTCTCAGCCAGCCCGCCTGCAGTAATGAACCAACTACAGCAGTATGCAGTCTCGCACAAACAGGTATGACATCTCGTGCACAACAAAACAAGCAGCACCCCTGGATCTTTGATTCTGGGGCCACAGATCACATGACAGGTAACCGTTTTTTATTTGATTCTTACCAACCATGCAATGGAAGTTCACGGGTAAAGGTAGCTAATGGCACCTATTCCTCCATTGTGGGCCAAGGTTCCATCTGACTGTCAAATGCAGTCATTCTTCAATTAGTGTTACACGTGCCCGGTTTAGATTGCAATTTAATTTCCATCAACAAGCTGACTAAGGACCTAGGCTGCGTTGCTAAATTTTCTCCACATTTGTGTGTATTGCAGGAGCAAAGATTGGGGAAGATGATTGGGACTGCTAGAGTGGAAGGCGGACTTTATTTCTTTGGAGATGATGGATATACTGAGAAACAAGCACTAAATACCGAGAGTGCATCTTTTGTGTCTAGTGATGATGTAATAAGATTGTGGCACAATAGGTTAAGCCACCCGAATTTTCTTTATCTTAACGTTTGTTCCCAAAATTGTTTGTCAATAAAAATCCAAATTCTTTTTACTGTGAGTTCTGCCAATTGGCAAAGCAATCTCGAACATCATTTCCACCCAAAGCTTACAAAGAGTCTCGCCCATTTACCTTGATTCATAGTGATATTTGGGGTCCCTCACGTGTTAAAAATATCTCTGGAAATCGCTGGTTCATAACATTTATTGATGATCACACAAGAGTTTGTTGGCTCTACCTCCTCAAAGAAAAATCTGAGGCAGGAAAAACATTTCAAACATTTCACTCTATGATTAAAAATCAGTTTCAAACATCAATTCAGACACTTCGTACAGATAATGGAAAAGAGTACTTTAATTCTCTTTTGGGTGATTATCTAGCAACTAATGGGATCATACACCAAAGTTCCTATCCTGACACACCACAACAAAATGGTGTCTCAGAACGGAAAAACCGTCATCTCCTTGAAGTCACTAGGGCTCTAATGTTCACTATGAATATACCGAACTATCTCTGGGGTGAAGCGGTCTTGACAACCTCACATCTTATTAATAGAATGCCTTCCCGAGTCTTGAACTTTAACTCACCATTATTAGTTCTGTCGAAAACCTATCCCTCATTTCGACCACTTTCTGATCTGCCCCTCAAAACGTTCGGGTGTAGTACTTTTGTCCATATACCTAGTCAACACCGATCCAAACTTGAACCCAAGTCAGTCAAGTGTGTGTTCATAGGATATTCTCCCACTCAATGTGGATTCAAATGCTATTCACCCACACTTCGCCGCATGTTTGTATCCATGGATGTGTCATTTAATGAGTCTCAATCTTATTTTTCCAAGCCTCCTTTTCAGGGGGAGACATTAAGTGAATATGAGCCTTGGGAATCACTTTAGTCAGACATTGATACCACCTTGCGGTCTCTTCCAACCCCTCTTCCTATTGCGTCTCCACGGATAGTCTAGACATGGGTAGTCCAGAAACAAGGGAAAGTCCCTTATCTCCGTCTCCCTCAACTCAGTCTCGGTTGAAATCTTTAAGTTCAAGTCCATCATCTTGGTTAAACCGACCTAATTTGCTTGTTTACTCACGAAGAAATCATCCTCAGAGAAATAATTACCCTGAAGCTCAGCCATCTCAAGAATCCGAACCAAACTTGGCTCCTAGTCCGGAGATATTTGAGCCCAAAACCCATGGTCAAGAATTTGCCCCTACCAGTATCACAGATATGTCTGCCGGTGACTTATACTTACCTATTGCGTTCAGGAAAGGTACAAGATCGTGTACTCAGCATCCTATTTCAAGGTTTGTTTCATATGCTAAACTATCTCCTGGATTTCGAGCTTTTACTACATCCCTATCCAAGACAAAAGTTCCAAAAAATATACAGGATGCTCTTACAGATAAAAATTGGAAGCAAGCTATGTTGGAAGAAATAGGGGCTTTAGAGAAAAATGATACCTGGGAAATTGTTGAGCTACCTAAAGGTAAGAAGACTGTTGGGTGTAAATGGGTATTCACGGTTAAGTACAATTTAGACGGAAGCATCAGCAAGTATAAAGCAAGACTTGTAGCCAAGGGATTTACTCAGACCTATGGGAGAGACTATCAGGAGACGTTTGCTCCTGTAGCTAAACTCAATACTGTGAGGGTACTATTGTCATTAGCAGCTAATCTTGACTGGCCACTCCAACAATTGGATGTAAAAAATGCTTTTCTCAATGGTGACCTACATGAGGAAGTCTACATGATCCTCCACCAGGGTTCGAGAAGGCTCCCCACTTAGCATGTAGATTGAAAAAATCACTCTTATGGACTCAAACAATCTCCTGGGGAGTGGTTTGAAAAATTTATTCAAGCAGTAAAGAATCGGAGGTTCATTCAAGCACAAACTGATCATACGCTCTTCTTCAAGCATTCTAGAGAGGGAAAAGTTGCTATTTTGATAATATATGTGGATGACATTATCATGATAGGAGACGATCAAGAGGAACTTAGTAGATTGAAGGAGTACTTAGCAGGTGAATTTGAACTCAAGGACCTCGGGATTTTGAGGTATTTCTTGGGTATGGAGGTTGCAAGAAGTAAGGCGGTGATTATGGTTTCTCAAAGGAAATACGTGCTCGATCTTCTACAAGAGACAGGAATGTTGGGATGTAAAAATGCCGATACTCCCACAATGCCAAATAATAAACTTGATAGTGAAGGAGGTGAAGAAGTGAACTGTGAGCAATACCAAAAACTTGTAGGAAAATTGATCTACCTTTCTCACACAAGGCCGGATATTGCATTTGCTGGAAGCGTGGTTAGTCAATTCATGCGTTCACCAAAGAAGAAACACCTTGAAGTTATCCACCAGGTATTAAGGTACTTGAAAGGTACACCAAGAAAGGGACTACTCTTCAAAAGGGGAGATAACAAGTTAATTGAAGTTTATACAGATGCAGATTGGGCAGGCTCTACGGCCGATAGGAGATCCACTTCGGGATACTATACTTACGTATGGGGAAATCTAGTAACCTGGAGAAGTAAAAAACAAACAGTTGTTGCTAGAAGCAGCGCTGAAGCAGAATTTCGGGCTTTAGCCCATGGGATATGCGGAGTTTGGCTAGAGAGGTTAATTGATGAGTTGAAAATGCCTATGGAAACACCAGTGAGGATCTACTGTGACAACAAGGCTGTTGTAAGTATAGCACGGAATCTAGTACACCACGACCGTACCAAACTTGTTGAGGTTGACCGCCACTTCATTAAGGAGAAGATCGAAAACGGAAGAATTTGCTTGATGTATGTTTCGACTAGAGAGCAAACTGCCGACATTCTTACAAAGGGACGTCATAAGCCAAGTCATGAGGATCTAGTTAACAAGCTGGGAATGCACGATATTTACATACCAGCTTGAGAGGGAGTGTAGAGATCCTCGGGAAGTTTGTTTCTTAGGGTGTTACGGAAGTTAATCTTGATTTTATTTTCTTTTCTTTTCTGTTACTAGATCTTTTAGGAACCGAATCTATAGAATAATGGCCTGCGTGCAAATATTTAGGAATATCCTAGGAATATCTAGAGTGAGTTAGTTTCCCTGATTTTTAGGAATATAGGGTTCCGCCCAGCTTCTATATATTTGTACTTGTTAGTTTATGAATAAATCAATCAGAAAAATTAATTCTGAAACAGTTTTAGTTTCTGTTTAAGAGCCTGTTTTGAAAGCAGTTCAGATGTGTGACCCCGTGGAGAGTAGAAACTCTCCCTTTAAATCAATGGCCTGGGATGTGTATTGAGCATGGTAACATGCTTGCTAATTTGTGTTGATGCACATGAACCTGACATTAGGTTATACGCATTAAAGAATTAAAATTTTCTGATGACATCACTCTCTTCAAGGATAATATATTTAAAAGTCCTATTACAATTTGTCTAAGTGGGAGGTAGTTCCATTGGTCATAAGAAAAAGTCTGATTTATTTATTTTTATTAATCTTTTCTTAGCTAATACCTCATCCCAGAGTGATCTCTGTTAAGAAGCAAATATGTTTTGGTGAAAATTGCTTTAAATGATGAGATTTCATTTCGTCATTCCCAGTGATTTGAATCATGAATATTTTGTTTTTGAGAACAGGTAGTGGTTTCCCTTGGTAGTGGACCATGGGATCAGCTATTTGGTGGTGGAAACTCTCCTGCCTTTGCTGTGGCAGCAGCTGCAGCCTTTGCCAGTGGACTTGTGGCCATCTTGGCCATTCCTAGATCTGGTCCTCGGAAGCCCAGGGCTGTGACATGAGGTATTATGTTGTATCCACTCTGCAGACTACTCTGTAAAGTAGAATGTTAATGCAAGATTTGTTAATAGCATAAAGGACATGTTTATTGGTCATTTAATTTGTAGCATTCATAATTTTATTTTTTATTTTCTATTTTGAGTTTGAAGCGCTCTGGTACTTTTTGTTTTCCCCTTTTTTTCCATGGAAAACTTCATAGACCCTTATGTTGAGATCATAATTTTGTTTAAGCATTTTTTTTTTGTTTAGGCATTCTGCTTTTTGGTCTACAATGGGCATTGGTGGACGCTCAACAGTTCTAGAGATTGAGAGAACAAATCAGTCATAAAGCAAATTTTTTTTTTTTCCCACAACGTCGCCTTGCAAGGTGGATGGATCGATGTAGTGGCTGTCATCAAAGGTTGAGGTGAGAGAAGAAATCTACAATTAGTGCAGAATTTATCCAATGAAAATCAGTTCCACCCGCTGGAAACGTTGCTTTTTTTGGCTATTGCCACGGAAAAGTAAGTGACGCCACATCTGTAGATTCCAAAATTACTCTCGAGGCTACTTCCCTACCAACCAAGATAAGTTGCTGCGTTTTGAAATTATTCCTCATTGAAAAATATTATCTCTCTTTTTTACGGCAAAATAGATTTGTGCCGTAGGTGTTCAATAATAATGAATGGGAATCTCATGCGTTTGTGCATGAATTTGTTGTATGAATGAATGTAGTGAAATGTGCTTGATGGCCAACAGTGAAGATGTGAATTGTACTGATTAAAACCTTGACAGAGACATGTCCCTTTGTGCTCTGATATTATCTTTTTTGATAACTTTGATATTATTGCCAAGGAGTTTTCCTTTATGATTGTTCGCTTCTTCTTTACTTTTTGTTTTAAATTTTCTTGTCATGCTTGCATCTGAACATTGGAATAAATTCTTGCGTTTATTGCACTTATCAGTATCTATGCAAGTCTGTTCTGTTTTGCTTGCAATGCCCTCATGCAAATGCGTGCTACCGAGGCCTCAGAAGCATTTAAAAAGATATCTGTCCCTTGGGTACCATTTGCTTTGAGTTATTACTGTATCTCAATGTTGAGAAAAGTCATGGCAGAGATCAGACACCCCAAAAATTTCCCAAAAAAAAAAAAAAAAGAAAAAAGGAAAAAAAGAGGAAGCAGAAATATTCTATTAGACCTCTCTCACATTATTATTGGAATTCATTCATTGTGGTTTGATAGACAGGAGTAAGATTTTTTTCCTACATGAATTGACAATATACTAGAAATAGAGAAAATGGGCTATGGGGATGTGGAGGCTTTTCCATGCAAAAAAAAAAAAAAAACCAAACGTGCATTTGGCACATGTCAGTGCCTGCCTAAGTTTGAACTTTGAAGTCTCTAGTGTGTTTGCACAGGGTTATTATGAAAAAGAACTGGGTGTCACTGCAGACGATAAGTTTGTGCTGAGACCAAGCATCTGCCTTTTTCAGGAAAGGAAATTTATTAAAAAAAAGAAGAGAAAAAAAAGGCGTGGGTGAGATTTGTAGAGTCTGGTGAATTTGTTCGAGTTTCTAGAGGGAATATAATCCTTTATTGATGTCAAGTTCCTTCCTGCACGTCTTGTCATTGCAAATCCTTTTCCCAAAACTTGCATTGGTATTGTATATCTTGACATAATTAGTCTGTTTGCTTTGTGATGCCAAGGGGGAAAAAAAAATTCTGTCTGCTTTCCACCATCACAACAACTTGGTTTATGAAATGGTTTTTTCTGATTGATGAGAAGATGACACACTACACACAAGTGCATGCATTTCCCAATTCCTCCCCTGCGGCTGTGAATGTGATGCTAATATTACCCTGTCAATTTCTTATTACTTCTACAACCCACAACCTGGTGGGATCTACATTCGGTGAGCCCCACTTACTAAGTTTTTATTAGATGCTAAATTCGAAAAGCTGGCTTCTCCAATTATCTTTTTTCTGTTTTCCTCTTTTTCTATTTTTTTTGTTGTTCTTTTCTCTTTCTTTCTTTCAAGTCCATGATTTTGGTCCATTGGTAATGTTTCTTTTGACACATAGCTCTCAACCTACAGCAACTTATTGAGCTTCGGACGCATGAAATTCTAATATTGGAGGTGGGATTTGTGGGAGTGCAAAAGCAGGGGGGTCATCAAGATCATGGGGTGCTCGTTTTTGCAGAAAATAAAAAAAAAAAAAAGTAAAAATCAAAATCTCATGGACAAGGGAAACAAAGTGAAAACCGTTTTTGTTTTTGTTTTTGTTTTTGTTTTGTTGTTTTTTTTTCTTGTAGTTGTTGAACAAACAGACCAAAACAAAAGAAGAGAAAAGGAAAAGTTTTTAACTGTTGTTCTGCTAGTTTCAGCTGGTAATGGTGGGGCTGGGTTTTTCTGTTTGCCCAACAGACAAGGCCAAGGCTCTCTCTCTCTCCCCTGCAGAAAGACAGGGTCATCTCTGTTGTGAGAAAAGGGATACAAATTAAATGGATGCAATTGGAGCACGTAATTGTCTTCACAGACTCTCTGTGTTCCCTTTCTCCCATCCGCCTCTTCTCAATACATCCATTTGCTGTCATCTCCATTAAAATCCCACCACTTGTGGTCCCATTTATCATACATACAAATCACTTGCCTTCAATACCCATGATCATAATCTTGCATAAAAGGAAAACCAAACGAAGGAAAACAAAAAAGAAAACCCATTAGATTTGACACTTTGTTTGTTTCTATATAACACACCTACAAACAATTGCAAGTGTAATCATAGCTATTATCGATTGAAATTCGAACCTATATATAATATGGGCCTAAAATCGAAACAAATTTTTACGTTTACTTATGTTTAAGTGATGATTTCATATTGGGGGTCAGGATCTTTAACAAAATCTCCACCCATCTCTGAAACTCCACCACAAGCCAACTTCAGTGGATAAAAAAAAAAAAAAAAACCCCTCAACCACAAGATATATAATATTTATATATACGGATACAAATATATTTTATCCTACAATGACTTGAAGACCAATATTAATATCAGAATTCGAAACCTGCTCTCGGTACTTTTAACTTGTCGTCTTTTAGAGATGGGGAAGGAGAAAGCCAAAGGAAGAAACAAAGGTGGGGTCTAAAACTGGATTGACACAAGCCCAAAAAAAAAAAAAGAAAAAAAAGAACTTTTGTCACCCTCTCAAGTTGAGCGATGAGTATGTAGTAAGAGGCAATGTTTTTTTGGGTGTGTAGGAAATAATGAAATGGCTGGAGACAAGAGAACTTGATGCCTTTGGTTTTGGGGAATTGGTTTTACCACATGGGTCGTGTAAAAATGGAACATGCATGGCTGCCTCAGAACATGGAAACACATTTTTCTCTGCCCACAAAATTTTCAGCCAGCCATTATCGATGGAAAGATATATACCTAACCCAACTTATCATATTCTCTCCTTGTCATGTCGCTACAACTAGAAAGAGAGAATAAAGATTTTAAGTAGTAGTACTATATACTATACGATATACTTAACTAACTACCTCAACTTGGCATTCCCGAGATAAACTTTTTCTTCTTTTTTTTTCCTAATAATTTTTAAAGTTTAATAACTTGGCGAAAAGAAATGGGAAGCAGAAAAGGACGAAGGGTTTTTGTGTTTTGTTTTTTAAATTTCAAAAGAACATCATCCACTGCTACTATATTACTACTTCGGTTTATGATCTATGGGAAAAGATAAGAAATATATTTATGTAAACAAAGGTCGTAAACCACTATTCGGAAAATGCCAAAAAGAAGGACCAGAATTTGTGAATCATTTGAACTAACTAAGATGTGTGAGTATATTGTCTGAAAGAGTGGCGGTTTAAAATTAATGTTCTCAGCACCAATCACCTTCTAGCTGTACTCTTTCACTTATGGATCACTTTCTTCTCTCTTTCTTTTAGGGTACCACTCAAAGTTCACAAATTTATGGACATAAAAGAAAAAACGACCGAGAAACAAAATAAGGAGAGAATTAAGAGAGAGAGAGAGAGATGGGAGTGTTGGCCCCCCAACCCAACCTCTACAGGCACCATTTTCTTTTCTTTTCTTTTCTTTTTATCATGGGTTGAATTGTTCAAAAGAACTTTCTTTTAGAAGACGTTTTTTTTTTTTTTTTCCATAAGCACTTCTCTTTGAGATGTTGACACGTTCAAAGGCAACAGAGCGGGACCCAACTCAAGCATGTATATATAAACCCATGTAGGCTCTTCAGTTCCAATTCGTGTTAATTCGGAGAGCACCAAAAACACACCGCAAACAGAGCAAAATAAAAAATAGTCAGAGCACCCTTTACATATCCTCATCATTATCCCTCTCTTTCTGTTCCTCTATTTTGAACTTCTTCTTTACCCAAGAACTTAAAAAAGAAATAACAAAACATAAAAAACCTTTTTAACTCATCAAAAAGCTATGTGTAATCCGAAACCCTCATCTCCAATATCCTCATTCCTCTTTTCCAAGAAAACCCTTTTCATGAATAATCCCAACAAAACCATAAGCGACGACGTTGATGATGATAATAATAATCTCCATCCCCATGTTGGTGATATTGATCAAGAGGAACTTCACAGATGGCCAACCCCTTCCGAGGTAAAAATATAAATATATAGTATATCTATACATACGTACATATATATATATATATAGATATATATAAACACAATGACCCACTTGACCTTTTTTCATCAACAACAGGATGCTAATTTAAAAAAAAGCACTGTAGCTAACTCATGAATAGTACTAAATATTGAAATTCATTTTCTTTTAAACTTTATTAACTCAAACCCTTTTAAGACCAACTCTTTCTTCTTCATGTCCATGACCTACTTTTAACTATATTTTTCAGGCCGTGGAAGAAATCAAGGCCATAGCAAAGATCTCGGGCCCTACAGCGATAACCGGCCTCCTCCTCTACTCCCGCGCCATGATCTCCATGCTCTTCCTCGGCTACCTCGGCGAGCTGGAACTAGCCGGTGGGTCGCTCTCCATCGGCTTCGCCAACATCACCGGCTACTCCGTGATCTCCGGCCTCGCCATGGGAATGGAGCCCATCTGCGGCCAAGCCTTCGGAGCCAAGCAACGGAAACTCCTCGGCCTTGCTCTCCAGAGAACAGTCCTCCTCCTCCTCTCCACCTCCATCCCCATCTCCTTCATGTGGCTCAACATGAAGACCATCCTCTTATGGTGTGGCCAAGACCAGGAGATTTCTTCCATGGCCCACACTTGTATACTTTTCTCAATCCCTGACCTCTTTTTCCTTTCTTTCCTTCACCCCTTAAGAATCTACCTCCGCACTCAGAGCATTACATTGCCTGTGACTTATTGCTCCGCCGTCTCTGTCCTTCTCCACGTGCCGTTAAACTTCCTCTTGGTGGTCAAGCTCAAGATGGGCATTTCCGGTGTCGCCATAGCCATGGCGTGGACGAATTTAAACCTCTTCTTGTTTCTTCTGGCGTTCGTTCACTTCTCCGGCGTTTACGCAGATTCATGGGTTTCCCCTAGTACGGACTGTCTCAAAGGCTGGTCTTCTCTACTGTCCTTGGCGGTGCCAACTTGTGTGTCCGTTTGTTTGGAGTGGTGGTGGTACGAGTTCATGATATTGCTTTGTGGACTTCTTGTCAATCCCACGGCGACCGTTGCCTCGATGGGGATTTTGATCCAAACCACATCGTTGGTCTACGTCTTCCCGTCGTCGTTGAGCCTCGGAGTCTCCGCTCGTGTCGGGAACGAGCTCGGCGCCAACCGTCCCGCCAAGGCCCGGGCTTCCATGATCGTTTCCCTGGCCTGCGCGGCCGGGATGGGCCTTCTGGCCATGGTATTCACCACCTCGATGCGACACAGATGGGGGCGGCTTTTCACCGACGATGCCGAGGTGTTGGAGCTGACGGCGGTGGCGCTGCCGATCGTGGGGCTCTGCGAGCTAGGGAACTGCCCTCAAACGACGGGGTGCGGGGTGCTGAGAGGGAGCGCGAGGCCTAGGATTGGAGCCAACATTAATTTGGGGTCGTTCTACTTGGTGGGAATGCCTGTGGCCATTTTCACGGGGTTTGTGGCCAAGTTGGGGTTTGCTGGCCTTTGGTTTGGCTTGCTTGCTGCTCAAGGCACCTGCGCTTTGCTCATGGTTTACGTCCTCTGCACCACCGATTGGATGGTCCAAGTTCAAAGAGCAAGAGAGCTCACACACAATAATGATAATACTACCATTAATCCTAACAATAATAACAACATTACTCCTACTTCTAACAAGACGTTATTGCCCATATCATCTTCATCCTTGGAGCCTAACCAAGTGATTAAGGCCGATAATGATATTGTAGATCTTGAAGAGATTGTGATCAAGTCAGCTTCAACGCAAGAAACCGAGCCTCTCATAGAATCGGCTGCGGAAGATGATGATCAAACACGTAGAAGTAGTAGTAATGACACTAAAGCTCTGCATTAATTATTAATGTGAAGATTAATGATTTGTTTTCTTTTGTTTTGTTTTTTTTTCTCTTTTTTTTTTTTTTTGTCTCTCCTGAGTATTGATGTTGTACTAATAATAACATTTATAAAATAGAATGAGGAAAATACTTATTATTAAGTTATTATATATTATATTATATCATATATTACTTATCCCTATAATGATACTGGTTGTACTTTTGGTGTGTAATTGTCAAATGATAATGTTTTGTTTTGTTTTTTTTTTTTTTTTTTTTTGTTTTGTCGGTTGTTTTGAGGCGTGACCAAAAGGATCTTAGCCGACCTTTTCATGTCGTTTCCTTCCAAATGAGGCAACAAACTTTACTACCCAAAAGGCCAAATCAGCATTATGCCCCCATAAACAAGACCCAAATTAAAACTACTCCCGCAGTACTGTATTTTAAATTTGATAACTATGATATATTTCTTTACTATTAACCTGTTTATTCCATCTCCACATCCTCAATATATTTTGCACCAACTTGCGCACTCTCCTCTCTTTAAGTGAATGTAGCCGTACGCAGGATATTCTACGATTCTTTTTTTTTTCTTGATCAGTCCATTTTTTAACAAATGGGTTTTGTTCGTATTGGTTTTTAAATATTAATTATTGTGTTTTTCATACTTCGATATCCCAAAGTTACTTTATGATTCCTAACAACTCCGTCGGACCTCTTTCTTTGTTAAATAAATTAAAAAAAAAAAAAAAACTCATTTCGACTGCTTATTCTTTCACGGCCTTATGCATAAAGTGTTTTAAGAGAGTAATTAAAATTAACGGTTTGAATTATTATTATTTTTTTAAAAAAACTATAATATACAACAGTTTTTATATTATAGTTGCCTTTTATTTCATATAGTGTGGACAGTTTGAATTAGAGATTTTGAACTGTTGATAAACCAAAAACCCAAAAACAACAATATTCGGATATCTTAAAATTTAAATGAAATTGTTTTCATTTTTTTTTCAAGTTAATTTGCAAACGGGAATGCCACAATGTTGATTCATATTGAATATATAGGGGAGAGTGTGAAAGGTAGATTAGTAGTAGCATCTATACAATTTATTTATTTTGAAGGTTGCTTACACACACTACTTTTCCATATATATATATATTTATAAAACGTGCTCTTTTGAGTCTTGTCTCGGCTTCTAAGTTTATAATCATTATTGGCAAGAATTTATCATTCCTTTTTTTAAAAAAAAATTAGGCTCCATTTGGTATGAGAGATAGAGAATATGAAGAATAGAGAAAGTTAGGTGATGAGAAATATGAAGGATGGAGATAATAATAACAATGTTTTAAGTTGTTTGGTAGGAGTGAGGAAAGTTGAAAGGATAAATAGTAGTTTTTTTTTGTCTAATTATATTGTTTATTTTTACTATTTATTACAATTATGGTAAAATAATCTTTTTAAAATCTAAATAGGATAGATTTAGTGATTTTTCCCCTCATGAGGAGTAGTTTTGTTGGGCTTCAGAGGACAGATCGTCCCTCCACCTCTATGATTGAGATATTTAGGGAATATACCAAGACAAACCTAGGGGATTGAACTTTACCACATCTTAAAAACTTCTTGTATTCTTTGCCATGTTGTTTAAATAAAATTATTTTGTTAGACAATTATACCCTCTTGATCAACAAGCATTTCAACAAAAAAAAATACCATAGAACTTAATTAACATGAACTATAGAACGTAAGGGTATATTTTGTATTTTAAATATATTGTGAGATATGGTTGTGGAATTTTCTACAAATATTTTTTTCTTGTGGTATAAATCAATCCAAGCCTAAAATTTATGGCATTCTTGTAAAGACCCTCCTATGATTTCTCTCTTCCCTCCAACTTAATAGGGATTAAATATCTTCTTCTACCTTTCTATTTTCATCCTCTCTCCCCCTCCGTCCCTCCCTCAAGTTAAACACACCATAGAGCGGGGATTTTGAACCCATAGCTAAGTCAAGTGTGGAATTACTAATAAATTAAGCATGTAATCACAAATTTATATTAAATTTTAAATTGTACAAGGATTTTTTTTTTAAAAAAAAAAATAATGCAGGACGAATTTGGGACCTCCTCCTATCTCATGTTTGATCTTGCGGTCATTGACAAAAGTAGTAATTTTCAAAGAATAAAAATTTTAGAAATTAGTCATTGAAGATAAATATATTGAATTCATATATATAACTAAGACTTAAACCCAAAGGTCTGTTTATATGTCTTATTAATAATTTTCGTATCATTTATTTATGATGAGTTTGTCGATCCCTGCACCTCTATCTATTAGGCCTTAAGGTATAGACGTATAACAATTTCTTTAAAACTTTATTTGATAAATTTGGAGTACAACTTTAAAAAAATCTTTGTAACTATAGAAAACTCACCATTTAAAAAAAAAAGTATGCTCATGTTTACATATGTATAATTCATGGATATGTTAAGCTAATTATAATAACAATAGAGATGTTATATATTATATAAACTTCACATAATCATATAAATCATAATGATATTGGGTCATCACACTTACACGTTGATCTTGTAAGATGCAAGCTTAGTGAAGTATGGGCTGGTGGTCTACTTGATTGAGTAAACAATTTTTGAATTTTGATTGAGGACTGTGACATTTGTTGTTAAAGTTTCTATTTCATTGTTCTTTTATTGTCTTTCTTAAGAACCATTCCTAGGTGGCAAAAATCTTCTCTTTTTTTTTCTTTTTTTTTTTAAGAAAAACGAAAGTATAGTTGCATACACACGTCCCTTTTGAGTAAAAATCGTGAGATTGTCATACTTTCTTGGTTTGGAGTCATGAGGTTTTATATTAGCTGTTTTTTTTTACTTTCAAACGTCGGATGCTATACTAATAATTGTTGTTTTTGTTACTTACGTTTGTTGGAACCGTTCCCTTGCAATACGGGAACTACAGTGTGCAAACTCCATGTTTTAGGGGAACATGTTTTATGGTCCATTTGTTTTATTCATTATTTATTAATGAGATAACAATCTCATCTTACACTGCCTTGTATATGGAGTGCACGTAAGAATGGCTTTTTGATGGACAGAGCAAAAGAAAGTTTTGCATAACAAAAACGTTTGGGTCCCTAAGCCTATAATCTCATACTGCAGTCTTTACACCATCTACTATTGAGATTTCAAGGTTTAGAAGCTTCCAAACCAGGAGGAACTACAAGTTCTACGGGAGGAAAGCATGCAGCAGGGACACTGTTTGGCTGCACACTAAGCATCAATGGCGGGAGGTATTTTACAATCACGTTTCCGCTTTATAATCTTATATGCTCAATGTTTATTGTATATTAGATTGTTTTTAGATCTAATAATGTTAATATCAACGTACGCAATGTGACACTGATATTTTGCATGTTCAGAACGAACAGATGCGTATATGTTTATTTTCTGTCGAGATATTCTTGTATAGAGGTTTTAAATAAACCATCGAAATGACTAAATTGCCCTCCCAGTTTGTACACATACTAAAATTATGAACATTGGAAAACTTTAGCTAATAATGGACGACACCGTATGTTATAGTAAGTATCCAATTATTGCACTAATTTTTAAAGCACAAGTGGTAAAAATAAACAAAGAAATTTAGAAAGGTCCTCTTGTGTTTTAGTGAAACTATATATTTGTCTCTACATTTTTAATAATTCAAAAAGTATCCCTTGTATTTTTAAACTATCTACAAATTATCCCCACGTTTTTCAAAAGAAGTAAAAAAATCACCCTTTAATTAGTCAAAGTTTTTAAAATACCAAAAAAAAACTCGGTAATTATTATTTAAACATTATTTGTCATTAATTATTTAAGTCAAAAAATAGATTATAAAACTAAATAAATCGAGAAAAAATAGTCAGAGAAAGATTCAATGTACGGCTTGATCGATCAGTTAGTCCGAATCTGACTAGATGTGTCTAGAAGGCAGGAGCGTGAGATCATATGTAGGTCTATACTAATCTAACTTGTTATTTTATTTTATTTTTACCTTGTCTCTCTAAATTGACGTTCTTACTTATTAATATATACGATAACTTTTTAACTATTGATCTTCAAAGATGTTTATGTCAATTTTTTAACATTTTAACTAGGGTTGCATTTTACTTTTTTTTGAAAAACTTAAAATAATTTTAGGATAACTAAAAAACATGAAGTATCTTTTTGGATTATCAAAACACCAGACAAGCATGGGATTTAACTGAAACTCGTAGTGCTTTTTGAATTTTCTCAAATAAACATCAGAGTCCTAACTGAAAACAGTAAAATTACATATCATTATGTGATGATAATCGATAACAAATTTTAAGATTTGCCCTTCAATTTTAATTATTTCACAATTACAAATGCATTTTACACCCATGAGACATTGATAACAAGGGTCAATATATGTGTCAGCCATTCTGACAACATATATAAGAATTGATTAATTAGAAAGCTGTGGAGAAAAAAAAAAAAAAAAAACAAAACAAATAGAGAGGGTATCTATGCACAGAAAGCAATAGATGAGGACAATAATTGGAAATAGAGAAGTATCTACAGAAGAGGGCCCTTGGAGGTGGAGAGAGGGGTGCAGGGGTCCCCTGCTTCAAATTGAAGAAACAAAATCCAGCCATTATTGCCTCTGTCTACTTCTCAGATGACAAAAAATTATTGGAGCAGTACCCCTGCAAAAGCAGTTTCTCCACCCTCCCCACTACCTAACACCCCACCATATGACACACAACATTTTTCCAATTTTATTCTACTAAAAAACACACACACAAGTTACACTCTCATATATTTAGGTGTCCAACAAACTTTTTTATGAGAATTCTACCCTAATGTATTAAAACAACACCGTATAAGTGAAGTTTTGGTTTAAATCGTTAAATTTGTATGAGGTTGCTCGGTTTTTGTAAGAATTTTGATTTTGATTAGATTTAACGTTCAAAGAGATACATTAACGATAAGATAATCCTATCACATAAAGTTTCTTATTAAAAAATAAAATAATTTATCAAATATATATATGTGGTCAAATCTCGAATTCTCTTTTTCTAACTTATTTTATCTGTTATTGTTGTTTTGTTGGTTTCCTAGCCAATACAGCTTTTTAAACCAGCCACTTCGACCCGCTTTACCTTCTTCTTATCTTCTTCCACGAACTCGTATAATGATTTATCTAAATATATACGTATCATATATCTCTTTCTTTATATATAGTATTACTCCACAACCATGCATTTGTGGAAAATAAATATTTGTTGTCGTGATGGGTGGTATATTTTGCCTCAACATTTAAAGAGATGTATACTAATTAAAAAAAAAGATTTGACAACTTAGTAATTTATATTGTATACTCTTTTATAAGTCATGAAATGAAAGTAGAAGTGATGTCCACAAGAGAGATCATGCAAATGACTCAACATTAAAGTTTATTTAGCCAAAAAAAAAAAAAAAGAGTCCCAATAGTTTCATTTGAAACATGCATGCATCATACATAGTTTAGGTAAATGGATATATGTCGTCAAATACACACACATATATGTATATGTGTGTTTATATATATACACACACACACACATACAGCTAGCTAGGTTGTGGAAGAAACAAAAGAATGAAGAAAACATTATGCATGTATAGACTAATTTGTTTGGGATATGCAGTACATTCTATTATTTTGCACAATAAAGTCATACTACACGATAGAATATAATGCATGATGCTATGATTTTTAAAAAGAAAAATAATAGAAGAAAAAAAAAAAGGTTGCCCATGATCTTTTTGGTAAGTAATTTGAGCATGCATGTGCCTATAAGTATCCCTACTATAATGATGGTAGAAATGTACGTGTATGATCCCAAAAAAAAAAAAGAAAGAAAGAAAAAAGAAAAAGAGTACATGTGTGGTCAATGCAATATATATATATATATATATATACTTATATTTATATCCACTTGGGTAGAGCTAGAGGAAGGATATGCAGGGTGTGGTTGGGTGATGGACAGGAATAATGGATGTCATGTATATGTGGATGGTGACAAAATTACCATAAAATGTGCAGAAGATGCTTAAAAGTTTGAGAGTTGTGAAAATATGAGTTCGTGCACATTGGTACTGATGTACCTCATCAATTGTGGATAAACAGAGGGATGGCCCTCAAGGGGGTGGAAAAAGAAAAGGACAATTGACACCCTACACCTTCTCTGCATCCCCAACATTATTGTTTGTACTAAAAGTTCATATATCATGAACCAAAAAAAAAAAAAAAGTTTGCTTCCATTATCCCCTGCCTTGTTACTTTTCTAGATTTTATACTGATATGATGTTGTTGATTTTCAAAATTAAATTCAAGTGCCTCTTTGTCTGTTCCTGTTTTTTTTTTTTTTTTGTTTTTAATAGCTGGAAATTTTAAGGGAAGAATTCAATCCTGCATTGTACGTAGCATGTGTTTGACAAAATTAGTTGCAATTTATTAGTTTTAATTTAAGCAATATGAACCTCTCATATGCTACAATGAAATAAAAGTATACTATGAGTTCGTTTCGTGCGCAGGTCCAAGTTAGTATAATTTAAAACTTTATGTTTTGAACTGTGAGTTTTAAACTCAGTAGTTTAAACAGTGGTTTTAAACAGGCAAAATGCTATTACTCTTTGCCAACGCATAGTTAAATTCACAAAAATTGTAGTGACTAGCTAGTCTTAGAGAAATTGTATGACAAAAAAATTCTTGACCTCTTCTTTTTCTGCTTTCAGTTAAATATTTTTGTGTTGCACGATCAAAATATAAAACAACCGTTTGTAGATCACAACTAACACGCCAAAAATAAAAAGATTATTGTTTTCAAAAAGTTCACCCCTAAACTAGGAGGTTATATAAAAAGGTTTGGAACGGCTGTAACCAAATTTAGAAGATAAGAGCGTATACTTAGTGATTGATTTAACAATAATGAAAAGATCGATAATTAAAGAAATACTCTTGCTTTCAAAATTTAATACTTGAGAATCGATGTATTATAAAGGATTTATCATGCACATTATGTTTTAGTTGACATGATATTGTTGGATAATGCACCTCTATATATAAAATAAGATTTAGCATTTTTTTAACTTTGTTTGCAACATAAAATAATTTTAAAATACCAAACAAATTGTCAAACGTGTTTGCTTAAGAATTATCTCTTTGTTTCTTTTTATGGAAGTGAGGGAGTAGTTTTAATCTCTTTTTTTTTTTTTTTTTGTATATTTCTAAATCTTATCCTACAAGTCAAATCCTCTTTTAACGTCTGAAAAATGTAGTGTGATCACAAAATGATCCTCCATGATTCGATCAAATATTATAAACTATACTAGTTAACCCTTCAACTTTCTGCTTATTATAAAAACAACTTAATTTTTCATATTTTAGTACATATTTCTTTCACACTAAAACGTTATCGTCGCTTAAAAATGCATATACTATTCTTCATGAGGCCCACAAAACACTCAACATTTTTTTTTTCTATCTTTTGAAATGACAATACACAAGCACTTTGCCTTCGTCAAGTCATTAAACTAACAAGTGTACGAAGAGAATCTCCTCAAATACTATACTTAATGGCCCTTTTGGAATTTATCAATCAAAAAACCATCATTTTCTAACCCATCATAAGCTCTAATAAATTAAGGGCATGTGTCATTCCACAAATATTATTTTTTATTTTTTTTCTTATAGTGGCCTTAGAGAGGCTGACACGTGTGCCGCATCTAAATCTTCTCTTTTTTATTTAAGTCAGTAGCCCACCAATAGCATCATCCATGCGCCCTCTATGAAAGAATTTTTTTTTACGAAAAAGGAAATTGAGCAAAACATGCCATAATCAAACCACCCCAATTGGTGGAATTAGTGGTAGGGTTTTTGGCTTTATGCACCAAAGAATTTCAACAAAAAGGGAGTACCCAAAAAGTAGGTAGAAAACAATATTATCAAAGAAAAGAAGATAAAAATTCCATTACATGTGGGATATGATATTTCTTTTCATTTTTTATTCTTTTTCTTTTTGTTTATAAATTAGAAAAATGCTTAAGACTCCAGCTAGAGGCTTGCCTAAATCTAGCAAATGGCATTTATTCCTTTTTTCCACCTTTACCTTGCTATAAAATATCTTAATCAAAAAAACAGCTGCTTCTTGAGAGAAAACAATATTGGGCGGTTCTTATTTCCTACATTACAAAACATTTTACATATATATATATATAGAGAATGAAAGTAGACTGTATTTGACAGTGGCGACCGCACGCTTTTATATTTTACCATAAGGGGGCTTGAGGACCTTCTGCTCTTGGCAAAGCAGGCTCCTTTTATTTGTGTCAACTCCCAACCCACATATGATCTCTTTTTTGTTCCGTCCATTGCCGAAAGTCACTTTTTTCCCCCTTTCTTTCTAAGGGCCAACACTACTATATCTTCTACAAATAATTTAGTGTAGTTGTGCTCATATGGACCCCTAATTTTTTCCCCCTAAGGGTCATCGGCCCCTATATCATGTAATGAAATGACTCTATATACCAGGCACACTTTTTTTTGGAAGAAATATGTTTTTTTTACCAGTTACTATTCTTGTCCCATTATTGCTCCTGCAATATTATATAGACGCAGCTAGCTGTGCAAGTAATCTGTGTCACATATTTTTCAAACTTGTAGACATATAATTCAAAGCGTGATATTGATATGATTTGTATTATGGTTCAAATTCATTGTCACATTACTGTAGTAATATATATATACACACACACATATACACACTTCACGTAAGTATATAATAAAAAATTGCCGAAATATTGCATGCCATAGACTTGTGGGGGTTTCGAAAAAGTAACATTATCCCATGGTATTTTTTTTAGTTACGTGATGATGAATAGTGCTGAAATAAGGGCCGGAGAGATATTCAAATACGGCTTTTGTGGTGTGTGTGACCTGGCCAGCATGCCGGGCTGACCAAAAGAATTCAAACAAATATATATTGTCAATTGTCAAAGAATGGATCATGTACCACTCAAAGCAAGATGCCAATCGTGTGGCATTAATAGTACTACATCAAAGCTATCACTGCCATAATGCCTTTCAAATATTTCAATATATATATATATATATATATATGTATGTATTATATGTTTATATATTATAGGTAGTTTTTTGTGGGGCGGGGCCCCTACAATGCATTGTACATTGCATGGACCATTTTTGGTACGTCACCGACTTATACCGACCAATGAGGAAACTACACGTTGGCATGTCCCATTGAAAAAACTTCCATTAGTGGGACACGAGTACCACTAGTAGGGAACAATTGTTGTCATTTGTAGGGCACGGAGGGTTTTGCTTTAGGGCTATGTAAGTTTGACAAATGAAGGGCGATTCTTGTCTGATCTTATAAAAAAAAGGAGGAAAAAAATTAAAGATAATAATAAATATAAGAATATGGTCATGACTCATATAATTTGTTTTTGGGGTCTAGAGAGAATTCGGAACCGGCCCACGTACACACGATGTTGGAATGTCTCGAAAAATTTACAGAAAAAATGTCGTTTTGTTGGTCCACTTTTATGTGCTTCTTTTCTAATATCTTAACTCATCTCGAATTTATTAGGGTGTTTGGCATGATAATTAAAACTATTAATTAAAACTGAAAATAATTTTTTTACTCTTATTGTAACATATAAGAGTTTTATACTATTTCTAACTAAAAACTTAATTAAAATCAATTAATACTAAATAAGATATATAGTTTATGATTCCACGGGCTTTCTTATGATGAATATCAAAAAGTCAGCCTATACATAGCGTAAAAGCTTGTTTATCAGTTTCCACACAAAAAAATAAAATAAAATAAAAGAGCTTCGTTACTTATGATCATGATTAAACCTCGCACTTTTGCCATGCCACGTACGCCACTTCTATACCTCAAGGGTGTGAAAAGCACAAGACCAACTAACAGAGAGACTTATGGGGATGAGAAAATAAGGAAGAATGAGGTGAAGTCAAACACTACTGTGTCGTTTTTGCAATGCACGTGGAAGAACCGGATAGGAAAGGCAGCCACAAATAATTATAATTTATTAATTAATTGATTAATTAACTTAGCTAAATGAAAGTAATGTAAAAATGTCTTTGCTTTGAGCTGAAAGAGAAGCGATAAAAAAAAAGCCACTATTGTCTTTCATGAATTGACATCAAGTGTACTTTTGACCCATAATAATGAACGATGTCTCTATTTGTACCGGCCAACCATTTAAAACTCAGTACTTGGAAGAGTTGAAAATTGACAAGGTTTTGTTGAGAATTCAACGTGTAAATATTTGACGTTGTCTTCAAGCAATTTGAGCTAACTAGGATTAGTACATATTGAAAATATGAATTGAATTTGACGTCGATAAAAATTGTCACGCGCAATATTCCTTATATTTGAACGGCATTTTGACCACCATTGTTTCTTATAGTTATAATTCCTTTTTATATGTACTTAAATGACAACCAATAAATGTGCATGCACAGAGAGAGAGAGAGAGAGGGAGAGTAAGTTAGGGGGTGGAAAAGACAAGTGCAAGAAGCTATGAACCCTACTTGTGGGATTAGAGGAAAAGACACTAAACTAAAACATGCTGCAACTTGGTCACTAATTTTTCCTCTTATGGCAGTGGAGTGGTATGCTTAAAAATAATAATGCAGAAATAATTAGGTCAAAGTCTAATAAAACCGCAATATTTATGATCAAATGAGTTGAAGAAAATAAGATGATGATGCGCCATCTCTAAGCAAACGACCAGTCAAAGGATGTTTAAAAGCTAAAACGGAGATTTCAACAAGTTACAACTACTTATAGAAAACGACAATATTGGGATATTTTGGGGGGTCGTGATCATCACAATATGCGTAAGCTGATGCTGATCAGCTTCAACGTTAGCGTTATTATTATTTTTTTTTATGAGTACGCAAAAATATTGTAATTTATGGCACTGCAACTGAGTTTGAGTTTGAGTTTGCATTTTATTCTTTGGTAAGATACAAAGGATCTAGGTAACTCTTCTCTTGTTTGCGGTTTATAACAAACTAATTACTTGATATGTCTAATCATAGAACATAATTGAAAGTAACCTCTTTTTTTCGTTAAAGTAATGTTCAATGTTATACCCAAAGGGTATTAGTATCAACAATGTGTACGATAACTCATTTTGAGTCAACAATTAATGCATCATGACCAATTAGGATAAGTCTATATTCCCTTCCGCATGTTTGATGCATACGACGGGACAATATTGAATATGATTATATTAGAGGATTAGATTGGCGTAAATAATATGATTAAATTTTAGTTAATCCAATCTTACGTCTGGCATTGTGTTTTAGGATAGAGGCTTTTCTAAAACTTTTTAAAAAATTAGAGTCAAATTATAATTTTCATAATTTAAAGGATAAAAATTTAATTTTTAATAATAGCTAAGTAACATAAAATTTGCATTTTTACCTTAAATTTATAGAAAATTACAATTAGATCCTATAATTTATAAATCTTTACAAATAGGTCCCTAAAATTTTTTAGCTCACCTGAATTCAATGTAATTTGCTTATAAATCCCTTGCTGAAGCAGGGATAGCTGAATTCCCTTCTAAGGGAGTTTGAGAATGGAAATGATAAGAGGTTATAGTACTATCTAGTCTTTTAAAATTTTACACCAAACCGAATATTAAGATTTAGAGTTAAATTCATAAAAGTCCTTTAACTTTTTTCTCTTTTTAAAGTTTGTCCCTGTACTCAAAAGTATTTTAATTTAACCCTTGAAATTTTTTTTTGGTCTCAAATTTAGTTCTTCAGTTACACTCAGTTATATTTTGGATGGAAAAAATTAACATATTGATATTTAAGATGAATAAATGCCCTTTGACACCTTTTTTTGTACAAAGGGACATTTAAAGTCAAATTAACTTCATAAAAAATTTATACATCTAAATTCTTCAATATTGAACCAAATTAAGTTAACCTTTACATAATCAAGTTTTTCTCCAAAACAAAGATACTAAAAAAATGTCCATAATTAGGGTTTTTCCTCAAGAACAAAAAGCTTAAAGAACTTATCCGTTATAAGGTTTATCAAAAAAAAAAAGCACAAAACTCCATTCAATAAAAAAGTGGATCATTTCTTCCTTATAGGAATTTTTTTCCTAGTGGCAAATAGGAAAAAAAAAAGTTTGCAGTCCAAGTTTTAAGTTGTGGATCCTATATTAAAAATACAATCTTAATTTAAATTCATATAAAAGAAAGAACGAAAGAAAGAAAACAAATATTTTATGTGTCATAGAGAAAGAGTTATTACCCACTTGTTAGGTTTATCGGCAACCAAGAAACTTTTTTTGATCAAAAGCAACCAAGAAACTCTTAAAGATGAATCAAATAGAGAGGGAAAAAGCTTAAACAAAGCACAAATTTAAAAGAAAAAAGTTACCCACTTGCTTTAGATCCCAACAAGTCAGAAATTTTCTTCTTCATGTTGATCAGATTCATTTTTCTTTTCTTTGCTTGTGGGGGATGCTCTCTTCTCTAGACTTCAAATGCATAAGGTTTAAGCTGATGTTTTGGAGTTGATCAAAAAAAGCTAATGTTTTGGGTCTTTTGAGGAAAATTACAAGAGTGCCCATCTTTTAAGATGATATTACAATATTATCCAACTATTTCATTCAAAATTTAACAAAATATAACCGAGGGAATAAATTTGAGATAAGAAAAAGTTTAAGGGTTAAGTTCAAACACTTTTAAGCACAATGACTAATTTTAGAAAGAGAAAAAAGTTTAGAGACCTTTAATGAATTTAACTGTAAAATTTAATCCTATGTAGTCTCTTTTATCCTCCCTAATTTTGTACACAAAATAAGCCTTCAGCTATCTGAACTGCTAATGTACTTATGTATACTAGTTTCATTCATTTATTATTAATAAAAAAACCTCTAGCAGGTATTGTCAACAATTCTTTTTGTGGCAGCAAGTATAACCTAGCGATAATTCTACATCCGACTCCACTACAAGGTGAAGAGTTTAACTCCCTCACCCTCGATATCCAAAAACAAACTTCTTTCTTGTCCCTCCTGAAACTCGCATCGATTAGAGTCTTTCTTCCTTTTTAGTAACAAAATTGGTGACAGAAGACAATTTACTATGTTGTAAATAAAAATCTCAAACCTAAATCTCATAATAAGTAAAAGAAGCGTGTCTCATTACTTATCAAAAACAAAAAAAGAAAAGAAGAAGCATTTCCCATTTTGTAAGATCTGGCAATGATCTCAAAATTAATAATATAGTTGAGCATCACTTGTAGAGAAGAACCCCTTTGGGCTTCCGCTTCCATATCCATGGGCTACCGCCTGCATCTTAAATTATCTGGGCCAAACCAGTGCAGAACAGCCCATACCAGGCTGATCAATGCACCATGAGACACTTTCTCATATAATCATGTTGCCTTTGTTAATTTGCAACAACATTTTGTTCTCAAATTTAATTCGTGGAGGTTTTTTTTTTATTGCGAATTTCTCCTTTATGATCTTTTCAAAGGAGGGGTTACAGGAAGAAAGAAATGATCTATACGTTATTTTCCCACTTAAAAGAAAGATGAAAGATTGATCATCTATATTATGTGTCATTGATATGGTATACGTCCAAATTAAGACAAGTATTGTGATGTGTCTTTCATTTTGAAATATGCTCACCCACAAAGCGCAGGTTGTAATAGAAGAAACTTGAAAGAAATAAATTAAAAAACAAATGAAGATGGGTATGTTATGGACAATCACGTGTGATGGGATTGTTTTTTCTTAATCATTGATCAGTATGAGTTTTACAAGAAAATATGTTGACGTGAGACCCATATAAATAGTAGAGCGGATAGGTAGCAACTGACACGATTTTGTAGGCACGTATTGGCACATTGGCAATAAAAATCAACGGATTGGACCAAGGAGTAGAAGTACCTATACTTCTTCTCTTTAAACCTTTTTTTTTTTTTTCATGTGTTTGCCATTGTCTAGCGTGTCACAAATCTTTATTTTTTTGGCATTTTAGTCACCTTTGTCAACACGAATAGTTACCTTATGATCTGTTGACGAATTTTTCTTCTGTACATATACGTAGCTTATAATCTAAATGATCACTCCACCTTCTCGATGAGTCAAAATTTAAGCCTTGATGTTTACTTGATTTTGTTCTCAATACTAGTTTTGCAACACCTTTTGCATGTTTTGGCAGTGGTAAATTTGCAATGAATAGTCATTTGTGTACAAAATGTATACACTTCTTTCAAAAAATGCTTGCTATTGTTGTATCTAAAACTATTGTTTACACTTTCGTAACTATGTTTACGACACAAATATTTCTCTTACATGACAATACATATAGAGAGACATAAATAACTAGACTGCTGTAAATTTGAGAACTCATCTAGTACGTGCAGGAAAATAAAAGACAGTATTAGAACATAAGATGATTATGAAAATATCAACACTCTTGTAGGGGACATATACTTCTTTGGTATTTAAAAGAACTGAGTTTTGCATCAGAAATCTCCCTCTCTCTCTCTCTCTCTCTCTCTCTCTATATATATATATATATATATATATATATTGTATGTATTCACAGATTACAGATAATGGTTCATTTTTTTGAGTGGTGGGGTTGTTGTGGACGGTTAAAGAATGATCTGAGAGGTAATTGATAACTTCGTATTATTAGGAAAAGTCCACAATACTACTTGATGAACATATATACAACTTTTGCAGACGTAAATTAATTCTCTGTGGGCATACTTTTTGTTATTATTTGATAAATTTATCTTTGCATTGCATGCTTCTCTCAATCTAAAAGTGGGATATATATATATATATATATAGCTCCAAGATCTAATGTTTTTTTTCCCTTCGCCTCAAAACATGATCACAAGTCATTTTAAGCTCAACCAATTGGACCAAAATTTTATTATCCCAAACTCTAGCAAACAGATCTCTCTTGAAGAACCCAAGCTTAACCATAATATTTGACAACAAAAGCTTAACCACGTATATATAACATCCTTGAGAAACTTTATTAATTGGAAACATGTAACGTCCCGAAATTTATTTAACATTAATATAATGTAAATGATGAATTAGTGTGCCATAATTAAAGTTTTAACTTTAATTAGATTATTTGGTTGGATTTTTAGTTTTTGGTTGTTTTGTTAAATTGATGTGTTCAAAAGATTTCTTATTGATTTAAAATGATGTTTTGAGTTTTAAAACACAACAATTTGTAAAATGTTAAAAATACTCTGTTTTACAAAACCGTGGGCGGCACATGGTTTTCGCACAGTAAAACCGCCCACCGATTTTCTCTATTTATTTCTCTCTTCTCTCTCTCTCTCCTCATTCACGTTTCACTCTCTCTCTCTCTTCTCTCTCTCGGCAGTTCCTTCTCTCTCTCTAATTTCTTCAAAAATTTTCGATTTCCATTCAAATCCAAGCTTCGGAACAGCAAGGAGGAAGCTCGGGGACGTGATTCGGCAACCGAGAACGCGGATTGAAGCTTCGATTCGAGGTTAGATTCGAAATTTCTAAACTTTTTACAAAATTTTCGATTTTGTGTGTTTTTGAAATCTAAGTTTGTTTAAGCTTAGAAAACCGTGGATTTGTGTTAAATAAGCTTAGAACAATTAGAATCCAAGCCTAGATTGAAGAAAAACGGATTGGATTCAAGTTTTTCATTTTTCTCCTCTTTTTCTCATTTTTGGATTTTTGAGGATTTCGAGTTCAAATGTTGTTTAAATGATTCCAAACATGTTTTAGAATGTTTTTCTATCAACTATAGTTGTTTTTCATGCCTGGGATTTGAGAAAAACATGTTGGAATTCAGATTTGGATTTTGGGGATCGAGAAACCCGTGGCTGGGATTTCTGGATTTTCCCAGTTCGGCAGGCCGGAGTGATGATCGGCAGGCCGGTGTTCTTCCGATCGGCAGGCCGAATCTGGGGACATGTTCGGCAGGCCGAACTTTGCTTCCGGCAGGCCGAACTGTACAGTTCGGCAGGCCGAAGCAGGGCGTCCGGCAGGCCGACCGAGGCATGGAAAATTTTGTGATTTTTACCCGATTTCACTGTTTTGAACCCTAATTTAAATCCCAACCTTATAGGATGATTTTAATGATACAAATGGCACACTAGGACATCATGAAATGATTTAGTAACATAGAATGTCTCGAACTAGATATTGATCGACTTAGTTTGTATGTAGGATTGTTCGTGGTTCCGTGGAGCTAACGTATAGCGGACCGGGATTACGGTGTGGGGTACCGGTGTTAGACATGTATGCTCTAAGGAGTAAAAATGTAATACGTTTTTGGAGACATTTTTATCAATAAAGAATTTAT
This sequence comes from Artocarpus heterophyllus, assembly GCA_025403435.1. Classification (NCBI taxonomy): domain Eukaryota; kingdom Viridiplantae; phylum Streptophyta; class Magnoliopsida; order Rosales; family Moraceae; genus Artocarpus; species Artocarpus heterophyllus. Next base: position 15,614,249 of record CM046334.1, read on the forward strand.
TCATTTAAATATACCAAATATTGTCCTCTTTACGTTCATATTCGTTGAATGTATGATAAGCAAACAGTAGTCTGAGACTGTCAGTCTAAACCTTAAGAGTTGGGCATATGATGGGATGATTATGCGGTAGACACGACTCTTAAGGTGATGGTCTAAAATATATGATCCGCAATCGAGGGAATAAAGTTGGGCGCTTTATTCATGTAAAGATTGTTATGTTGTCTATATCCCTTTTGGGAGATGGTTTGTCTTGGCCATCGGAGTTGGACTCCGTGAATAGAAACATTGGCGCGTTGTCATAGGTGACGATGTGTTGGATCGGGACATAAAGTGAATTGATTTGGATTAATAATTCTGTCTTGGCAAATCGATTCACTTTAGACAGTCGTTTGTATTGTATCTTAATCCTGAGATGAATAATGGGCCCGTTGTCTCGACTTGTGTCTTTTGATGTACCAATGGGTGACTCCCACATCTCTATAGTGGCATGCATGCCGGTACGTTGGAGGCATGACTCTTGATAGCGTAGACTTGTTATTCATAGATATGGAATCCATAGCTCCTCTTTAGGAGTAATGATATCCTCTTATATGCGTTGTCCTGTAATTGGAAAACTGGAGCGCTCAACCATTTGGATACATAGGTGTAATCGAATGGTATACTATCTTTGGATGGTAAGTTTTCTAATGGTGAGACAATGGAACGTAAGATAAAAATAATCGAGAAGGTAAGACAGAACTTGTCCTTAAGCCGATTATGGATGATCATATGGGGATGCGATACACTATGATATGTCATGGAGACTTAGCTACATGAGCTTCGTAATTCTGTAAAGTTCGAGAGTGCAGCTCCAAGCTTTTAGTGGAGTAGCGTTGGAGTTGATAATTGTGAAATGTATATCTGGGATATTGGGTTTCATAATTATCATGAGCTTGAACTTTATAGGTCCATTTTGGTCCCCTTTGCTAGCTCACAAAATCCTGTAACGACACGGCGTGCTTTTCCAATAATTGGTGACTTATGTCGGATTTATCAGATTGGTTTAAAATTTATAAGAATCAAATAATTCATGTCTGTTTATCGGTTGAATTAATTTTGTAAGAAATTAGTTCAAGATGAACTTGTTGAATTATGGCGTTCGGATAATTCTTGTCTGTTTATCGGTTGTTTTAATTTTGGACAATTAGAACAAGATAAACTTGTAGAATTATTTTGAATTGATTTATTTTCTTAGAGATTATCTTGATAGAGTTTGTTTTGATCAGATATCTTTTCTATTGGGCTATTTGAATCAAAACTGAGACTTTATCCTTTAGAATCTCGGGTGGAAAATAAAAGATTCGCGGAGATTTTTTCTCGGCAGTTCGGCCTGCCGATCATAAAGTTCGGCCTGCCGAACTGGCAAGTTCGGCCTGCCTATCTCACAGTTCGGCATGCCGACCGCGACAGCTAAGATTACGCGTTTTTCACGCGTATCTTATCAGATATTGATCCGAACTTGATTCTGTTTCGATTTTTGAGATCTAATCTGATATGGACTGACCCCAAGGACCAATAGGTATAAAAAGGGAGTGAGTCTAATGATTTACTTAGATCAATTTGAGAGATTAAGAGTGATACTCTTCTAGTGAGCATCTGAAAACTCCCTGAGAGCTTTTGTTCACAAATCACGAACACTAGCTTTGGGTTCTCTCTATTGGTTGGAAGGAGAGTCACCGGTGGAAGAGCTGTACGTGTGAGCCCACACTCACTCCGGTTGTGGATAGAGAATAGCAAAGAAGACCAGTTGGTTGAGGCTCTTCTGGAACGTTACTTCTCTACACAGGTCGCGGAGGTTCTTCGGCACACTGAGGTTAGTAAGATCTGTTTAATTCATACATGTCTAACAATCTCCCACTTGCACTAAGTGAGTAAATACTAAAAATTCCGCTGCGCACTTTGTTTCCAACAATTGGTATCAGAGCCGAGGTTTTTACATAAATTTGCAAGTTTGTGATCATGTTATATGCATAAATTTTGTGATCTTAATCTCTCCTATGCTTGAATTGAATTTTATAGAGAGATGGCACTCTAGGTTTCTATATAATATATATGTTGTCATGGATTATGTGGTGAATGTTTATTAATTAATTATGGTTGATTAAATTGTTGTTTAATTATTTATTAATTAATTAATACCGGTTATGGTTCCTTAGAGGTTAGAATGTGTATCTAAGTTTTTCATGTAATTAGATGGCGGACTATCATCTCCGTCTAGGAATTATTATTTAATTTTTAATTTGTAAGAATTTTGTAATTAAATAATTATTCGGAGAAGACGGAACGAGAAGTCGGATCTTGAAGATAGATGATGGCGCCTCCAGGTATTTCCTGAGTCTCTAATTTTATGTTTTTGAATTGTTGAAAATAAAATTGATGAATTGCATTAAAATTGTATTTTCTGGATTGAGTGTTTTCTGCTCAGTCGGCATGCCGGACCTCACAGTTCGGCAGGCCGAAGGTCACAGATCGGCAGGCCGGACGTACGGTCCGGCAGGCCGACAGTGGGGCAGAAATTTTGGTGCTCTGCCGGCAGGCCGAACCTTCATGTTCGGCAGGCCGAACCACCATGATCGGCAGACCGATCGCCTAGATCGGCCTGCCGACAGAGAGCATCCAGGTGTCCAGAAAAGGTGCAATTTTTCAGTGCAGTTTTAATTTTATTTTTGGGACGATTCTGAGAAACATTAAATTTGGATATGACCGGAAATATGAAGTGTTCGATTCATACGGGATTGAGGACTTGAAGATGGATATTACATGAAGAAGGATACAGCTTGAGGATTCAAGGATGAAGAATCGATAAATGTCTCGATTATTCTCTTGTAATCTTAGTTTTTCTATTCTCTAGGGTGGAACCATAATATTACGGTTATTATTATTATGCTTGTAGCTTTGCTTGATTGCTTTGCTTGTCTGCATTATAATATGATTTACCATGTATATTGATAACATGTCATATAGAATAGGGAGTGCCGCTCATATTAAAATTGTTCATGCATAATTTTAAAATAAAACCTTGACTTCAAAAGATTGAGTGGGAGAAGGTTTTCGAAGAGAGAACCTAAGGCCTCCATCGTTGGTCCATAGGAAGAACATGATGATCCCAACCCCTAGGAAGGGATTTCTATTATGTACCAGATTGGATCTCTAAAAGGATAAGGTATTTTAGTATGATTTATGGTTGCACACCCCTAGGTGGTGATTATAAATCATGGATAAAATATTGAAACGGTGGTTATACACTCACGTTAATTTTATTATTAACCTCCCCTAGGAGCTCTGTTAATAAAATTAATGGCCAAAGAAACGATTATTAGTATATGCTGGATCATACGGGTCCTGGATGGCATATATTAATCAGGAGGGGATCCGTGTTCCTGATTGAATTTGGCATGACTCCCCTAGGAGCTTGTTGAATTCTGAGTTGGGAATTATCGTTGTAAGGTTGTGATATTTTCAAGGTTTTGACACATAAACACATTTGTATGATTTTACATGATTGTGTTATCTTACTAAATTATTAAATATGTTTGCTTATGTTTGGTATATGATTCTTTATTGTAGATTGAAAATGTCTAAAAACGCTTTATCATCGATACTTGACAAAAACCAATTAACCGGTGAGAACTATAATGATTGGAAACGGAACCTGAACATCGTCCTATCCTTTGAGAAACTGAAGTATGTACTGACAACTCCTTGTCCTCCCGAGCCTACGGGAGACTCAAGTAATGAGCAATTCCAAGCGTACGAACGCTGGAAAGATGCTAATGATCAGGCCCGCTGCTATGTTATGGCTAGCATGAATAACGTGCTGCAGGCTCAACATCAGGATTATGAGACTGCGAAGCAGATCTTGGATAATCTTGAGGACATGTTTGGAGGCCAGGCCATAACAAAGCGGCAAGGGGCGCTTCGGAAACTCTTAAACTGTAGACAGAGACCGGGGACATCTGTAAAGGAGCACATGATGTTGGTCATGGGTTACCTCGCTGAGGCTCAAACCAATGGAGCCGACATCGATGCTGAAACTCAGATGACTATGGTCTTTGAGACTCTGTCTAAGGAATTTATTCCGTTTAGAGCTACTTTTAATTTGAGCAATAGACGGGATATGACCTTGACAGAACTGATGAAACAGTTACAGGAGTTTGAACTGCTGATCAGGGAGTCTCCTGCTGGTGGAGAGGCCAATATGGTAGCTGCTTCTGGTTCCAATCCTAACTCTGGGAATGGAAAGAAGCAACGGGCCAAGAGTGGTAAGTCTTCTATTCCTATTGCTACCAAGAGCAAGAAGAAGAAGAAGAAGAACCCAAAGAAGCTTAAGTGCTTCTTCTGTGGTAAGGTCGGGCATATAAAGAAGCATTGCAAGGACTTCCTTTCCAAGGGAGGTAGGTGTGATCTTCTATATTTAGAAACTTGTTTGGTTGAGGAATCCAGTGACATTTGGGTCATAGATTCCGGTGCAACTAATCATGTTTGTGTTTCTCTGCACGGATTCAAAGAAACGAGAAGTCTACTTCGTGAAGACTTAACGCTTCGGATGGGCGATGGATCCTTGGTCTCAGCGGAAGCAGTGGGAGATGTCCATCTTTATTTTGATAATTATAGGAGTTTAATTTTGCGAGATTGTTTTTATGTTCCTAAATTTAAAAGGAATTTAATTTCTGTATCTTCTTTATTTAAAGACTCCTACGTGGTATCTTTTAATGAAAAAGTGGTGATTCGTAAAAACAAATCTTTTGTCTGTTCTGGATGGATGCAAAATAATCTATATTTTATCAAACCTAAGATGGACTTGTTGCTTAATGCTGAGATAAATGATAATGACTCAAAAAGACTTAAAACTTCTCACTCTAATAAGACTTATCTTTGGCATTTGCGCCTTGGCCATATTAACCTGAATAGGATTCAAAGGTTGGTAAGGGATGGACCTTTAAGTCACTTAAAGGTGGAATCTATACCTCAATGTGAGTCTTGTTTGGAGGGTAAAATGACCAAAAGACCATACGGGTCTAAGGGCAATAGGGCCGAAGGGGTTCTAGAACTTGTGCATAGTGATGTTTGCGGACCGATGAACATCCGGGCACGAGGAGGGTATGAGTACTTCGTCACTTTTATTGACGATTACTCAAGATATGGGTATGTGTACCTAATGCACCACAAAAGCGAAACTTATGATAAGTTCAGGGAGTTTCGGGCTGAAGTGGAAAAGCAATTGGGTAGACCCATAAAGGCACTTCGATCTGATCGAGGTGGAGAATACCTTTCTGATGAGTTCTTGGGACACTTGTTAGAGAATGGGATTTTATCCCATTTGACTGCGCCGGGCACTCCGCAGCAGAATGGCGTAGCGGAGAGAAGGAATAGGACTTTGTTGGACATGATTCGGTCCATGATGAGTTATTCATCATTGCCTTTATCCTTTTGGGGATATGCACTACAAACCGCATGTTATCTTTTGAACAATGTGCCTTCAAAATCGGTCCCTAAAACTCCTCACGAGTTGTGGACAAGACGGAAGACATCCTTAAACCATATTCGCATATGGGGATGTCCAGCTCATGTCCTGTTTAAGGATCCGAATAAGTTGGAAGCACGTTCAGAAGTTTGCGTGTTTGTAGGATATCCAAAAGGGACTAAAGGGGGTTATTTTTATAACCCAAAGGAAAATAAAGTCGTGGTTTCAACTAATGCAACTTTCCTTGAGGAGAGTTACATGAACGACTTTAAACCTCAAAGCAAAGTGGTGCTTGAGGAGTTGAGGGGTAATCCGTTTACTCCGGAGGTTCCGAACGAAACCATTCCGATCGGTGTAGAAAAACCAAACAAACCTGAACAACAACCTCAGGGGCTTCGGCGTAGTGGGAGGATCGGGCGTCAACCTGAAAGGTATATGTTCAATGGGGAGGTCTTTTTGGCTGAACCGGATGAACATGACAGGGATCCTTATACTTACGCAGAAGCTATGGAGGATGTTGATTCAAGACTCTGGACAGAGGCCATGAACATTGAGATGAAGTCTATGGAGACTAATCGGGTCTGGGAGCTTGTGGATCTTCCCGAAGGGGTAAAACCCATAGGGTGTAAGTGGATCTACAAGAGGAAAAGAGGAGTGGATGGAAAGGTCGAAACCTTTAAGGCTAGACTGGTAGCTAAGGGTTATACGCAAAAGGAAGGAATCGATTATGAGGAAACCTTTTCGCCTGTAGCCATGCTTAAGTCCATCCGGATTCTCTTGTCCATAGCTGCCGCTCTCGACTACGAGATTTGGCAGATGGATGTCAAGACGGCTTTTCTAAATGGCTATCTTGATGAGTCCATTTATATGGAACAACCAGACGGGTTCAAGGTCGCGGGTCAAGAGGGTAAGGTTTGTAAGTTGCTAAAGTCTATTTATGGACTTAAGCAGGCTTCTCGTTCTTGGAACATAAGATTTGATCAAGTGATCAAGACTTATGGGTTCTCACAAAATGTGGATGAACCATGTGTTTACAAACACATTAAGAATGGGAAGGTGGTTTTTCTACTACTCTATGTAGATGACATTCTGCTAATTGGCAATGACGTTGGGGCGTTGTCATCGGTCAAATTATGGTTGACCAAGCAGTTTGACATGAAGGACTTGGGTGAGGCTAATTTTGTTCTCGGTATCCAGATCTTGCGGGATAGGAAGAACAAAATGATAGCTTTGTCACAGGCCAGCTACATAGATAAAATTCTCAGGAGGTTTGCAATGCAGGATTCCAAGAAAGGTGGGCAACCATCTAGGTCTGGAATTACTCTTTCTAAGAAAGACTCTCCAAAGTCTTATGAAGAAAGAGAATACATGAAGAAGGTGCCTTATGCTTCGGCAGTGGGTAGTCTCATGTATGCCATGCTTTGCACTCGACCGGATATTAGCTATGCGGTCGGGATTGTGAGTCGATTTCAGGCGGATCCAGGACCGAACCATTGGGTTGCGGTAAAGCATATTTTCAAGTACCTGAGAAGGACTCGAGGGTATATGCTTGTGTATTCGGGTGAGGATTTAACTCCTCTAGGATACACTGATTCGGATTTTCAATCCTGCCTGGATTCTAGGAAATCGACTTCAGGGTTTGTGTTTACTCTGGGTGGCGGTGCCATCAGTTGGAGAAGTGCGAAGCAAGATTGCACTTCGGATTCAACGATGGAGGCCGAGTATGTGGCGGCTAGTGATGCTTCGAAAGAAGCAGTGTGGCTCCGCAAGTTCCTTGGGGATCTTGAGGTAGTTCCTGGTATGGATAAAGCGGTATCACTGTACTGTGATAACAGTGCGGCGGTAGCTAATGCTAAGGAACCAAGATTTCACAAGAAGAGTAAGCATATTGATCGGAAGTATCATGTGATAAAGGACTTCGTTGAGAGCGGGCATGTCACGGTGTGCAAGATCGCGTCAGAGGACAATTTAGCTGATCCATTTACGAAGACACTTTCTGGGAGAGTCTTCGAAAAGCATGTGGAAGCTATGGGGATGCGAAATTTGCAGTATTTACTCACTTAGTGCAAGTGGGAGATTGTTAGACATGTATGCTCTAAGGAGTAAAAATGTAATACGTTTTTGGAGACATTTTTATCAATAAAGAATTTATTCATTTATATATACCAAATATTGTCCTCTTTACGTTCATATTCGTTGAATGTATGATAAGCAAACAGTAGTCTGAGACTGTCAGTCTAAACCTTAAGAGTTGGGCATATGATGGGATGATTATGCGGTAGACACGACTCTTAAGGTGATGGTCTAAAATATATGATCCGCAATCGAGGGAATAAAGTTGGGCGCTTTATTCATGTAAAGATTGTTATGTTGTCTATATCCCTTTTGGGAGATGGTTTGTCTTGGCCATCGGAGTTGGACTCCGTGAATAGAAACATTGGCGCGTTGTCATAGGTGACGATGTGTTGGATCGGGACATAAAGTGAATTGATTTGGATTAATAATTCTGTCTTGGCAAATCGATTCACTTTAGACAGTCGTTTGTATTGTATCTTAATCCTGAGATGAATAATGGGCCCGTTGTCTCGACTTGTGTCTTTTGATGTACCAATGGGTGACTCCCACATCTCTATAGTGGCATGCATGCCGGTACGTTGGAGGCATGACTCTTGATAGCGTAGACTTGTTATTCATAGATATGGAATCCATAGCTCCTCTTTAGGAGTAATGATATCCTCTTATATGCGTTGTCCTGTAATTGGAAAACTGGAGCGCTCAACCATTTGGATACATAGGTGTAATCGAATGGTATACTATCTTTGGATGGTAAGTTTTCTAATGGTGAGACAATGGAACGTAAGATAAAAATAATCGAGAAGGTAAGACAGAACTTGTCCTTAAGCCGATTATGGATGATCATATGGGGATGCGATACACTATGATATGTCATGGAGACTTAGCTACATGAGCTTCGTAATTCTGTAAAGTTCGAGAGTGCAGCTCCAAGCTTTTAGTGGAGTAGCGTTGGAGTTGATAATTGTGAAATGTATATCTGGGATATTGGGTTTCATAATTATCATGAGCTTGAACTTTATAGGTCCATTTTGGTCCCCTTTGCTAGCTCACAAAATCCTGTAACGACACGGCGTGCTTTTCCAATAATTGGTGACTTATGTCGGATTTATCAGATTGGTTTAAAATTTATAAGAATCAAATAATTCATGTCTGTTTATCGGTTGAATTAATTTTGTAAGAAATTAGTTCAAGATGAACTTGTTGAATTATGGCGTTCGGATAATTCTTGTCTGTTTATCGGTTGTTTTAATTTTGGACAATTAGAACAAGATAAACTTGTAGAATTATTTTGAATTGATTTATTTTCTTAGAGATTATCTTGATAGAGTTTGTTTTGATCAGATATCTTTTCTATTGGGCTATTTGAATCAAAACTGAGACTTTATCCTTTAGAATCTCGGGTGGAAAATAAAAGATTCGCGGAGATTTTTTCTCGGCAGTTCGGCCTGCCGATCATAAAGTTCGGCCTGCCGAACTGGCAAGTTCGGCCTGCCTATCTCACAGTTCGGCATGCCGACCGCGACAGCTAAGATTACGCGTTTTTCACGCGTATCTTATCAGATATTGATCCGAACTTGATTCTGTTTCGATTTTTGAGATCTAATCTGATATGGACTGACCCCAAGGACCAATAGGTATAAAAAGGGAGTGAGTCTAATGATTTACTTAGATCAATTTGAGAGATTAAGAGTGATACTCTTCTAGTGAGCATCTGAAAACTCCCTGAGAGCTTTTGTTCACAAATCACGAACACTAGCTTTGGGTTCTCTCTATTGGTTGGAAGGAGAGTCACCGGTGGAAGAGCTGTACGTGTGAGCCCACACTCACTCCGGTTGTGGATAGAGAATAGCAAAGAAGACCAGTTGGTTGAGGCTCTTCTGGAACGTTACTTCTCTACACAGGTCGCGGAGGTTCTTCGGCACACTGAGGTTAGTAAGATCTGTTTAATTTATACATATAACATGTCATACTTGTATTTTGGAAAATACTCTGATGAAAATTTTTAAAAAATTCCGCTGCGCACTTTGTTTCCAACAGGTAGGACTTCTATCCTATTTCTTTGGTAGCCTGGTTTTGAAATGATTTGGCTTTGAAAAGGATTTCTATCAAAATGTTTTCAACGGTTGTTTGAAAATAGTTTTATCGGTTATATTTTCATATACCGTGACATGAAATGAATTTCATAATGAATGTAATTGACAACACTCGGTAATTGGGTTTTGAATGATAATGATAATAAACACATGGGCATGATGCCATATCAGAGATCGGGTCGTGATCGACCTTGGGGGCAGGTCCCGAAACCCAGCTGGGCCACTACGGTGGTGATATCATGGTTTGCCTAGGTAAATGTAAACTGGTGTTTTGATTTGACGAGTAGACTGTTCTGTGTCAGAACGGTTCTACTCAATTTATTTATTTATTTATTCAAGTTTCTTCTTGCATAACTCCTGATAATGCTATGTTTCTTTGCATTAAATTATTTTATAAAACTTAGTCCTACTGAGCCTTTCGCTCACGTTTTATCTGTTTTAAATCCCCCCCCTCTAGGTGGTTTCCCATTTAGGTTTGGAGAAGATTCTTCGGACCGAACTCAGGAGCAATAGGAGAATTTATTTACATTCTGTATTTATTAATCAAGGCATGTAAGACTTAACTTTATTTGTACTTGGACTGTAATTGTATTTGTGATATTGTCAGATCCATGTGTGTGCACAAGTTGTGGGTTGTGGAACCCATATTCGCGGTTTTTATTCAATTATTGTTATTTGTTTAATGATTTTAAATTATTTATAAAATGTGGTGGAAATTCTTCTTAATTTCTATTTAATTGGGTTCTCAAACTCTCGGTTTTTAATTAAATTCTCTTTTAATTAATCTAAATATTCTGCCACGTCACCTCCCGTACTCCGGGGCGTGACAGAATGGTATCAGAGCTCAAGGTTATGAACCTTGGGAATTGTGCACACATAGGTTTGACAATGAAATACCTCTGACAGTCCAAATTTTGTTTTCAGAAGTGAGAGAATGGCACCTAGACGTCGTTCGACAGCTGACGCCGAGTTCGGAAATGATGAGGGCCTGATGAGGTCTATGATTGCGGCTTTCCGGCAGATGGCAGCCAGGACTAGACCGGAAGACTCCAGTGTTGGTAGTCGGCATGCCTTCTTTAAGGAATTTCGGCGGGCGTCTATTCCGACTTTTGATGGCAATGGGGATCCGCAGTTAGCAGAGTATTGGTTGGATTCGATCTTGAAGCATCTTGATACTCTTGGTGTGCCTGAGGAGTATCGTGTGGAGTTTGCGGCGTATAAGCTCGAGGGTGGCGCTAACACCTGGTGGAAACAAACTAAGCGTCTGGAGCGCGGTGGCGATATCGGTTGGGACAAGTTCGAGGATCTGTTCTATGATCGGTATTTTCCGCAGGGGTATAGAGATCAGAAAGCAGCTGAGTTTTATAGATTGCAGCAGGGTGATATGTCAGTTCGGGAGTATGAGGCAAAGTTTAGCGAGTTGGCTAGGTTTGCTCCATCAGCTGTGGCATCGGAGCGCGAGAAATGCATCAAGTTCCAGGAAGGACTCAAGGCTCCTATTCGGCGGCAGTTGGTTGCTCTACGGCTTAGGAGTTTCGGAGAGCTTGTGTCGTCGGCGATCTCCGTGGAGAATGATTACGTGCAGTATTGTGAGGACCGAGCCAAGGCTTCAGGAGGACCGCAGAGGAGTGGCAGGAAGAGCATCAGTAGTCGTCCAGCTCCGGGGAAAGGCAAGCAAGGCGGTGCGACCAGTGGCAGCAGCAGTTCGTCTGGCAGCGGGCGCAGCAACCCCTACAGCTTTCATTGTCATTTCTGTCAGCAGCCCGGACACATCAAGAGGAATTGCCCGATCAGGAGTGCTCGTCTTGGATCGTAGACCGGGGAGGATGCCAGTCGTTCGTCTCAGCCTCAGCCTCAGACCCTACCTCCGCCTCCGCAGTACCCGCAGTTGCAGTATCCGCAGTTTTCTCCTCAGCAATTCTCATATCCGGCACGGGGGCAGCAGCCGCAGTATTTTCAGCGCAGTGTTCCTCAGTATAGAGCTCCGAGTACAGGTAGTGTGCAGTCGTCTCCATCTCAGCAGCATCGGCCGAGTAATGCAGGACCCAGTAATGTCGGTAGAGGAAAAAGGAAGGCGCCAGTGCAGGTTCATGCAATGGCATCTGGAGGGTCAGATTCTCAGATTGGTAACGCGGTTGTCGATGGTATGGTTTTGGTTTCTAGATCTCTAGCTCGCGTTTTATTTGATACCGGTGCATCTCATTCTCTCATTTCGAGTTCCTTTGTACATGCCTTGGGATTAGAAGTAGAAGAGTTTAAGGAACCCCTAGTTATAACTTCTCCCTTGGGGCGGGTGTGTGTAAATTGTGTGTGTAAATCTTGTAAAATAAAGATTGGGGATGAGATTTTGAAAAGTGATTTGATTATACTCCCCATGAGTTCCTATGATGTGATTTTAGGGATGGACTGGTTGTCCAGGTATAGTGCAGTTGTGGACTGCCAACTTAGAAAAGTGACCCTAGTGTCTGATAGGGGAACGGTGATCACTTACCAGGGTGGTGGTGATTGGCTAATGAGTGAGCGTCTCATGAAGTCATGTCTAGGAGGACGAAGGAATCTAGATTGTTTTGCTTTTCTTGCCAATCTAGATTGCGAGCCCTATGTTTCGAGTAGTAGTGTCGCGATTCCGGTGGTTGGTGAGTTCGAGGATGTCTTCCCCGACGAGTTATCAGGGTTACCACCGCATCGGGAGATTGAGTTTGGTATCGAGTTGTTTCCAGGGACATCACCGATTTCTATGGCACCTTATCGGATGGCGCCGGCAGAAATGAAGGAATTGAGGAAGCAACTTCAGGAGCTTGCTGATAAAGGATATATTCGGAATAGCACATCTCCGTGGGGAGCACCAGTTTTGTTCGCTAAGAAGCACGATGGGACTCTCAGGTTATGTGTGGATTATCGGCAGCTGAATCGTGTTACGGTGAAGAACAAGTATCCTTTGCCTAGGATTGATGAGCTATTTGATCAGTTGGGAGGTTCGCGATACTTCTCGAAGATTGATTTGCGGTCAGGTTATCATCAGCTCAGAATCAAGGAAGAGGATATTCCCAAGACAGCTTTTAGGACTCGGTATGGGCACTTCGAGTTTCTGGTTATGTCTTTCGGGTTGACGAATGCTCCAGCAGCTTTTATGGACTTGATGAACAGGATATTTCGACCATATCTGGATCAGTTTGTGATCGTGTTCATCGATGATATTCTTGTGTATTCTAAGACATGGGAGGAGCATGAGCAGCATCTTCGGGTCGTGCTTCAGATTCTGCGGGAGCACCAGTTGTATGCTAAGAGGGAAAAGTGTGAGTTCTGGTTGACTGAGGTCAAATTTCTGGGTCATGTCATTTCGGAGCATGGTATTTCAGTGGATCCGTCCAAGATTGAAGCTATATTGGAGTGGGAACGACCAAGGAATGTAGCGGAGATTCGCAGCTTCTTAGGTCTTGCTGGATATTACAGGAAATTTGTAAAGGACTTTTCGAAGATTGCAGCTCCGTTGACGAGGTTGATCAGGAAAAACGTCAGGTTTGAGTGGGATGAAGACTGTGAGTCTGCTTTTCAGGAATTGAAGAACCGATTGACTTCAGCCCCAGTATTAGTTATTCCTAGTAGTGACGAGCCGTATGAGGTTTATGCTGATGCTTCAGGGCGCGGACTTGGATGCGTGTTGATGCAGCATGGACGTGTGGTTGCGTACGGATCGAGACAGCTACGACCTCACGAGCGGAATTATCCTACTCACGATTTAGAGCTTGCAGCAGTGATCTACGCGCTGAAGATTTGGAGATGTTACTTGTATGGAGCATCGTTTCAGGTCTTCTCCGATCACAAGAGTTTGAGGCATTTGTTCACTCAGAGGGATCTCAACTTGAGGCAGCGCAGATGGGTGGAGTACATGGAGGATTATGATTTCGCGTTGCAGTATCATCCCGGGAAAGCTAATGTGGTCGCGGACGCGCTTAGCAGGAAGTCTTCAGGGATTCTCGCTTGTTTGATTTTTGAGGACTGGAGCAGGGATGCGACAGTGAGTGAGTATCGGCTACAGTATCATGACGACGGTGATCGAGTTTTGTTATATCATGTGGAAGCGACTCCAGCTCTTGTTCGGATGGTGAAGCAAGGTCAGTGGCAGGATCGACATTTGCAGGGGATTTGGTCGCGGATTCAGAACGGGGAGCAGTTCGAGGAATGGAGCGTGCATGCAGATGGATCGTTGTACTTCCGGGAGCGTCTTGCAGTTCCAGTTATCGCCGAGGTGACGAAAGCCGTTCTAGATGAAGCTCATAGGTCTCAGTTCGCTATTCATCCGGGGAGCACCAAGATGTATCGTGATTTGAAGAGGCACTATTGGTGGAGAGGCATGAAGAAAGATGTTCGCGAGTACGTGGCCAAGTGTTCGACGTGTCTCCAGGTGAAAGCTGAGCATCAGAAGCCTGCAGGTCAGCTTCAGCCGCTTCCTATTTCAGGGTGGAAATGGGAGCATGTGACGATGGATTTTCTCACAGGTTTGCCGAGGACGGAGCAGCGGCATGATGCAGTTTGGGTTGTGGTCGACAGGTTGACGAAATCGGCGCATTTCATTCCGTTTAGGTCGACATGTTCTAGGAAGATTCTCGGGGAGCTGTATATGCAGAACATTGTGAGGTTGCATGGAGTTCCTTTGTCCATCACCTCTGATCGAGATACCAGGTTTAATGCTAAGTACTGGAGGAGTTTTCAGGAGGCTTTGGGTACGGATTTGAACTTCAGTACGGCGTTTCATCCTCAGACTGATGGGCAGTCTGAGCGGGTTATTCAGGTTCTCGAGGATATGTTGCGTGCTTGTGCGTTGGACTTCGGCGGGAATTGGAAGCAATGTTTGCATTTGGCGGAGTTCGCGTACAACAACAGTTATCAGGCGAGTATCGGTATGGCACCATTTGAGGCGTTGTATGGGCGGCCGTGTCGATCACCTGTGTGTTGGGCCGAGCCGGAAGATAGAGTTATTCTTGGGCCGGATGAGATTCGTGACAGCAACGAGAAAGTCGCGGTGATTCGGGATCGATTGAGAGCAGCTCAGAGTCGGCAGAAGAGTTACGCGGATAGAAGACGTAGACCCTTGGAGTTCGCGGTTGGAGATTTTGTTCTCTTGAGGGTGTCACCTCGTAAGGGAACTATGCGGTTCGGGGTGAGTGGGAAGCTCGCGCCGAGGTATATTGGGCCGTTCGAGATCACTCAGCGTGTTGGTGTGGTCGCTTATCGGCTTGATCTTCCGCCCGAACTTTCTCATGTGCACGATGTGTTTCATGTGTCTATGCTTAGGAAGTGTCCACCTGAGCAGGGTAAGATAGTATCGTTTCGCGATGTGCAGGTTCAGGAGGATACGACGTACGAAGAAGTGCCGATTCAGATCATCGACCGGAAAGTGATTAGCTTGCGTCGTCGCGAGATACCGTTGGTAAAGGTCGTGTGGCAGCATCACGGTGTTGATGAAGCCACTTGGGAATTAGAGTCAGGTATGCGGGGGTCATATCCGCATTTGTTTTGTTTTTGAGATGAGTTGTAAATTTCGAGGACGAAATTTCTTTTAGGAGTGAAGAGCTGTAACGTCCCGAAATTTATTTAATATTAATATAATGTAAATGATGAATTAGTGTGCCATAATTAAAGTTTTAACTTTAATTAGATTATTTGGTTGGATTTTTAGTTTTTGGTTGTTTTGTTAAATTGATGTGTTCAAAAGATTTCTTGTTGATTTAAAATGATGTTTTGAGTTTTAAAACACAACAATTGGTAAAATGTTAAAAATACTCCGTTTTACAAAACCGTGGGCGGCACATGGTTTTCGCACAGTAAAACCGCCCACCGATTTTCTCTATTTATTTCTCTCTTCTCCCTCTCTCTCTCAATCTCTTTCAAAAATTTTGATTTCCATTCGAATCCAAGCTTCGGAACAGCAAGGAGGAAGCTCGGGGACGTGATTCGGCGACCGAGAACGCGGATTGAAGCTTCGATTCGAGGTTAGATTCAAAATTTCTAAACTTTTTACAAAATTTTCAATTTTGTGTGTTTTTAAAATCTAAGTTTGTTTAAGCTTAGAAACGTGGATTTGTGTTAAATGAGCTTAGAACAACTAGAATCTAAACCTAGATTGAAGAAAAACGGATTGGATTCAAGTTTTTCATTTTTCTCCTCTTTTTCTCATTTTCGGATTTTTGAGGATTTCGAGTTCAAATGTTGTTTAAATGATTCCAAACATGTTTTAGAATGTTTTTCTATCAACTATAGTTGTTTTTCATGCCTGGGATTTGAGAAAAACAGGTTGGAATTCAGATTTGGATTTTGGGGATCGAGAAACCCGTGGCTGGGATTTCTGGATTTTCCCAGTTCGGCAGGCCGGAGTGATGATCGGCAGGCCGGTGTTCTTCCGATCGGCAGGCCGAATCTGGGGACATGTTCGGCAGGCCGAACTTTGCTTCCGGCAGGCCGAACTGTACAGTTCGGCAGGCCGAAGCAGGGCGTCCGGCAGGCCGACCGAGGCATGGAAAATTTTGTGATTTTGACCCGATTTCACTGTTTTGAACCCTAATTTAAATCCCAACCTTATAGGATGATTTTAATGATACAAATGGCACACTAGGACATCATGAAATGATTTAGTAATTTAGAATGTCTCGAACTAGATATTGATTGACTTAGTTTGTATCTAGAATCGTTCGTGGTTCCGTGGAGCTAACGTATAGCGGACCGGGATTACGGTGTGGGGTACCGGCACGAGTACTGAGGTAGGACTTCTATCCTATTTCTTTGGTAGCCTGGTTTTGAAATGATTTGGCTTTGAAAAGGATTTCTATCAAAATGTTTTCAACGGTTGTTTGAAAATGATTTTATCGGTTATATTTTTATATACCGTGACATGAAATGAATTTCATAATGAATGTAATTGACAATACTCGGTAATTGGGTTTTGAATGATAATGATAATAAACACATGGGCATGATGCCATATCAGAGATCGGGTCGTGATCGACCTTGGGGGCAGGTCCCGAAACCCAGCTGGGCCACTACGGTGGTGATATCATGGTTTGCCTAGGTAAATGTAAACTGGTGTTTTGATTTGACGAGTAGACTGTTCTGTGTCAGAACGGTTCTACTCAATTTATTTATTTATTTATTCAAGTTTCTTCTTGCATAACTCCTGATAATGCTATGTTTCTTTGCATTAAAATTATTTTATAAAACTTAGTCCTACTGAGCCTTTCGCTCACGTTTTATCTGTTTTAAATTCCCCCCCTCTAGGTGGTTTCCCATTTAGGTTTGGAGAAGATTCTTCGGACCGAACTCAGGAGCAATAGGAGAATTTATTTACATTCTGTATTTATTAATCAAGGCATGTACGACTCAACTTTATTTGTACTTGGACTGTAATTGTATTTGTGATATTGTCAGATCCATGTGTGTGCACAAGTTGTGGGTTGTGGAACCCATATTCGCGGTTTTTATTCAATTATTGTTATTTGTTTAATGATTTTAAATTATTTATAAAATGTGGTGGAAATTCTTCTTAATTTCTATTTAATTGGGTTCTCAAACTCTCGGTTTTTAATTAAATTCTCTTTTAATTAATCTAAATATTCCGCCACGTCACCTCCCGTACTCCGGGGCGTGACAAAACAATTTATTGAAATTTCATTTTTATTTTCCTTCTCTTGAGATGAGGATGATGATTGTCACTGGGAAAATTTGCTATTTACTGCAATTTGATGTGATCAACAATCGAGCATTGTGTTTAACAATAAATTCACCCCCAACCGATTATTCGAAAGAGGAAATTAAAATTTTATGCTTAAACGGCACGATTAGGTACTTTTTTTTTTTAAGTAATTGCAAAATTGACAAAGCATCAAAACATATTTAGCCATCAAATATCATCATCATGAATCATGAAGAATCAAATCTAATCCGGCCAATTGAAAGTTTGAAACCTCAATTTCAAGCAAGAAGTTTTTTTGATGGAAATCACATAACTTCATAAGTGGGATAAAAAGCAAGAAGTTGCAGAAAAGGGAAGGCAGTTTTCCCCATATGGGACAAAAGAGACATTAATTTGCTAGTTAAGCTGTTAATTTTTCTACAAGCATTAACGTGTTAACCGAGTCAATGCAAAGCTAAGTTCTCGATTAATTAGTACGTAATCATTTTGATGGAGAACTCGATTTTGTACTACTAGATTCCTTTTTGTTTGGTGAGGAACACAAAATGCCGACGCATTAGTTTATGTGTAGAAGAGTATAAGAAAGGCGTATAATATATATATATATGTATGTATATGTATATGTATATGTATATATATACAAAGGTTTAATAATAAAGTATTTAATGTTGTGCTACTTAGTTTAGGAGGGATAAAGACTTTATATTAACCGTTTTAGGTAGCTCTACTCTTCCATTTGTAGAAGCTTTTACTCAAAAGAGTAGAAGAAATAATGAAAATGAAGGATCACTAATATTATACAAATTTTTAAAAATATTCCGAGTGTAGTAATGTTATGCTTGAAACTATGTAGTATATGTATACTTTTCTGATCAAATTCCTCAACAACTAACTCCGTACCATATATTGTTAGTTTATTAGGACACCAAGTATATTAATAATTGTGGATTATCTTATTAGGAGAGGACAGCAATTATAAGTTTTTGTCGTTTGCTTTGTCTTTTTATATGTATTAGGAAGAGAGCATTATAGCAGTGGACATTTTAGGTGAACAACAGTGCAAGTGATTCAAAAAGTTATAATGGTTCATTATTAATTTTTTGTGATTAAAAGTAATGGTATAATTAATGCGGCAAACATAAATTACCCCTTTGTTTTCTATAGGGATTAAGGTGTGGTCTATTACGACACTAGTCTCTCTCTTGTTTTCAGTTGACTTTGAGCAATTAAGCAATTGTTTCTTTAAAAAAAGAAAATTGATTAGCTTTTTTAATTAAAGAGTAAGTTGTATTGTTGCACTCTAAATTGTTTGCTTTTTTATAATGCAACTTGATTTTTTAATCTTCACAAAATTTACCTTGAATTTTAAAATTATTAACGATTGAGATCCAATAGCTATTTTTAATTCTCATTCACTATTCTTTTTCACGTATGAGCTTTAATTTTTTTTAAAAAAATAATGACCCCTACTTTTAAAAAACTCCCGTTTGAATCTTTTGACCGAAATTGTCCATCCTTTTTAGCATTTGAAGCATACCTTTCGAGAGCATTTTGTAATATAATATCAAGAAAATATAAAATTTAATGGTCGAATTACACATCAGGGGTAGAGTATTCTTTTTAATTTTTAAAAATTCAAAAGCAATAGTGTATCTATTTTTTTAGCTCTTTCTCCTTTACTTTTAATTTTTTAATATATTTTTTCCCTGTCTTCTTTTACATGAACTGCCCTTGTAATTGGGTTTAGTTAACTTTTTAAAGTTTAAAGGCCATAAAATTATGAACTTATATAATAATATAGCTTATTTCTACTTTATTTAAGACTTTAAGTTTAAAATACGAGTATATTTGAAAGTGAAAATTCTTAATATATGTATAATATTTTTAAAATATTGAATTTGAGTATAATAAAAAGTTAAATTTTAAAATAAAGAAATTTTCAAAGAATTCTGCACAATAAATGTAATTGAAAATTCAAGAGAGACAAAATTTAAAGGAAAATAAAAAGAAAAGAATCTTTTAGCAATAGATTGTTACTAGGTCTAGTAATACTTATAAAGTCTAATTATTTACTCATGCCATTTTTATGTGTAAACAAGACTCAAATCTTTTATTTACAAGTATTAGAATTGAATATCAACTCTCTAAATTTGATATTCCTTTAATTGAACCTATAACTATTAGAAGTTGTATGCTACATCATACTGTATACGAATTATAAAAGTTACATGAAAAGCAGTAGTTTTCTGAAGAAAATGTGACAAACTCCGAATTATTTAACAAATTATTTTCACCATACTTATAATTATAAAAAAAAAAAATAATTGCACAGGAATAAACCACTTTCCTAATATTCCAACAAAAAGAAACCTGTAAATACAGGAAAATAAAAGCTAAGATAAATCTTATTTTGCAACCATAGTCAAACCTGAATTTTCCTTTTTTTGATAATCCATTCTTCTTTTATTGATAATCTATTTAATACAACTAGAAGGCAAGAGTTGTTATATATATATATAAATTTATATATATATATATATATATATATATTATTAAAATAAAAACAACAAGGTTGGTGATTGAAGATGCCACAACCGGATCCAGCCGCTTTTGATCCACTTCCGACGAAAGACAACGATAACGAAAGAAACAATGGAGGTCCGTGCATCAGTCCCTAAAACAAGCCACGTGTAAAATCCTTAAAGGGCGCACATGCGTGCAAGCTTTGAATAAATAAACTCCAACTTTAAGAGAGAAAAATAATAATAAAAAATATATATAAACTCCAACATCTTCCATTTTCTCATTCTAATTTAATTTAGGCTTTTTGCATGCAACCCCTTGAACTTTAGGTATTTGACAATTCAATTTTTATAATTAAAATTTTGATAATTGATTCCCAAACTTCAAAATTTGTTACATCGCAAGACCAATTGAAGCCATCGTTAAAGATATGGATGGAATTGTCACTTACCCCTCACATATGTAGCTTGTGAGAGGAAAACTTGAAATTAAAACAAAAAATAGATTAAAAAGAACTAAAAAATTAAAGACAAAAAAAAGATAAATGAAAGAAAGAGAAATCCCTATCTTTATCTCAACTTTTTCTCCGCCCTCAACCAATGAGCTATTGGAGAGATCCACCCCACCACAGTTCCAACTCCAATGTCCATGGTCCAAGAGGTTCCACAACTGTGTCAGTTGGTATTTGGATCTCTCTAGTGCGAGCACTCCTCCATGTAAGCCCACAAGTTCAACATACAAAGGTAGTTTAAATCGGTCAAAACTTTCAAAATTTAAACTTTACTCTCCTTAAGTTCACATTATTAAAACCATTTTTTATGATAAAAACAATTTTTACTTTCATTTCTCTTTTATAAACCATAGTTTTTCAAACACGAGTTTTCTTTTAAATATAATGTGATGTTTTATTCTCGTTTAAAACTTTTACATTTTAAACGTCAGTTTAAAATTACCATTTAAATAATACAATTTAAACTATAAAATTTTAAACTATACCATTTTAAATCTAGGCAACAAACGATCCATAATATTTTGGAAATAAGGACCCGAGAGTTGAGACATGAGAATTTGCGGATCCACGTGTGAATCAATTAAGCCAAAACTTCAGGGACCTGTGTGCAAAAAATTTCCAATATATAAATAAATTGATGAATAACATCACTTTCTTTACGCTCTCTCTGACTCTAGCACTCTGCTGTCTTAAATCTCTCTCCGCGGTAAAATTGGGCCCAAAAGACCTCCATTGAAGAAGAGCTCGGAAGTCGGAAAGCTAGATCTCAGCCGCCTCCACAGTCCCCCTTTTCCGTCTCCCAAATTCAAATTTGGCGCTCTCTCAGTCCCAATTTCATTTCTTTCTTCCTTCTTCTGTGATCGATCCTCTCCCTTGGCGCTTCGCTCCAACATCCCCAAATTCGTGCTCTTCGCCTTGCTCGATCCGGTGAAGAAGACGAAAGGTGGAGGCTTTTTAAGGTTGTGGTTCAAGGTATTGGATCATGTGGGTGTTGATTAGAACTCGGTGATTGGTGTGGATTAGTATTTCAGATTGTAACAATGGCGTCGATCCGTAGAACTCTGTCGCCGGCCTACCATGACCGGCACTACCAGAACGGCGGAGTGAATTCTCCGTCTCACAAGTTCGTCTCCGGTTCTAAGTACTACTCGCCGTCGCTGTCCTCTTCCCTCGCCGCCTTCGCGGTTAATTTCCGGCGGAAAGGCCCGCAGGGGCTGCGGAGGGCGTTCCTCGGGTGCGCCGTCCTCTTCCTCGTCGGTTTCCTGCTCGGGATGATGCCGTTCGATCACGCCGACGACGAGATTCGCGCGCATGACTTCTCGTTCGATATCAAGCCGCCGCACGTCAACGCGCGGTTCAACGATGGCGGTGGAGAGATCGCCGCCGTGAAGGAGGAGTTGGTGGTCGACGTGAGGCTCGGCGTCGAGGCGGCGCGCTCCGAATCGGGCGGCGACGGCGACGGGCTAGTCTTCGTGCCGAGGAAGCAGCTGATTGTGGTGACTCCGACGTACAACAGGCCGCTGCAGGCCTATTTCTTGAACAGGTTAGGGCAGGTGCTGAGGCTCGTGCCTCCACCGTTGATGTGGATTGTGGTGGAGATGAACTCGGCGTCAATGGAGACCGCAGAAATTCTGAGAAAGACAGGGGTGATGTATAGGCATCTGGTGTGTGTTAAGAACTCGACGGACGTCAAGGACAGAGGCGTGCATCAGAGGAACACTGCTTTGGAGCACATTGAACATCACAGGCTTGACGGCATTGTTTATTTTGCCGACGACGATAACATATATTCGCTTGAATTGTTTTACAGCTTGAGAAATATTAGGTACATCTCTCTCTGTTTGGTCTGTGCATTTCCGTACTTTTGGCAATTTGCATAATTGGTTAACCAATTAGTCATGTTTGTTGCTTTATGCATATATGTGTTCTTTACGTTGTTTAAGAGTCTTATAATTGGACCTCTTTTATACAATATGCCCCTTTATGTTAGATTTTGAATATGGTAAGTCAAAATTGTGAACAGGACAAGTTGTGAAAATGAATGATGTATGATATCAGGGTCTGCGTTTTCTTTATGAGCTTGAGTTCGTGAACTGCTGCTTTTCTCATGTTTGTTTTACTCTAAGAAAATGATTGCATGAATAGCCCCTCTTAGTAATTCCTTGGTTCCGTTTAACACTTCTGTCTCTCATTATTGGCCCTTGGAGCCATATCTATGGCGTAACATCTAAGGTTCTGTTAGCTTTTTTGCTGACTCTCTGCATTTTTCTCAAGCCCATGTTTCTTTTCCCTATCTTCATCATTTAATGATCGCAGATTGTGAAAATAACGATATCTTCTTATCATGATAAGAAGACATTATCATCAATTGACTGCCTTTGTTAGAGATTGGGATAGTTACTGAGCGATTCTTTCCGTTAAGAAATCAGTTAAAGTTGGTTTGACTACCGGAATTACCTTCATCAGCAATTGCTACAATTGGTGTCTCTGTCTCCTGTTAGTGCTGAAAGGAATTCTATAAATGCAAAATCACTATAACTATCGCTTTTATATTCTATCTACTTATCCTCACATCTTGCAAATTCATATTCGTCATCTATTCGCTTTGTAGCCGTTTTGGCACTTGGCCTGTTGCAATGCTCGCACAAAGCAAAAACAAGGCCATATTGGAAGGTCCAGTGTGCAATGGGAGTGAAGTAGTTGGATGGCACACAAACGAGAAAAGCAAGAGGCTACGAAGGTTTCACGTTGATATGTCAGGATTTGCTTTCAACAGCACAATTTTGTGGGATCCAAAGAGATGGCGACGCCCAACATCAATTCCTATTCGGCAGTTAGACACTGTAAAGGAGGGTTTTCAAGTATGATTGATTTTATTGTGATTTTTGTTCTCTTCTGCAATTTGTCTTTTTGAAATTTGCTATATCATGCTTGAAATTTTGCTTTTTTTAGGAGACCACATTTATAGGACAAGTCGTGGAGGACGAAGGTCAAATGGAAGGCATGCCTGCCGGTTGTGCAATAATAATGAACTGGCATCTGCATTTGGAAACTCATAGTCTTGTTTATCCCAAAGGATGGCTGCTCCAGAAGAACCTTGACGTTACTCTCCCTTTAAGGGATTAAACAGTAATCTCGCAGTTTTGATACCTGTAGCTTGAGAGAGGTATGATTCCTGTTATGAAATGTGTTCTTAACTCGCTAATCTTTATTTAGATATTTCACGTTCTTAACTTGTGGATGGATGCACCAAAGCTGGACCTGGGTGGGGGAATAAGAAAAAACGAGTTTTTTTGGTCATTTAGTCAATTTCTTTATATAGTTCTTACTTGAGCACGCGAGGAATTTTCTGCAAATACCAAAACTAACTGCTGAACTTTGTGGAGGAAAAATATCCAATTACCAAGTTTTTGACTGATAATCTTTCATCTTTGGTTGAGTTTTCTTAGGCATGTGAAGTTGTTTCTGCATATGCAAAAACTAACTGCTAAATTTCTGGAGAAAAAGGACCTAAACATTGTATTTGTTACATGACAGATACATTTCATTCATCCTGGCGGTTCGATCCCGAGTAGATATGGGTTCCAGTTCGCCACAGTCAAACATTGAGCGGCATCTACTTAGGCACAGTCGGCTACGACAAAGAAACAGAAGATTTATGAAAATTTTTCCCGCTGCCATGATATTCTTTTATGAAAACGAGATTTCGTTTTTGTTGTAGAGTCTCGGCGCTTTTGTTTTTGTGGTCTTCACTTGCTTGATCGATGAAATGGTTACCGTGAGCATCCATACACCCTGGGAAATGCCCGAGGGTACGTTTGTTGTGGATTTATACACTGTATGTTGACGTAGACCTTCAATGAAATGAAGGCCGACTTGTCCAAAGAATAGGTCAAATTTCTAGACTAACCTTAATTTTGACATTATTTGTGGAAAGTTCAAACAAATACGCTTTTGGTACACGGTTGGAGGATCTTAAATCCCTAGCATTTCTTCGTCAATATTGTTCTTATTTTTTTTAGTAAATGATCGCTATATGATCGTTATTACAATGAGTTGTCAATCGTTTGCTTTTTTTTTTTCTATTTTTTTTAGAAAATTAAATATTCATCCGAATACTCTCCACTACCATATACATTTGTTAGAGCCGCATGGATTGCTGGTAATGTACATATAGTGTTATTTTGAAACGATTTGACAATCAATCTAATAAAGAAAAAGATCTCAGGTGGCAACTAGCAAGTATCTCCTTAAATTCCAAGTTTGCCCATGTGTAGTCGAGGAGCAAAACACGTGTTTATTGTCTCGAAGCAGCAAATCATAAGGCGTTAAGGACAAAAGATAATTCAAAACGTACAAACAAATTATAACAATAATATAGAAGGGAACCGTTAGCAACAAGCCAAAAACGCGACTCCATGATTAAAATAATTGATCAAAATTTGAGAGAATAAATAACGGAAAAATAAGATGATACACCGATAATACATTCCCGAGTGCAGCAAACTCTTGCCGCGGAAGAATATAAAAGAAAGCGGGTGATCTCTCTTGGATGGCGATTGCGTGATAGAGAGGCAGCTCCATATGCTCCCAGGCTTGTACAAGATTCCATCTAATTAGCAGTCAAAACAATCCTGCTAACCAGGCACAACATCTGCTGCCGTCGGAAGTCAGATGCGTCTTCCGTTCCATCAACCATGGTATTCTAATTATCTGATGCCATGGTTCGAACTTTTTGATATATACAGCTGGTCAATTCCATAACCCCAGCAGTTTCTTAATTATCACGTTAATGTTGCTCCGTGCACCGATGAGCCTGCATCCGAAGAGTTAAAAGACGAGGTACGGTGTGGCTGCTGCACCTGCATTTCATTTGCAAGACCAAGAACTGCAAGTGTTGATCTGTCAAGAAAATGCAAAGTCAAAAGGACAAACGCATACGGCAGAATTTCAAGGATATTAAATTAAAAACAATTTAAGTCGTGTTAAGAAAATCAGAGAAGAACGACCCCAGCTTGACAAAGTAGATGCTAGTAATGACGTGTTGTTGAATTAATTGCTAGGAAATCAAATACAGTAGAACCTTCTTTAAAAATAAAATAAAATAAAACACCCAGCTAGGGAGAGAGAGAAAGAAAAAGAAAAAGTAGAACCTCGATAAATTATAATGTTGATTGAATAATGTTTTTTGCCCTCTTGACTTGGGGCCAACATGCTAAACTAATACTTCGATTAATTTAAGATAATTCATCACCCAAAAAACAATTGTTGCTTCACATAGAAACCACTCGCAACATAAATTAATAATCTTACATATATATATATATATATATATATATATATATATATATGCGCGCTCGCAACTAAATCGGTATGATAAGTCTTATGAGGCCTTGAAAAAAGTAAAAATAAATACTTCTTGAAAAAAGTCATACATTATTATTGAATTCGCATAATTAGAATAGGATGCTAGATATAATGTTTTGGAAATTTAATGAATATCTTCACGTCTTGATAAATAAATGATTTATTAATTTATCAATTAATTCACATTCGCTTGATTAATGAATTTTTCACTGTCCAAGGGAATTAATTTATAGATGTTCTACTGCATATAAAAACTTCATCGCCATTCTCTCTTAGCAAACAGCCTCATAAGAGGAGCGATAATAGTTTGTTAACTTAAGGGAGAAGAAAATTATTTTGCATGCTGCATAACAAATCAAATACGTAGAACAATACCTAGGTAGCGAACTTCTTAAATTTGCTTGCCTAGCAAAAGCAGCAAGCGGACTTCTGAGGTTTGCATGCTTGTTTAAAGCACTTTCAAGTTGCGGTGGTGGTAACTGCAAGCAGCAAGTAGAAAAGAAAGCTTTAAACGAGTATACCCCGAAAAACGGTAGCACAGGATCACCATATAATAGACAATTCCTTACCTGTAATAAGACACGGAAAGAGTGTGGCTGTGTTTGAGAGACACATTTCAAGAAGCCTACCCAAAGTTTTGGCATTTTCCACACCTGCAGTGCGGAGGTGGATCTAGATCAGTTTGTCTCCATAAAAGTGCGAACAAGCAAAGCAGTACAAATAACAAGTATGATATAAACCAATTATGGACCTTAGAAAAACCTAATACTAATTTTGAATATGTGCACCTGTTTGCTCACAAGTTTGGAAAGTATCTCCATAACAAAATCAACCTGGACAACAAAAGAATGGTCCTTTAAAGCCAAAAAGAAAGACAAAAATCGTCGCTATAGAGCATAAACTATCACGTCGTCTTTGTCTCTCATGTGACAACAAAATAAGAAGCCCAACTTAAATGAAAAATATGAGAATCTAAGAAACATAGCCAAATATTTTCTCCTTTATTGATAAGAATTTTTTTTTTTTTTTTTTTTTTTTTACTATGAAAAATAAGATTGTTATTAAAAAGAAAAGTTAAAAAAAGAAAAAGAAAAAAAAAAAGGGAATTCTTCTTTTCTTCCGTGCTATGTTGACATACAAAATTTCTGCCCATAGAATTTTTTGCAGCTATATTTATAGTCAGCAAATATATGCATATTCCTAATATTTGGTGATATTATACCGTTCTAATAAGAAATCAAAATTAAATTCCAATCACAGCATCAGATCCAATTGGTACAGTAAACAGCTACTTAGTTCAAAATTGCATCTTAGCTGCATCTTTAGCGTGGACCAGTTCTACCGACAATATTTTCAAGTTATACAGCCAAAATTCACTTTAAATAGTCGAGATAAATGGCTTGCAACAATTTACAAAAAAGACTCAACAAGAATCTGACCCATATAAAATCATCTACAGAATAATAGACAGAATCGAGAATTAAGTGCAGCAAGAACACCAACAACAAACGAGGAGGTTACCAGTGAAGGAAAAGCATCAATTGACTGAATTACTGTTCTCATAAAGAGAAGAGGTAGTGGTGTCTGGTCAACCTGAAAGTGAAAATTTACTGGAGTATAAGGAACGAGAAACTTTTATCAGGTTAAAAAAAAAAAAGATACAAGTCCTCAAAAGAAGAAAAAGGAAAGAGGAAAAACAGAACATTATCATAACGCTTTCCAACTCAAGAACATCAAATTAAAAGGAAAGAAACTAGAGTTCAAAGAAACCTACAATGTAAACAAATAAAGGGACTATTAAACACATGAACGTACCATCTTGGTCAAGGCCTTTGCCAAGACCTGCTGTGTGAAAACTGTCCGCTGTTCAAAACAAGCAGAGCAGGCATCCATGATCTGAAAGCAGGAAACAGAAGGATGCATTAAAAAAAGAAGGGGAAAAAAAAGAAAGAAAGATGACAAGGATAAAGAAGCATCAATATAATAATCCACTCATGTACTGCCTTAAAGATAGCTAAAAGGATACAGAAACTCTCTTTCGCACGGATAATTGCAAATTTAGTGAGATGAAAACCAAACAAAAGCAACCCACAACTATCACCAAGTAAAACTTGGACTTGGACCTCGGGTTGAGTTACCACCGTGAGGTGGGAGGTGTTGAATGTCGGGTAACCTGTTACCTAGGATTTTCCCATTTAATCAAAACGATAGAAAACTCCAACTTTTCATGCATGTTTAGTGAATTCATTTACTATGTGCGAACGCTATTTGTACTTTGTACCCCCGACATCAACTGAATGTGTTACTGCATTTATATGAACTCTGAAATTGGGTCACATACGTCTCAAAACATGGTATAAAGAATATTAACTGAACATGCAGCGTGCAGCATGCAATCATAAATGATGCCATTTGACCCTAATAGAAAACATAGATCGTCAACCGTCTCAACAGACATCTTCTCAGAACTCTTCTTCAATGAACAAACCATTAATCAGTAAATCAGAAAAACACCTTCTTAAGTGGAAGACCATCTTTCTCAGGGACAATGCCATGGATGGCAACCAAAACCTCAGCAGGTGTTAGAGCAGGACCCGTATGAGCTGAACCCTGCAATTGTACATATAAATATTGGCAGTTTGATTTACTCTCGGAATTTAGACGAGAATATTTGCAAATACAAATTGTTTATCAGGAGGAAAAGAGAAAAAGAAGCACAATAACAAAATTTGGTCTGCACGATGCATATCTGATTTGGGACTTTTTTTCTTCTCTGGATAAAACCTTCATTTACTTATGATTATTACTATTATTTATTTATTTTTTATTATCATTTTTTGTCGGAGGAGTTCACTAAAGCCTTTATAAAGACGTTGCTTTAAAGCCGTAACAAAGACATACAGAATGCGCCAGAAAAAGGGATAAAAAGTACCTGCAGTATGTGAGCAAGTGCCGTCTGGAACTTTTCTAAAGGCAGAGCAACAAGCCGAGGAAATATAGGCAAAACCTGCCAATTTTTTAGTTCTCAACATCAACAGATGGAGGGGGAAAAAAGTTCTACAAAATAATTGCTGAAAAAAAAAGGTATGCAAGATTTTTCCCCCCTCAATGGTCAAAAAATGTTCAAGGTGCAATGTCAAGAAAACAACACCAACAGGGTATCATCTTAACATATGTTTTTTCCTTTTCTGTATATTCAGAAAGCAACTTGAAGATGATCCTTAAAAACAAAAAATCCACTAGGTCGATTCAGCTTAGCATCCTATTAGGGGTGAGCTTGTTAGTCGCATAAGCATATACTCGGTCCTTAGCTAGGCAATGCAGATGAAATCTCCTCCATCGTACTTGGTCATATTTATAATTTCACCCCTTGTTAGTCGCATAAGGAAGCATGCACTCAGTCATTAGCTAGGCAATGCAGATGAAAGCTCTCCCATCGTACTTGGTGCTCCATATTTGTAATTTCTTTACCATTTAAGAAGAAATCAATGATTGTACCACATTATTGTACCACATTAGCTTTTCCCCACGGGCTACACTACTCAACCTTAAAACGGGTGGTGATATAAAAACAAGATGAAAGAAGAAAAGATGAAAAATACCACAAACCTCATTTTTGGAAAGTGAAGGTAGCATTGGAATGAGAATTGAGACATCCTGTAGCAAGAACAGTTACCCATTTAAGATGTAAGAAGATGGCAAATGTTTTACAACTACAGGAAAGAGAGAACAAAAAGCTTCAGAACCTTCAATTTAGTTTCGTACAAATGTTTGACAGTGGCTATTAGATCAGGAGAAGGAGTTGTCTCTTGAGTCAAAATTTGCAGCACCTTCAAGACCAAAAAAAAAAAGTCATTTGTATGCAAAGAAACCGGATAGCAATAGTAGTGATGACAAATTAGAAAAGCAGCATACCAGAACCAACAGATTCTCACTTCCTTCTGGTGGATCAGATACTATGTTGAGCAATTCAGTATACGACGACCCAAGTGCCCTTATAAGGATAGGGATATGGCGGTGAAAGGCCTGTATCATGCCCAAGGTTAGACCCAAGAAATAGAAAAAGTAGTTTTGTTACACCAGCAGTTTCATCTAGGCTTAACTATCTTGTTACATGGATAAAACTCGGGTAAATGAGATTACATGAGTATTTGAGCAATAGTGGGGTATCATAATCCATTTTATGCAAATTACAAACAGTAGTGGAAAACAACCTCCCATTGGTTTCTTGGACAAGTCATAACTATTCCCGATGAAATTTGTCAAACATCTTTTAATTGGTAGCTTATTTATTTCACTGCTACATTACAACTACTCAAGAAGTATAGAAATTTTTCCACCATTCAAAGGTCATGCCCGTAACGTGGGAAACAATTGGACACTCCCCACTTTTCATTACATAATGCCAAAATGAGAGTACCTTTATTGCAAATTTAATTTAAAAATATTAGAAAGCAAAAAATAAAACCCTTGCTTTTGGGGGGAGGGGGTGGTTGGAAGACGAAAGATGGACCTGCTTTACTGTTTTTGGAGCTCGCCCATAAATATTAAAAACAAATCGAAGAAGATCTGGTTTCTGCAGGTAAGAAAAATCTCCATTATGTTTACAGGGGAAAAAGGCAGAGCCGCAAAGAAGTAGTAACTGATGACCAAGGAGGACAACATACACAAACCTTGGTACACAAAGCAAAAAACAAAGAAATAAGTCGCTGTGCTTCCAGAAAAGACACGGTTGATGTGCTCTGTGCTACTGGGCGGTTCCTTATGGAATCATTGTCAGAATTTCCAGAATCTGAAATTTGAGAATCACTAAATGATGTTTCCTGGCTTCCAACCTGAAAATCCAGAAAAAGAAAGTTTTAAGGATAAAAAAGAGAGAACTGAAAATCCAGAAAATATAGTTTTAAGGATTTAAAAAAAAAATACAAAGGAAAACCCATCTAGAAATTTGTTTTTGTTTTTTTTTTTTTTTTTTTTTTTTTGTTTTCTTTTTTTCCTTTTTTTGTGTGTGTAGAAAACATAACCTCTATTAAAAGAGAAATAAGAAGTTACAAAAGAAGAGAGAACAAGCAGAGAAAGAAAAGAAACAATTGATTCAGTTATCAAATGTTAATAAATTACAAGTGGTAGTGAACCCACATTACATGATGTGCCTACATCCCCACACCACAAGAACTATAACGGATTTTAATGGCTACATATAAAGTACAAGATTATACTGATAAGATGAAACCTACCACCCCTTCAGCTCTTTGCTCACTGGACGCTGTTCGCAGATGCTCCAAGTCTGAAGCATTGTTATCCACGGCTGATAGCAACATTTGTGTTGCAAATTGCTCAATATTTTCTGATATGTAACTCAACTGATAAAGCTTGTTTGCAACCTGTCCGGAGAGAGAAAAGGTGACGTACAATTCTCATATAAGAAAGAAAGTCAACTTTTATACAAAAAAAGAGCCAGGCCAACTGCCTGAAAGCAGTTAGTTAGCAAGACTTGAGAATAGGTTTCTGTACCAGCCGGATAGCTTTTGCACGAATCTCGTCTTGTAAATGAACAGCACACTACAATAAAGGAACAAAAAAATTCTGAGCAAAATACCAAAAAATTCAAAGTCAACCTTTTAATGAGTTGGTGTTTGAGAACTCCTTTTTATTTTTGAAGATTACTCGTAGAGAGCAAAGACCAACATAGATTATAGGCAACAAAAATTATAGGCTACAACCTACAAACTGTCCAGTCCATGTTACCTTTAAAGCTATATCTAAGCAGGCTTGCCTATATTTTGGGCGACCCAAAATTAAACTCCAGACAGCACCAAGGCCCTGAGTAATACGTTCAACATCACGGATATCTTTTCCATGTTGATCACTAACATCAGCGTGGCAGAGATTACCAAGTAGTTTCAAGGCAGAATCAGGCAAAATTGGAACTTCACCAAGAAGTTTGCTAAAAGATTTATCTGAAGCTGGAAATGAGCCCAGTAAAGCTGTGGCCTACACAGAAAGAAAAGTATGATATAAGGAAGAAAATTAGCATAAAGAGGTAGTTATAAAGTTGAAAGAAAATAAGAAAGTACCCACCACTGCCAACAGGAATTTTTCATACGCAACAGCAGGAAATGAAGTGTTTTCAACTGAATCTGGCACTGAGAGAGAATAGAGATGGTACAAGACATGTAATACAAGCTCATGGCCCTGAAAACCAAATCTTATTCATTGGTTTACAAAATGAAAAGAATAGTCAATTAAAAAACAACCCGGAAAACAAATACGGATATACCTTCTGCTCTTGGTAGTCCACCACAACATGTTTTTGCAACATCACAACAACTTGATCATCTGCATCAATCTGTGAAGAGACGTATATCAGCATCAGTTTATCATAAAAAGGTAAGACAACCGGAAAAACATGAAGAACA
Source organism: Artocarpus heterophyllus (assembly GCA_025403435.1). NCBI lineage: Eukaryota > Viridiplantae > Streptophyta > Magnoliopsida > Rosales > Moraceae > Artocarpus > Artocarpus heterophyllus. Next base: position 15,646,428 of record CM046334.1, read on the forward strand.
GAAGAGAAGCCTGACAACACTTTTTCCATAACCCCCAAAGGCACTGTACACCCTTCACTAAATATTCATAGATTCAACAAAAAAAAATGGATGTATGTTCATATCTGGAGAAAATGATAAAACATATAACAGTAAGAAACTCATAAACAGATGCATGAAATGGGGAGTAATTAACAACTAGACTAGTTACTTCAACTTATGTAACCATGAATAAATCACTGGAATCCTGGACCTGAAAACTACTACATTAGAATTGGATTAGGCCTGTTGTCTTTCTGAAACCACCTCTTAATTGTTTCCCTGTGTTTCCTGATCTTGTGGCTCTTTGGGAATTGCATGACTTGGCATGGTGTCAAGAAAAATAAATCACTTAAATTTATCAAAAGTTGTGTGTGTGTGTGTGTGTGTGTTAACGAGGGAAAATAGCATAGCAACTGGTGTAGTAGAGAAGAACAGGCATACGATGCATTACATGGAACACCAGTGTCATTTCCATCTGTCATGGTATGGTGTACCTCAAAATTTTATTCTGAAAACATGCAATATTTGCAGAACAGAGAAAAATACTTTGCATAGTGCCACATTGAACAGAGATAATTTTGCATGCTCATGTGCATACTAAGTACTGAGAGATATAAAACAAGAAATTTAATCATATTTCCTTCGCTACTCCTATCTCACATCGAGACGGTAACATTAAGATGAAACTTAGTCATCATTGCTTATGTTCCATCCTTAATCTGATTCACAAACTTGCAACAACTATAAAATAATTACCTGAGCAACCAAGCGAGCAAGTAATGCCAGGCGCATCTGACTACAATCTGTAGTGTATAGATGCTTGTAAGAGTCAATAATCCTTTTAACTGCCAATAGTCTCACACTTTGTTGCTGATCTTGGGTTAGATCAACATATACTGGAAGTGGAAGTAAATCATGAGAGGTGTCTTCAGATGCAGATGTGCTTAGAAGAACTGGAGAATGCTGATAAAATTCTGGAAAAGACGATGTATCAGCTTCATCTTTCACTGGAACATCTGGAAAATGTACTGTAGCTGAGTCATCCTTTTCATTAACAGGAGAATCTGTAGGATCTGACATGTTCGCTTGTCTAGAGGCAGCAATATCCTCAGTTTCTTCTAGAATCTCCTCCTGAGTAGTTGTTGGACCAATTCTAGAAACCGATGGAGTTAGCATCTCCTCCTCCGTTGAGAAGAGAGGTGCTGAAGAATTTTCAACTGTTATCCCAACAGGAACTGAATTTGGCTTGCTCAAAGAAATAGAACTATCAAATTCAGAATGCATGACATCAGCATCCTCCAAAGTAGGTGTTGATGCAAATTCTGAAGGCACAGCTACCCGTCTTGGATCCAAGCGGCGGGGATCCTGAAAAAGCTAGCATGAAGTCAAAAGTATCTAAATATTCAATATATATAATAACTGCAAATAAAAAGCTAATAAAATAAAAACAGAAACTGAACAAGAGTGAAGTCTACCCTTCGTGGATCTTTTTTTGAATCACTAGGAAGATTATTTGCGGTAGGCAAGTCAGAGACCGATGAGCTAGTTACGGAAGTTGAAGAGAAAGGCAACTGTGAAGGGAGAGTTGGAGATTGCAAAGAATTTGTTGGAGGAGATGCTGAAATAGCATGTCCTGAACCATTTAAAGAACTCTTCTGCCGAGGTCTTGAAAGATTCCCAAACCTCGCTAAAGGAGGTGGTGCCTTAGGCAAGTGCTTCATATTAGTTATAACAATATCAGCCAACAAATCAGGATGAATTTTTGAGATAAGGATTTCGAGTGACTCAGCTCCTCTTTCCCCTTCAGCAAGCAAAGCACCAATCACGGCAATCATCTTTTCCACAGGATTCAATTCACCATCCAACAAGGGAAGATGAGGGGAGAGACCATTAACAGAGCTTTCATCCCGCCCATTCTCATTAACTTGAACTGGCAAAGTTGAATACGTGTCTGAACCATAATGAAGTCTCTTAGAAGCCATCTCATGCCTATTAAATGAGTCTTCATTCTCCAGAGGCACAGATCTTTTCTTTAACAGATCACTGTAAACAGGTAACTGGCTTGACAATTGATCATCCTGTGATTGCAAGACGATTAAAAAAATAAGTTTGAAGAAAAGTGTCTAGACATTAATAAAGGGGGAAAAAGGGAAAGACAAATAGAATAGTACAGAATATAAATGGCTTTTTTGTATAAGAATAGAAAATAGATGTCTTAGGAGACATTTGCTTAAAATTACCTTTCCCAACCGAGCATCACGTAGAGTACGCTCGGCATTTTTTATCGTTTTGTCAACTTGTCGGATAACTTGATCAGCTGCATCCCCAGCATTCATAGCTCGTAGAGCCCTAACCAACCTATCTCTCGACTGAGACAAACCAAAAGGCCAACTTGTCAGGCGTAGGATCAGGTTCACAGTTCACACTAGATTTACGGGCTGAGAGGCTGAGAGTTAAACTTTGGCTAGAAATAAATAAGTTAAAGTTCTCTTAAGAACCTTGTTGTATCCCGAGCAAGGCTACCAAAATGTTGCGAAGCAAACCATTTTACATTACAAAAAACTTTTTAAGTTGTATTGCTTTACGGATAGCGTACTTCTAGCCAGACAGTTCAAAGACATTCAGAAATTCAAAACCGAAAATCCATATGAAATGGAGATGAGAAAATCAAAACCAAAAAAAAGGTTGAGTGAACTACGCGTTATATTATAACTACAAGTAGTAATTTTGGCAGAACTACTAAGTGACGGCTGAGTGTAATACTAATGGTGGCAGTAACATTAATATGAACAAATACAACACGAAAAGCATGTTTACCTCCATAATAGTCGGGTTCGTACACCTAAGAAACCCCAACAAGGCACTTCTAACAGAATAGAGGATGCTAGATGCATGGCAACCTTTCACAATCTCAAAGTTTGGATTAAAATCAAGCAGCGCAGAAAGAATGGTACCATAGTGAAGAGGTCGCTTTCGTGCTATGGACGCAAGGCTGTCAACATAAAATAAAGTATGACATGAGAAACAGTTGACAGCAAGGATAGGGCAATCAGGAGTTTATTATAAGCAAATCAACATGCCAAAAAAAAACAAAACAGTGATAAGAATCTTAGGATGGAACGGTAAACACCAACAAGAAGCACAACTAATAGTAGCATTTTCAGGTCTAAAGGATCATAATCAACTTAAGTGCATATCTTCCAACCAACGGAAGGATTAATCCAACTTTAGGAACAGAGATGTGACTTCACGTAACAAATCAACACAAGCCACAAAGCAACCCAAGTTTAAAGTTCATACGAGAAACAGTACTTGAGCATATGTAGTCTACACGGCCAAAAAAAAGTACCTAGTCTACAGGAATTGATAAAAGTTTCAAACCATCAAACATGTATGTGTATGATGAAACTCAAGTTCCCGGTCAAAGAAAAGAAGAATCTCAGAGCTCTAGAACATCTAAAACATAATTTCACAAAGCATTCAGAGAATGTATTGTCACTACTCACAAAAATAATAAGCTTAAAGTAGCTAGTACTCTACAAAGTATTAAATTGAAAGGAAAAAACAACAACCAAGTGTCTGAGACTACTTTTTCTTCAACAAAGTATCAGACTACATTTAACAGTTTTCCAAAACAATATCTGTAAAAGAAAGAAAATCCAGTCCCTAAAGAAGTAAACTCAAAGCTCAAGGAATCAGGATAATAGAGGTAACATTGCAATAAGAAAATCCTGTCATGCATCTCCCAGAAAATTCTTTTTCCAATTCATTGTATCCATTTGAATATCTGGTAAAAATTAGTTGTATAGCTAACTTGCACAACAAGCATCTTAACCGTCGGCCATATATTATGCTTAAGAAGAGAGAGGTCTAAATTTTGAACCATACAAAATATCTAGGACAATAAAAGCTTTTGTTCCTCAAGATCAAACTATGATGAGAGTTGAAAGAGAAATTTATGGTTCAAACAGGGCCATTCATGATTTTTATTCTTCGCTGGGAGCTCGCTCAATATCATGGACAAAAGTTATTTTGATATTGTCTCTCAAAAACATAAATGAAATGAAAGGATGATCAGTTCACTCGAGCAATGTCCGAAACGAATTAAGGGGCAAGAATAACAAAGGGAACATGATCTTTCTTTTTACACCTTAACTTGTTAAAGGCCCTCTGACAAGCAAATTTATGTGCTTTATGCCAAGTCACCCAAAATTATTAAAAAATTTGACTTTGTTAAGTGACTATATCCTGTAAAAAGTAAAAATTCAACGTTGATCTTTCTATATACAACAATAGCAATTGTCCAAGGATAATATAGACATTTACAAGGAAATACAACATAAGAAAACCGCCACAGCAGGAATCAGTAATGGATGGGAATCAAATTATGGTCAAAGCATTCAAAAACACAATCACAAGAAATCAATGACTGTCAAAATCTCTGAGAATATAGTTGTTATAAATCACACAGTTGAGAACAAGAAAACCCAACATCAAGCCCCACTATGTAGCAATGTAACACATGAAACATTGAAAACCTATATCATAAACTTTGATGAGTGACTGTATACTAATTCTCAAGATGACAGTAGCTTTGTTGCATACATAGATATAAAAAGTTTAAAAGAAGCAAGAAAGCTCAATATCTGTTGCCATTTCTGATCAACAAATGAAAATCCTCAACACTATATGCTAATAAAAAATAAACTAGGGATACAAATACTTTCAGTTCCAAACTTCCATGTAAAACAGAACAAGACTTAACTCATAGACCCTTAACCTTATCTAAAAACACTTGTTCAGTTACTCCAAGTATCCAATCCAGTTTCCAAACTTTTCCATCACAGCAGACTAGTATATCATTCAAACCTTGAAATGTTAATTCTTTAGCTGAAAAAATGCACCCTTTAATTAAGGAAAACTGAACCGAAGATAATCAAGTATTACTCTAATTCTATATTAGAAAATATAATCTTTGAGCAAGTCTTTCTTACATATTATCCAGCAACAACACGGCAGATCAGGAGATAATTATAGTTAATTAACATATAAATGACTTGCAAACAACTGATTTAATTATTATAACAGCAAAATTAGGGAACTCGTATGATTATTAATGCTTCTGATCCAATCTAAAACCTCATTTAAGAAAACAATTTTATGGTTCATTCGCATTGACAAACAAAACTGGCTCATATTCATAGTCAACTTGCATTTACACAGCAGCACCAACAGTACAGTACTTAGAAGTTTACTGTTCAATTTTCTGGATCTCATCCCGGTCAGCAGTGTTTATTTCATTTATCCTAGACAAGATTTTACTCTAAAAACAGATTTTCCAACAAACTTTTCCGACGTATTCAGAATGAGCAATCACCTGTACACTTGTAATTCTATAACAAGTGAAAAAATGAAGGCTTTCCCACTTCCTTAAGAAAGTAATGTTCAACATTACCTAGATATAGCTACAAGCAGCATCGAGCTAAAAAGACCAATATGATGAGTACATGTCACTTATAAATCACTTGAGGCTTATCATGCAGCCAACCGAGATCTCATGATCCATCAAACAAGCTAAGCTCATCTAGCAGAAGAAACTCAAAAGTCTATTGCTCCAAAAGATATTACCATTCCAAAGCCTACCAGCCATGTAGAACAAACAGTCTAAGAAAATCACACGTTGCTGGTATTCAAATGGTCATAAAAAATTCTAACATTGTACATCATCTAAAATGTATCTTTCCTTGCAATGAACAACATCAAAACAAAAAGTTGTTTCACTATCCTCCATCAACAAGCTAATTTTTCAATTAATTGACACTAAAGGGAAGAATCAAGAAACAAAGGGCATGCTCATTGTCATGGTGTGAGGTGATTCATATCCTTATCTATATCAACTAGAATTTTAATCTAGCAGCACCAAATTACCACATATAATAACAAGACTTTAGATCATCAAGTGTCACCAACAAAAATCTTAGCGTGTAATATAGAAAATGTTTCAATCTGCAAGTTATACATCATTTTTGTTCTTGCCTTCTACTCTTCTTGATGATTAACAATGTTAATTTGTGTAAATTTGCATCAACTTCTTTAGCTGTTCATAACATAAACAGAAACAATTGACAAGTTATATACACCTGATATATATATAAACACACACACACACACATATCAAACTGCTGAGGACCAAATATGATACCTATGAATCCGACAAAATTTAGTGAACGTGAAACTTTCGATAATTGTAGTTAACAGTTCGATTGAAGATTACATTGAAACATTGGTGATGGTCACGACAGTGATGACAAATAAAACTACTTCCCCAAAACATTACTTCCCATGTCACTGAAATATTCATATTAGGTACCACAAGTATTGCTGCCAATGAAATTTAGAGGTACTGCTATAGGTTGTAAGAGCAGGCAAACACAGAAACAATTAATCTGGAGCTGCTTTAACCCAAGTTTACCAAATTCATAATCTCTACAAAGATGAATTTAGCCTGTTAGCATTGAATGAATTTTATTTTTAAGAGCATTTACTTTGACCTCTTTTCATTCTGCAGATATCACAATAAAATGGATGACAAACTATTAGTTTTTATGAAACAAAACGTAACAATTCTCAAAGACAACAACTAAAAACGTGAAGAGTCATCAGGAAGCATAAAGACTGACAACACAGCCGATCATATAAAAGATAATAAAGAATTCGCAACAATAAACAGATTGAATTCAATATAAAGCATCAGAGTCATAACTCATTAGAAAACCAAAATGCAAGAGTCAAAAAACAGGAAACAGAACAAAAGCAGTAAAAGTAAAATTTTGCTCAATATAGTCCACATGTAAAATAAAATTTTGATTATTGAACATGCCAAACGTGCATCAACTGTTATAAAATAATAAATACATTTTTGAATAGCTTGGACATCGTTAACTGTATGCACATACAAAAAAGAAACTTGAAAAACGCTAAATTAAATGGTCTCTCTAACAGTTTACAAGCATAAACTGCATGGCTTGACCATTATATTCCCTCAGCACACAAGACAGCCATTTATCCACCAGTTATGCAACCTTAACATTGGCGAGGGGCTCCCCAGTACCCAAATAATGTGCACTTTAACATTGTCATTGCCCTGTAACTGGCATTATCTGAACCACCAAGCATCAGTATCCATAAACTCCTCATAACAGAGCTCATCCGCATGCCACAATAATATCACAAACAAGCAGCTGAACTTGTTCTACAACCTGCTTCAAGTCTCTGTGATCCCCTCCATTGATTTCAAGGTGGTTAATTGAGGGAAAAAAATCCAGTTTACTCTCTTATATCTTAAAATTTTTAAGGCCTTCCTTAATCTGAAGATATTCGACGACATCAGTAACAGTAAGGAGACATGATAGCAACATATGAAATCAGGGGGAAAAAAGGGACAAGACAGAGAAGTAAATGTATCAACATTCCCATGAATTGCTAGATATACAAGTGCAGTCACCTTCCTATATGGAGGATAGTGAAACAAAAAATAGAACTGATATCAACTCCATCAGGCATGTATCTACGTACTTTATTCATGTATATGAATATGCATTAAGTACACGATCTACTTTGCCTGTAACTATTATCACCCTTAGCCTCTAGTCCAGGTCAGAAAACATAAAATCTACTTATCCATATCTTAAGATCCCCAATTAAAAAAAAAAAAAAAAAGGAGCCGTTTTTTAGAAAGGACAAAGTGTCTTAAATGTAATCTATCCTCAACTTTTCTAGCTTTAATCCATTAAAGAAAAATGCAAATTCACACTTCCGAAAATATTAATTGTTTAATATATGAATAGGCCTTTGTTAATAGTTGGTAGGAAAAGCTCTATCTTAAATCAAATTCACCGCACCGCACCGCAACGCTCAACTCATGGAAAATGTGGAGGTTCTAACTATTAAGTACAGATACAACATTGCAGCCAATGTAAACTTTGAATAAATTATCCCACAACTCGTGTTATTGTGTTTGGCAATGAGATGCTAGGTCCAACATACATGAACACAAATTTGAGAATTTGAAATTTGATGAGGTGTAGAGAACGGAAAATATATATATATATATATATATATATCTTTTTCTTCCCTCAAAGATGGTGATGAGATGACCAAAACAAGAGATAGTTAAACATGAAATATGCATGTAGCTTCTCCAGATCGTCCACTTAACATTCCTTAACCTCAAAATGCCACATGTTGAAATTAACTTCTAATTTACTGTACATATCTTCTTCCAAAAAATTCATGTCATGAAAGAAATCTATAGGAAAGTGAGATTTGGTAAAATTGAGGGAAAAAAGAACATGAATTACTAACCAGTCACTCACCAATTCACAACAGTGATTGTCAAGGAACCAGGTAAACTACTAGCTGACTGCAACAAATTTAAAAGAATCCCCAGTGTCCTATTAGCTTCTGACATTAGGGTGTATGGATCCAGAACTGGATGGCTGCCTACCAGCCATGAGATATTGAAAGTCCATCTACTTCCTGCGATAACTCGACCCATATTAGCATCCAAATAATTACTTTCTGAAAAAGGATGAAAACTCGATGTTGGCTAGAAAAAAGATAAATAAATAAATAAATAAAGGCAAGTCAACTGTCTAAAACCTAGATCACAACACATGTTCTCAGTAAAACTGCTGGGCCTTCAGATCAAGTCTACAATACCTTCTGCACCAGAGGGTTCAGTTTCACTTTTATCGGATGTAAATAGCAAAACATATGTTTCCAAAAATTTCAATGCTAGCAACTTCGTCCCAGCAGAACCAGGCTACAAAATCAAAGTAAAGTAACTTTAAGGGAAAATGAAGAACAGCACTTCCAGAGATGAGGCAAGAGAAATATTAAAAAGCAAGTTGAGTACAATTGAACATGGATACAATCATGATATATCAGGCACAGCTTGAAAATATTCACCAATAGTCATTCCAAAACTTATTCTCTGAAAGATAATTCACTGTAAACTTAACATTGTACAAAGACATCTGCTTGTCTCTTTTAACTTCAGGAAAGAAAAAAAGAAAGGAAATCAGAATACAAGCAGTGCTCGCTACTAAGACACAAGACAATATAACTATGAAAAATGAAAGAGTTTTATAAATCCACAACTGTTTTTGATATTACCACTGTTGCAGTCGTTTTCATATGTTTTCGTGCCAAATAATACATCCGTGATGTAAAGCGGCTGCAAAAAAATGATAGTGGAAAAAATACACACAGATTTGGAATTTACAGGCATGCCTTGTGACTGCCTACCTCCAACGCCATAGCAAAAACAGCATCTTTGAACTTAGCCATCCACGACCAGAGTTCTTCTAGCCATCTCTCAACTTTACCATGTCGGTGAAACTATCATTTATCATAATGATCATAAGTATTCAACCAAATTACATAATAAACTTGATAAACAATAGTGGGAGCAAATTCACAGAATGCAAACAATGGCTTCCACTCAGCAAACAAGAGAACCTATTTTCTTAAAGAAAATAATTCCAGCAATTTGACGCTATTATCACACTAAGTTCAAGGAAAAGCTTAGAATATTCCACCATCATCTGCAAAATGTTGCACATTAGAACATACAGAATAATGTGGAAGTGTTCTAGGGAAGACAGAATAATAGATTTCTGAATGATTGAAAGTAGAGGTAATTGCCGAAAGTAGAGATAACTGCCAAATATATTTAATTTGTCACCTAATGTGAGAAAAAACTATGATGGCCGTTTGAAGTGTCTCCAGAAGCCAAAGTAGAAGGAAATTGAATATCGCATAAAAAGATTAGGATATCAAGTAAAAGTTTGCTATGTTAAACTACAAACATATCTTTGTTCAAATACCATGGTCGTTAAAAATCTAAAGTTATGTGCACATGTTTCTAGGAACTATGAGGTAAGAGAGAGACCTGCACTGCCATCTCTTCCAAAACACTGCAAAAGATATTTGAGCCACTAACAATAGATTGTTTTGCCACAATCAAATCATCGTCTCTTAAAAGTGTCAATAAGACGGGCATTAGTACAGAAGAATGCTCCATCGCCTTCAATCCAATCTCTTCCACTAAGCTGCCAGCCATTAAAACCAGGAAAAGAAATCAGCATAGTTTAACAAACGTTGTTAGATCAACGCTACTGCAACAGACACGGCTACCCAGGAAAAGTTCAAATGCTTATATAGCCCTGTCAAAATCAAACAAGCCAGGAAAAAAGAAGCTAAAAGAAAACTTTGAACCAAGTTGTAAGATGTAGGGTCAAGACGGCTGCAAATTTTAACTTTTAAACCCTCTCACTTTTCACACAGAAAATATCATTTGTACAAAGCAATTTTGCATACGCAAATCCCAAAGAGAAAGATTCTTGATCACGCAGATTCGATTCCATTGAAAGTTAAATCTCTCTGAAAGTGAAATTAAGCACAACAAGAATTCACGATAACAAATATAGCATAGACTTCTACTTTCCCCAGAGTAATTCAACATAATTTTCCTAGGTAAATCAACTCGAACCAAGCGATAAACCTAGAGGTCAAGAAAACGTAAAGCAGAAGCACAAAGCGAGAAAAATTAGGGTTTGAGAAAACTCACTGGAGGAGCAATTTTCGGACGAGGGTTTCGGGGGAGGACTGGAGCTCGGCCAAGTAAGGAAAGAGGTCGGCGGCGGAAGAAGGATCGATGGAGAAGAGGACATCCTTGGCCTGCTTAAGAGAGGAAAGCTTGACGGCCAAATCGCCATGGTTGTTGGCGGCGGCGAGAAGAGAAAGAGCCTGGTCTCTGGGAGCTCCGGCGGCCATGTACGAGTATTGAAGAAATGGATTCAATTAGGGTTTTGGGAAGAGATGGGAATTGGAGAGAGAGAGAGAGAGAAAGATAGGGGAGAGATTTTGTTTGGGCATAGAAGGATTACGAAATTGAAGGGTGAAACCGCGGGACTTTTTTTCTTTTTTCTTTTCTTTTCGTGCGAAAAGGAGAAGTGTTGGAAGGAATTGATTGATATAAGCTCTCACGAGGTTGGGAGATTTTCACGTGGAATCTCTGGGATTTTCAGGATCAGATCGTCACAGTCTCAAAAGCTCAAAACTTGAGCCGGATGCTTCTTTCTTCTTTTTTTTTCTAAATGCGGATGCCCCTTTAAAGGAAGAATTCGAAGAAAAGGACCAAAAAAATTTTGAATTAAGTAAATGATTTTTTTTTTTTACCAAAAAATATATTTTTTTTGTACTGTCTTAATTTTTTAAAAAAAATAAGAAAAATAACTGTAGCAGGATAAGGAACCTCAACATGATGAAAAAAATATGAAATCATTTTGATGTCTAAAAAACTTTTTTTTGTGCCAAAAACTATCCAAAAAAAAGGGTCATTCACCAAAAAAATTTTCCCCAAAAAGTCATTTTTAAAAATCTCCCTGTTTTAAAAGGAAGAATTTGACAAAAGGGCAAAAAAAAATTCCTAATTGAGGAAATGACCTCTCTTTTTTTGCAAAAAAAAAAATTCGTTTTTTTAAACAGGTAAACTGTCCTAGTTTTTTTCAAAAAAAAGACAAAAATAACTGTAACGATGAGAGGAACCTCGACAGAGTGAAAAAAAAAAGCTGAAACTGTTTTCATGCCCAAAAAGCATGTTTTTTAGCGTCAAAAAACTGCCCAAAAAAAAAAGATCATTTGTCCAAAATCAATTTTTCTTAAAATTACTTTTCAAAATCCTCCGTTTTAAAAACACACACGAACGAAACAAAAACAAAAAAAATTTGTGATTTGATGACTCTTTTTTAGAGGTGGAAAAATATAAAAGTGACACACATTTATATGTCGTTTTTAATTTGAGCCACATTCAAAGTTTAAAAACGACATACGGTTTTGCCAGATAAACGAGGATGCAATGAGGGTTGAAATCACGCGCGAGCCTAATTTACCATCAAAGCCAACGATGAAAATTTCGATGGAATTGTTGAAGTATAAGGTATCAAAATATCTTTTCAATATATTATTGATTTTTAATAAAATATTAAAAAAATATAAAAAGTATTGGTAAAGTTTGATAAAAATATCTATATTGAAAAATCTACAGTACATTTTGTACAAAATTTTGATACATATCAACAAAATTTTATACGTCAAAAATTATAAAATTTAATAGATCTTTTACTTTTAAATAATCTATCGATATTTTTAATGAATAAATATTTGTCCTATACATATTAAATTTACAACTTACTACTACCATCTCAGGCAAACAATTAGGAGAAATCATAGTAGTAATAAGTCAACAAACCTAAATGTGGCATATTCATAACTATATTCAATACTACTTAAATATATTGTCATGGTACTAACATTGTTTGAACCAAGATAGAATTCCAACCATATTTGAGCACATAAAACCTCTTTTTGATATTGATAAATCTAATATGTGGAGTTTACGATATAAATCATGTTTATTTATGTTTTCTTATATTTATTGTATCTTAAAGTATTAAATATATGTTTAATATAAAATTTTTGTTATTTCTATAATTTTTGCAAAAATTCCCATTAATATTGATATTTTTCCTTAAATTTTCATCAAATTAAAGTACATATATTTCTACCAACACCTCTATGTATTGTGCCTTGTCGTACCGTGCCCGACCACATGTTAACACTATAAGCCTGGCATGGACCACCACCCCATTTCATACTTAACCTGACCTAATATAATCCCATGTTGTGTCGTGTTTAGTCTAAAATTTTTCATCTCTTACTACCGTGTTTATAAGGCAGCCTAACCCAATTGACATCCTTAATTTTTTTTTTTTAACTTGCATGGTGGAAAATGAAGAAAAAAAAGCTTACATGCAGACCGTATATCTTGCATGGTATTACTATTAGATATAGTTATTTGTCATTTTTCACATCAAACAACAACAAACTCGTAAACTTTGAATAACGTCTCGTATATATTGTAATTGTAGATTAGAGGATTAATTACATTGGAATTGGAAAAGATAAATTTTTATTGACCTAACCTAAATGGAGGATGGGACTTTGAATTTCCAAATCCACTTAAAAAAGAAAACCACAAGGAGAAGACCCAAAATGAACATAATAAACCCGAACTTTGTATTGAACAGTTGAAAAATCAAGACTTAGTATTACAATAATTAAGGTGGCTAGTTATAACTCATACACTAAATGATAACAAAATAAAAAACAAATGACATACTAAGTAATTAACGATAAATTAAAAGCTTGTTTGGAGACTTAATTCGAACCAAACAAATTTGCTATGATTTTTCTTTAATAAAATTTGAATTATATCTGCGTTTTAGTTCAAATTATTGGTTCAAATTAACTTCATTGAACACCCTAAAAGTAAATAAACAAGCTAGAACAAGAACACAGTCAACATAAAAATAACGACTATTTTATCTAAGGGCATGTTTGATACACTGTATTGTATTAGATTGTATTACATTGCATTGTATTGTATACATAAAATATAATGTAATATAATACAATACAATATGGTGTGTCAAACAAGTCTTAAGAGACTTGTCTAATTCAACGACATTAAGAGACCTGTCGTTTTTAGACAATAGCAACCATGTCGTGTTTATGACAGCAATTTGTGAGCAATAAGCGACCTGTCGTACTTATTACAAACAGTTGGACTACAACATTGTCGTTATTCGGCCTGCAGAACAGATCTGACGCCTTTTTTAAGACATAAGCAACCACGTAAACCAAAAACGACAGTTCTTATTGTTCCATTAACGACGTTACGACAGAGGTGTTTCTTTTTTCTCTACGGAATGACAGACGATAAACTTTCCATGAGGAAAACGATACGTCGTTTTTAACTTGTGACAGATTAATAATTACCAACGCAGCACGCTATTTCCAGTATTCATAGTTGTTGGCACTTCCCTTTACCCTTTGTGTCCCTCTAGTTCTTTCAAATAAAACATTTAGCCATAGAACAAAAATATTAGTCAAATTTACCCCAAAGAATCTCTTTTCGATTCTCCCTGAATGCCTCGTCGGTGTCATCAGTCATCATAATCACAATTCGCAAGGACGGTCCTCAATCTCTGACTGGAAGCAACAGTTACAGATCTAGGGTTGGCGTTAGGGTTAGCGAAGAAGAAGAAGGAGATGGAGGGTTGGGATCCAAGCACGAAGTCGACGCTGACCCAAATTCCTCTCCTGACGACGAAGGCCGGGCCGAGAGACGGCGCGGCATGGACGCAGCGGCTGAAGGAGGAGTACAAGGCGCTGATTGCGTACACGCAGATGAACAAGTCGAACGACAACGACTGGTTCAGGATCTCCGCCGCGAATCCCGAGGGCACGCGGTGGACCGGCAAGTGCTGGTACGTCCACAACCTCCTCAAGTACGAGTTCGATCTCCAGTTCGACATTCCCGTCACCTACCCAGCCACCGCCCCCGAGCTCGAGCTTCCTCAGCTCGACGGAAAGACTCAGAAGGTCTCAAGGATTCCTCCCTTTTTCTTTGTTTTTGTTTTTGTTTTTGTTTTTTTTTTTTTTTTTAATTATTTTTTTGGTTTTGAAATTGTAGTTTTCTGGTTTTGATTCTGGTTTTGTGGTTCAGATGTATAGAGGAGGGAAGATCTGCTTGACCGTGCATTTCAAGCCTCTCTGGGCTAAGAACTGGTATGGTTTCGTGCAATTTGTGCGGTGAATTGTGATGTAATTGTATGGACTTTTGTTGCATGCAAAAATAATGTGTTTTTATTCTGAGGCTAATAAGGGAAGGAAATTAGAAAATAACAGAATTGCTAGAAGAATTGAATTTTATGTCTGTTAATTTGATCAAAATTTCTTTTCACAAACATCCTATTTGCAAAGAATTTGAAATGGCAAGAGATTATTGTCAGTCTCATGTTTAATTTTCTAGCTAAGGTAAACTTTGAGCAAGCACTCGAACAGGAAGCCACCTATTGCTGCACATTGAAACAAGATTATGGTTTCTTTTTTAATGAGTTGTTTCATGTTTGTTCATTTTGCAAGTGGGTGTGCGACTTGACTATCATTTTTTTAACCTCTTTCTCTCTTATGTTTATCTCTGTTTTTGTTTTGCAAGTAGGCTAATTGTTCCCTTTTCTAATGCAGTCCTAGATTTGGCATAGCGCATGCACTTTGCTTGGGGCTAGCACCATGGCTTGCAGCAGAAATTCCCATTCTTGTGGATTCGGGAATGATTAAGCACAAAGACGACACTGCGGCGTCATCCTCGGAATCTTAGCTATTTTATGTAACATTTGAGGCTTTTGTAAAACTAAGCCTAAAGATTTGGATTTATTGGCTTTTGGTTGAAGAAAAATAAATGTTGAGGCACAAGCTGTGGATTTTATTCGACTCCTCAATATTCAAGTGTACAATTTATCAACACAAATATATTAATATGAATGAGATCAGATAGGTTACTCTTCCAAATTTCTCCCTTCTTTCTTGTTCCTGAGATTCACATACATGGTACATCATGTGACATTTGCTCTTAGTTGTCTGTTTCAAACATCCAAACATTCTACCAAGTGATTTCTTTTCTTTCAAAACATGTGTGTGCTTTGGTTGTCTCTCCAGTGTTCTCGTATTCTTGCTAAGTGCTAAGGTTGTGCTTCCGAAAGAAGTGGACAAAATTTAGGTGTGGAAGCCTGAGTTAAATTTCCCACCTCTGCGTTGGTGCCTGTTTACTAAGAACGCTTTAGCTTGAGCTATGCAATCTTTTACCATTTATATTGTTTCCGACGTGTCTGTGTGGCTGTCTACTTTAGCGTGGTCTGTCTTCGACGCCCTTGAGCTTGGCACTTACACTGTTGTTTTTATATCACTCTCAAGATTGGCGTTTTTTTTCACTTGCATGTTGTCTGAATCTGAACAGGGCCTGTGCTGCAAGCTTCTGGAGTTTTCTGCTTAAATATCAAGTAGATTATTTGTTACGTTCTACATTCTTTGAAGCATAATTCTAGCAAAGGGAGTTGGAAGTAAGACTCATGCCGAAAATGAAATAAAAGAACTGGGGAGTAATAGCAGCAATATGCAGACTACTAATCAGCAGTGGCTGCTAAATTATGGACCTATTGTACACAACAATTCAAAAAATAAAAAATCCTGTAGTACACAACAATTCTACTTCTAAACTGCTGCTTCATGAGAGAAGGTAAAAGCTATCGTAATCTGTAAAGTGGTAAGAATGTTATTAACTCTATTCTACTTTTTAGCAGAGGTGCTGCGGCAGTCAATCTTAAATTCATTAAAGTCTGTCAAAGTTTTATACTTTTAGAGATGCGGGCAGAACTCATTAAAGAACTTCCAAGCACAAAAGTCAAATTAATAAAATAAATAAACAAACGATGATAATAATAAAAAATAGTATACAGCTTCTAGTTGGATTCGGATGAAAATATTCGGACTAATAAACTTGCAGCCTGTTGTTGGTGAGAGAGCATAATGAAGGTAAACACTTGTATTAATTAATCGGTAAGAAGGCAGAGTGATGTGGAATAAACATACGCAAGAGAACAACAGAGGAAATTTTGAGTTTCAGAGAGAGGATGAGCTTCCCCCAGCATCATTGTCTGCCCTGAAGTGTTGTGATCCAATATAAACATGTGCAATGTGCTTCATCTTTGGCCAGTCCTCCCCAGTATCCTTCTTGCACCGTTCCTCCAGATTAGGACATTCCCGGATCGACAGATGTTGAAGGAGACGCAAGCAGTGGAAACCTCTAGGAAGAGAAGGCAAATTATGACAATCTGACAATGCCAAAGATCTAAGAGAGGCAAGATTAGCCACCCAATCTGGCAAAGCTTGCAAGCTGGGACAGCCACGTATCTCCATGTTTTGCAACGCATTAGCATGCTGTAACCTCTCGGGAAGAGAAACCAGCTCCGGACAATTCAAGATGGACAAACTCTTAAGGGTTGAGAGATGTTGCCAATCATCGGGCAAAGAAATTAGTTTCGGACAATACATGATGGTTAAATGCTCAAGGGCCGACAGGCATTGCAGGCTCCGAGACAAAGTTGTAATATTACTACAGTTCTCAATTGATAATGAACGAAGAGAGATCAGCCCTTTCATCCCTTCAGGCAAAGAGACAAGGCTGTGGCAGTCTATTATCTCCAGTGATTCTAGTGAAGTGAGGTTTTGCAGTCCTTCTGGCAATGAAAGTAGCTCTCCACACCAGCGAACAGTCAAAGTTTTTAGACCAACGAGCTTTCCTAAATTTGGAGAGATACAGCGGAGCTTGGGACACGAGCTAATCTTCAGAGAAATCAGAAGAACGTTGTTTCGAAGCAAAAGATCTAAATAAACCAACTGCTCTGGAAATTCTTCAACAGTAAGACTGGTCAGAGAAGTTAGATTTGATGCTGATCGAAGTATAGAATCATTACAGCCTTGCAACTCTAGATGCTTTAGTGATGGAAATGATGGCATGGTTTTTAGTCTTGGACATTTATTGACAGTGAGTTTGACTAGAGAAGGGAACCCGTTAGACGTCCACCAATATTCTAAATTGGGAAAATCTGTAAGGGTCAATTCTCCAAGTGATGGAAATGTTGTCCCCGTGCTTTCTCCATAAAACTCCCTGCCAATGTCTGTCACTGCATCCATTCCTTGCATGTATAGAACTTTAAGGGATGGAAGTTGGCCTAGTACAGGGAGCTGCTCGCATCTTCGACAGTTAACCAGCGTAACTTCAGTTAGATTAGGGAGTTTAAGAACTCCCATCCATACCGGGAAGCAACTTCCTCTATACCCTTTTATAGACAACCTTTTCAAATATTTGTGAGGTTGTAGGAAATTAAGTACCGCTTCTTCTAGTGTGCCATTGTAATCATTGTTCCTGTTAAAACCCTTGCCCTCATTTCCCCAAGAAAGAGCTAGGTACTGCAGGTTTCTTTTCCCTATTAAGTCGGCATTTCTGACCTCTGATGCATGCTTCACATTCTCCAAATGTCGGATATTCAGATCACCACCAAGGTTTAAATGTTGTAGCTGGTTAAGGCTTTCACCTGCTTCACTTCCTACTATAAACATTGACAGCGTTTGAAGATATATCAGTTTTCCAATCCCAGCGGGCATTTTGGTTAATCTTTTGCAACCACTTATGATGAGATGCTTCAGTTTATATAAATTTGCCATGTGACTTGGCAATTCAGTGAGATTATAACAACCAAAGAGGTTCATCATCTGTAAATTAAGAAGCTTGCAAACACTCTCGGGCAATGTTCGAATATGAGTATTAGAAAGGTCAAGGAACTTCAAGAATATGAAAGAGGAAATTGATTCATGTAACTTTTTGATGCCGCTACCACTCAAATCCATGACTCTCAAGTATCTAAAACTTGAAAATACACCAGAAGGAAGTTCTCCAAGATTCCCTTGGGGAAGCAGTAAGATGAGAGTTTGCAGCTTCTTTGCTTCGTACAAAGCTTCTGGAATTGTATGCAACTCAGAACTACATACCACTGATGCGTGACAAATAGACGAGAGATCTCTAGGAGTACAATATTCCAACTTCGTGAATTCCTTACCTGCTACAGATTGTGCAAGATTATGGATGAGATCATGCATTTTGCATTCCATTATATCTCCATCTTCACTTTTCTGTGTATCTTGAAAGAAGAACATCCAAACTAAATCGTTGAAGTACTCATTGCCGATAATCTCTAGCGATTTTTTCCCTTCTGGAGACTGAATGAAGCCTGCTGCTATCCAGAGCTGGATTAGTTTTTCCTTCTTGATTGCATAGTTTTTAGGAAATATTGAGCAATATGCAAAGCATCCTTTAAGATGTGGTGGCAAATGACTGTAACTCAACCTAAGAGCGGGCATAGTTCCATTTTCGCTTTCAGACATGTCCCAAAGACCGCTCTCCACGACAAACAACCATTCTCGTTCATCCCTTTTGGAGCTCATTACGCTTCCTAAAGTCTTCACTGCCAAGGGTACACCTCCACACTTCTTCACTATTTCTTTGCCAATGGGGAACAAGTTCGATCTCTCTTCTTGGTTATGGCCAAAAGCTCGTTGCTTGAACAAATCCCAACAACTTTCCTCAGAAAGAACTTCCAAGTGATAAACATGATTTGTTCCCATTATAGATGCAACTTTCTCATTACGGCTAGTGACAAGGATTGTGCTTCCTCCGGCTCCACTCCACAACACCGTTCTCAAATTGTCCCACTCACTCCGATCTTCATTCCACACGTCATCAAGCACAAGCAAGTACCTCTTTCCGAGCAGCAACTCCCGGAGCTGAAACTGCAGTACATCCATCCCCAAAAACTCGCATCTACTTCTACTGGCTGCTTCTACGATCGAAATCATCACTTTCACCGAGTCAAATTCATCATTCACACAGACCCAGATCCTCAAATCAAAACGTCTTGCTATCCTTTCATCATTGTAGGCTAACCGAGCAAGCGTCGTTTTCCCAATACCGCCTAATCCCACAACAGAAACAATCGAAATATCCCTCCTATCGTCCGAGGCTAATAAAAGCTCTACTATCTTCTCCTTGTCCTCTTTTCTACCAAACACTTCAGACTCAATTACAAAAGACCCAGTTTGCCTTCCACGTCTACTTCTAGACCTTCTACCGCCATTATTATCAATACTAACCATTCCCTCTCTCAAATTGAAGCCAGATTTCTGCCTAAACAATCTCTCTAACTTCTCCTTAAATCGGTTCATTTTCGGTAACAAGTCCCTGTAGTTCAAAAAGTGTTCACGTGCTGTATGACTTCTTACCTCATGAAAAGGTTTGCCACTCCGAATCTGGGAAATAACTTCACTTAACTCTTCAACAGAGCAGTTTTCGCCGAGGTTTCTGAACAGGATGGCCTCCGGCGAGAACTCGTCGATCAAGTGTTCCAAATCGCAAGCTACTTCCTTGAGCTCTTCCAGCCACATTCTCAAGGCTCTGTTGGTCAACTGTTGATCCTCTGCATCTCCAAGGACTGCGTAAATCATCGGCAAGTACGAGGACAAGTTTTCGACCTCGTTGGTTATTCCGTAAACGTCCGAAACCTTTTTGAGGAAGGGAGTCGCCAGTTTGTCTAGAACAACCTGTAGAAGAGGGGATACGAGAACGTCCGCCATTTCTGCAGCTGAGAAAGAAGTCAAGAGGGTTAAGTCTTTGACTGTTCCATACAAACAATAACGAGAAGGTTGTAACCGGAAGTTGGCCCACGTGCACTGCTTTGAGGGGCAATGACTAAAATAAAAAAGAATGGCTCTTGGTTGATTATTCAAAGGCTTATACGCTGTTAGAGTAGGCGATCCAATTTTGTTTGGTCCGGTTCAAATTTACATAAGATTTATTTAACGAAGGTCTATCTGTTTTGACACTTGAATCACAATTTAAATTATTTTAATATAATATTTTTTTCATAAAAATTTAAATCTTTGTTTAAATACTTGAACCAAACAAGCCTTAAAATTATAAAAATTGGTTTTGGAGTCTGTTGTGATGCGTACCTGTCGTGTTTGGATTAGGGTTATACTAATATATAAATATTATTTCAACTTGTTTTTTATATCAATTTTTTAATATAATGAATTTGTTTCTTATCTGCTCGTGAATTTTTTTTTTTAGTTTTTCATGTATATCTGTATGCCTTACACTTCGTTTTCCTTTTGCTTATTTTTGCTATTTTTAATAACTTATTATCATTAAGTGGAGCCAAAAAAATAAGTGATGAGGACATAGGCAACTGCCACCTTTTTTCATCCAACATATAAATTGAAAGGTCATGAAGTGAGGCCAACATAAAAATTTTAAAAATTTAATCATATTTCACGCGTTAAATGGAATGGAGAAAAAAAATTCCTGGTTGGAGGACCACCAATCCTCACCCTATGTGATTCTTCGGGACGTCACTGTCCCGGATCCCATATTTAACATCATTATGGAAGACGCGGAGAGAGGAGAATAGTTTTGTCCAAGTAGATGTATCCAAATTAAAAAATAAAAATGAAGCAAAAAAAGGGTTTGTTAATTTAACATTGGGGCTTGCCAATATCCAACGGTAGCAATAATTTGTGGTATAGTTGATCAGGATTTGGTCTTTTGAACTACTCATTCTTGTTGGTCGTTTTCTCGCGGCAATCAGTTTCCTCAATTTTACCATGTAAAAGAAAAGCAGATGCCCAATTTTCTGACGTATTGGTATAAATTTTTGTTATTATAATTATGATTTAAACTCAAACTCAGGGCATGGTACTATTTGGATAGAAACAAAACATTGTTGGTTTTATCCATTTGTTGTTTCTTTTTACCATCAGTCAATTAAGTCCTTTTACATCTAAAGCACGAGATTAAAGACAACCTAATTAAAAAAAAATGAAGACTGAATCCTTCATTTATTTAACCGGTTAGGACTTCCCAAGCTATTAATCCTTTTGTTTGTTAAGGAAAGATCATTTGCTAAGCAAGGTAAAAGCATGTCCGAGTGTAAATACTCTCTTACACAGCCGATCAGTCTAACTAGTAGTAAATGTGTATGCACAGATTCCCTCTCATTATCAGGAATAAAAAAAAAAGCCACGATGAAGCCATACAAACAAACTGACGGAGCAACCTTTCTCCACCCAAAGTGGAAAGAAATAATATACTCGTTTATTGGAAAAATAATGATTTAAGATAAAAGTAAAATCCTTATTCATTGGAGTTGTTCATCTCCACCACAATCACAGAGACCTTTTCCGTCAAAAAAGGGGACCAGCTGCGAGAATTTCCTCGGTCAGGTTGCTGTCCTTGCCAACCTTATGGTTCAAGAACACTTCAAAATTTTTCTTGAACAGACCACCCAAATGCAGTAGGGTGTTCTTATAGGCATTCTTGTCTGACCACTGCCACATTCAAACTAGATTCACATTAGTTCCTTGGTGAATTAAGTACAGGTCAAATGCACGAAATAATACTTTGAATCAGCAAAATGAATTAAAAGAAACAATCTTTGAAAGAGAACTAACAGTGTTTAATGGGTCCAGGATTTCTGATGGCACGCCTTCAATCTCGGTAGGGATCTCTAGGCCGAAAACTTCAGTCTTGGTATAGTTTGCATTCAATAGACTTCCTGAGTGAATGGCATCAATGATCTTTCTTGTGTATGCCAACTTGATACGGCTACCAGACCCATACCTGCCAATTAAAAAAACGTTTACACTAATCCCATAAACGACTTGCATCGAATTGGGGGGAAGTTTAATGGGATGATAGAAATTTACAAGTGACATAGAGCAGTATGAGTCGCACGCAAGTCTTAAAATAGGAGTATGATGACAGTTGGCAAGAGATAACCAAATAATAATAATGTCAGGCATAATGATTGCTAAACACCGCTTCAATTACTGAGAAATATTTGTACCTTCCACCCGACCAGCCGGTGTTAACCAGCCATCCGGTAGCCCCATGCTTTTGCATCTTCTCAGCCAGCATAGTTGCATATTTTGTAGGATGCAGCATTATAAATGCTGCCCCAAAGCAGGCTGAAAATGTAGCTCGTGGCTCCTTCACCCCCTCTTCTGTTCCAGCAACCTATTTTGTGTCACCGTTCTATTATTAGTCTCAATTCTTTTTTCTCAAATAGCCAAAAGGGTCTTATTAACCCTTCTTAAATTTAAAATGAGAAAGCTTAAATCAAAAAAGTACCAACGCAGTGTAGCCACTAATGAAGTGGTACATAGTCTGAGCCAAGCTCAGCTTGCTCACTGGAGGGAGGACGCCAAATGCATCGCAGGCTAGAAGGATGACATTCTTTGGATGTGGACCAACACAGGGTATTTTGGCATTCGGAATGAACTCAATTGGATATGCTGCTCTGGTGTTCTCTGAAACCATTAAGAGCCAAGTCAAAAGCATGAATTTCAGTAAAGAGCACATTTGACACTTGCTTTATCTTTAATACTTTCTATAAGAATATGTCTATTCATCAATGTTCAGCTTGTTCAAACCTGTGACTGATTTGTCCGTGTAATCCACTTCTCGGGTATGCTCATCGAACACCACGTTCTCCAACACTGTAGAACATAACCATTAAGCTAACTCAAACCTAATCGAAGATCAAAAAGTTTAAATTGCATTAGAGATGTAATAACAGTTTTTACCCGTCCCAAACTTGATAGCATTCCAAATATCTGGCTCCTTTTCTCTAGACAAATCAATGCACTTAGCATAGCAGCCTCCTTCAATGTTTGACACACCATTCTCACTCCAGCAATGCTCATCGTCTCCAATCAAGTACCTATTGTAATCGGTAGAAAGAGTAGTCTTCCCGGTGCCTAGAATAATGTAAAGGACCAAAAGTAGAACAAGGTAAGAAAAAAGCGCTAGTCATCCTTTCTTGGGAGTGATATTTAGCATTTTCTTTCCTCAAGGTACCTGACAACCCAAAGAAAAGGGCGACATCTCCGTCTTTGCCCATATTGCAGCCAGAGTGAAGGGAGAGGATCTGACGCTTGGGCATAAGATAGTGCATTAAACCGAAGAGACCTTTCTTCATTTCTCCGGCATATTGGGTTCCCAAGATGACCATTTCCTTCCTAGCCAGATTGAGGTCTACGCTTGTAGAGGAAGTCATGTAGTGGGTGTAACGGTTACATGGGAACTGCCCAGCATTGTATATTGTGAAGTCCGGGGTCCCGAAATTCTCCAGCTCTTCAGGAGTTGGTCGGATGCACCTGAAAGCTACTAGAGTTAATGTTTGTACATTTTTCAATACTACTAATTCAGACCAAAACTACCGCAAAGTATGACCTGTCTTTTTCTCATGCTAACGTACAGTGTTGAATGATAGACAAATCAATATGAAGCTTTGAAATTTGAGTTATTTTATCATATTAATGGTTCAGATTCTTGCGAACCATTAGTCAATAACTAAAAAAAAATTACACGGTACGATCATACTACAACCGGACCCTTTTTAAGTTATTCATTAATATTAACAGTAATAGTACTTGAAATTATTGTGAAATTAAAGCATATTGGGCATGTCGCTTACATGTTGTGCATAAAGAGGGAGTGGTAAGCTCTGGCAGATATAATCCGAACCTTGATTCGGTTTTCTGGATCCCAATTCAGGAATTGGTCATTCACAAATACCTGAAAAGCAAATTCATTCACGATGTGAATTTTGTTGACTTAATGATTAAAGATAAATACTAATGAAAATATTAAATAGAAAACAGAAACAGAGTTTAAGATACAATGGTCAAATTTTTCTTTGCGTGTACTTGTCATTATCTTGGAAAAGGCTAGCAAAAATGAACATCCTTTTCCTCTACGCATTTTGCCACTTGTGAAGTGGTAGTGCTATAGGTGACGAAAGCCACTACCATGCTACCCAAGATAAAATATTTAGTGTTTGTCCTATGCAATCCAATATATATATATATATATGAAAAAACGTTTTTTATGTTTACGATTAAAACTTTATTATTTACAAAATTATAGGTTCGAGTTTAATATATTATGTAATTCTTAAACTAAGACTTATAATTTTATTAGTAAAAAAACGGTTAAATAAGATTGTTCTTATATATACGCATATAACACTAACGAAAACAAGGTGATGACGTAATACGATGCTAATGTCTCTTTCCTTTTATCAGAGGAAACAAAAAAATCAAAAAACCAGAATTTCATTTCTAGAAAATTGTTATTCTGTTTCATTGGGCACTAACTGATCAATATACTGAATTAACAAATTATTAGCTAGAACGGTCTTGAGCGTAGAGTCAAAATATGCTGTTATGGATGAATGTTTTCAAGGGGCCAAACGTTCATATAAAACTGAAAATGCTAACTATAAATAGTGACATGCATAAGTTTTTCATCTTTTCCTTTTCCAATATGCTGTTTTGGTCTATTGGTGAACTACCTGTTCCACGTAAGCCCAAAGGTGGCATCCCAGTTTCAGTTAATTTTGACATCAAGGAAACCTTTTTATAACATATTTGACTTATTTTTTTTGAAATACAGGCATACACTCCTCCATATTTAGGGCATGTTTGTTTCGATACTTGAATCACAGTTTGAATCATTTTACTACAGTATTTTCTCTCACAAAAATTTAAATCTTCATTCAAATACTTGAACCAAACAGGCTCTTAATTACTTATATATATTATTATTTATTAAATTTAAAAACACTTCTTGTTATATCAGGGGAAAAAAATTCTAAGGTATGATGGATATTATAAAGACAGATTTTCATAAATACCGTATTTTAAGACTTACTTTAACATATAATATGAACCATAATGTGACAATATTTTTTTTTAAATATGACATAAATAAACACATATGCGATAACATGTAATTTTCTTTATTATATAAATATATTAACAATCAGAATCGCTATTGGCCCTCTATATATTTAGCTTAAAGTATAAAGGTGAAATACGACCTTGTTACGGACGATAATAAAATGAATAGAAGAACAAGACATAACCAAAACATACACACAAAATCTTAGTAATTTATTTTTGATACCAGAGTTATAGCCGCCTATACTCCTATTAGTTTCATCATATATAACTAATTAGAATAAAAAAATCCAAGGTGCTAATCTATTAGGTTGAAAAGTTTCAAGGAAGGTGTCTAGGTGACATTAGTAATAGTTTACTCTCACAAAATGCGAGTGTTATTTTAAAAAAATTGCGAAGTAATTTGGTACCACCTAGGAATTAATGGATAACGATCCACCAAAGCTGACCTTTTATAGTAGCACTTTTATTCCTTTATTAATATAAAAGACTCTTTTTTCCCAGTAGGCTATAATTTGAAGTTTTGATAAAACTACTAGCAAACCAAGCTAATTCAACCAAGTATTTAATTTAGAAACATAGTTCAAACCAACAATTCAAATATAAAACAATATAACAATTTAAATTATGTAAAAAAAATATTTTAAAAGAACGAACTCGAACTCGAACTATGTTCTCAAACAAGTTGTTTAATTATTAGTGGACAGATAGTATATATGTTTACTTAAAAATTAAGTAATTAATCAAATGCAGAGGGAGTCATACCAAGCGATCAAATACTGTATATACTTTGACAAAAATGAAAAGGCCCCTAATTTATTAATTAAAAAAATAATTAGTGAATATAGTAGCCAGGAAAGTACCTTGTCCAAGGAGTTCAAGTAATCCACGGCTCTTTCTCTGTTAACTAAGAAAGTATGTTCATCCATTTCAATATTTGGAGATCCCCTGTATCATAACATATGAATTAGATCAAAAAACCAAATAACTTGAAATGTGAAAATTGAAATGAAGATGGTATATTTAAGATCATGAGATGGAAGAGAAAAGGCCATTACGTACTTTCCCCACCAAAGTTCATCTTCAGTGATCTCATCCTTGACAACACGTTTGTCTCTCGGCGCTCGACCTGTCTTGGCCCCAGAGAGTGTAGCCAACGCACCCGTCGATGTTATGAATGATCCTTTCTCGTACTTTATAGCTTGTTCATACAATTCTGTAGCGTGTGCACATATTTCATCAAATTGGATAACGAGTATCATGTACTTTTCTTTGAAAAATATATAAAATCCCAAAAAGATTGACCGTATTAGTATATCCTTCTGCCCGTTATTAAGCACGGCATCAATAAGCAGGTCGGGCATCATCCCTACTTGTGCCGTGTCCATGTTGCAGTTTTCAAAAAAATTAGTGTTACAAGTCATGTTCAGATTAAGTGAAAAATAAGGAATAAAAAACCAAAACACGACATGTGACACGAATTGTCACCCCTAACCAACTTTGCCACGGATCTACATGAGTTGATTTGCAAATTTTTATTTCTAATAATTTACGGTTTCGCACGTGTTAATATTCAGAAAATAAAATTGTTAGTACCACATTGAAAAGAAATAGTCATCTCTTTTATGAATCACTTTATATAAAAGACCATTAGTATATTAAGAGTTTGGATCTCAATTTGAATCATTAAAAACACTATAGCAATTTAAATGTAGCAAAAATAGTTTCAACCGCAAACTATGAGAAAATACGTTAATGGTTCCATTTAAGGTCTTGTACCACAAGACCACAAGGGATTGTACCATTTGTGCAACCCCGTCACAAAACAATGGATGTGGCTACCACCTTTAACTCACGGTCGAATGTGCTAACTGTAAGATTACCAGGGCATGAAATTGTACTCGAACTTTTAATTACAAATAAATCCTATTCGGTGGTAATTTTATATTATATACAACAGGCATTAATAACGTTTATGAATAAGTTGTGGCAGAGCCACATGTAAATGAGTAAGAGCACGTGCCTTGCTCAATTTTTGAATCTTAAATTTTTATCCATAAAATATTATAAAAATTAGAGATTTGTTCTTATTTTTTAAGAAAAAATAAAATTGTGACAAAATTGTAACCTATTGTAATCGAGATATGTTATTGTCTTTATTTTATAAGAAAAATTATGACTCTTTCCTTACTTTATTCTTAAAATATATAACTATGTTTCTGTTTAATAAAATATTACATCTAATTTTTTGTTATTGTACCCATTGAAAAATATTTCCGGCTACGCGAATGTATAAGTAGAAAAAAATTTACCCGCAGGAGAGAGGTTGTAGAGGACGTGGGTTAACTTGAGGTCACTGTCACTGCTGACGCCAAAGGTGGGAGCAACTGCGCTGAAATGAGTGGCCTTGATCTCTGACTTCCTTTGCGGGTCTCCCTTCACCAAGTTTGGTCCTGTTTCTCTCGTCAATGACGCCAACGAAGCACTATTATCCAATCCAACACCCAATTAATAAACCGGCCAATACTACTATATTAAAAAATGTAACATAATATCATAATTAGTCGTTCCCCTAAAACTCTGCTATTTCTGTGAAATAATATGTATGTAAAATTTCATAGTTCCACATGAAAATTGATGATCGGTAGGTTTTAATTCATCGTTTCGCAATACCTTATTAAAATTGACTATTTAACATGTAAAATATTTTTTATATCACCCGTACTAATTTTTTAACCTCTTAAATATAATCTATAGTCATGTGAATTCAGAATTAATGACACATGTGACGTTCTAAATTCATCAAAACTCAACGATACTATATATGCACCATTGTTCCTTTTAATGATCACCACAATATTCACTATTTGTTTTCATGGAAAAAACATCTTAAGAAAAATTTACAGTAACATTACTAAACAAAAGAAAAAACATATACATACGTATATATGTATAATATATATATCTATATATATGTGTGTTTGTTTATATACCTGATGGATTGGAGCTGCTGCTTGTGACGATCCTCCTCAGAAATCGCGGCGAGCGGAGAGCCTCCCGCCGATCCTCTGATTGGGGTGGTGGGAGCGGACCTCTTTTTCTGAAGAGAATGGAGCTCATCAATCGTCTGAGCCTTCACCGGCGTCGCGCTGTCGTCGTGACAGACCTCCTCTGACCACACGTTCTTATCCGTCTGTATTTTCGCCAGCCCATTTCTCCCTATGCTCTTACTCCTTTCAAAGCTAAACTCTCTGTTTTCCGCCATTTTCACGATTAATATTCAAGATAAAGAAAAATAAAGATATATATATATATGTGTATGTATCTATATGTGCGTGTGTTGAGTTTGTTTGATACTTATGTAGTACTGGGAAAAATAAGTTGGTGCTTAAAGGCTGAAATTCTCTGCTTCGGGAAACAGAGGAGTACGTTTCACCGAATTAGACTTAATTTGGTTCTTTTTTCTTTGGGTGTTTAAAATTAGGGGAAAAAAAAGGTTGAAGAAAGTCCAAAAGATGAAAGTAAATGAGAAATGTAATGGATATGGATAACGATTGAAGATGCCAAAGAAAAGTATGCCTTTTGCACACGTAAGTTGATGCTGGCACCGCCATATATATATTCGTAACAACTAGCTGCATTACAAGCCCTCCTTAAACATAATAATATCTATTTGTGCACGTCTTTTATTTTTTTGTCTTTATTTAGCATTTCTAGGAACATGCTTATGCGTGTCTCGTGGAAAATGGGACAATTATATATATATATATATAGCTAATTTTCACTTTCAAGTTTCAACTTTGACTTGCCATGTACAAGTGTGACAATAGCCCAAAGAAACGAAACAGTAAAACAACTTAATTACATTACTCAGCACAATAATCGAGACAAGAAAAGCCTATTTTCTAATAATGTAATTGCTTTAATGGTTCCTTAAAAAATGAATCAATTGAGACAAATATGTGTGGTCTAGATTCGTACTGTTTGATTAGGAAAGGCATTTTGCATTGAAGGGCGCTATAGGCTCCTTGGATTAAGGCTTATAATGGCACGGATTGGTGAATTCTAGTTGGTCATGATCATGAAAATAAATTAATGAAATATCAACGTATCAGTTCCGATATGGTCGGCTTTTAAATAGAATACCAATGGGACAAGGAATAACTAAAACGCGTATTATTAATAAGTGATGGTTGCCAACTCACGGGCCTTGCATGTTACCATGTGACTACTTTTCTTTCTTTTTGTAAGCTAATGAAATTTATGTGCAAAAACAAAATAAGAGGAGTACCATGTATCTGTATTATACACAAATTTTAATTATATTGGTAAAAATTGAATTAATCATTGGTTTAAGATTGCAGGGTAACTAGGGGTTTTTTTGTGGTTGTTTCAGTGTTTTTCTTGGAGAAGGCTTTGCTTTTGAAGCTGCAATGTGAGCAGCGATTAACGCAATTTTTTATTGCATATGGAAAATGGTTGTTATAAGTTATGGCTTGAGAGTGATTCTTCTTGATCTTTTTTAGTAACTTTTTAAGTTTAAAATAAAAAAGTTTGAAAATTATGGTTTGAATTGGATTTCAAACAGATGTTTGGACATATAATTAGTTTTAAGTTTGAAAAAAAAATTGAAATTATGTTTGAACGTAAAATTGTGTCAAAAAAGAGACAAAATACCACCTAAGCCGTTATAGTTGAATTGAGCCGCCAAGGCATGCATGTGAGAGGAGCCACTGAGCCAAGCCGAGTTGCGAGCTGTGAAACTAACGCGTCAGACCTTTGCAGCTGCTTCCTCCCTAGCGCGCTGCAGCCCAGTAGTGCTTTTAGTTGGAGCGTGTGAGTCTTAATGAAGCGTCCCCTTTTTGCCTCAATTCCTCCACAAACGGGTCCCACTCAACCACTTGTCACGCACTCAGGTCTCTTCTCAATTTCCTGAAAGTTCTTGTTGTTGTTGTTGGGGCCTCCGTTATTTCAAGCTGGGTCATTTTTTGATCTCAAAACGACTTTTCATAGTTCCAGTTTGGGTCTGAGAAACCTGTTTTCAAATACATGCTTACTCTAAAATTACCATACAAACCCTCCAAACAAACAACGCCAAAGTCTGGGAATTATTAGTTGTAATAGGACGTGCTGGTCTCATTGTCCAGTTTCTTTAGCGTTTTATGTGTATATGGATTATATTGGCATGTCGTTTTACGAATTGATTTCTTTTCTGTAAAATGATCGTAGTTTTTTACTCTTTAATAATATGAGCCTCTGTTGAGGTGCTGTTCATTCAACAAAAAAAAAAAATTACAGTGTAACGGCCATATTTTATCGTTGAACCTTATAATTTTAGACCAGTAATACCAAATTTCACAACTTAACTAAATTCGAAGATTGGATATGACAAATAGCAATAAAAGAATAATAGCTCATTCGTTTCAATTAATATTTTTTAAAAATTTGAGATCTACTACTAATTTTATTTTTAAATACTCTGGCAAATTTTCATATTCTAATAATTGAATCCCAATTGAAAGTCCTCCCCCTCTCTTTCACATTCTAGCAGCTTTGACTTTCTTCATTTTGACATAAATGATGATAATTAATGAGGAAAAATCAAAACATCTCGTTTATACGTAAAATCATAATGTATTTTATAAACGGGGCAGAATGTTTGATTGCAATGATCTTCCCTATGGCATTTGATTGAGTGGATCCTTCTTTTCATTCGACAGATAAAGCTAACTTTGTTTTCCGGATTCTTAAGAGATGTATCACAAATTTATGCCTTGAATTGATTTCATAACGTGCCAAGACTGTTATGCCATCATATTTAATTTATAACATCAAATATACCCTATATCTTATTAAGATAACACTAGTAGCCACCAATTACCGTCATATCCTATCTAACATTAGGAGTACCGCATCGCAATAGTAAGCTTCTGTTTGGAGAATCAGTTCAAATATAAGTTTTAAGTTTAAAAATTGTAGCATATAAAAAATTTATACTGTAGTAATTTTTTGTTAGGTTAAAAATGATATTCCAAACACCCCTACAAAAACTCTAGCAAATTTTAGAGGGATACTTGTGGGTATTATGTGGTGGTGATGCTAAGAGGGTGTTTGGCAGTGATGGAAACCACTCAATTTTTACCACAATCTCAGTTATGAACAGTATAAAATTCTCACATGCTACAGTAACAATAAAAAAATATACTACAATATAAAATTCTCACATGCTACAATAAAAATAATTCTCACAATTAATTTTCACCACCTTTTTAAACACCTTATAAAAGTCCATATAATTGACAATAGCAAGGACTGTGACCGTTGGAAATCGTATCATGATATATGGAAATAGTTTGTTGTCATATTAAAAATTCTTGCAACCAATAGTCGTCAATCATGCTATCGACGGGCATCAATCATGTTAGTATTGGTTTTCGCACCAATATATTTTTTAAAAATAAATTAAAAAAATAATGTAAACATTTATTTTTTCTATGACATTTAAAAACCTACAAAAAAAAAAAAAGACCACATAAAATTGTAAACAAAACAAAAAATAAAAAAAAAAAGCACCATAGCCATGGAGATAAACGGTGTGATAAAGGAGGCAGTGCAGAGTCAAGTTCATTGACATAAGAGTACTTGCAAGGAGATCTCATGTAAGATCTCACCACAAGGAGATTTCCAAGTTGAGAATATTTTCAGAGCTGCATAGAGGAGGAGATCTCCCTCGCACCGCCTTTTCACAAAGGAGGTCGCAAACGCGCAACGAAGGAGGCAATGGCAATGACAAAGAAGCAGGGGCAAAACAGTGAAGGCAACAGCGGGCAAAGTGCCACAAGAAATGATATAAGAGAGAGGAGGTTTGAAAGAAAGAAAGAAAAATTTACACTGATATCTCATGTATTTTATTCAAATTACAGAGACTCTTTGGATCAAAACTAATTACACCGATACCCCTAAACATAACGCTGTTACATTCTTATTTGAAATGAAAAAAATACACTATTTAATCACAACCATTAATTTAAAAAATAAAATCCTAGCTATGATTTGAAAAATAAAACCCTAACAATCTAACTAGCCAAACATTCATTAAAAAAAAGGGCCAAACAAGCCCTTCCGCCTGCCCCCTTTTCGAACCTCCTTCCATCTGTCGCTTTCTCCATCTGTATGCCCTTGCACATTCCAACCACCACTCACTAGTTATCCGCCTTTGACCCACCACCCATGCACATCCCACCTTCTACCCTTTCCTCTCGACCCTCTCACAACATCATCCACCCAACCGCCCTCCTTAACCCAGCCTAGCCCGTTACCCCCCCTTCCTACCTCTCCCACACCGTCGCTCACCCTCTCCCACCCCTCCCATGCCATCGCCCACTCCCTACCACCTTTCCCGCGTCGTTGCCCCAACCCAGCCCATTGCCTACCCCCTCCTCCCACCTCACCCATCTAGTCGACCAAGTCCAAACCACAACCCCCGACCTGTACTATGTCGTCCCGTCGCCTGCCCCACCCTGTTGCAACCACCTCATCGGTGCCTCCACTCCGGTAGACTCCCAGAAAGAGAGACATAGAGATATTTGAGTTTTCTTTGTTGTTGCTTAAAATCTAATATATCTGCTTTTCAAAAAAAAAATCTAATATATTTGATTTTATTTTTTTAAAGTATCTTTTTTATTTTTTTAATTATATTATAACTTTTTTATAAGAAAATAAAGCAATTAGATGAAAATAATTAATTTAGTAAGTTCCAGTTAGGTGATATAATGTTATTTTGTCTTAGGTATATTTTTATGTTTAGGCTATTTTTAGGAATAAAATCTTTTTTAATTTCTCTTTGTAAGTTTGTTATAATTTTTTTTAATTTTTTATGAAAAAAATAAACAATGCCATATAAATGTATTTCTCTAACTTACAAGTGTGTAAAAACTAATTAAACTATTTTCTTTTATATCAAGTAAGGAAAAAAACGTCATTCTTAACTCTATAATTAATTTAAAAATATTTTTAGTTGTATATAAGGGTCTTTTGAGCATTTTAACTAATACTAACATCAAATCACAGTCAACTATAATGGTATTAGATAACAGAGGGGTCTTTTCTTTTCTTTTTTTTTGGAAAAATAAAGGGTGTTAGTGTGATTAATTTTAGTGCATGGGTATCTCTATAATTTAGGTAAAACACGGGTCGAGAGTCAGTGTAATTTATCCAAAAAAAAAGGTGAAAATTACATGGTAGGACAAACGCACGAGAATGAACTTAAAATATAGGGTCATTTACATAAGTGTCTTATTATAAGATATCGAATCTAAAATTGTCCATAAAATCATATAATTACAAAACTATCTACAATAATACTTATAAAGACTATTATAACTCTAAACGATGAACCAAATTTAAATGACAATAAATGCTTAAATAAAAAACATAAAAAAATGAATAAATGTAAAATAATAAATTACACTTGTTTCTTTTTAAAGCATGGAGCTCAAATACATAATTAATATGATATATTACACGCTTATGATGAAATTAAAAAAAGAAATGTAGTAAAGAAAAAGAAAACAATGATCTGTCCCAAAAACCCTAAAAAAAGGCTCATCTTGTCCCCCAAATTAGTTTTTTAGATGTTTATTATTGTAAAGAACTATTCATTATGAACATGTATATGCAACTATTTGTAATTTTATATTTCATTATTGTAAAGAAGACGTCATTATCATAATAATTGATAATAATATAAAAATTAAATAAAACAATGGTCCAAAGCTCCATTGCCAGAAAATAGCATATTCTAAAATCTATCAAAAAGTTTTCATTGTCAAAATAAATATAAAAATTATAATAAAGAAGTAAAAGAACTTGTAATTTATAAATTTTTCATAGTATCATTACTGTTAAAAAGAAGTCATTATAAAAAAATCAAAATATTATAAAAGCGTATATTTAGTCTGTCAAAACATTTTCAACATAAAAAAAAATTAAATACTTTTTATTACGATAACAATTTAACTAAACTAAAATTGATAGAAAAAAGAGCACAATAACCAAACTAAATAAAAGTACGTAAATGTTATAAAATGTTTAGGAAACTAATTGCACAAAGTCAATAATAAACTAAAATGTGAACAATTATGAAAACAAAAAATGAGCTCCAAATACATAATAGGGCATAATTGGTAGCAATGACGTGAATAAATTAGTGCAATTAAGGAAAAATGACAAACAATTGATATTCATTCACATACAATTCATGTACAATTTATTGCATCAAATCAACATGATAAACCAGACTACTATTTATATGGAAACGTATAACAAAGCCTAAAATTATATAATAGGGCATAATGGGCATTCTGTTGGAAACAAAGTGCGCAGCGGAATTTTTAAAAATTTTTCATCAGAGTAATTTTCAAAACACAAGTTTGACATATTATATGTATAAATTAAACGGATCTTATTAACCTCAGTGTGCCGAAAAACCTCCGTGATCCGTGTAGGGAAGTAACGTTCCAGAAGAGCCTCAACCAACTGGTCTTCTTTGCTATTCTCTATCCACAACCGGAGTGAGTGTGGGCTCACACATACAGCTCTTCCACCGGTGACTCTCCTTCCAACCAACAGAGAGAACCCAAAGCTAGTGCTCGTGATTTTTGAACAAAAGCTCTCAGGGAGTTTTCAGATGCTCACTAGAAGAGTATCACTCTTAATCTCTCAAATTGATCTTCTATTGATCTGAGTAAATCATGAGACTCACTCCCTTTTTATACCTATTGGTCCTAGGGTCAGTCCATATCAAATTAGGTCTCAAAAACTCAAAACAGAATCAAGTTTGGATCAATATCTGATAAGATCCGCGTGAAAACGCGTAATCTTATCTACCGCTGATCGACAGGCCGAACAGGCCAGTTCGGCAGGCCAAACATGTCATCCGGCAGGCCGAACTCCCGAGAAAAAATCTCCACGAATATTTTATTTTCCACCCGAGATTCTAAAGGATAAAGTCTCAGTTTTGATTCAAATAACCCAATAGAGAAGTTATCTGATCAAAACAAACTTTATCAAGATAATCTCTAAGAAAATAAATCAATTCACAATAATTCTACAAGTTTATCTTGTTCCAATTTTGTCCAAGATTAAAACAACCGATAAACAGACAAGAATTATCTGATCGCAATAATTCAATAAGTTTATCTTGAACTAATTTCTTACAAAATTAATTCAACCGATAAACAGACATGAATTATTTGATTCTTACAAATTTTAAACCAATCTGAAAAATCCGACATAAGTCACCAATTATTGGAACAGCACGCCGTGTCGTTACAGGATTTTGTGAGCTAGCAAAGGGGACCAAAATGGACCTATAAATTTCAAGCTCATGATAATTATGAAACCCAATATCCCAGATATAAATTTCACAATTATCAACTTCAACGCTACTCCACTAAAAGCTTGAAGCTGCACTCTCAAACTTTATAGAATTACGAAGCTCGTGTAGCTAAGTCTCCATGACATATCAAAGTGTATCGTATCCCCATATGATCATCCATAATTGGCTTAAGGACAAGTTCTGTCTTACCTTCCCGATTATTTTTATCTTACGTTCCATTGTCTCACCATTAGAAAACTTACCATCCAAAGATAGTATACCATTCGGTTACACCTATGTATCCAAATGGTTGAGCGCTCCAGTTTTTCAATTACAGGACAACGCATATAAGAGGATATCATTACTCCTAAAGATGAGCTATGGATTCCATATCTATGAATAACAAGTCTACGCTATCAAGAGTCATGCCTCCAACGTACCGGTATGCATACCACTATTGAGATGTGGGAGTCACCCATTGATACATCAAAAGACACAAGTCGAGATAACGGGCCCACTATTCATCTCAGGATTAAGATACAATACAAATGACTGTCTAAAGTGAATCGATTTGCCAAGACAGAATTATTAATCCAAATCAATTCACTTTATGTCCCGATCCAACACATCGTCACCTATGACAACGCGCCAATGTTTCTATTCACGGAGTCCAACTCCAATGGTCAAGACAAATCATCTCCCACAAGGGATATAGACAACATAACAATCTTTACATGAATAAAGCGCCCGACTTTATTCCCTCGATTGCGGATCATATGTTTTAGACCATCGCCTTAAGAATCGTGTCTACCGCATAATCATCCCATCATATGCCCAATTCTTAAGGTTTAGACTGACAGTCTCAGACTACTGTTTGCTTATCATACATTCAACAAATATGAACGTAAAGAGGACAAGATTTGGTATATATAAATGAATAAATTCTTTATTGATAAAAATGTCTCCAAAAAGGTATTACATTTTTACTCCTTAGGGCATACATGTCTAACAATCTCCCACTTGCACTAAGTGAGTAAATACAGCAAATTTTGCATCCCCATAGCTTCCACATGCCTCTCGAAGACTCTCCCAGTAAGTGTCTTCGTAAATGGATCAGCTAAATTGTCCTCCGACGCGATCTTGCACACCGTGACATGTCCGCCCTCAACGAAGTCCTTTATCACATGATACTTCCGATCAATATGCTTACTCTTCTTATGAAATCTTGGGTCCTTAGCATTAGCTACCGTCGCACTGTTATCACAGTACAGTGATACCGCCTTATCCATACCAGGAACTACCTCAAGATCCCCAAGAAACTTGCGGAGCCACACTGCTTCTTTCGAAGCATTACTAGTTGCCACATACTCGGCCTCCATCGTTGAATCCAAAGTGCAATCTTGCTTCGCACTTCTCCAACTGATGGCACCGCCACCTAGAGTAAACACAAACCCCGAAGTCGATTTCCTAGAATCTAGACAGGATTGAAAATCTGAATCAGTGTATCCTAGAGGAGTCAAGTCCTCACCTGAATACACAAGCATATACCCTCGAGTCCTTCTCAGGTACTTAAAAATATGCTTTACTGCAACCCAATGGTTCGGTCCTGGATCCGCCTGAAATCGACTTACAATCCCGACCGCATAGCTAATATCCGATCGAGTGCAAAGCATGGCATACATGAGATTACCCACTGCCGAAGCATAAGGCACATTCTTCATGTATTCTCTTTCTTCATGAGACTTTGGAGAGTCTTTCTTAGAAAGAGTAATTCCAGACCTAGATGGTTGCCTACCTTTCTTGGAATCCTGCATTGCAAACCTCCTGAGAATTTTATCTATATAGTCGGCCTGTGACAAAGCTATCATTTTGTTCTTCCTATCCTGAATGATCTGGATACCGAGAACAAAATTAGCCTCACCTAAGTCCTTCATGTTAAACTGCTTGGTCAACCATAATTTGACCGATGACAACGCCCCAACGTCATTGCCAATTAGCAGAATGTCATCTACATAGAGCAGTTGGAAAAACTACCTTCCCATCCTTAATGTGTTTGTAAACACATGGTTCATCCACGTTTTGTGAGAACCCATAAGTCTTGATCACTTGATCAAATCTTATGTTTCAAGAACGAGAAGCCTGCTTAAGTCCATAAATAGACTTCAACAGCTTACAAACCTTCCCCTCTTGACCCACGACCTTGAACCCATTTGGTTGTTCCATATAAATGGACTCATCAAGATAGCCATTCAGAAAAGCCGTCTTGACATCCATCTGCCAAATCTCGTAGTCGAGAGCGGCAGCTATGGACAAGAGAATCCGGATGGACTTAAGCATGGCTACAGGCGAAAAGGTTTCCTCATAATCGATTCCTTCCTTTTGCGTATAA
Organism: Artocarpus heterophyllus; assembly: GCA_025403435.1. Lineage (NCBI taxonomy): Eukaryota > Viridiplantae > Streptophyta > Magnoliopsida > Rosales > Moraceae > Artocarpus > Artocarpus heterophyllus. Next base: position 15,684,539 of record CM046334.1, read on the forward strand.
CCCTTAGCTACCAGTCAAGCCTTAAAGGTTTCGACCTTTCCATCCACTCCTCTTTTCCTCTTGTAGATCCACTTACACCCTATGGGTTTTACCCTTTCGGGAAGATCCACAAGCTCCCAGACCTGATTAGTCTCCATAGACTTCATCTCTATGTTCATGGCCTCTGTCCAGAGTCTTGAATCAATATCCTCCATAGCTTCTGCGTAAGTATAAGGATCCCTGTCATGTTCATCCGGTTCAGCCAAAAAGACCTCCCCATTGAACATATACCTTTCAGGTTGACGCCCGATCCTCCCACTACGTCGAAGCCCCTGAGATTGTTGTTTAGGTTTGTTTGGTTTTTCTACACCGATCGGAATGGTTTCATTCAGAACCTCCGGAGCAAACTGATCACCCCTTAACTCCTCAAGCACCACTTTGCTTTGAGGTTTAAAGTCGTCCATGTAACTTTCCTCAAGGAAAGTTGCATTAGTTGAAACCACGACTTTATTTTTCTTTGGGTTATAAAAAAAACCCCCTTTAGTCCCTTTTGGATATCCTATAAACACGCAAACTTCCGAACGTGCTTCCAACTTATTCGGATCCTTAAACAGGACATGAGCTGGACATCCCCATATGCGAATATGGTTTAAGGATGTCTTCCGTCTTTTCCACAACTCGTGAGGAGTTTTAGGGACCGATTTTGAAGGCACATTGTTCAAAAGATAACATGCGGTTTGTAGTGCATATCCCCAAAAGGATAAAGGCAATGATGAATAACTCATCATGGACCGAATCATGTCCAACAAAGTCCTATTCCTTCTCTCCGCTACGCCATTCTGCTGCGGAGTGCCCGACGCAGTCAAATGGGATAAAATCCCATTCTCTAACAAGTGTCCCAAGAACTCATCAGAAAGGTATTCCCCACCTCGATCAGATCGAAGTGCCTTTATGGGTCTACCTAATTGCTTTTCCACTTCAGCCCGAAACTCCCTGAACTTATCATAAGTTTCGCTTTTGTGGTGCATTAGGTACACATACCCATATCTTGAGTAATCGTCAATAAAAGTGACAAAGTACTCATACCTTCCTCGTGCCCGGATGTTCATCGGTCCGCAAACATCACTATGCACAAGTTCTAGAACCCCTTCGGCCCTATTGCCCTTAGACCCATATGGTCTTTTGGTCATTTTACCCTCCAAACAAGACTCACACTGAGGTATAGATTCCACCTTTAAGTGACTTAAAGGTCCATCCCTTACCAACCTTTGAATCCTATTCAGGTTAATATGGCCAAGGCGCAAATGCCAAAGATAAGTCTTATTAGAGTGAGAAGTTTTAGGTCTTTTTGAGTTATCATCATTTATCTCAGCATTAAGCAATAAGTCCATCTTAGGTTTGATAAAATATAGATTATTTTGCATCCATCCAGAACAGATAAAAGATTTGTTTTTACGAATCACCACTTTTCATTAAAAGATACCACGTAGGAGTCTTTAAATAAAGAAGATACAGAACTTAAATTCCTTTTAAATTTAGGAACATAAAAACAATCTCACAAAATTAAATTCCTAAAATTATCAAAATAAAGATGGACATCTCCCACTGCTTCCGCTAAGACCAAGGATCCATCGCCCATCTGAAGCGTTAAGTCTTCACGAAGTAGACTTCTCGTTTCTTTGAATCCCTGCAGAGAAACACAAACATGATTAGTTGCACCGGAATCTATGACCCAGATGTCACTGGATTCCTCAACCAAACAAGTTTCTAAATATAGAAGATCACACCTACCTCCATTGGAAAGGAAGTCCTTGCAATGCTTCTTTATATGCCCGACCTTACCACAGAAGAAGCACTTAAGCGTCTTTGGGTTCTTCTTCTTCTTCTTCTTGCTCTTGGTAGCAGGAGGAATAGAAGACTTCCCACTCTTAGCCCGTTGCTTCTTTCCATTCCCAAAGTTAGGATTGGAACCAGAAGCAGCTACCATATTGGCCTCACCACCAGCAGGAGACTCCCTAATCAACAGTTCAAACTCCTGTAACTGTTTCATCAGTTCTGTCAAGGTCATACCCCGTTTATTGCTTAAATTAAAAGTAGCTCTAAACGAAATAAATTCCTTAGACAGAGTCTCAAAGACCATAGTCATCTGAGTTTCAGCATCGATGTCGGCTCCATTGGTTTGAGCCTTAGCGAGGTAACCCATGACCAACATCATGTGCTCCTTTACAGATGTCCCCAGTCTCTGTCTACAGTTTAAGAGTTTCCGAAGCGCCCCTTGCCGCTTCATTATAGCCTGGCCTCCGAACATATCCTCAAGATTATCCAAGATCTGCTTCGCAGTCTCATAATCTTGATGTTGAGCCTGCAGCACGTTGTTCATGCTAGCCATAACATAGCAGTGGGCCTGATCATTAGCATCTTTCCAGCGATCGTACGCTTGAAATTGCTCATTACTTGAGTCTCCCGTAGGCTCGGGAGGACAAGGAGTTGTCAGTACATATTTCAGTTTCTCAAAGAAAAGGACGATGTCCAGGTTCCGTTTCCAATCGTTATAATTCTCACCGGTTAATTGGTTTTTATCAAGTATCGATGATAAAGCATTTTTAGACATTTTCAATCTACAATAAAGAATCATATACCAAACATAAGCAAACATATATAATAATTTAGTAAGATAACACAATCATGTAAAATCATACAAATGTGTTTATGTGTCAAAACCTTGAAAATATCACAACCTTACAACGATAATTCCCAACTCAGAATTTAACAAGCTCCTAGGGGAGTCATGCCAAATTCAATCAGGAACACGGATCCCTTCCTGATTAATATATGCCATCCAGGACCCGTATGATCCAGCATATACTAATAATCGTTTATTTGGCCATTAATTTTATTAACAGAGCTCCTAGGGGAGGTTAATAATAAAATTAACGTGAGTGTATAACCACCGTTTTAATATTTTATCCATGATTTATAATCACCACCTAGGGACGTGCAACCATAAATCACACTAAAATACCTTATCCTTTCAGAGATCCAATCTGGTACATGATAGAAATCCCTTCCTAGGGGTTGAGACCACCATGTTCTTCCTATGGACCAATGATGGAGGCCTTAGGTCCTCTTTTCGAAAACATTCTCCCACTCAATCTTTTGAAGTCAAGGTTTTATTTTAATTATGCATGAACAATTTTAATATGAGTGGCACTCCCTATTCTATATGACATGTTATCAATATACATGGTAAATTATATTATAATACAGACAAGCAAAGCTACAAGCAAAATAATAATAACCGTAATATTATGATTCCACCCTAGAGAATAGAAAAAACTAAGATTACAAGAGAATAATCGAGACATTTATCGATTCTTCATCCTTGAATCCTCAAGCTGTATCCTTCTTCATGTAATATCCATCTTCAAGTCTTCAATCCCGTATGAATCGAATACTTCATATTTCCGGTCATATCCAAATTTAATGTTTCTCAGAATCGTCTCAAAAATAAAATTAAAACTGCACCGAAAAAATTGCACCTTTTCTGGACACTCGGCAGCTCTCAGTCGGCAGGCCGATCTGGGTGATCGGCCTGCCGGTCTTGCTCCATCGGCCTGCCGATCTGAAACATCGGCCTGTCGATCTATGCAGGTTCGGCCTGCCAAACTGAAACTTCGGCCTGCTGGCAGAGCACCAAATTTTCTGCCCCACTGTCGGCCTGCTGGACCATACGTCCGCCCTGCCGATCCGTGATCTTCGGCCTGCCGAACTGTGACGTCTGGTATGCCGACCAAGCAGAAAACCCTTAATCTAGAAAATACAATTTTAATGCAATTCATCAATTTTATTTTCAACAATTCAAAAACATAAAATTAGAGACTCAGGAAATACCTGGAGGCGCCATCATCAATCTTCTAGATCCGACTTCTCGATCCGTCTTCTCCGGATAATTATTTAATTACAAAATTCTTACAAATTAAAAATTAAATAACAATTCCTAGACGGAGATGATAGTCCGCCAACTAATTACATGAAAAACCTAGATACACATTCTAACCTCTAAGGAACCATAACCGGTATTAATTAATTAATAAATAAATAAACAATGATTTAATCAACCATAATTAATTAATAAACATTCACCACATAATCCATGACAACATATATATTATATAGAAAACTAGAGTGCCATCTCTCTATAAAATTCAATTCAAGCATAGGAGAGATTAAGATTACAAAATTTATGCATTTAACATGATCACAAACTTGCAAATTTATGTAAAAACCTCGGCTCTGATACCAATTGTTGGAAACAAAGTGCGCAGCGAAATTTTTAAAAATTTTTCATCAGAGTAATTTCTAAAACACAAGTTTGACATGTTATATGTATAAATTAAACAGATCTTACTAACCTCAGTGTGTCGAAAAACCTCCGCGATCCGTGTAGAGAAGTAACGTTCCAGAAGAGCCTCAACCAACTGGTCTTCTTTGCTATTCTCTATCCACAACAGGAGTGAGTGTGGGCTCACACGTATAGCTCTTCCACCGGTGACTCTCCTTCCAACCAACAGAGAGAACCCAAAGCTAATGCTCATGATTTTTGAACAAAAGCTCTCAGGGAGTTTTCAGATGCTCACTAGAAGAGTATCACTCTTAATCTCTCAAATTGATCTTCTATTGATCTGAGTAAATCATGAGACTCACTCCCTTTTTATACCTATTGGTCCTGGGGTCAGTCCATATCAGATTAGGTCTCAAAAACTCGAAACAGAATCAAGTTCGGATCAATATCTGATAAGATCCGCGTGAAAATGCGTAATCTTATCTACCGCTGATCGGCAGGCCAAACATTCAGTTCCGCAGGCCGAACAGGCCAGTTCGGCAGGCCAAACACGTCATCCGGCAGGCCGAACTCCCGAGAAAAAATCTCCGTGAATCTTTTATTTTTCACCCGAGATTCTAAAGGATAAAGTCTCAATTTTGATTCAAATAACCCAATAGAGAAGTTATCTGATCAAAACAAACTTTATCAAGATAATCTCTAAGAAAATAAATCAATTCACAATAATTCTACAAGTTTATCTTGTTTCAATTTTGCCCAAGATTAAAACAACCGATAAACAGACAAGAATTATCTGATCGCAATAATTCAATAAGTTTATCTTGAACTAATTTCTTACAAAATTAATTCAACCGATAAACAGACATGAATTATTTGATTCTTACAAATTTTAAACCAATCTGATAAATCTGACATAAGTCACAAATTATTGGAAAAGCACGCCGTGTCGTTACAGGATTTTGTGAGCTAGCAAAAGGGGACCAAAATGGACCTATAAAATTCAAGCTCATGATAATTATGAAACCCAATATCCCAGATATACATTTCACAATTATCAACTTCAACGCTACTCCACTAAAAGCTTGAAGCTGCACTCTCGAACTTTATAGAATTACGAAGCTCGTGTAGCTAAGTCTCCATGACATATCAAAGTGTATCGTATCCCCATATGATCATCCATAATCGGCTTAAGGACAAGTTCTGTCTTACCTTCCTGATTATTTTTATCTTACGTTCCATTGTCTCACCATTAGAAAACTTACCATCCAAAGATAGTATACCATTCGGTTACACCTATGTATCCAAATGGTTGAGCGCTCCAGTTTTTCAATTACAGGACAACGCATATAAGAGGATATCATTACTCCTAAAGAGGAGCTATGGATTCCATATCTATGAATAACAAGTCTACGCTATCAAGAGTCATGCCTCTAACGTACCGGTATACATACCACTATTGAGATGTGGGAGTCACCCATTGATACATCAAAAGACACAAGTCGAGATAACGGGCCCACTATTCATCTCAGGATTAAGATACAATACAAATGACTGTCTAAAGTGAATCGATTTGCCAAGACAGAATTATTAATCCAAATCAATTCACTTTATGTCCCGATCCAACACGTCGTCACCTATGACAACGCGCCAATATTTCTATTCACGGAGTCCAACTCCAATGGTCAAGACAAACCATCTCCCAAAAGGGATATAGACAACATAACAATCTTTACATGAATAAAGCGCCCAACTTTATTCCCTCGATTACGGATCATATGTTTTAGACCATCACCTTAAGAATCGTGTCTACCGCATAATCATCCCATCATATGCCCAATTCTTAAGGTTTAGACTGACAGTCTCAGACTACTGTTTGCTTATCATACATTCAACAAATATGAACGTAAAGAGGACAAGATTTGGTATATATAAATGAATAAATTCTTTATTGATAAAAATGTCTCCAAAAAGGTATTACATTTTTACTCCTTAGGGCATACATGTTTAACATATTCTAAATCATCAAAATCTAAAAAATAGATAATATTGTAATATTGTTTAGAAGTACATAATATTAGACTTAGTAACTTTAAAATAGACACTTTGTGTAAATACTTCTAAATGATAACAAATTTTTAAAATATCTATAGATCTAACTCTTATAGTAGAGAAGAATATTTACTTCATTTATGGAGCAAGATGTTTTACTTTTAGCCATTAGATTAAAATTTCAATGATCCGATGTTTGACTATCCACGTTAAAATTTGCAGTGAGTGATTTATGAGTTGGTTTTATACTAATAATTTGAGCACCTTTTTACTTGATTACGAACTAGTTTTTAGAGTTTTATTGTCCTTTTATTTTCTTATTTTTATTTTATAGGTTTTAGGAAAAACGTAGCACAAAAATAGAAAGTAGAAGAAAGAACACTTGAAATGTATCACGGCTGTGAAGCCGGGCATTGCAGCGCTGAATCGTGCTGAAACCTATACATTTTTTGGAGAGCTTAGCGCTGCAGCGCTCGAGATAAGCGCCATATCAGATGTCTAGCTCAAGAGATACATGATCCATGATGCGCACTCTGGCGTTGGAGAGGCGAAGCCATGGTGTCCGCCGGGGTTTCACCAATGTGAATATTAAATTCATGTTCGAGTTATTTGTTTTGACCTAAAGAGTATAAATAACACTCTTTAAAGCATTTTGGAAAACTTTTTGACAAATAGAAGGTTATTGTCAAGGGGAGAGAGACTTCATGATTTGAAAAGAACAACGACACAATTCGGAGATGAAAGTAACAATTCATATCCAATTATTGGTTCTTTTTCATAATCCATATCTTTTTTTCAAAACTCTTTCATTCCTAGCTTCTTCTTCTTCTTTTTTTTTTTGCAGTGAAAAGACCATGCTAAACAAAAAAGGGTTTCATCACTTTTTTTCTCTCCTTTCCCTTTCTCCTTCTATTCTCTATTTTTAGTCAGCGTGTATTCCTTAAGGCACATCATTGTTGAGCTCGAGTTCGGAGATCTGAGGGAGGAGCAATTCGCATTCACAAGAATAACGTTGCACTTCATGGAGCCAAATTTAGCCTCGAATTTGGAGTATGAGCATCGTCATGGCCTCCATTAATGGTGCTCTTCTTGTTCCGATCCTAATCACCATTCTTGGGCGCGTGCAATCCAATGAGATTGGCAACATTCTCGTGACGGCCATAAATCTCAACAAGATCGACGCAACACTTAGGGATCGACCTAGAGAGGGGTGGTCTGGTGGTTTGCCGGCAGGTCATGATTTTTTGAGGATGGGGTAGTCTTGTTGGTCGCAAGTGGTAGCATGTGCTGTGCTTTGGCATTGCAAATAGCCAAGAAAGGAGAAAGAGACAATAAATGGTTAGGGTTTGTTTTGAGGTTAGTTTTTGCGGAAGTGAAATGGCGATGAGTGAGTTTTGTTTTTGTGTTTCTTTAGTTTTCTATGTGTATCCGTTGGTATGAAATGTAATGGAGTGAAAGGAGCTTTGTTCTCCTTGTCACTGTCGTGATAGACTCGAGTCTATCAATGATGAACTAAACTTGAGTTCATCACTGGTAGACTCAAGGTTAATTCTATTTTCGTACTCTTGAAAAGTTTATTTTTTATACTTTTTTATATAAGTGATAAAATTGAAAAATGATTTTATGGAAGTGATATTTATGAAATTGACCCTTAGTTAGGCCTATTTTCTTTATTGTCCCCCCAAAAAAAAAAGAAGAGAAATTGAAACAATTTTTTTTTTTACAAAACAAATTGTAGTAAATGTCAAGTTGTAAAAATATTTGTAGTGAATATAAAATTTATGATGTAAATAATCTATCTACTTCTTTGTTTATAGTGTAAATAATTCTTATTCACACAATGAATAAATTTATTGTATGAATAATGTATTTACTTCTTTGTTTAAATATAAATATTTCTTATTTATATAGTATATAAGTTGTTTACATTGTAAATATAATATTTACTATAAATATTTTTAAAACTTGATCTTTATTTCAAAAAGTTTCAAAAGAACTAACATTTTTCTTGCTCTTAAAAAAAAAAAAAAAACTCAGCTCCAGGTCTAAAGCCCACGTTGGAGGGTAATCAAATGGGCATGTGCAGGTCGAAGCCCAATTGAGTAAGCATTCGATTTGTAGATCTAGAACAAGAAAGAAATTCATTATTCATGAAGAGAAAAAGGGGAGACTAAATGAATGTTTTAATATCATTTTTAAATTACTAGAAGAATTAGAACCTTTAGAGGGATATAATTCAAATCATAAGGCACGAAATTAAAGAGGTGAACTACGAGGACTTGCCTAATTTTCTCTCAAAAGAAAAACGACTAAACCTAATAGTTCTTATGGTGCATGCTTATCCCCGTCTATTTATACATTTATTTGCAAAATTAAGAATGTTGATTTCTCCATAATACGAGAAATAAGAAAAGAAAAGAAAAGAAAAAAAAAACTTAAAATGACATGGGGTGGGTGAGATGAGACTTGGGTTCTAGGAGGGGCGGGTTCAATCTTAAACTGTATGAAAACAGAAGTTTCAATTTAGAGAAAATTCATTGAATTTTTACTACCAACCACTGTCTCCCCCTTGATAATTAATAATGATACACAATTATGTTTTAGTACTTCAACTATTTGGTTTCAATAATATTGAAGTTAATAAAAACAGGAAAAAAGTAATTAGGTGATATAATTTTAAACCATTAGATTTTAAGAATCGTGAAATGGAAAGTCATTGAATAATGTCTATGACATTTCATAGTGGTTTTTAAGCACAACCTAATATGGACGCGAGCCAAGCCATAACCAAGGCATGCTTTAATGATGGATTTCGCATAAGCCGTCATTAAATGTTCGACGTAGATAAGAGTCCCTTAAGATCTCATGTAAACATAACACATCAAGCGCCTGTATAATTCGTGTAATCTTACCATAAAAAACGCTAAGCCTGGCAAAATAACACCAAATTCAACTAGAGAGGAGGCAGACAACGACTGCAACAGTGGTGAAGATCTTGGGCAAGACAAAGGCTAAGGTGGCGCGTTTTGGGAGGAGAGATTCAAGGCCAACTCTAGTCTGAGCTTTCGTCTCTCGTGTATATTACATGACGGTTTTTCAAAAAACAACCTACTTAGCCCATTGTGTTAGTCTACATGTGTATTAGTATTATATCAATGCTACTATCCTTGCAATCAAAAAATACGCTCTAAACTAATGACCAATAAATATGAAATAAGAAATTGAAATACAGTTATATGTTGTAGATTAGTAACTTAAATTAGTAAATGAAGTGGACTGATTCATGACTTTTTTTTTGGTTCCTTTACCGATAATTGGCTAGAAATAATACCAATGACAAAAAGTTAATGTGCTTCTCGACACTGCGGTGCCATTTACAGAGGAAGTCGGAGCAACATGTTGAAGCTGCTGGCTAGTACATAATACATACATATATATATATACATATACATATATATACATACATATATATATATATATATATATCAAAGGAGGAAATGAAGATTCTGATCAAGGAAGAATATGCGTAGATATGTTCACGAATAAAGTACACTTTGGCTATTACGGAATGAATGAAGTAGACGTGTGATTACAAGGGCTCCATCAATTGATTCATTTCAGTGCTGGTGAGTGGTGACAACGAAAAAGGATATATTAGGACATTTGATACCTGTGTTTTTTTTTTTGGGAAAAGATTTCATTCTAATACAAGGAATTAGAATGTCATATGACCTTGGACTACAAGGTATGATCCTTAAACGATCTAATTCTATCAGTAGACTTTAATCATTAGGAATGTTCACCGAATCTGCTCAATGAATTATTTTGGATTTAGATTTTCTCAATCTGATATATATAAATTGGGTTATAGATTGAGTATTTCCTTATCCGTATAATCCCTAAATACGAAATATATATGTATTATAGAAATTATATATATATGGAAAAGTATTATGTTTTTAATAAATATATAAACCTATATGCTTACAACACTTTGTCTAAAATTTATGTACTTAAAAAAGAACTTAGTCCAATTACAAAGCCTAACATTGTTTACTCATGTCTATAATTTATTTAAGTTTGTTTATTGTAATGTTTTGTAAATACTACAATTTAATTTATTATTGAAGGCCTACATTCGATTGGGTTGTACTATATTGAATGATATTATATTATATTAGGTTAATTAATTAATATGTGAACCCGCAGAACTCAACCTACAAAATCTATTGTTTTTGGGTTAAATTAGATTGGATAGGAGTGTTCATGAATTGATTTTAATTTGAGATTTATTCAATTCCATATATACAGATTGACATCTAATCCATATAATCCTATATGTTATATGTGAACACCTTATTAATCATGCTCAAAGGGTATAATGTATGTCGGGGAGCCGAAAAATGAGAAACACCTCAATAAACTAAGAATGAGCCCACATGTAGCTCTTTTAACAAATCTCTACAGTGTAGATAGATTTCTTTGAAAGACTAAGAGGCACGACATTGCATAATAACATTGTCACAAGCAATAATCCCGTAATCTCGTAGGAATGAAACACAAACTCAATTCGAAAGATGGGTAAACCATGACTGTTATTACATCAAAGAAAACAGAGATAAAAGTAGAAACAACAATATTAAAACAAACTCCACAGAGTTACACGCCATTATTGAAAGAAAACAAACTAAGATTTAGGAAATAATACCAAAAACTGATAACGCAAAAAACGCTTGACGGTCCAAGCATGAAGAGGGCGAGGCCGATCCCCTCCAACCACGATAAATTAACTCTGCGAACCTTATAATTACTAACCTTATATATCCTTCAAGTGATATTTTCCTCAATCTTATTTCCGCCTAACCAATTAATTAACTTGCGCACCTTATACTATTATTCCAGGTAATTATTGTTTTGCCCGCCTTCTCTCTCTCTCTCTCTCTCTCTCAGCTCTGTCAGACTGTTATCCATAAATAGCAGTTCTAAAGTATTCTTAAGAAAAAAGGAGATATCAACACCATATTATATACGCAAATCGCAACCTTTGTTTTCACTTTGAAGGAGCAAATTCTGGCTATCATTTTTTTTAATTAAATTAATGCAAATGGAATCCAAAAAACATCATTTAGTTGTTAATTTGTTGTAAAGAATTGCTCTCTAACCAATTTCATTCTTGAACATGGAGTATTAAACTAATTTTAGTAGCACCTAGAACACACACACACACATATATATATGTGTGTGTGTGTGTGTGTATGTATAAGTTTTGTTTTAAAAGAATAGATAAGAGGGCATTTTCCGGAGAAAATGTTGGCTACAAGTTACGCAGTTATCTTGGAAGGCACCCTAACATTGTACTAAAATGAAAGCAAGTTTAATTAATTATAATCTTGGATCAACTTGTTTGTTTAAGAAAGACATGAGATCAACTAGGCATGCAAGAGTCAGATTAAGAGTTGACGTCTGTTTTTAGCTTCTCTTCTTCAATTAGCTTTATCGTAAAACACAATCAGATCATACAACTTTGCAAGATATTAAATGGAAGAAAACAAATCTGCAGAAAAGACCTAATAGCTAGCTAGCAATATTACTCTGAATTTGTTGGCATTCTTCTGCTGTACGGCAAGGCTGTCGGGCATCATATAAACTTGTTATATATATATATATATATATATATCCGATGTTTTGTTGCATTATAAAATCTAGATTAGTGGTAGCACTAAAGCAATTTTTTCTTGGTTTTTTTTTGGTAGTGAAGCAATTTTTGCTTGGTTTAATGCACATGTCATGTGTACGTTGGTTCATTTCTTTTTTTATTGATCGATTGATCGACATGATGCAACAGAATACTCAATAAAATTCTTGTTATCATCAGACATATTAAGTAGCTTAAAATCAATGATCTACAATAAATTATGAGACAAAATGCATGATCAATCCTCAACAAACATGTTGAGTAACATGATTTTAAATAGAAAAGAACGATGATATTGTGGATAATATACGAAAAAATATAAAACGAAAAATATTCATTTTAGCTATGTTTTCATGGAAAATAGGCATTTTTTTTGTTTGTTAAATGTTATATGTATGTGGTGTTTTACTGTATTCTCAACTACTCCGAAATTTCAACAATTACGGAACATCAACTTATTAATTATCATAGCTAAGATATATGTGCTCCGTACTTGATTAGCAAGGCTATGAATACTTTCTTCACTTAAAAGACGTAAAATATTAATTGGAGGGCAATGATACGTACTCGAATTATTGTTTTAAGTAATAACATTCGTTAGCTAGCTATATACCATAATTAATGACAAGAAAAATGAACTATCTCATTGGAAATATTTAATGTGGCTTCATTAGCAAAAAGAAAGTGGGTAGTTTAGTGACTTCCTCAAAATTAATCAAGGACACATGTATGAATTTTGATAATTCTATGCTACATACAGCTCCATGTATATGTATTCAACTTATCCACAAAAAAAAAAATATAATCTTCCAATAGTTTTTAAGTTGGAATTTTAAGTAAAAGCACATTTAAATACACAAGCCTATTTATCATTAGTTGATTACAACCAACTTTTTAGTTAGGAAGAGTGTAAATCTCTCATATGCTACAGTAAAAACAAAAAAGTTATGATAATGTAAAGCTCTTATATACTACAGCATTTATAATTCTAATAAATAGTTTTAAACACTACGCTAAATACTCTAGCAGTGTAAGAACATTTTTTTTTTCTTTCTTTTTGTTAGCTATTGAATGAAGTTTTATACGCTATAAGGGGACGAATTGATAAAGCATTAATGGAAGAAAGAGCTACACGTGGAAGCAAATACATAAATAAAAAGTATGTAAAAGAAAGAAAGAAAAAAAAAAACAAAAGCATGCTATGAAATGTCTTTGTCAACAATAGCAGTAGAACAGAAGAGTGAGGATATATATGATCCGAAATTGAGAGAAGCGATCTTCTCCATGACTTTTAGAAAAAGTAGTGGCAAATAGAGGAACTGCAATCTTAGGAAGCAATCTCTATCACAAAATTTCACGCCCCACCTCTTCACACCTTATCTTTTATTTATGTATTTTGTTTCATTATTATGTTTTCGGTTTTAGATTTTCATATGCTAATTAATCTAATGGCCATGATTTTTGACGAATATACAGATAGATAGATACACGACTGCTCTTTTGTAGGGCTCATTACTCTTAATTAACCGTCGGATTAACTTGTGATGTTTGCGGTGACAATAGATCTAACGGCTAATAGAGTCAAGCGCAACGTTTGTATATACATATGGAAAGAACTAATATTGACATTTTATACCTTCAGTTATTATTATTATTATTTTTGAACTTAAGAGCTAGATGATTTGAACTCTTCACCTTATGGTGAAGTCAGATGTAGGAGATTTGAACTCTCGGTTATATAGCCTTTAATTTTATATGATCAGGAAAAGCGACCTTAAGAAATAAACTATATTAACAGAAAAATGCAATTGAAAATAACAGCGGCAGTAATTAAATTAAAATTATAACTTTAACTAAAACTATAGTCTATGTAATACTATAAAGAGTTACTTGTAAGTTTTGCCATATATGTGTTATTGCAAATAGGAGACGATTTCCTTAAAAAAAAATAATAATAAAAATGAGACGATAGTGGAGAGGCATGGAGCAAACACCAACATACAAAAGGCAACCAATTATAATAAGAAATAGAGTAAATCATGCTTAGTATATTTAATTCAATTTCTTCTTACAGAGTACTACATTGTTTATGAAATTATTTACCAAAAAAATTGTTTATCAAATTTTGTACCAAATGTGACAATAAATGTGTTCTTTTGAAATTAATTTAAGTAAGATGCGCATGATTGATATATTATCCTCACCTCCATAGATTAAGCTTTTAATAAGTAATTACAATAACTAGATTACCCTTAACTAAGACAAATAATCCGATAATTACTTAAATCCTCATCAATCAATTAACCAATAACTTTGCACCCCATCCCAAAAAAAAAGTGTTCATTTTTTTCTACTTTTTTTTTTCCCTTACAACAGAAACTAACAAAATGAAAAGAACCAAAAAGAAACAGAACAAAAATAGATTATATTACATGTAAAGGAGAACTATTTCGATTTTGAGAAAATTACAAAACAAATCAGAAGTCCCCAAACACAAAAATCTAGTTTTGATTATGAAGTGAAGAGGCGTGGGAAAATGATAGATAGGTGTCTCAAAATTCTTCATAAAAAGAAATAATAAAAAAAAGAAAAAATTGAAAAAAAAAAAAGAAAGCAAAATCTATTGATTATGAAAATGTGGGGTCCAGAATTGGAGAGGGCAATAGAGGCTGGGAAAGAGTGTGGATAAAACGTGCCTTCCACCGGCCAATCAGAATTCGGAGAAATCACAAAGCCCATCCCCATCCCCCAATTTCCATTTTCCCCTTAAAGAAATATAAAAATAAAGAATAAAATAAAATAATAAAATATATTCTTCACTTCTTTCTTTAAAGACTCACTTCATTGATTGTGGGTCAATTTTTTTATCCCAAAAAAAAAAAAAAAAAATCAGACAAAAAGAGAAGCCAAATTCAGCTTTGTCTCTCTCTGTTCATTGCTTGTGTTCTGTTGAATTCCTCCAGGGTTAGGGCATTCGGACGACGTCGAATCGTGGACGCCATGGCCGTCTCGACAAGCTTCGCCGGCGCCAAATTGGAGGCTCTGCTGCTGAATGCGGCGTCGTCCTCGAGGGCTTCCTCTGCATCTTCATCTTCTTCCCACCAATTGGCGGCGTCCTTCCGCAAGCCGATTCGGAGCAGCAGAGTCCTAATTCAGAAGGGTTTCAGGTGCGAGGTGGTCGCCTCCTCCGACGCTTCTTCTCTCCAGACCGACCAGCTCCCGGTCTCTTCCAATCTCTCCGCTCTCGAGCAGCTTAAGACCTCTGCTGCCGATAGTACGTCTAAATTCTCAATTCTCATTTCCCAATTTCTTTTCCACAATTTTCGCATTTCGATTTTGGGTTATAATGTCTGAAATTATTGAGTTCTGAATGATTTATTTATGTTTTAAGTTGTTTGCCGAACTTGGATTTTTCTGCTTTTTTATTGACCACTCAAATGGCAATCTTTTTGGAGAAATGTTAAAGCTTTATGTTCAAGTTTCTTGCTGAAATTTTATGATGTGGTTTATTGTTTTGAAAAGCTTTCAAATTTTGTAATTATGTTGGTCTAGTTTTATTGTTCGTATTGCATTGCAGCGAAAAAGATGCAGTAAACTATAGAATGTAACGCGATGAACGCATGGATGGGAGTAGGACATTTGGAGACAAACCCTTTTACTAATCTGCATATTTGGGATTCAAGGGATTTTCTGCTAAGTTCTTGGATTCGGTCAAATTGTATGTATGTCAGATTGAGTGTTCAGTAGGTCGAAATTCTAGTTATATTACAACTTTAGAATCTAACTAAAGGATTCCTAAAATGGCCGAGAACATTTTAGAATGCTTTGTGAACAGCTTCATTGCATAATCCTTTGCTTATTTGGGGGGACAAAAAACGGAGTAAGTCATTTTTCGTTCTTTTCATGTTCGTGAATGTTTGAGTGAATTTGCTGATTTTTCTTTTATCAGGATATACGAAGGAGAGAAGCAGCATTGTTGTCATTGGGCTTAGTGTTCATACTGCACCAGTGGAAATGCGCGAAAAACTTGCAATTCCAGAAGCAGAATGGCCTCGAGCCATCGGGGAGCTGTGCGGTTTGAATCATATAGAAGAAGCTGCTGTCCTTAGTACCTGCAACAGGATGGAGATATATGTTCTCGCTCTATCTCAGGATCGTGGTGTTAAAGAAGTGACAGAATGGATGTCAAAGGTGCCCTCTTATGCTGTGCTGTTTACATTTATTGCCTGTTGCAAGTATTTAGCGTGCAAATCTCGGAGGACGATGCATGAAGAAATCTTCTTTTTTAACACACAAAAGTACAGGTTGTTGAACTTGGATTCATTGTCATAAGAATCTTTGCTTTTGTTTGCAGACAAGTGGAATCCCTGTTGCAGAGATTTGTGAGCATCGATTTTTACGGTTTAACAAAGATGCTACGCAACATCTGTTTGAAGTATCTGCTGGTCTTGACTCTCTTGTCCTTGGAGAAGGTCAAATTCTTGCACAGGTCAAACAAGTTGTCAAAGTTGGGCAAGGAGTTGTTGGCTTTGGCAGAAACATCAGTGGGTTGTTCAAGCATGCAATCACCGTGGGAAAGCGGGTTAGAACTGAGACTAACATTGCTGCCGGAGCTGTTTCTGTGAGCTCTGCTGCTGTCGAACTTGCCTTGATGAAGCTTCCCAAGTCCTCACACGCAACTGCCCGAATGTTGGTGATTGGAGCTGGAAAGATGGGAAAGCTTGTAATCAAACATCTGGTAGCGAAAGGTTGTACAAAAATGGTGGTTGTGAATAGAAGTGAGGAAAGAGTAGCGGCCATCCGTGAGGAGATGAAGGGGGTTGAGATAATCTACAAACCCCTTACTGAAATGCTAGCTTGCACTGCTGAAGCTGATGTTGTCTTTACTAGCACAGCATCAGACACCCCCTTGTTTTTGAAAGAGAATGTCAAGGACCTTCCTGCCGTTGGTGAGGAAGTTGGAGGTTTGAGGCTTTTCATTGATATATCTGTCCCAAGGAATGTGGGTTCATCTGTTTCGGATGTTGAAATCGCACGAGTTTACAACGTTGATGATCTTAAAGAGGTTGTGGCTGCTAATAAAGATGATCGTCTGCGCAAAGCAATGGAGGCTCAGGCAATTATTGCAGAAGAATCAAAACAATTTGAAGCGTGGAGAGATTCACTGGCGACGGTTCCTACCATTAAGAAATTGAGATCTTATGCTGAAAGAATCAGGGCTGCAGAGCTAGAGAAATGCTTGTCAAAGATGGGAGATGATATCCCAAAGAAAACAATAAGAGCCGTGGATGATCTTAGCCGTGGTATTGTGAACAAGCTCCTTCACGGTCCATTGCAACACTTGAGATGTGATGGTAGTGACAGCCGGACTCTAAACGACACGCTTGAGAACATGCACGCTCTCAATAGGATGTTCAATCTTGAGGCAGAAATATTGGAAGACAAGATCCGAGCCAAGGTGGAACAGGCCCAAAAATAAAATTACTATGAAAAATTTCTTTTACAATACGTCTATATTACTTCCTGATTCCAAATAAGGGGCCAGCCCTCATATTCACGTTTCAGTGTTTGCGTGCATTGCAACCATTAGTGAAATCGACCAAAAAAAAAGTGTTCGTCCTTGCAAGGACTTCCAATTCATTCGTCATTGTAAGACACTTTTGCCTGACTCTCATTTGCCTTTATGTGCTGCGAGTCGATCAGTAGCCATTCGGCTTTGTAGAGAACAAAGTGAGGAACACCCAGACAAGCTAAGTCCATTCGAGGAGTCGAGTGTTTTTTCCCCTCTTTTTTGTTCTTAAGTTCTGTATCTTTAGCACTCTTAATTGTTGTAATTAATTCACTGATATTTAAACATCAAGATGGTACACTTTTTATGTTTATATGCATAATGCAATTTACTGCTCTTTTCTGCTTTTGAAACCGCGTGATTTGTAGATGCCGTAACGATATTTGTTACCTTCGATGGCGGGACTCTTCAGTGCCAAGGCGTCACTGTCACTAGAGAATTTAACTCGTTTGTGCTGGCCGTAGTTCGTCAGAGACAGGATTCGGTTGTTAACATCTTAGGAGGTTATTTGTCGCCAAATTCACTCGGAGCGACTAGGCTGCAACTAAAGACTAAAGTGCCGTCGTCTTCGACTGCTACGACTGAGAATGACATCGACGAATGTAATTGCAAGAGCAAGGTAATGTTTGGATTCGTTTCTTTGATCTCATGATGTTGCTAATAATGTCGTTTGTGGTCGAACTTGCTGAAGAGAGGGTATAGTATGGATATATAAAATGGTAAACCATTAGTATACCAAATTATAAACAAAATGCCAAAAAAAAAAAAACTAGTGTAGACGTTGGATTTATAATTACTTGTCTTGGAGAATTTGGGCCCTCAAATTGTCGTTATTAGGTCCTAACGAGCTTTACAAACAAGGTTAGTCTAATCATCATAAGATCGTTAAATAGAAAAGAAATGCAATAAAGTAAATGATACCACACACGAAGTTTTTATAGTACTTCACTCTATAATGAGAGATAGGTCTACTATTCTTCACTTAGATAATGAAATAAACACCAATTACAAGTGTATGAATACAAAATGTATAGCTTTTCCAGGACAAATTTTGGAAAGATTTTTGTAGATTTTCGGCTAGATAAGAGAATTCAGATGCCTTGACTGAAGGCTTCGGCCTCTTTTTATAGAGGTCCTTTGTAAGATCATGGGCTTCAACTTAACGGAGACATGAGTGGACTGAAACTCGTAAAAGTGGGATACGTGTCAGCTTTTGTGTTTTAGTGGATGTTTTCTTATAACTGTCAATTCGAGTCCACTTTGTCGATCCCAACAAACCTGCTCTTAGTAGATTCACAATGATGAACGATACAACATCCATATCAAGCGATCCGGATAAAGACTTCTCTAGCGCGCCAAGAGTCCTCGAACCAATTGAACCCTCAAATTGCACAACAAATGAGCCAAAGAACCCGATAGTACCAACTCAAATCGCTCTCATTGGACTAGATTGGTCTTACCATGTAACGGGCTAACAAACTGGGCCTTTACTCATGATTTGGGCCTAACCAAATCACACCCAACAACTAGTATATAAAGTCAAAAAGTATACAAAAAAGTGAACCATTGTTATACCAAAAAATCAACTGCTGATACCAGATAGTATATTATTACCAAAAGTAAACTAGAGTAATTCGGACATTTGCATTCCAAGAGGCATGTTTTGCAAAGACAAAATAGAGGATGATTAACTTTTATTTTTATTTTTTCATTTTTTTCTTCAAAAGACCTCAAAACGATTAGGCTAATTAAAAATTCCTCAATTTTTTTTCCTCTCTTTTCCACTCAATTTGCTGTTATGAGAAAACTATGTGGCATGCCACAACTTTCATATATTCTCGAATTGTTATAAAAATTTCTTGTGATTCAAATTTAAGTCATATTTTGTCAACTTTTAAGTAGTATGACACAAATATGGTGTTTCCAAGGTGAGGTTTTCTTTTCTTTTCTTTTTTTTTTTTTGATCTATTTCTGAAAGAATTAATGAAAGAAATGACCCAATTATATTTAATGACTTAAAATATCATTCTATTTTATAAATATTCTACGTATGTCCTAAAATAATATTATTAAAATATTTATTATATAATTATATAATACAAAATATAATATTGTTAAAATAATTATTATATAATTAAAGATATTTTAAGATATTCTAAATATTATGTTGAATTGTTCAGAGAGCATCCTGGTATCTTGCTTGGCCCATGATAAAGATAAGTGTTTCTTGGATTTTGGAATTCAGTTTTTCTTTGAATCAACTGGTGCAGACCTTAATAAAAATTGCATCTAAATCTGTTTACATTACTCTGTTAATTATAAAAAAAAAGTGATGCTCTATTAAACTATTACATAGTAAAATCTCATTCCTGGATAAGACATTACACAGAGCCTAAACTGTAATATGCTAGTGATTCTATTTCTATATTCCATACTATCCTAAAAGAAAAACAAAGCTTTGACAGAGATGGAAGCTCTTAGGGAAACCATGAGAAATTGAATTTTCCTGTTGCAACTTTTTCACACCGCAACCAAAAAGAGAAACCATAGCTGGCCAAGCCAATATTATTCGCAGACGCTTGTTCTTCTGACAATATTATTTTTTGGGTACAACCGACATGTGAGTCCCATAAATTATAAATTATAAATTTACTTTTTTATTTTTTATTTTTTTAATTTTTCCCTTTCTAGGAGGCAGTATTAAATTATTTTGTTGGCATATTTTGGAATTATCATTTTGTCACCGAAGTGTACTTGTGAAATTTTCATCAACTGTTTAGGACATATTATTCCATCATCTGTTGAGAGTTGAGAATACTGCTCAGTTGAACATTATCTTAAGCAAATGGAAAAGCTCATTATTGAAGCAAATAAATAAACAAGTACAAAAGCTCACTATTTGCTTTTCACTAGACAGCTCTAGGGGGACAACATCACCTTCACACCACAGTAGAAAAAAAAAAAAATGTAGTTGAACATCTAGCAAAGCACCAATACTTATGAGTCATTCTTCTTTGAAAAAAAAAAAAAAAGCACTCACAAGAGGGTCCCAAAAACCCAATACTCTAATAAAAAAAATAAAATGGATTACTTCTCTCACCAAAAATAAAACAAAGATAATTTTTTTTTTTTGGGGTATAGATTAAGGTATTTTGGAATATGTATTATGCAACTCAAATCTCAACCATAAAAAGGTAATATATTCGTGTAAATTATGATATTTGCGATGTACAATGCAACTCAAATCTTAGCATTAATGAAAAACAGACCATCAATTAAACAGAAAACACAGTTACTGAAAAAAAAAATTCATTCAAAGTGTTTTTTTTTTGGGTATAGTTTAAGGTATTTTGGAATATGTATTATGCAACTCAAATCTCAACCATAAAAAGGTAATATATTCGTGTAAATTATGATATTTGCGATGTACAATGCAACTCAAATCTTAGCATATTCAAAGAAGTGAAATATAACGCAGCTTCTTCCAAAACTTTTCTCACTCTTCCAGCTCTCACACTTACACACACTAGACATCAACTAGTAGAGGGCATTACGCGGTCCGAAACAATTTAAATTTTATAAAAAAAAAACTATAACAAAATAAATTTGAATTAAAACGTTTTTGGTTTAAACCACAGTCTTTTAAACATACTCGTAGTTACACAAAAACACTCGCTGTCGGAACCTTCTTTACTTTTCGTTATATTTTGATTCCACAATGTGTTTAAAAACCTGTTGTTGCCATCAAGCAAACGTGGACCTGTTTGGCTCCCCAGAATCACATCGAAAGCCATTCAATTCAAATTTTCGTACCATAAAACAGCCATTCCCGTTGGGGCATGGCCCTCCAAAAGATAGCTTTGTCAGACTACGGTCATTTTTTTTGGAGCGATGTGTGACAATATTTGTACTGCCACGTTTTGCTTTCCAAGGCCATAACATCCTGGCCGTTGGTTGGTGTAATCCTGATCTTCCGATTGATTGTAAATTGTACTAAATGGTCCAGAAATGGGCCATTCTTTGGGGCAACATGTCGCAGGTTGTATGTGACTGAGCTAATTGAGAGCTGCACATTGGGCTGGACCAAAGACAGGTACGCTTCAGAAGGTCAGATGGGGATAGAACCTTTTTTTTTTATTATTTAAAAGAAAAAAAAAATAAAAAAAGGCATTGCTGGGGTATTTCGTATTTTGGTTTTTGTTTGTGCCCCATTGCATGGAATATTAAAGACAAGTAGACTTTTTATAAGGTGTCTAGATAGAGTTTTTGTATAGTTAAATATAGGTTTCACTCAATTATAGTCCTTTTTCTTAAAGTAAATTTTCATAATTATTATATTTGAAAATTCACTTTTTATGAATATCATATATGTTTATTTGTGACATAACTTAATATATAATATAAATAATAACGTGGTATAAACTTTTCTAAGTGTGACATAAATGAACAACTTTTAAATGTGTGGAGTAATATGTGATTTTCCTTTTTCTTAATCCGTGAAGGCTAGAAACTATATTGTTTGATAGTTTTTCTATATAATGTCACAATTTTTCGGAAGACATATTTAAAAAGAATGGAAATTGTAGAAAATATAACTGTAGTAAATGTCAAATTTATGATGTAAATAATTTATCTACCTTTCAAATTTATAGTGTAAATAAGTCTTATTTACACAATAAATAGATTTATTATGTAAATAATGTATTTACCTCATTATTTACATAGTAAATAAGTTGTTTATATTGTAAATTTGACATTTACTACAAATATTTTCAAAACCTAATATTTACTTTAAAAAATTTTAAAAATCTGACATTTCTTTCGAGATAGAGATGTGCACGATTATGTTCCTATTTGGTAGTATTTTTATATAAAATCACAATTTTCAAGAAGATATATGTAAAGAAATAGATATGTGTACGATTTTATGGTAATTTGAATATTTCATTTTCGTGACGATTCTAATTTTTAAGATAATTTAAATGTAGAACTGCCTTGTCACATAAACTCTTCTTATCATGCAACATAGGGGTGTTTGAAAGGTGGTAGGAACCACTTTTACTGTAGCATGTGAAAGCTTTACACTGTAGCAATTTTTTAAATTGTTACTGTAACATGTGAGAGCTTTACACTGTTTATAACTGAGTTTGTGGTGGGAACCACAATGCCAAACAGGGGGATAGTAGATCTCTACTAGTTATCATCATGTATTTGCAGTTTGGTTCAATGTACTATAGTGATATAATCCAACGAGAACAATTGCATATTAGAATTTTATCTTGTTATGTTAGAGACAAAAGGTTCATAATTCAACAGACAAACATTCCAATGGGACTATTTTTCTCCTCTTTCTCTTTTCATTTTCAATGTCAACAAAACAGTTAACAAAATTAAAGCAATTAAAAAAAAAAAAGTGTGATACAGATTATAGGAGTAAAAGGACATCATCATGTTTCTCAAAGGCAAGTCAGCTTCCTTATCATTCAAAACTCTAAAAGGCAACGATTCTAACAAAAGAGCAATTATTCGTAATCCAAGTTACTTCAATCATTGTGCCTACCATTAAAAAAAAAAAAAACCCAAGAAAACAAATATCAGGATAAAAAGAGGCAACACTTTTTTTTTAACCTCTATGCCATCATCATAATCTAAAAGAAAAACAAAAGCAAAAGGTACGGAAGTCCATGACAACTAATTAAAAGAAGATCATCATTTACAAATTCTCCATATTTGATGACGATGAAAATCCCTATAGCAGTACAAAGTTGAACATTCTACTTCAAATCCCAAACCTGAAACCTCAAAAGAGGGGGTGTGTGGGCATTAAAAGGTAAAAGAAAGAAGAGATCAAAGCTCCAAAAAACGGACAAAAGTAGAACCTTTTACCAAATTCAATCACAGCCTTTCCCTCCCTGACATAAAAGGCCCGCGCCGTCTGTGCTACCAGCTTGTCCGTCCTTGCATCATTTGCCCACACCCTTTCTCCTTTTTTTTTTTTTTTTTAAATTTTTAGAGAATTATAGAGGGAAAAAACATTTCATTATTTCCTAAAAAAATAGAAAATAAAAAAGCATTAGAATCTAGCGTTCTCAAAGCCGTGTAAGTCGCTGACTCTAGTCAAGGACTTTTTCATGAGAGCAACCTTAGCCAGCTTCTCAGCCGCACGCCAAGCCGAGGTTGGCGTGAGCGGGTCCCCATTCTCATCCACAACAGTCAACGTCTCCCTCTCACCCCCTCTCCGCCGTTGGATCAAACCCGTCCCTGCCATCGTCGTCATCACGTGATGGTTCTTCTGATGCACCTGATGCTGCCTCCTCCAGTGCAGTTCCGCCAGCTCGGCTTCCAAGCCGCGAAGGCACTCCTCTGCTGAATCCAGGCTCGACTGCATCAGCAGCGCGCGAGCCGACGCCAGCAGATGATGCGCGCTCGTGAAGTCCCCGCCGCTCTCCACCATCCGCCCCGACTCCGCGATGGCGCGAGTCGCGATGAAGACGTTCCTCAGCCGCTCGATCTTTGGGCCGGATGATCGGACGGACAGCGGTGCCGGTACCATGACGCCTTGCTCTTTTCCGTACATCACCTCCTTCGTCGCTGGGTCCTTGTAGAGGCACCGCAAGGACATCAAGCGGTGGGTCCCGGCCGCTGCCGTCGGGACTCTAAGCTCCACCAGAAGCTCTCTCTCTTCCTCGGCGTAGAGATCGCCAATACGAACACATCCAGAGCCGAGCACCGTCGGACGGCCGGCGGCGCATGAGTAGACGGCAGAGATCTCCGCGTCGCCGGAGGGGAATCCGAGCTGGATTCGGAGATCCTGAACGACGACGCTCAGCAAACCTCCGACGCACTTCGCGAACGCGTTCTCCGCCGGCTCTTGGCTGTGGCTGAAGCCGTTCTTCCCGAAGCCGAAGGCGTGGACAGGGATCTCAATGTGTGCGAACCGCGTGGACGACGCGTTGCTCTGTGGCTGCCGTTGATTATTGCAGCTCGCGTTTGAATGGTGGTGAACTCCGCCCACACCACCGCCGTCGTCCTGGCCGTCCGACAACAAAATTATACTCGCGACGGGATTCCTCTCCCTGCGATCTTCCAGAACTCTCGTCGCCTTCCTCAATGCGTCTCCGACGCTTGTCCCCTGGCCGCACACCAGCCGATCGACGATACGCCGAGCCGCCCGCTGACCCTGTGCCGTCATTCTTCTTAAGGGAAGCAGCCTCTTTGGCGCAGCGGAGAAAGCCACGATTGAGAGCCGGTCAGCCGAGCCGAGAGAAGAAATGACCAATCGCATGGCGCGCTTCATCATCTGGAGCTTGGCACCGGTCATGCTCCTGCTGGCGTCCAGTACCGCCACCAAGTCAACCGGCGCACGGTGAAAGGAATCGCCTCTGTTGTGGGCTGCAGGTGGAGGCGGCGGCGGAGCCTTGACTCTCAGCGCCACCGCGTAGGCCTGGTGGCTACTGCTCACGGAAATCACAGCCGCTTCCGGAAGCAATCTCACTTGCACGTTGTTCCTCAAATCTCTGGCATTATCGATCCGAGCTCCATCGGAGAATTTACTCGAACATGAAGGGTTAGGATTCACGAAGAATCCTTGAAACTCTTCAACATCTTCTTCGCCTTCATCGGCGTCCTCGTCAGCTTCAGGAATAGGACTAATCTTAGCGTTAGCAGTAGATGAAAGCAGAGGCTCGTCATCATCGTAACACCTGATCATTGTCTGCTGCACCGTTGCTCGCGGCGAAGGCAAAGGCGAAGATTCGACGATCTTTTTCTCTTCAGGCTTAGGCTTAACCACTTTGTCTTCCTGTTCTTCTCCGGAAGATTCAGGATTGAGATTATGATGATTATTGTTGTGGACAGCGAGGAGAGGAACGTCCTTCCAGGTGGCATTGCAGACAGGGCAGACGAGGCTTCCATGCTTCCTGACATGGGAGGCGATGCAAGGAAAATGGAAGGCATGCCCGCACTCCGCCGTGTAAATGGCCGTCCCTTGCCCTGTCTTCACGCTGCTCAAGCAGATTCCACAGCTACTCTGCAAAATCAACAAAAGTAAATAAAATTAATCAAAAGAGAGCGAATAAACAACAATGCTTCATAAAAGAATATACAGTTTTCCTTACTCTGAATTTGAAGCTGTTCTTGAAGAGTGACAACTTGAGAGGAGATCGAGGAGAAGTTGGATTAGATCCAAGCAAGGAAGTTATGGGGCTTTTGGAACTGCTCCTGGGAGTGTTGGAAGTGGTTTTGCATTCGAGTTTTCTGGGGCTCTCAGCGACTGAAGTGGATTCCGACGAAGAGTTCGTTCGGCAGCGTAAGCTGGGAGTTGAAGGGTTGCTTCCGCCGGAGAAGAAGCTCAACCTGTTGCAGCTTCTAGGGCTGGGACTAGGGCTAGGGCTTGTGCTCCTTGCTGCTGATTGTTGCTTTTCTGAGACTCTCGAGTCTGGTGAGTCTCGGGAAACCGTAGTGCAAAAAGCTCTTCTCCACCCAGTTCCCATATGATCTTTTTAATTTCCTTTCTTAGCTATCTTCAGTGGGTTTGTTTATATTTTAAGGAAGAGGAAGAGGAGAACGAGAAGAAGACGACGATAAAGGTGAAGAAATTAAGGATTTTGTTTTGATCGATCTGATGAAGAAAGTGGCAGACAAGACAAAAGGGCAGGATCGAAGTTAGCCAGAATAGCATGGGATCGACTGAAAAAATAAAAGCAATGAAGACAAAGCAGTGGGATAAAAGATTCAGAGACACCCAAAAACCCACTCAGAAGAAGCCCACCCTTCTTCTCTCTGTTTTCCTCTCCATCTTTCGCTCTCTCTCTCTTACTCTCTCTCTTTATAAGTGTCCGTTTTCTAATATAGATGTTTTTTTTTTTTTTTTTTGGGGCCTTGGCTAATTGATTGATAACTCCCACCTCATTTATCCCTCTCCAAAAAGAAACTGATTTATCTTCACAAAAAGGAAAAGCAAAACCCAAAATGAATTCAAAGAGATCTAATTGCTCTTCTGTATATATATGCAAGCATATATATGTTTTCTTTTTTGGGTGAAAGTGTACTTACATATACATATACACATTGAAAAATGTAAATTTTTAAGAATTTTTTTCTTCCATTGTTATTACTCTTGGGTAACTGCCACGTGTTAATTTGACTTGATTATGTCTTTTAAACCAAACCAGTCAACGGCTTCTCCTATACAAAGCACGTTACGCCCACCAGCCTGCTACCTCATAAAACAGGCGTTATATGCTCTCTGCGATTCGTAAGAAATTCTTCACGCGCAAACCGAGATGCGTGTGCAAACACTTCTTGTGTAGAACCACAAAATAATTCGATAAACGACGTCGTATTCTTCCCCCTCAGTGTTCGTTTGTGAGTGGTTAATCGGGGAACGTGAAGCTGCCAGACTTTACAGGCCTATTAATAATGGAGGTGGATGAGGGCATTAGATCAGATTAGTCATATGCGATGAAGAGGAATCAATCTGTGTACGAATTTAAGCCAGTCTCACATATAGGCCTGGCGCTAGCCGTTGGATTAGACCCTTTTCATTGTGTCATTATACCACTAATCTGCAAATGTTATGATATTTATAGCTTTCAACTATATTAAAGTCTATATGCTACGATCATAAAGAGAGAACTTGTATCTGTTTTACTATTATTATTTTTTTACTCACACTTTCACATTGTAACAAAATGTGAACGTGTTTTCCATATTGATTGCAGTATTTTTTTATTAACATGTTTAGTATTCACAGTTTTGACTAAAATTTTTAATAATTAAAGAATAAAATTTTTACTTATTACAATATAAAAAAAATAAGTTAAAGTATAAAACTCTTACATGCTACAATAATTTTAATTAAAATTAATTTAAACTATTGCTTTTAAATGCCTTGTAGTTTTATATCTAATTATGAGTTATGTCCAAACTCTATAGTATTTTTCCCAATTATAGAAGTGCACAATAACTCATACATTAAAAGGGATTGGTAACATGGATTCTTGAAAAGAATGCTCGTTGGCTATAATGTTAGTTTGGTCACCAAATTCAACGTTGGCACGACTTCAGCCGCGGCATAACACATATAATAATATGAATTTATATGGTCATGACTACACAGAAGCACAAACCGTACGTTATAAAAGCTGTTGTTTTGGCACTCAAATTTCCATGCACTTTTTCACATCAAAACTGGAGTGTATAGGGGGCTATATATGTACAAGGACAATAGGACTGCTGGGTAGGGGTGGTAACTCTGCAGTAAAAACCCTTTGGGTCAGAGCCAAGAAAGTCCAGCTCCATGCAGAGATCATGGGGGTAGGTGACGCTAATTAACAATTACTGCAGACAAGTGCATCATTAACTGCAATATAGTAGAGAGAGAGAGAGATTAGAGAGTTCCGAGCGTTGGAGCTCAGGGTCAGACATTCACATGACCGGTTGTTCCTAAGGCATGTCAGTTGCTCTCTCACCACCAAAACCGCTTATTCATATTCCGGGTTCTCGCCTGTCCTAAAATGACCATACAACTAGTGCTTTAACTGTTGTTTTGTATGAATGGATGGATATAATCCGTTGTTAATATTAAGGAGAGGTACAATCTTAATACATAATACGGCTTTTAACGGTTAAATTTTTATCCATTTTTTTTTTTATAAATTTTTCTTATTTTGATATAATTTTGATCTATCAGTTGTAATTCTGTCTTATTCTTTCGAGCCTACCAAAAATTACATGGAATCATACAAATTAAATGTTACACATTACATATCATTAAGATGAGATCTGGGGTGGTTTAGGGGCTTGTCCTCTTAGTTCTTATCGGAGTTTACAAAAGCTCTCTAGGGGTTGGTAGTTGTTTCCTAAGTCGAAGAAAAATCCTCTAACAATTAAGATAACTGAAAAAAAATATATGGGTAGACACAACTCCAAGTCTGAAACAAGTCTTAAACCAAACGGCCTCTGTAAATTGGAGAAGTGGACGAATAAATATTGAGGACTCTCCTCAACCTCGAAGCAGAACAAACATACTATCAATATGTTGGCCCTTTTATTATTTTAGTCAGGAAAAGAAGAAAAGCAAAAGCTGTAGTCTTTCAGTAAGTGTTTAGATTTATATTTTTAAAAAAAATTTAATGGTTTAAAAAAGTTTTAATTATTTTTAAAAGTTACAAAAATGTTATATTTAATTAGCTTATAATGTATCATTGATACTCTGATACAAGATTAAGTCTATTTCAGAAGTGTTTTTTTGAAAAGCTATAATTTGTGACTTTAATAGAAAGCACTTATAGAAAGCAAAAACTCTTCTAAAGTTCATCCAATTGTTTTCAGAAGCAGCTTTTGGATTTAAAAAGTCAAAAACAGTTTTTAAGAAGCCCTTTTAAATAGGCCCGTCGTCAATAACCTAAAGCCAAGTTTTAGTAGTAAACAATAGCTGCATCACGCCAAAGCAACATATTATTGCACTCATGAATCTTGGACTGCCTTATGGTTATTCTAAATTTAATTTTTGTCCTTACAAAGTGCCTTTCATTTAAGCTTTTATTAGGGGTGAACAGTAGGTGGTTTGACAATTTTTGGGCGAGTGTGGTGTGGTTTTTTTGGATAGCGGGTTGGCGATTAACCAACCCACAAACCGCCCACCACATGGCGGGTGGTTTCGGTTTGGTTTTGGGTGGTTGTGGGCTGGTGCAGGCGGGTTGAGGCGGTTTAGACTTATACTATTGTCCAATGTAATTTTTTGGACCTTTTTTTTTTAAAGTGAAGAAAATTTGTAGAAAATATAAGATGATAATACATAAAGTATTTCCAACAACAAGCAAGTTTGATGCCTAAAGACAGTGACTATATTCAAAAATATAAATTAAGAAACATAATCAATTACTGCAACAAGAAACATCAACTACAGATAAAGTGATGAACAAAGTCAAGAGTCCATAAAGATTAAAGCCTATTCACTGGGTTCAAAAATAATAGAATGCTACAAATGAAATGTTGAACAAAGTTAAGTGTTCCTTTTCTTTTTAGGGTCTTTCTCTACTAGCTTACTTGATTTGAATTTTGATCACTTCACAAAATAATAAGAGAATTTACAGTTTCCAATATGTCAAGAGGCAGCCGAGCCCTTACTTGGAGTGTTGGATTGTTCAATCATCTCTAAAATAAGAACAAAATCAAATAAATGATAAGTTTTTTTTTTTAAATATATAGGCGGACGGGTTCGGGTTGAACCCGCCTTCAAAAACTTAAAACCAAACCCGTCCACTTAAATATATTTTTGGGAGGGTTCAACCCACCCGCCAGTAGGTTACTAACGTAAAACCGCTTTTTTTGAGATGAGTCAGCGCGGGCGGTTGACGGGTGTGGGGTGGTTTTTGTACAGCCCTAGTTTATATGAACTTTCTTTGTCTAGTATAATATGACACGACCTAACAATTTAAAATTGTATCCTACTAGTATAAATATTTTTTGCACACTCCACAACAAAATCCTCTTTTTAACCTAAAGTTTCAAATAAGTTTTGTTGTTAAAAGTGCATGAACATATGCTACCAGAAACCTGTTATTGTCCAGAAAATTTAGAACCTCGCTCTCGTTCTCTCTCTCTCCGTATTTCAATAAGTATATAATGCCTTCCATCCCAAATAAAATAACAAAAAATAAAAATAGAAACAACATAGCCATAATAATTCGAGCAATTTTATTTAACTCAATGGGTTATAACTCTATTACTAATAAAACAACAAGATCTAGCTTAAAAAATAAACTATATACTAGGCTAGAGCTTATAATTTTGTAAATAGTGGTGTTTAACCTTATAAGAATGAAAAAAATTTTTCTAAAAATTTTCAACGATTTGATCTATAATTGTAAGGCAAAGCTTACACGCTACAAATTTTTAATGTGAACGTTCGTAGATGAGACTGAGAAACAATTAATTTAGCAACTAAACAACAATTCCTACCAACAATTAGAAAAAAAAAAAAAAAGGAAAGTTTTTACATTAGTTTCTCCTTTTGTATAGGTATTTTTTGGATTATTTAAAAGTTTAATAGGACTTCTCAAGATTAATACTACTAAAAGTGATGTTGATGTTTTAGCGCCTAATCGTCCACCAAATTTAACCACCCCCTTCGTTTACATTAATATTTTATTAGTGTGATGCATAATTGAAACTCATCCACAAGAAGTCTCCAGAATCAGTCCCATAGAGATTCTGTGCTTGGCTAACGACAAGGTGTTCTGTAAAATTGGTGAGAATCAATTTTTTTATTTAAAATATTATAATATATAAAAATTTTATATTTTAAAAATATTATTTTTTATTATAATATGTTAAAGTTTTATATTATTTTTTAATTAAAAAATTAGTTTTAATCAATTTTATTAAACATCCTAAGTTGTAAATATTTTTGCATCATTATATTTATATATTTTTCTAGGGAAGCTTGTAACTGGTGATTATTATATTTAGCACCGTGTTTATGTGAAACACACGCAACACATGTAAAATCCGAAAGACATAAGGGTGAATTTGTACCTTCCAAAAACAGCATCACAGAGCGGAGTGTGGACAAATCTTTTTTTGACGGCAAGAGGCAAAAAAAAAAAAAAAAAAAAAAAAAGTGAGTCCAAAAAAGCAGTGAAATTGTCATCTAACAGTCAAAATTTCAACACTCACGTGGGGCCCTCTGTTAGGTCACCTATGTATCTCTCTAAGAAGTCTAACTCCATTGGGGTAATAATTTTTTTTTTTTTTGAGTTTCTATAACGCACATTTTGCTGACGTTTTTGAGTCATGCTAGGGGGAAAAGCAAAACCCTCTCCGACTTTGCTCTGTTAAATGTCAACTCCTGCATCCGGGAATAAAGTATTAAATTCTAATCTTAACCTAATCATTATTTAAATAATACGAATTAGCTCAATCTTTTGTGAGATCAATTAGTTAGGCAAAAGTATGGAAAAAAAAAAACAGCTTTTTAACTTTGTAACTATAATATAATAAAATATTTAAAAGGTGTGATTAAAATTATAATTGTAATTTAAAATATTATTATATGTAAAAATTTTATACCATAATAATTTTTTATTTTTTATTATAATATATGATAATTTTATACTATTTAATAACCATAGTTTTAACCAATGTTTGTTAAACACCCTGTAAATAAGTTATTTAATATTGGGATATCTTCCGTGTAGAAGTTGGATTGAATCTATTTTGTGTTCATTCTTGGGGAAGAGCTATAGTGGTAGGTTTTGCAGTGTTGTTTCATCAAATCCTTTTGCGTTGCTTTTGATTTTGGGGACAACACACAATTTCTGGGGAAGAGTTTGGTTGGCCAATGACAGAATAAACGTCTTGGAAATTGGGCGGTTTACGTGGTGAAGTAGAAAATTTGCCAATTTTCAATTTGTTGGTTTTTTTAGGAGAATATGTAAATGTTTTAGACCACAAAAGGATTTCACATAAGAAAAAAAAGATTTAATTATGTGTTCATTTGTTGCAAGCTAACGAGGACCACATTTGGTGCTTTTTTTAATAGATGCCCTTCCAATCTCGATCATTCTGAAAATAATGAAAATTCACTCAGAATGCAAGAGTAATTTTTTGAATTGTCCTTAAAAAATATCATATTGAACTAATTTGTTGCCTATCGAAGTATCATGAAAAATTAACTTAGATTGTATAATTCAAACTTTATGTTTGAAATTCAGTTCTTGTAATGCTTAAATAAACCATATATATATATGTATATATATTTATACAAGATTCTTCTCTAGCAACTGTAATTATATAGTAGAGAGCTTTCACGGTTAGATTGCACAAAATCATTCGCCACTTTTCGCTCTACAATCTTTCAATAAGCAAATAATGAGTTCATATGACATTAACCTAAATTCCATTTATAATGTTTATCCATCTAAGGAACACCATTCGTGATAAATACCATAATCAATAGAAGGTGAGTTCTATTTATAGTTTTTAATCAGTGTATGATGCTTGTTGATGCTTACCGTCGTCCAGCGTCGGATCAACACCCGCGTGCAACCGTGTACGGTCTGACCTCTTCTTAGGCTCGCCTCTGGCCGGGAGTATGCACCTGTAAGAGGAGGGATGCTTCGGAGAATAGTGGGGTTAGTCAATAGACAAGGGCTCTCCGATGCTCAAGGCAGGTATTGCTCGGCAAAGGTCGGCAGCTAGTTAGGTGTGAAGAAGTAGTCTCCTCTAGAATGTCATAAATACATCCTATTTATAGGCCACCACTTGGATCGGGTGCCAGATAGGTTTTGCCCATCACCCGGGTGTCACATCAAGGTGTGTCAGGTAGTAGGTAACAAGTGTCGCGCCCATCGCCCAATGGATTGGACTCTATCAGATGGCAATGTATCTGTCTTGTGTTGGCCTATAATGGCGAGTAGTAGCCAAATTATGAGAACTGTTGGCCCGACCCGTGCTACCGTACATTCCGAGGTGGCGGCCTTCTTGGGGCGTAGCCTTGAATGTCTGAGAGGCACCTCGGGAAGAAGTATAAAGCGTCGGGGTCGACAGCAAGCTTCCTGGGAGTCTGCCGAGCTTAATAGCCGACCACCAAAGTTAATGTCCTCGGTGGTGGCGCCGAGCTTACCCTCAACAATGCTCAACACCATTGGTATCACACAGTATTGTTTTTATGATCGTTTCAACATCTTCAGTTAATTTAGACACTTTTTAATGTTTAAATTACGCAAAGAAAATGTAACGCCCTGAAATTAATTCAATGTTATTATAATGTAAAATGATAAATTAGTGTGCCATAATTAATGTTTCTACGTTAATTTGATCATTTGATTAAATTTTAAATTTTAGGTTGTTTTGTTAATTTAATGAATTCTAATGAATTCTTATTATTTAAAAATGTTATTTCGAGTTTTTAAAACACAACAGTTTGTAAAATGTTAAAAATTTTCAGTTTTACAAAACCGTGGCCGGCACATGGTTTTTGCACTGTAAAACCGCCCACTGTTTCTCTCTATTTATTCTCTCTCTCACTCTCTCTGATCTCTCTCTCTCTCCCTCCCACCGTGACTCTCTTTCTCTCTCGTTCTTTCTCGGTCTCTCCTCTCTCTCTCAATTTCTTCTCAAATTTTTGAATCAAAATTCTAATCCAAGCTTCGGGTTAGCAAGGAGGAAGCTCGGGAAAGTGATTTGGCTACCAAAAACGCGGATTGAAGCTTCGATTCGAGATTAGTTTTGAAATTTCTAAACTTTTTCTAAATTTTCAATTTTTGTGCATTTTTGAAATCTAAGTTTGTTTGAGCTTAGAAAACCCTTGATTTGAGTTAAAGGAACTTAGAACACCTAGAATCTAAGCTTGGATTGAAGAAAAACGGATTTGTTTCAATATTTTTTATTTTTCCTCATTTTCTCCTATTTTCAGATTTTTGAGATTTTTGTGTTTAAATCTTGTTTAAATGAGTTCAAAAGTGTTCTAGTATGTTTTTCTATCATCTATGAATGTTTTCCATGCCTGAGATTTGAGAAAAACATGTTAAAATCAAGATTTGGATTTTGGGAGATTGAAAACCCGTGGCTGAAATTTTTGGATTTTTCTAGTTCAGCAGGCCGAACTATGTGTTCGATAGGCAAGATTCAAAGGATCGGCAGGCTGGACTGCACCGTTCGGCAGGCCGAACCTCGAAAATGTCTGGCCGACCGGACTTGGTTTCCAGCACAGTTCGGCCGGCCGAAGCAGGGCTTCTGGCAGGCCGATAGGGCCTAGAAAATTTTGTGATTTTTCACCCGTTTTTACTGTTTTGAACCCCGATTGAAATTCCAACCTTGTAAAATGATTTTAAAGATACAAATGGCACACTAAGACATCATGAAATGGTTTAGTAACATAGAATGTCTTAAACTAGATATTGATCGACTTAGTGTTTATCTAGGATCGTTCGTGGTTTCGCGGAGCTAACGCATAGCGGACCAGGATTTCGGTGTGGGGCACCGGCACGAGTATTGAGGTAGGACTTCTACCACATTCTTTGATAGCCTAGTTTCAAAATGATTTGGTTTTGAAAAGGGTTTCTATAAAGGGTTTCTATAAAAATGTTTTCAATGGTTGATTGAAAATGAATTTATCGGTTATATTTTAATAAACCATGAACTGAAATGAATATAAATGACAATACTCGATAAATGGGTTTTGAATGATGATGAAAATAAATACAAAGGCATGATGCCATATCAAAGATCGGGTCGTGTAGCGATCGACCTTGGCGGCAGGTCCCGAAACTCAGCTGAGCTACTACGGTGGTGATATCCTTATGGTTTGCCTAGGAAAAGAAAGTGGTGTTTCTGGTCGATCGAATAAACTGTTTTGGGTAAGAATGGTTTTTTAAATTTATTTATTTATTCAAAGTTCCTTTTAAATAATACCCTGAATAGTGTGATTTTTCTTTAAATTAAATGATTTATTAAAATATAGTCCTATTGAGCCTTTCGCTCATATTTTATTTATTTTAAATTTCTCCCTCTAGGTGGATTCCCATATAGGTTCAGAGAAGACTCAACGGACAGGAATCCAGAGCAGTAGAAGGATTGGTAGGTTATTTGTATTAACTGAACAAGGCATGTAATGTTTTTAACTTTCTTTGTGCTCGGATTATAGTTGTATTATTATATTGTCAGTACTATGTGTGTGCACAAGTTGTGGGTCGGTAGGATCCATACTCGCAGTTCTTTATTATTTTATTATTCGCTTAATGATTTCACCTGCTTAATGTTTATGAACTCTTTTATACAATATTGTTTTGAAACTTTTACATTTTTATATTTAATTTAAGCCCCAAATTCTTGATTTTAACTAAATTCTCCTTTTTATTAATTTCAATAATCTGCCACGTCACTTCCCGCACCCTGGAGTGTGACATAATGGTATCAGAGCTCAAGGTTATGAACCTTGGGAATTGTGCACACATAGGTGTGACAATGAAATACCTCTGACAGTCCAAATTTTGTTTTCAGAAGTGAGAAAATGGCACCTAGACGTCGTTCGACAGCTGATGCCGAGTTCGAAAACGATGAGGGCATGATGAGGTCTATGTTTGCGGCTTTCTGGCAGATGGCAGCCAGGGCTAGACCAGAGGATTCTGATGTTGGTCATCGGCATACATATTTTAACGAATTCTGACGTGCGTCTATTCTGACTTTTGATGGTAATAGGGATCTGCAGTTGGCAGAATATTAGTTAGACTTGATCGTGAAGCATTTGGATACCCTTGAAGTGCCTGATGAGTACCGTGTGGAGTTTGCTGCATATAAGCTCGAGGGTGGTGCTAATACTTGGTGGAAACAAGCTAAGCGTTTGGAACGCGATGGTGATATCAGTTGGGACAGATTCGAGGAGCTGTTCTATGATCGGTATTTTCCTCAGGGGTATAGATATCAGAAGGCAGCTGAGTTCTACAGGTTGCAGCAGGGTGATTTTCAGTTCGGGAATATGAGGCAAGATTTAATGACTTGGCCAGGTTTGCTCCATCAGCAGTGGCATCGGAGTTCGAGAGATGTATTAAGTTTCTGGAAGGGCTTAAGGCTCCTATTCGGCGACAAGTGGTTGCTCTGCGACTTAGGAGTTTTGGAGAGCTTGTGTTGTCAGCAATATCAGTGGAGAATGATTATGCGCAGTATTGTATATGTTCGACAGGCCAGATTCAAAGGATCGGCAGGCCGAACCTAGAAAATGTCCGGCCGACTGGACTTGGTTTCCGGTAGGCCGAACTGTGCAGTTCGGCCGGCCAAAGCAGGGCGTCTGGCAGGCCGGTAGGGCCTAGAAAATTTTGTGATTTTTCACCCGTTTTCACTGTTTTGAACACCGATTGAAATTCCAACATTGTAAAATGATTTTAAAGATACAAATGACACATTAGGACATCATGAAATGGTTTATTAACATAGAATGCCTTAAACTAGATATTGATCGACTTAGTGTGTATCTAGGATCATTCGTGGTTCCACGGAGCTAACGTATAGGGGACCAGGATTTCGGTGTGGGGCACCAGCACGAGTATTGAGGTAGGACTTCTACCCCATTCTTTGGTAGCCTAGTTTCAAAATGATTTGGCTTTGAAAAGGGTTTCTATAAAAATGTTTTCAACGGTTGATTGAAAATGAATTTATCGGTTATATTTTAATAAACCGTGAACTGAAATGAACTCCATAATGAATATAAATGACAATACTTGATAAATGGGTTTTGAATGATGATGAAAATAAATACAAAGGCATGATGTCATATCAGAGATCGGGTTGTGTAGCGATCGACCTTGGGGGCAGGTCCCGAAACCCAGTTAGGCCACTACGGTGGTGATTTCCTTATGGTATGCCTAGGAAAAGAAAGTGATGTTTCTGGTCGACTGAATAAACTGTTTTGGATAAGAACGATTTTATTTAAATTTATTTATTTATTCAAAGTTCCTTTTAAATAATACCCTGAATAGTGTGATTTTTCTTTAAATTAAATGATTTATTAAAATATAGTCCTACTGAGCCTTTCGCTCATAGTTTATTTGTTTTAAATTTTCCCCTCTAGGTGGATTCATATTTAGGTTCAGAGAAGACTCAACGGACAGGAATCCGGAGCAGTAGAAAGATTAGTAGGTTATTTGTATTAACTGAACAAGGCATGTAATGTTTTTAACTTTCTTTGTACTCGGACTGTAGTTGTATTATTATATTGTCAGTACTATGTGTGTGCACAAGTTGTGGGTCAGTGGGATCCATACTCGCGGTTCTTTATTATTTTATTATTCGCTTAATGATTTCACCTGCTTAATGTTTATGAACTCTTTTATACAATATTGTTTTGAAACTTTTATATTTTTATATTTAATTTAACCCCTAAATTCTTGATTTTAACTAAATTCTATTTTTTATTAATTTCAATAATCTGCCACGTCACCTCCCGTACCCCGGGGCGTGATAGAATGGTATCAGAGCTCAAGGTTATGAACCATAGGAATTGTGCCTACATAGGTATGACAATGAAATACCTCTGACAGTCTAAATTTTGTTTTCAAAAGTGAGAAAATGGCACCTAGACGTCGTTCGACAGCTGACGTCGAGTTCGAAAACGATGAGGGCATGATAAGGTCTATGTTTGCGGCTTTTCGACAGATGGCAGCCAGGGCTAGACCAGAAGATTTTGATGTTGGTCGTTGGCATACAAATTTTAAGGAATTCCAGCGTGCGTCTATTCTGACTTTTGATGGTAATGGAGATCCACAGTTGACAGACTATTGGTTAGACTCGATCGTGAAGCATTTGGATACCTTTGGAGTGCCTGATGAGTACCGTATGGAGTTTGCTGCATATAAGCTCGAAGGTGCTGCTAATACTTAGTGGAAACAAGCTAAGCGTTTGGAACGCGGTGGTGATATCAGTTGGGACAGATTCGATGAGCTGTTTTATGATCGATATTTTTCTCAGGGGTATAGAGATCAGAAGGCAGCTGAGTTCTACAGGTTGTAGCAGGGTGATTTGTCAGTTCAGAAAAATGAGGCAAGATTTAATGAGTTGGCCAGGTTTGCTCCATCAGCAGTGGCATCGGAGCGCGAGAGATGTATTAAGTTTTAGGAAGGGCTTAAGGCTCCTATTCGGTGACAGGTGGTTGCTCTGCGACTTAGGAGTTTTGAAGAGCTTGTGTCGTCAGCAATATCAGTGGAGAATGATTATGCGCAGTATTGTGAGGATCGAGCAAAGGCTTCAAGAGGATCACAAAGGAGCGGTAGGAAGAGCACCAGTAGCTGTCCAACTTCGGGGAAGGGCAAGCAGGGTGGCGCGAACAGTGGTAGCAGCAGTTCATCTGGTAGCGGGCGCAACAATCCCTACAGCTTCCATTATCATTTTTGTCAGCAGCCTGAACACATCAAGAGGAATTGCCCGATCAGGAGTGCCCATCTCAGATCTCAGACTGGAGAGGATGTTAGTCATCAGCCTCAGCCTCAGACCCTACCTTCGCCTCAACAATATCCATTGTTGCAGTATCCTCAATTCTCTCCTCAGCAGTTTTCATATCCGGCACAAGGGCAGCAGCCGTAGGATTTCCAGCGTAGCGTCCCTTAGTATCGAGCGTCGAGTATAGCTAGTGTGCAGTCGTCTCCACCTCAGCAGTATCGGTAGAATAATCCAGGACCCGACAATGTTGGTAGAGGAAAAGGAAAGGCACCAGTGCAGGTTCATGCAATGGCATCGGGTGGTTCAGATTCTCAGACCAGTAACGCGGTTGTCGATGGTACGATCTTAGTTTCTCAATCCCTAGCTCGCGTTTTATTTGATACAGGTGCCTCTCATTCTCTCATTTTGAGTTCTTTTGTACATGCCTTGGGATTAGAGATAGAAGAGTTTAATGAACCCCTAGTCATAACTTCTCCCTTGGGACGGGTGTGTGTGAATTGTGTATGTAAATCTTGTAAAATAAAGATTGGGGATGAGATTTTAAAAAGTGATTTGATTATACACCCCATGAGCTCATATGATGAAATGCTAGGGATGGACTGGTTGTCCAAGTATAATGCAGTTGTAGACTGTCAACTTAGAAAAGTAACCCTAGTGTCTGATAGGGGAACGATGATCACCTACTATGGTAGTAGTGATTGGTTAATGAGTGAGCGTCTCATAAAGTCGTGTCTAGGAGGGTGAAGAAATTTGGTTTTTTGTGCTTTTCTTGCGAATCTAGAGTGCGAGCCCTATGATTTGAGAGGAAGTGTAGCGATTCTGGTGGTTGATGAGTTTGAGGATGTCTTCCCCGACGAGTTGCTAGGATTACCACCGCATCGGAAAATCGAGTTTGGTATTGAGTTGTTTCTGAGGACAGTATCGATTTCTATGGCACCTTATCGGATGACGCTGGCAGAAATGAAAGAATTGAGGAAGCAACTTCAAGACCTTGCTGATAAATGGTATATTTAGAATAGCACATCTCTATGGGGAGCACCGGTTTTTTTTGCTAAGAAACATGATGGGACTCTCAGGTTGTGTATAGATTATCGGCAGCTGAATCGTGTCACAGTGAAAAATAAGTATCTCTTGCCTAGGATCGATGAGTTGTTTGATCAGTTGGGCGGTTCGCGGTACTTCTCAAAGATTGATTTGCGGTCGAGTTATCATCAACTCAGGATTAAGGAAGAGGATATTCCCAAGACAGCTTTTAGGACCCAGTATGGACATTTTGAGTTTCTGGTTATGTCGTTTGGGTTGACGAATGCTCCGGCAGCTTTCATGGATCTGATGAACAGGATATTCAGGGCGTATCTGGATCGGTTTGTGATTATGTTCATCGATGACATTCTAGTGTCTTCTAAGACTTGGGAGGAGCATGAGCAGCATCTCCGGATCGTGCTTTAGACTCTACGGGAGCACTAGTTGTATGCCAAGAGGGAAAAGTACGAGTTTTGGTTGATTGAGGTCAAATTTTTGGGTCATGTCATCTCGGAGCATGGTATTTCTGTGGATTCGTCCAAGATTGAAGCCATAGTGGAATGGAAATGACCAACAAATGTAGCAAAAATTCGTAGCTACTTGGGTCTTGCTGGTTATTATAGGAAATTTGTAAAGGATTTCTCGAAGATTGCAGCTCCGTTGACGAGATTGATCAAGAAAAATGTCAGGTTTAAGTGGGATGAGGAATGTGAGCTTGCTTTTCAGGAATTGAAGAACCGGTTGACTTCAGCCCTAGTGTTGATTATTCCTAACAGTGACGAGCCGTATGAGGCTTACGCAGATGCTTTAGGACGCAGATTTGGGTGCATGTTGATGCAGCATGGACACGTAGTTGCGTACGGATCGAGACAGCTACGACCTCACGAGTGGAATTATCCTACTCATGAATTGGAGCTTGCGACAGTGATTCACGCGTTGAAGATTGGGAGGTGTTATTTGTATGCAGCGTTATTTTAGGTCTTCTCCGATCATAAGAGTTTGAGGTATCTGTTCACTCAGAGGGATCTTAATTTGAGGCAGCAGAGATGGATAGAGTTTATGGAGGATTATGATTTTACATTGCAGTATCATCCCAGAAAAGCTAATGTGGTCGCGGACGCGCTTAGTAGGAAGTCTTTAGGGATTCTCGCTTGTTTGGCTTTCGAGGACTGGAGCAGGGATGTGACAGTGAGTGAGTATAGGCTACGGCATCATGAAGACTATGATCGAGTTTCGATATATCATGTGGAGGCGACCCCAGCTCTTGTTCAGATGGTGAAGCAAAGTCAGTGGCAGGATCAGCATTTGCAGGGGATTTGGTTACAGATTCAGAACGAGGAGCAGTTTGAAGAATGGAGTGTGCATGCAGATGGATCGTTATATTTTCGGGAGCGTCTTGCAGTTCCAACTATCATCGAGGTGACAAAAGCCGTTTTGGACGAAGCCCATAGGTCTTAGTTCGCCATTCATTCGTGGAGCACAAAGATGTATCGTGATATGAAGAGGCAATATTGGTGGAGAGGCATGAAGAAAGATGTTTGAGAGTACGTGGCCAAGTGTACGACGTGTCTTTAGGTGAAAGCCGAGCATCAAAAGCCTGCAAGTCAGCTTCAGCCGTTTCCTATTCCAGGGTGGAAATGAGAACATGTGAAGATGGATTTTCTCATAGGTTTACCGAGGACGAAGCAGCGGCATGATGCAGTTTGGATCGTGGTCAACAGGTTGACGAAATTGGTGCATTTTATTCCGTTCAGGTTGACATGTTCGAGGAGGATTCTCGGGGATTTGTATCTGCAGAACATAGTGAGGTTGCATGGAGTTCCTTTATCGACACTTCTGATCGAGACACCAGGTTTAATACTAAGTATTGGAGGAGTTTTCAGGAGGCTTTAGGTACAGATTTGAACTTCAGTACGGCGTTTCATCCTCAGACTGATGGGCAGTCTGAGCGGGTTATTCAGATTCTTGAGGATATGTTGCGTACCTGTATGTTAGACTTCGACGGGAATTAGAAGAAATATTTGCATCTAGCGGAGTTCGCGTACAACAATAGCTATCAGGCGAGTATTGGTATGGCACCGTTTGAGGCGTTGTATGGGCAACCGTGTCGGTTACCAGTGTGTTGGGCAGAGCCGGAAGACAGGGTTATTCTTGGGCCAGATGAGATCCGTGATAGCAATGAGAAAGTTGTCGTGATTCGAGATCGATTGAGGGCAGCTCAGAGTCGACAGAAGAGTTATGTGGACAGAAGACGTACACTCTTAGAGTTTACGGTAGGAGATTTCGTTCTCTTGAAGGTATCGCCTCGTAAAGGAACTATGTGGTTTGGAGTGAGTGAAAAGCTTGCACCGAGGTATATTGGACCTTTCGAGATCACTCAACGTGTTGGTGTGGTTGCTTATTGGCTCGACCTTCCGCCTGAACTTTCTCATGTTCATGATGTGTTTCACGTGTCGATGCTTAGGAAGTGTCCGCCTGAGCAGGGTAAAATAGTTTCATTACGTGATGTGCAGGTTCGAGAAGATACGACGTACGAGGAAGTACCGATTCAGATCATCGATCGAAAAGTGATTAGTTTGCGTCGTCATGAGATACCGTTGGTAAAGGTCGTGTGGCAGCATTCCGGGGTTGATGAAGCCACTTAGGAACTAGAGTCGAGTATGTAGGAATTGTATTTGCATTTGTTTTGTTTCTAAATTGAGTTGTAAATTTCGAGGGCAAAATTTCTTT
The DNA here is from genome assembly GCA_025403435.1 of Artocarpus heterophyllus. NCBI lineage: Eukaryota > Viridiplantae > Streptophyta > Magnoliopsida > Rosales > Moraceae > Artocarpus > Artocarpus heterophyllus. The sequence continues at coordinate 15,726,863 of CM046334.1, forward strand.
TAGGGGTGGAGAGTTGTAACACCCTGAAATTAATTCAATGTTATTATAATATAAAATGATGAATTAGTGAGCCATAATTAGAGCCCGTTTGGTTCGAGTATTTGAATAGAGTATTTGAATGAAGATTTAAATTTTTGTGAGAGAAAATACTGTAGCAAAATGATTCAAACTGTGATTCAAGCAACGAAACAAACGGGCCCTTAATGTTTCCACGTTAATTTGATCATTTGGTTAAGTTTTGAATTTTAGGTTGTTTTGTTAATTTAATGAATTCTAATGATTTCTTATTGTTTTAAAAATGTTATTTCGAGTTTTTAAAATACAACAGTTTGTAAAATGTTAAAAATATTCAGTTTTCCAAAACGTGGGCGGCACATGGTTTTCGCACAGTAAAACCACCCATCGTTTCTCTCTATTTATTCTCTCTCTGATCTCTCTCTCTCTCCCTCCCACCGTGACTCTCTTTCTCTCTCGGTCTCTCCTCTCTCTCTCAATTTCTTCTCAAATTTTTGAATCAAAATTCGAATCCAAGCTTCGGGTTAGCAAGGAGGAAGCTCAGGAACGTGATTTGGCTACCAAAAACGCGGATTGAAGCTTCGATTCGAGGTTAGTTTTGAAATTTCTAAACTTTTTCTAAATTTTCAATTTTCGTGCATTTTTGAAATCTAAGTTTGTTTGAGCTTAGAAAACCTTTGATTTGAGTTAAAGGAACTTAGAACACCTATAATCTAAGCTTGGATTGAAGAAAAACGGATTTGATTCAAGATTTTTTATTTTTCCTCATTTTCTCCTATTTTTGGATTTTTGAGATTTTTGTGTTTAAATCTTGTTTAAATAAGTTCAAAAGTGTTCTAGTATGTTTTTTATCATCTATGAATGTTTTCCATGCCTGAGATTTGAGAAAAACATGTTAAAATCAAGATTTGAATTTTGGGAGATTGAAAACCCGTAGCTGGAATTTTTGGATTTTTTCAGTTCGGCAGACCAAACTATGTGTTCGACAGGCCGGATTCAAAGGATTGGCAGGCCGGACTGCACTGTTCGGCAGGCCGAACCTGAAAAATGTCCGGCCAACCGGACTTGGTTTTCGGCAGGCCGAACTGTGCAGTTCGGTCGGCCGAAGCAGGGCGTCCGACAGGGCCTAGAAAATTTTGTGATTTTTCACCCGTTTTCACTGTTTTGAACCCCGATTGAAATTCTAACCTTGTAAAATGATTTTAAAGATACAAATAGCATACTAGGACATCATGAAATGGTTTAGTAACATAGAATGTCTTAAATTAGATATTGATCGACTTAGTGTGTATCTAGGATCATTCGTGGTTCCGCGGAGCTAACATCTAGCGGACCGGATTTCGGTGTGGGGCACCGGCACGAGTATTGAGGTAGGACTTCTATCCCATTCTTTAGTAGCCTAGTTTCAAAATGGTTTGGCTTTGAAAAGGGTTCTATAAAAATGTTTTCAACGGTTGATTGAAAATGAATTTATCGGTTATATTTTAATAAACCGTGAACTGAAATGAACTCCATAATGAATATAAATGACAATACTCGGTAAATGGGTTTTGAATGATGATGAAAATAAATACAAAGGCATGATGCCATATCAGAGATCGGGTCGTGTAGCGATCGACCTTGGGAGCAGGTCCCAAAACCCAGCTAGGCCACTACGGTGGTAATATCCTTATGGTTTGCCTAGGAAAAAAAAGTGGTGTTTCTGGTCGACCAAATAAACTGTTTTGGGTAAGAATGGTTTTATTTAAATTTATTTATTTATTCAAAGTTCCTTTTAAATAATACCTTGAATAGTGTGATTTTTCTTTAAATTAAATGATTTATTTAAATATAGTCCTACTGAGCCTTTCGCTCACCTTTTATTTGTTTTAAATTTCCCCCTCTAGGTGGATTCCCATTTAGGTTCAGAGAAGACTCAACGGACAGGAATCCAGAGCAGTAGAAGGATTAGTAGGTTATTTGTATTAACTGAACAAGGCATGTAATGTTTTTAACTTTCTTTGTGCTCGGACTATAGTTGTATTGTTATATTGTCAGTACTGTATGTGTGCAAAAATTGTGGGTCAGTGGGATCCATACTCACGGTTCTTTATTATTTATTATTCGCTTAATGATTTCACCTGCTTAACGTTTATGAACTCTTTATACAATATTGTTTTGAAACTTTTATAATTTTATATTTAATTTAACCCTTAAATTCTTGATTTTAACTAAATTCTCCTTTTTATTAATTTCAATAGTCCGCCATGTCACCTCTCGTACCCCGAAGCGTGACAGAAAATGTTGTCTTTTTAGCAATTACTTGAGGAAGAATTTTGTGGTGGGTAAAAAAAAGTAGGCACAAATTAATCATTAGATCTAAACAATTTTGACCATCATACCAGATTTAATAAAATAAAAAAATAACAGAAGCTGCATAAACATCTTACAGTAAAAAATTACATACTGTCTATGGAGTTTTTTTTTTCTTACTCTACTAAAGGAGTCTTAAATTGTTGATAATTTAAATTGTTTCTCCATATTGAAAAGAACAGAAACATTACAGCTAGTTTCTTTGTTCATTTGATTTTGTTTTCTTTTATTTTTGTAAAGAGCCAAAATTGTTTGTTATTTTTTTGGATTTTGCTCAAACCTTTCAAATTTACTAGATTTTTCTAGTTTTATTTGTATTTATAAGTCCTATATATAGAGAAGAATTGATTTGTAAGACCATCTTCAATACAAATGGCAACATCAATGCTATATTTGCTACTAAAAAAGTATGAAATGACACATTTAGTGTTCTATTTTATCTTGTCCTTTAATGCACATACCACATATTATTTCAAATGATATTTTTATTTTTTGTTATAATTATTAAGGTTGAGACTTGTAAAAGTAATCTTTGAAGATAAAAAATTAAATGATATTGTTGTAATGATCAAAGTAAAAGGTTAGTATATCAATCAACATTTATTACATTATAAAATTTAGCCAAAAATATATATATTGAATTGCCAATGCTTTTTCTACTCAATTGCCAAAGTTTCGCATTGATGTATTAATTTAGAATTTTATTGGAGAACGTAATTAAAAGGCTAATAGTTTGGCATCCATGCAAGTTTTAGTTCACATCCCGGTGGTTCGACACATTTGATGGTATCGAAAGTGACTTCTTGTGCATATTACACGTGCATTGGTTTGGTGACAGATTTCGTTCGAGTTTAAAGATTGAAATGATTGCTTTAACAATTGGTGTTTCTCTATTCACCTTTTTGATATATAGTAAATGACTCTTTGAATATAAATTAATAACAGTATAAATCTCTCGTATGTTATAATAAAAAAAAAAGTTATTATAGTATAAAGTTTTTATATGCTATAGTGTTTACAGTTCTAACCAATGACTCTAACCACCGTACCAAACACTTTATTAGTGTTTGTATTATCTTTTAGGAAAGAATAAACTCTTATATTACCTTTTTCATGGTATAAATTCTATTTTCACATAAAGAAAAAACTTAAATAGACGATGTGATTTTTGTGTGATTATATCATTTAGTTTTGCAATAGCAAGCTTTCAGGGCGCGAATGAAATAGCACGTAATTGCTTGCCTCTTCTCTCTCTCTCTCTATAATTGATCAATTACAATGCTTTCCTCCAATATTGTAATTCTCTACCTAAATTATGTTTATAATGTTTTTTGCAGGAAGCTTGCTCCAGGGAAGGGGATCAAGTCAGCAAAGTTATTTAATTATTTAGTGAACGCATTTATATTGTCAGTTTATGGCTGCGAGTACCTTCGTAGTTACATACATGTTAGACTTTTTTCTTTTCAATTATTTTGGGTATTCATTACTATATTGCATCAATACGTTTTTCTTTCTTTTTTCTTTTGAATTTTTTTTTACGTTTTCTTTGTTTTTCTAAGGGGAACTATATCTATTTATTATTATTATGTAATATATATATTTTTTGTTTATTAGCAAAAAACAGAAAAAAAAAAGGTTATATATGTATCTAATTACGTGCCTATCTTCTTCCGCATGGATTCCATGCACGTTCCTCCGTGGCAATAGCTTACGATGTGTCGAATGTCCACGTCACCATCCTATCATCGTGTGGCCCTGTCCACGTGGCACCTCTTAACTTCCTTCCGGTCAAAACATGTTGACCAATCACACAACAGAAAAAGGTATCTATGACCATGACCAAAAGCGGTTTTGTTCGTCTCGAGGGAGAAACTTCTAAACCCATTTTCTTTTCCTTTCTTTCTTGTTGATTTTCTTGTCTAAATACAGACAAGAGGACCATCTAAATCAATAGAATTCAAGTATGTGTGTCCAAAAAATAAACTAAATAATAATACATAATTATTATTCGTATCGAAATGATGGGATTCACCTTTCGTTTGCTTTTAGAAACTTGCAATTAATTAGGTGCATGCATATAACAAATAAGATTTTACTTAAGAGTCTCTATGTTATAATCAATTGATTTGAGAAATACCTTTTGCATTTTTCTGGCCGGTTAATATTTGTTAAATTATTCTAAAGAAAAGTTTGTTAAATTGATCAGGGGCTGTAAGAAAAGTAAATATATAAGATGTATATTACATTGATGTGGTAATTACTATTCTTAATTATCTTTTAAGCAACTATATCAGTTAAAACTGAAAGTAATGTAGCATATAAAAACTTTACACTATAGCATAATTTTATTTTACATCGTAATATATGAGCACTTTATACTATTTGAGTTGAAAGTGAGTTTGGTAAACACTAAAGTAGTACTTCTAAATTATGCATAAAGAATATGTTGATGGAAAAGAAGAAAGTTGAATTTGGTAAAGCAATACTATTATAAGAACCCATTTGAAATTTTGTACCAGTCAATGCATTTGCATATATATATATATATATATATATTATTTATATACACACACTTTTAGAATTTTCTTTAGATTTGTTTAATTTGTTTGCTTTTGATTTGGGTTTCTTTATTTTGCATAGCTTTTTAATGTTTTAATTTTAATAATTGTTTTCTTTTTCAATGAATTGTTTATGCTTATATATATTTTTTGTGATATTTTACTCATGCTACATATAATATAAATTTATATATGCACACACTTTTATTCGTTTGTTATTTTAGTCATGCTACAGGATTTATACCTTTCAAAACTTATCACTTGTTCACTTGATTTATGAAATATTAAAAAAATAATATTTTAGAAGAAATAACATGTGTCATACAAATGATGAGGATTGCTGACAATTTAATGAACAACTCTATTAACTACTTCTTGTCCAATCACACATAAGTAAAATAAGAGATTATTATTTTTTATGACTTTTGCTTATTTTCTTTTACAATTAATTAGAATTTTTAAATTTTATCAATGTTTAAAGTCTTAACTTTAGACATTTGAGAGTTAATAAAATACCACTATATTATCAACCACATATCAATTATCTCAATTTTTATTAAAAAGTATAATAGAAAGGACATTAATATTTCCTTTATAGATCATGACGGACGAATATTACATTTTAAAGTCAAAGAGAACATTGTTACAAAAGCTATAATTGAAAGAAAATTTTGTAATTAATCCCTACATATATGTATTGTGGAACATATCAGTTGATTATATGAGTAAAAATACACTTGTGGAACATATCAGTTGATTATATGAGTAAAAATACACACACAAATATAATTATAAATTGTATATACATGTACTAAAATTCCTTGTTTTGTTTTCTTTATATGCCGAAACATATATATAACATTTCAGTTGATTCAAAATGTTAAAAGAGAATGATATGATCGTAAGAATGCCGTATTTTTTTTTTAAAAAAAATCAATATTGTCGTATCTGCAATAACCTTTGTTATGATTGTGAAGGGGTGTGTGTGTGTGTGTGTGTGTAACCAACTACTCAACACTACTTGCGTGCATGAACCTGGGCTGCTTGCCTTTGATCTTATTTTATATATAGTGACCCTTTTCTTCAAATTATTAGTGGCTTGGTTTCAGGTCAATAATTTGTTGTGTAGCTTCTCTTTTAGAAAGATATATTATGATATAAATGATACAAAGAGTTACATTAAAACACGTAAATAAACAACTTATAAAGCCAGATTCACAATGATTGAAATCCAATTTTCTGGAATATACTTTGATATGCTTGAATACAAATAGGCATCTTTCACGACTTATTTCGTTAATTGTACAACAGTTAATTGGTTATACAACTTCATAAGATTCTCTCATCTGCCTCTTAATGCTATAATTATTGGAATAAATTAGTAGGTAACAAGATTTAAAAAAAAAAATAGAAGCCCTAGTTGCTCATTTTTCAATGTATAATATATCTGGTTTCTCCTTCTCATTTTTTTTAAGCCATGGGAAGAGAAAAGAGTCTACAGAAGTATCTGAACACAGGTAGTTGAACTAGTTTCATATATGTCAAAAGAAGAAAAAAAATTTCCAATTAAGCTTTTCTTTTTTTTTTTTTTTTTTTTTATAAAGAATACAAATTAAGTAATTTAAATATTAGATTGTAATGTTAGTTCTCTTATTAAATTACAAAAATTCGATAACCATCTTTGACCATTAACACATATATGTACACATATATTCAAAATTGGCAATGTTTATTTTAGGATTGGACTTCACTTGCATTTTTTTTTTTTTGGTTAGTTCATACTTCATGTTCATAATAGGTTATATTCACAGCAATACTGCTCTCAAATCCAGTGGGGGGCCATGTTTTGCTTTACCGTAAGAGAAATGGACAAATACAAACTGAACGACACGTGGCATGTGGATGGATGGCCCCACTTACAGGTGTCTCTCGGAGGAAGCAAGTTGTTTACCAGCCAAGGGGAGGGAATAGTACAAATAAAAAAGATAGTTATTATTAATTTTTAATTCTTAATTAATGATCACTTTGATTTTGGAGTTTAGGAAATACCTACATAGCACATGACATAAAATGGACACCCCATATGGAAAAGATCCCATCACTTTGCTAACTCCAAGTTGGGGATTTGATGCCCTTGAAATTTAATTAATGCAGGAGATCCCATCACACATATTGCATTCAACAAAGACCCCTTTGAATTAAGTCCATTAATTAAGTATACTCTTTTGACTATTCATAAACATACACCAAATTGCCTAAAAAACTAGACTTGTAAAATTGTACTATAACCATGTGTGACACAAGGGTACAAATTGGATTATTAGTGAAACACATGCTCAAATCCTCAGCTTTGAGATATGGCTGCTTTTTCTACCTCCTTTTAAATTTTATTTTATTTTAATTATTGTTAATTATGGATCTACACTTTAAACTCAAGTAGCACTTTAGAAATCTTGTCTTTTTTTTTTTTTTTACAAGATTTTCTTAAAATAAATGACGAGTGAGGATAATTTATATTAGAGTCAATCATGACATATTTTTTGTCTTTATTATAAGAGCTTTATTATTTTTTGGTGGAAAAAAAAGAAAGAAAGAAAGACTCACAACTGAGACATACGTCTTTAAATTATTGTAGAAGTTTCCTACTCAATTTTCTACTCAAATTTCTCAGGAGAAGCATGAAATTTTCTACACGAATTTCTACAAAAGTTTGTAAAGAGTATATGTTAAAACCGAAATTAAGATTGACCTAATCTGACTAATCAGAATTCAGAAATAATTGAACTAATCAATGGCACATACATGCATAGTTCAAATTGAAAGATTCTCATCTAGCACAAGACCGTTGTGTCGTAGGTATTACTCAAATAAGTGCAAAGACCACTAGACATGACTAAAACTATTAACTTACATACACACACACACATATTTCGAGAGAGAGAGAGAGAGAGAGAGAGAATGCATGGCATGTTGATGAAGATACACGCATGGTTGGCTGTGGATTGGTTTGGTTCGTTAAAACAAGCGTTAATTGGTTGGTGAGATCACATGGAGAGGATGAATTTAAAAATTAAGGGATATTTAAAATTCCAATTTTCAAAAGCATATAGCGTGTCAATGAAGAGAAAAGACTTTAATGGGCTCCAAAATAAATAGTCTGTTCTCTTCCGGTTGGTTGTTAAGATGTTGCCAATTGTAGGAAACATGTTCTGAACTGATGATATGTATTAACTGCAAATAACATAACCCCTTAACAGCCACATTTTTTATATAGAATAATTGATACTTAAATCGATAAAGATAAGTGAGGAAAACATATCAAAAGTACTATTTTTCTTTTATGGCCAAACATATGTGAAATGTGAATGCCTTATACGGCGGTGAAAAGGGTAAAGAAGGTACAATATGTAGTGAAGATTATTTATTAGTTTAGGTGAGCCACAACAAAGTTTGGTTAACTTCAAAAATAAAATAAAACAAAGTTTGGTTCAGACAATTTCCGAAACTGAGCACACAAAACCCGCTTAAATGTACCGAGAGGCATAAAGTCAAACGGTAGCGCCGTTTGAAATTTCTTCAATGCATATTTTGAACCCAACAATTATACCAATGCTTTTTTTTTTTTTTTAGGGTTTCTTGGGGCAGGTAATTAAAACACTAGACGAATTCACCCCATATATGCAACATAAAATTGTTTTATGTGGTAAAACGTATATAGTGATTCTATGCCCGAAAAAGTATATTCGAGAAGTAGATTATATGCAATTTCAATAGAATATATATAATGAAATCTCAATAATGTTTTTTCTTCTCGATCCATAACGCAAAATTTATTATATTTTCAAAAAATGTCGTGGGCGTGTTTTCATCATTTTTTTTTTCTCTTCTATATATACTTCTCCTTTTTGAAAATGTTATAGTGTTAAGGGAAAATAAATTCAAGGGTTAGTTGCATTAGTGTGTCTTAAATTATCAGTCCTGGTAATTTAGATTCTGAACTTTAAATTTTGACAAATATCATCTTACATTCTAAACTTTTGTTGCAATTGTGACTTAACAACAAATGGACATTAATTAATAAATAAAAATACTCAAGATTTTTCCACAATGGACTTTAACTTTTTGTTAGTTGGTAAGTTGGATCCTAAACTTTTTAATATTGGAAATTTGAACTCTAATTATCTTCCACTAATTGGCATTAGTTATTGGTTAGACTACATTATCACGGATTGTAAAGTTTAGAGTTTAAATATCAAAATTAAAAATTTAGAATACAACATATAAAAAAAGATGATAAGGTTAAAGTGCATGGTGCAATTTAATAATTAAATTTAATGTGTGTTTTCATTTATTTTGTTTCTCTTCTAATCCTCTCCTTTTTGAAAAGTAAGAGAAGTTAATGTGATTATTGGGGTCCCTCTTCAAAATGAGTCCGACAGTTAACCCCATGTCACGTCGTGATTATAAATGAAGCATATTTTAGCCAAATCTGGCAGCTAGCAAGGCATATGGTATCTTCATGATCAACTTTAATTAAAGAAAAATCCTTTCCATCATATGGGATTATAACTCTGCTACTAACAAAACTGTATTACCTAAACTAGTATATAACGAATATTTTAAACTGAGTTATATTATTTTTTTATTAACGGAGTTATAACTCTATTGAGTTAAATAGAATTACTGGTCCTACTATTACTAACAAAACAGTATGACCAAACTAATATGTAATATATATTTTAAATCAGGTCCTATTATTTATTAATAACTTAGGTTAAATAGGATTACTCTTGACAAAAACTAAGTAGCTAGGTTAGATATATGTAACAACAAATTTCTAGATTTGTGTGATCATTCACATGAGTAGTCATGCATGTGATTGTTCCTGTGTTGGCTGGTTGAAACTTACGTAGATAGGACATAATTAGGATCTAACGAGTTTAGTTATGATTGAACTGTGAAAGCCAAAAAAAAAAAAAATTGTGATTAAGGTTCAAGATTCCCTTTACTATGACGCATGCAACCGGTTTGTGTTACTCACCCAAATAGCAAAGATAAGTTTAGGCCACAAGAGGATGTGGTGATGACACTTTTGCTTAATGGATATCCTTGTTAATAATGTAGCTAGATAGCTAGGCTTAGTCACACTAATAATTAGGTACCTCTTTAGTTAACATAACAAATAAATTTGAAGGTGAGACTATGGGGATCTCAAAAATAGAAGAATGATTAATGGAACAAATGGCATAATTACTATTGTAGAATTAGATTACGACTCCAACTATGAGTGTATATATAGCTCAAAGTGATATCATTGTTATTTTGTAATTATACAGTACAAAATGTTATCATTATGGATATTCTTAAAATATGCTGAAGTTATATTTAGTTTCAATTTCGCCACATATTTGTTTATTTAATCTAATTTTTTCTTCAAAAATAGAACAAGTTCAAAAAATATATAAACAAAACACTAATGTTAGGTCAAATATTACTCCGAGTTAATTTGTTTCTTTTATTCTTTTCACGTTTTAATTGTGAGTATAGTTTCTGACGATACTCAACATTGTAAAATATTTCCCTATAATTATAAGATAACTTTCGCTGTTATATATTTTCATGTTCCTCTTACTATATATTTTTTGTCGTGTTGATACCTATATATAACTTTCATCATTAGAGGTGTAAAAGGGTTGTGTCGTGCTAACCTGACCCTTTTGACCCTAGGCTCATAATGGGCTTGTGCTGTGTTAGGCCCGGCTCTCTACAATGGAGGCCGTGCTTGAGGGGAAAACCTCAGGCCCAGCCTTGGCCCTTGAAGGGCCATGCCGAGCTCGAGCCTGAGCCCAGGCCCTACAAGGCCAGCCTATAATTTTTAATTTTTTAATTTCTAATTTTTTTTGTTTATTTTTAAAATAATTTTTAATTGATGTATAAAATCATTAGACTACTAAGTGCAAATAAATATTTCTAAATATTATATAGAGTATTCAAGAATAGAAATTCTTTTTTTTTAATGTATGATTTAAGCAAGTTTATATTTAAATTTGCGATATGTTTTATAGACATGATAAATATAGTTGGATATCAAAAATCACACAAATAACTGTCTAGTTGAGTGGTTGATAGACTCTCATTTCTTTTAAAGGTTTAAAGTTAAAACCTCAAGGTGCTCAAAATGGAGATATTTTCTTGAATACCTAAAGGGCAAAGCTTAAAGGGCCTTTGGCGTGCCTGGGCCGGGCCAGGCCCATCGTGTACCTGGCCGACCAGGCCATTCGAGTGCCAGAGCCGTGCTGGCCCTAAGGGCGTAGCCTAGCCCTGGCCCATCAAGCATGCCATACCAGTCCAGCCCACTACAATGCAGGGCTAAGTTAAGCCGTGATTTATACTATTGCGAGTTCGTCATGGCTTTGACAATGAAAGGCATGCATATGCGTGGAGTCTTCATATGCCCTTTTTCACTATATATAATTCTGCATCATAATATTGTATTATATAATACTATTATTATACTATATTTGTTTTTAAGATACTTAAATTTGATATATATAGGACCAGATAATGAAGTCGATATATAGTATTTTGGCACTTGATATATTGATTGGCTTTATTGTGTGATAGAGACAGTTATTAGAAGTTGGCCCTTGTTGGGGTGATAAACTCAGTCTTTATAAGGATCTTCCTCGAACAAGCATAAAGAAGGGGGAAAAAAAAAGTAGACCAAAAGATAATCTAAATTAGTGCATCCTTAACTGATTGCTTTTGGTGCGTGCATGTTCCGTCTTCGAAAGAAACTAAGAGAAAGTCTATTTTCATAAAAGAGACTACGTGATTCGTCTACGAAAGTAACATATATATATATATATATATATATATATATATATATATATATATATATATACACGTCGTTTTTCTATATATTTTAAAAAAGAAAAATATCCCTATCTCTACCTTTGCTTTTTGTGTGAGTGTTTTCTTCTTCTTCTTCTTCTTCTTTTTTCACTAATGTAATCCTTACCTTTGATATTCCGCATGCACACCGTCACTTTCAGTAAAGAAAAATTTATCTTGTTGACATGTACTTTGGCAATATATATTTAGAAAGAATAAAAAAGAAAATAAAAGACAATTACTTTGGCAATATTTAATTAGGAAGAATTAAAAAGAAAATGAAAGCCGATGTTGTGTCCACTAACTTCAGTTAGCTTAAATTTTTATAGAAGTAAATTAGGAAATTTGCCCTCCTTGTGCTCTTCTTTTAGAATTATGCCTCTCTTACACAAACGTCCTTTAAAGAAAAAGATAGTAAGAGCAAAAGCATAAGAAGTGGTGTAAGTAATCATATCTGTTCACTAGAGTAATATTCCTACATGTTCCAATGCAAATACTATTGTCAATGCTAACTTTAACAACAACAAAAAGTAAAAATAACTGATTTAATACGTTGTTCTATTTTGAACTCTAATACATGATGATAAATTAAATGCTCTGTATGTAGATTTCTAATTTTTAAAACTTGAAAAAGGAAAAATTTAATTTTAAAGAAAAATGGAAAAAAAGTTGTAATTTTTAGAGAAAAAAATGACACATCAATTGATAGTAACCAAACATCACCATTTGACATATGCTATATATTTGACCAAAAAAATACCAAATTCGACATTAAATATGGCATTGAATTTAAGAATGGTTTTCTTACTCAAAGTCTCATCAAATGATAAATTATCATGACATTAACCTAGAGATTTAGCATTGCATTAGAATGTTGTTATTTAATTACTCCGCGAAGTAATAGTAATCAAATATCAAAATTTGACATGTGCTATTTTTGACGTTAAATTATACCAAATTTGATATTAAATATGATCACTTTGAATTACAGAATGGTTTCCTTATTCAAATGATAATTTTGACATTGACATAAAGATTTGGCATTGCATTGGGATGTAGTTAGTTACTTAATTAGCAAAACTGAATTCTCTCTAGTCTGAATTATAAAGCAAAACTAGAAAATGATATGACCAATTTCCTATAGGGATTAGTATTTATCCACTTTCCTAGAACGTGGAAGATAGATTGATAAGGTCATATGAATGATTCAGAATACTGATCTCTTACGTAGTCCCAACTAGTAGTCATTATGATCGGCTATTGTGCTTTTGTCAGATGGAATAATGGACCACAACTACGTCAATGAATCAATTACATATGTAGCTTAGTGAATTGTTTTTATTTTAGGTCTTTTTCTAACAGAATACAGGACCAGCCTTGTTATAATCTTGTTCATATAATATATTCTCCTCCGCTGAAATATATATATATATATATATAGAACATTTTAAAAGAATATAATGCATGATTATTAGGAAACTGTCACGAACTTGCTACAAGCCAAAGCTGTTTTTTTTCTTATTATTTGAGTACGTTATTATTAGAATCAACTTCATCAAGTATTAAATGATCAGCAATTATGAATTATTAAGTCAAAGCAATCCATTAGGAGAGAGTGTATGGTGCTTGGAGTTGAAAAACCATGACAAGACCAAAATTTTCTCTAAACAATCGATCCCTTTTCCCATATAAATATGCTCTAATTCCAACTAATTTTTTCTAACCACTCCAACTCCCTAATATATCAATATATAATTTAAAGAGACAAGAAACACCCCAAAATTATATATATACATATAGATATTCTTGTACCACACATGCTTTTCTTCAAATGCTGTATATTAGTTTATTCGGAACCCACATGAGACTGGAATTCACCGGCTCAAAGTCATGACACTTTCTTCTTTTTTTTTTCTTTTTTTTTTTTTTGTTTTTTATAACATTTGTTTATGATATGAGAAAGTTATTAGTATCACAATTATTGTTCTAACAAAACCCATGTTTCAAAGATCCTTATCTTTTCAACTTTCTGACCACTGCAAATGCCGAGTAAGTATCAAACCACACTTTTGAATTAATGTTGCTTAAGAAGAGTTTAATTTCCACTCCTATTGACTAGTGATCTCCCAGCACCAAATGGGTTTTCTGTATCCTCTCCATTCCTTGCCGGTAACTTTAGATGCAAGGGCTCTATTGATTCGCAGACAATAGTTGCAGAAGAGTATACATAGTCCAAGTTTTTCACCCACATTTTTAACGAGTAAATAGAGGAATGGGCCTGGCGTTTGCGGCAGGTCATGGGTTTTGAATCCCAACTATATTTTATGCAGAGTAAGAGCAGTTTAATAAGTAGTCTATCGGATATTGTTTTACGAGGAACAAGGATAGAAGGATGAAAAGTACTTTTCATACGGTAAATTGTGTCCTAATTTTTGAAGGTATTAATTAATATTTATAGTAGAAAAAAGGCCAATAGTTCATTTTTTTAACGGTGTTTATAACTTTTAATGAGCTGTTTGTCAAGTTGGTTAGAACTAAAGTTTTAAGTAGAATTATAGCACGTGAGAGTTTTATACTGTAGCAACTTGACAGGTACTAACAGTTTATTATTTTAACTACTGTTTGCAACCATATAATAAAAATCTTGGTAAAGTAATACCAAGGGGAAAATGCATAGTACATCTTCCTTCAAAATTCTGGAAGAAATCATTTAAAGACTAGCCTTTTGTTGTTTTATTTTTCATCAAATGACTACAGTTTATAACTATAAAAAGATCAATCATGTTGAGATAATGAATATGAAAGAGATTGGTCTATATATCTCTTCAAATGCAGCCACTAGTTTTGTCAATGACCAATAATGATCTTTATAAACAGACGATTACTTTGAACATTGGACTATGAAGTTTATACGCCCAAAACTAGCAATACTTCCTAACATAAACTGTTTTTCTCGGGTGCAATTAATAAACCAGTAGCCCATGTTTATCCTTAATTCAACACAATCACCATCACTGAAAGCAAAAGCATGTGCAGCTACATGATGTTCATAGAATTATATATTTAAAAGTTATGTTAAAATAGAAGTGGGTTTTGTATCTTTTCTAATTATAAGTATTCAAATCGACAAAAATGATCTGCAGGGACACATAATAAAACTGGCCTAGGGATGGGGCACTTACGTACTATTGCTAGTGTTTGAGGAGATAAAAGAGATAATGATGAACGCTCATATGTAGGTGGAACAAAATTCAAAAAGGCTAAGGTTTAAAATAAGTAAAATTGGCATTTTCTAAATTAAAAAATGGGGTACATGGGAGGACCCCAGTTCATCAATTTTTTTGTAAATTGATCACGGGATGTGCAATTTTTACTGTTGCACCATATTAGATTGAACATATCATTGATGTGACTTTCAGGATCTCACTTTAGGGGGGAGAGAGAGAGAGAGAGAGAAGGGTAGAGAGAACTTTCTTTTTTTCACCGGATACATAAACCAGATTTTTAAAACATGTGCAAGGAATAATAAAAGGTAAAAGAGGTTGAAGTGAAAAAAAAAAAGAAAAAGAGAGAGAATGCCACAATGAACGTTTGATCTTGTTGGTAAAGCTTAGTTTGCTTCGGAATGGCCTTAATGACATTATATTGTTGTTCCATAACTTAAGCCCATCTTTATGCATGCAAGTACACCTACTTTTGGGTAGATGTTTCACTGACGTATGTTTGGTTATCCCAAAGCTTCAATAAAGGACAATCATGGCTTTGTAGCTTGTTCAACGTAGGGCTCTGGTCAGAACTAATTGACAAAAATGATAGTATAGAGTTTACAATAGTTATAATAAAAAGGTAAAAAATTATTAAAGTGTAAAATTTTTATCTAATTGATTTTGATCAATACTCCTAACATCTTATAAAAAACCAGCATTTTCTGTCTCTTGTTTTTGACGCTTAATAAATACATATATGTAACATAAAAGCGAATTCTGCATTTTGCAGTATATGATCATTTGGCATATATATTGATGTGGTGAACTAAAAAATTTCATAACTTGAAATAACAATCTGGAAAGCTTATTAAAGTAGGATAAATTTCATACTTCGCTACCAAATCTCTCATCTGGAGTGAAGTCGAAACATCAAGCTTTTCTATTCCGGCACAGAAGTTACAAAAAGAAGCAATGGAATACCATAGCTTGCAAATAATTAATAATTGGTCTAAAGTTGCAAAACAAGCTTTTCCCCCTTTTTTTCTAAATTTTTATAATATTCTTTGACGTCATTAGTCATTTCTTTTTATACTCTCTGCAAGATGTTTGATTAAAATTTTTGTAGTAAACATCTCTCCCATGCAAAGCTGTTCCCATCCCATTGACAAATGACAAGACAAACAACATTCCAACCACAGAGAGAGAGAGAGAGAGAGAGGCTGCTAATTGAGCCGTACAATTGCAGTCCTTAGGCAACAAGGACAAAGCCTTGATAGAATGTAACAAAATGTTCAAAGCAACGCAAGGGCACTCTTATCTATTGGTTCTTATCTATACCAATGACACAAGTTTTCACTAATTCATTATTTTTTTCCTTGTTTCCAAATTTGCCCCTACCTCGAAGCTCTAAAGCACATCCTACAATAAACAACCCCACTTGCCCAAATAATTTAAGGTATACGAGCACAGGAATTTCCATAACGCAGCATATCAAAGCAAGCACATGTTTGGCCCGGGAATTCTCCAGCAACAATATCCAATAGGCACTGTCAATATCTCAATAGTTTAAGCGCACACAACACAAATTCCAACCACAAATTCATATCCTCAACAGTGTGTAAGTCAAGCAGTAACAACCACGATTCATCAATTCCAGACTCGGGCAGTAAAATATTTGTTGGGTTTTGCAACCCAAACTAATTTTCATCACAAATCTTGATTTTGAAAACCTCAATCATGATGAGAAACTGTGTAATATGAAGAAAACAGATAATATGTGCAGGTACTAATTAAACATTGATTTAGAGTCAGTCAAGTTGGTAGAAAACCTGGAGATCTTACATCATACAGGCATACATGACAAAGTTCAACAAACAATACAAACTACCATAGACGGTTTCCCGTGCGGAAACAAGAACTTGACCACAGACAACAGAGATAATAGGGCCTTTGGCTTCGGTTTTTCATGATGTTAACAATCTAGGGAAGAGAACACAAAATATTGCATCCACGGAAATATAAATATAGTAATAATATGATAAAAGCAACTAAGCTTGATGTCCTATCCAGTCCAACACCACGCAAGGCCTCAAACTTCAACCTTACCGAGTTTAGGTGCTTTCTACCTTAACCCTGTCTTTCAAATCCTCAAAGACCGCTAGATGGATAGCATCAATGTTGCTTCTTGCATCCTTAGTTCTCGTTCCCGCTCTTCTCCATGGCCCTTGGAGCTGCAAACAACACCAAGAATTAAACCAATTTTAAAGGCCACCTACAAATTTAACTTAGATCTACCAGTTTATTTATTTATTTTTTATTGTTTTTATATTGCCCAAGAATACTTGATGCAGCAACTGCAGTGTTTTGAAAGATATTCGGGTGTGCGAGATAACAGAAAACAAGAGAAAGCATGGATGACAGAAAGATAGAATGAAGATTATTTTGCCATGAAGAACAGGCCCTTGATTGAGAATAATCATGCAAAGTGGACGGAACAGCATAAATTCAAAAGTGGTTGGCGATAAAAGGGAGATGCTAAAATAGAAACCATTTTCCTGATATGCAAACACCAGATCTTCTAGGAGTAAGTGTTAAAGCATAGAAGTCATATTTTCATATGTGAATTCCATTTCTTTAAAAGCGAATGTCAAATGCAAAATAAGTTGAAAATTTTATTTTCATTTATCAAATATTCAAATGCTACGCCTTCTATATTCAGCACATATTCTGAACGAGACAACTTTCCTCCAACCGTAATTAAATTTCAATTGGACACTAATATCAAATAGTAAGAAACATATTATACAAATATATTTTAAGAGTTTACTCCAAGAGGTAAATGTTGCACCAGACACGGACAAAAACACAAATTCACGTTTTTTTATTTAGGAATGTGATAATTAGAAAACTTATTTTCATTAAGAGGACAACAATTACATTCCTTATATATTGCATAAATCTTAACATAAATGAAAAAAAAAATTGATGGCTAATATCCAGTACATATGCATTGTATGAGCCATGCATGTCCAAAGATACAGAGATGGATAAGATAGTTTTCTTACCTAGGCCAATGGCATCGGAGCCCTTCATAATCCTCAGCTTTGTGCATGTCACAATGAACATTCTGCCAAAAGCCCAGACAAAAAGTTAGAATAAAGATCGAGCCTCAATTTATTGAATGTCTGTGGTAGTATTGAACAAAAAATATATGCAATCAAAGTTAGATTTCCAAAATTAACATATCAAAAAACTATGAGCAGCATCATACCACCCTCAGAAAAGCACATTTAGCCACACTAACCAAATGATGAAATTTGAAATATCTGATTACAGAAAGTGAATGATGGATAAAACATCTTATTTGCGAAGTAAATGCATTTTTATACTCGAGGTCAAAATCCGTATCCTAGTAGGTTTTGCATCATAATGCCAACACTTATGCCTATAGTTTGGGTAAATATCGGATTGCTTCCAAATAAATAATTGTTTTGATATTAGATAATGCATTAATGAAGCTATCTTTATGATCTCTCAATGCATTAAGTTGATAGTTGACATCAAGGGATCCTTAGATGACATGTGGTCAAACAAATGTTACAATGATTCTAATCATGCATTCCATGCATCATTTATGCTAATGAATGTTCAAAAACCTATAAACTACCAGCTATATATATCAATGGCAACAGTTGAAACAATTGCTCCAATTGCAATATCGCCAACTTCACCATAGCCAACTTCACCATCATCTTAATGCAAAAAGGGAAGTAATACACACATGCACTTACACACCATTAAATTACTCCAGTAGGCAAACTCACTTAGAAATAGAGATAAAGAACCTATGCAGTTAATAGTTAGAATTAGTAAGCTATTTGCATAACAAATAAAATCCAAATTAAAGAGAAGCAAAAACATAAAGCTCAAAAGAACTTACTCCCAAGGAACATCACCCACGAGCATCCAGTCGCCATCTTTGTCCTCATATGTGAGAACATATTCGGAGCCATGAAGTAGATCCTTAAGCTTGCTCTCACTCAGCATCTCCTTGTCCACCGCTCCATTAGATCCGCATTGACCTGACACTAATAAAAGGAACAGTAACTAGATTAAACTGTGAGATATGTCTCTAACAAAACACTTTCGGCTCAAAGTAAATCCTATGATTGTTTGTTACAAAGGCAAAGGTCAAAGTTTTTAACAGCAAATTAAGGTTCAAAATAGCTCACCTAGGGTGAAACAGCTGAACTTCTTCTCAAGAGTAGAAGACAGATCCTTGTACCCAGAATGATTTTTCAAGTCTATTTTTCTCTTAAAAGGAGCCCCATCCATGCTGACCTTCACATACAAAGCCCCACTGCCCGCTTGTCCATCTACTTCATCGGTGTTCTTTGAGGTAGTAGCCAATGAGTTCTTCCTGAACGATCTTATAGGTGGCCAACCAACAACCTGTGCCCTATCATGCAAAAAGGATCAGAGACCAGACCTTTTACGTAGTTTAGCTCAAACTTTTTTTGCCTAAATCTGTTAACCACTTACTTTGATGCAGGTGCGTTACTATTTGCAGAACCATTCTGGGTAGATCTAGTTTCATTTGCACCACGTGGTCTCTCTTGCGCCATCTTTGTAGGGGCTGCCTCTTTGACTTTAGCTGGTTGAGTCCCAATATTATCAAGCACAGAACCGGTTTTCAATCCCAAATTTGAAATAGGCCTAGGCGACAGCACCAAATTTACCTCCGCATTGGTCATATATTTTCCCTGCATCACATATGATATGGGCTCAAGAGTGAGGCTAAAATAAAATATAAAAAATAAACCTATTTCCTTCACTTAAAGCAGTAATTTTCACCTCTGAGAAACCATGCATGGCATCAGAGAATCCTCTTTTGTTGCCTGATACAACTGTTTTCAGCAACTGATTGTAGTGAACATCGTTGGAAGGATGCAATGGAAAAAATGGTTTTTCATCTAGTTGAGCCAAGCTTTGTCTTGGTTCTAGATTTCTTTCAGGCGACTGGGATCCAGGAAGCCCAAGCCTCAATTCTGTAGCTTTCAGATTCAGGCTTCTTTTACCCTCATCAGATGCAGGGGAAACCACCGAGCAGTCCCCTGTGGAACAGTCTGATAATCCCATGTAGTTACGCTCTTTCAATTCGCTTTCCATAGAAGTTGAGGAAGTCAATACCGAAACATTGCTTTCATCCTCATCCTCCCCAACACCAAGCAGTGGTGGAGACATTAAAATTCAGATGCATAAACGTAAACCTCCGGCTTTTATCTATAACCTGCAAAATTTTGATACACATAACATCCAAATTGACCCTTTTGTATCATAATTTCCAAAGAAATATTACAAAAAAAAAAAAAAAAGAGAGAGAGAGAGAGAGACATAAGCCCAAAATTTTCAAGAGGATCAAGAAGCAAAATGTAGAATAAAAACTGCAGCTTGCCACCCTTATAATCACACAAATACATACAAGTGGACGATTCATTTATGAAACCTTCCAAATAAAATCAAGCATTCCTTTAGTCACAAAATATTCCCAGCACCAACAAGACAAATGAAAAGACCAGAGATGATAATAACAACACCAAGAATATCATTAATAAAAATTTGCAAAATTCAGCATATTTTTCAGATAACGAGTTACCGAAAGGGGTAAAACTAATAAAATAAAACAGCGTGAAGCTTAAGGCCCTCGCAATCTTTACTTCACTAGTAAAAGGAGAATCCAAATCTATTAAACAGATATATATCATGTACTGGTAGAACTAGAAGTATAATCACTTTAGCATAAGAATCAGTTTCACGTCAAAGAGCTGAACTATCATTAAAGAGAACACATAAGGCAACTTCATTGCACCGCGGATATGGAAATTCAGAGGTCAAATTCCAAAAAACATAAATTTGATTATATGGGTTATTGGGTTATGAAAAAAAAACTTATTGCATAATGCACGCTTAGAGCTTAGAAATATCCAAACGGGGTATTTTTTTTTCCTCTAATTTTTACCATAAAACAAAAAGAAATTTAGGCAGAACCTGGATTTCCAGAATAAAGAGTCAAAGATCAATCACTAGCAATTTAATATTTTCTAACTGAATAAACATAAGTTTAGAAGAAGAAATAGAGAGAGATCCATATAAATTCTTCTAACAGAAGGAAAACTAACTCATAATAATTTTTGTTTTTTAGGTGGAAAAAAATAGTGAAAAAAGAAACATTTTGAATATATGGTAATTTTGTGGCTGTAGAGAGAGGAAAAAAAATTGACATCCACAAAAGTCAGCTACTACTCAATGTACAAGAAAACAAAAATATCAATACCAAAAATAAAATTAAATTAAATAAAAAAACAAATATTTATCACCTTGAGAGCTCAAGTTGCTTCTCTTCAGTTCCTTCCGAGCAACTAAACCAAGAAAATCAGCGGAATCAAGGAAATGAAAAAATTTTATAAAAATGACGATTTCTCGGAACTCAAGAAAAAGAAAATCCGAGTCAAAATTACTCTTCACAAACCTCAAAAAAAAGGGAAAAAAAAGAGAGAAATTTGCAAGTGAAGCTCAGAAACTGAAGATGAATGAGAAAATGGTATTTTACCTGAGGAAATTGTAAAAGATCAGTAGGCGAACGAGGAAGAAGAAACACAAAAGAGAAAGAAAGAAGTACAAAGCGATTGAGAACCTCTTTGATTTTAACAGAGTAGAAGCTCAGAGTGAGAGAGAGAGAGAGAGAGAGAGAGAGAGAGAGAGAGAGAGAGAGAAGACTAAGGACCCTCCATTTGGGACAATGTAACAAAAGCTTATTTGCTGTCCAATGTGAAATTCTATGTATTAAAATAACAACTCAATTTATTAAAAAAAAAAAACAAGTTTCTGCTTCAAAAAATAAAATAAAAATAAATAAACAAATATTAACTCAATCCATTGAATGATTATAAAAATATTTGTACTTTTTTATAAATTTTGTTTTTCTTTTGAGTAAAATTGCGAAATGACCTTTGAACTATCAAAATATATCGAATTGTCCCATAAATTTTTTTATTTGTGGAAAAATTGTCCCTTGAAATGACATCCGATATGCATATGTTTGAATTTTTTGGTAGGTTAAAAAAGAAAAATTGTACTAATAAATATGTCAACTTTTATCAAATTTGTAACCGTTTTTTATTAATATAATATTGATTCTGATGTAATAGGATAGTCTATATGTACTTTATAATTGTGCTTTATTTTTAAAGTTTTTCTTTTCGTACTGGATCATAAAATTTTTCAAAAAAAAACCCAACATTGAGAGTAATTTTTTTTCTTTATAATTGTTTTTCTTTTAAAACAAGGTCAATGCAAAAAGTTGAGGAAAATTGCAATGAAGCAATTATTAAAATAAGAGCTTCGAGCCATTACAAAACAAGAACAAGAAGCTTTCATGCCTGAAAATATTATGCGAGTGTCACGTGTTAAGAACCACCTTGACATTATCATTTCAAAAAAAAAAAATCACCTTAACATGATAATTATTTTGATTAGTTACTGTCTATTATATCAATTTAGCTTTTATTTGGAGAGTCAGTTGAAACATATGTTTTTAACTGTAAAAACTATAACATGTAAGAGCTTTATACTGTAATAACTTTTTGTGTTTTTTTTTTCCTGTAGCTGTTAACAGTTTTACATTATTCACAGTTATAAAACACCGTATTAAATTGAAAGAGGATATAATACAAATCCATTAGATTCGAGTATTCCTTCATAAAAAATAAATGAATAAATAATCAAATTAAAATTTAAGGGAAAGTACAGTAAAACGTTTGCTACTGCATGTGTGCATATCTCTTTCCTTTGTTTCTCTTTTCACCAAATAGTTTACGCAAAAGCACCTTTCGACGCTAGTAAATATATTGTAATAGTCTGCCGAATTATTCGACGAAGCAGAAAGATCGATGGCTGAGGCTTCTGGACGCTTTAATCCCGGCTGTCCATTATATGTATACATACATACATACATATATATATATATATATATGGACGTATTCAAACACATATACATGCCAATATAAGATCACATTTTAGCATTTTTGAGTTGAGGAAATAATTTAACCTTGTAAATGAGTGTTGATAGTTTTTTCAGCCTAGGGATAAAAGATCTTGCTCTGACCCAATCAGAGGACCAATTTAAGGTTTTTTTTTTGTTTGTTTGCAGTTTTACCTCTAGAATTTTTATTTACTTGACAAGTTGCCCCCTAAAATTTTTTAATTGTAATAAGTTATTGTAGAGTGTCCCAAATAGATGAATAATATTAAAATTCAAAAAAAAAAAAAACCCTTCATATACAAGCGATGTCATGCTTCATAACTATTCAAAATTTTATTTTCCTTAAAATGAGTTCGTATTATGAATATGAAACATTTATGTCCATATTTTAACAGTCACTATTAGTAAGTTCTTTAAAAAAATAGAACTTATGTTGTTTCATTAATTGTGCATAAATTTATTTTAATCCTTGACACTTAATCATAATTTCATTTTAATATATGAATTTACAAAATTTTTTATTTCAATTCAAAAAAGGGATATGTTGTACTCAATTGCATGCAGGGTGTCTTTCTATTTAGAATTTCACATCCATGATTCAACGTAGGTGAAAACATTTGGATGTAAGTTGACATTTGAAGGTCAAGAGAAGCAAAATGAAAAAAAAAAAAAAAGAATGTTGAAACTAAAAGAAAGGAAGTTATAACAGAAAAGGATGGTGAATTCTAAAAAAATACCAATTTTTAGATACGTTGAGATTTTTGTTTGCCATTAAAGCATATACTAAAATGGGTGTGGAAGCCGTGGAAGGAAGAGAGAGGGCCTAAAAGTGCCTAACAATGGCGCATGCACTTGTGTGCTTTATTGCCCACCAGGCCCTACATTCCAAGGGCATAATTGTCTTTTTACTCTCTTTGTCCCTTCCATGAGAACTAGCACGTGTCCCAACGTCACTGCCTATATAGCTTCCACTGTCGTTTTCCCATGTTTAGGTTCAGATAAGCCCATATGAGAAAGAATCATATGGTGCCCAAAACTTTCTAGGTGGAGATTCTTTTTTTCTTTTTTTCCAGACAGAGTGAGAAAAATACCATTCATTCTTGGTGCACGTACAGTGATTTTCAAGGCTCACCTTATAACATTTCAAGCTTGTTTGGTAGGAGAGAAAGGTGAGAAGAGGAGAGGAATAAGGCCATTTTTATTTTATTTCAAATGAGAGGAATAAGGTGATTAGTGCAAGGATTTTGCGATTTATGGTTGTTTGACAGAAACAAAATGATAAAAGAAAAAGAAAAGGAACTTATTAGGCTGGTCATTTTGAAGAAAAGTATTTGCTTCCCGTTTATTTTCTCGCTTAGCTAACAAAGGATATGGGTGATTAAATGTTAAACATTTGGAAAAACCCTAAGTGCGTGCTAAAAATTAGAACCAAAAACAAATAAACCATGCAAGCTACTTCTGATTGCACACAAAGAATACAGATAAATTTTCGTTAGAGTCGACCATTATATGATTAACCGCAAAAAAAATGAATTACTATACTTATTATGCATACAAGTCTAATAATGTCTGATGTGCATGACTTTTAATGGTATGCTAATATTTCATTAGAGAAACAAGAGAACAATAAAATAAAATGAGACAATAGATGTGATATAGTTCAAAATATGTATGGCATGTTTAATTAGTTATCATGATCGGGGGAATGGGAGTCGATCTCATTTTTTTGATAATCGGCTATGAAAGCTTCGATTAAGGGTCTTTAAGGGCGAAAATACAGCACAAATTTAGCCAAAAAGTGAGTGTTACTCAAATAACTAGGCAGTTTAATTGCATCCTAACTCGTACGTAGCTCTTATAACATGATTTCGCTACACAATGCCACATTTTAGTCCTAAATGATCCCATTTCAAGCCCTTTTTGCTAAAGGTGCATACAGCAAGGCTTAGACAAACCGTCTAGTCAAACATCTAAACATATTTTGCCTTAAACTGACGTTAAACTGACGGAGGAGACATACAAACAATCGAAGGTGGGGAGATCTCCTCCGTTGTTACATACTGAAAATAACGAAACGAAAACTAAAATGCAAACGAAAATAAAAGTATAGAGGTATAACATTGACAGAGGGATGCCACTATCGTTGCCGATTCTTCCTCTTTAGCCTTGCTGTGGGTTAGGTTGATATTCCAACCTCTAACCGGCAACTCCTTCGGATCTGGCCTCAAAGCCAATAGTGCAATGCCTGGCCTCCCAAAGCCTACCGCCATTGCTAGATCTGAATTGCTGCATCCCGTACCCTTGAACAATCCGACTCACCGCCTGTCTTTTCCTACTCCTACCCTATGGTTCCCGTTCCCTTCGACTCCCCAGCCCACGCATAGACGCCGACTTTTTCCTTCTCATGTAGTCCAGCATTTTCCTCCCCTGGGTTCCCTCAGTCACGACCAGAAACGGTCGTCCGATGTTGTACCTGACCAACTTGCACTTGGGTCTCGCTGGTTTCCTTCACAACTGTCTTTTCTCGAGCACACTGGCACAAAAATCTGCCGGCCTCAATGATGCACGGCTGTTGTAGGCCGCAGCCCATTCTTTGCCTTAGTTGTCCTCTATGCTTCCCTAGCACAACTAGCCTTCCCCTCTCATGAGTTCGGTTCCTGGCAGTCATCACGGAGGCAACGTTGGTCTTTAGACTCAAAAGGAGAAGGGTCGGCACCTCTCAAAGACCTAAAACTCTCTTTTTTCTCAAAAGCCCTAGCAAAGCCCAACTGTCGACATTTTTTATTAGTTGGTGATTTTTGTTTTGTCAATTTCATGTCCGTACTCTTTTTTATCTTGCAATGAGAGTGAAATTGGTGGGTACCATGCTAAATTAGATTGAGGAATGAGATTGACAATCTCATGCCTCCCGACTCCTAATCCGAATATTAAGATAAAATTATTATTTCAACATATATATGTAAATATTGAACTAAATGAATATAAAAATAATAATGTGACACTCTATTTGTTATCTTATTTTCCTTACACTATTATTCTAATTACGTGGTTGCAAGTATAGTCTAGCAATAAAACTATACTTGATTCCATCATGCCGTGAAGAGTTTGAATCATCCTACCCCAATTTCAAAAAATTAAAAATATTATTCTAATAATTATTAACTTTATTATAGTAAAGATTTATTTTATTTTTATTAACACGAATGATATATTCAAATTTTGACAATTTTTTTCATAATTGCACAATCTACAAATATTATTTCATTATTCTGATAATGTATAAGTGTTTGGATTATGCTAACATGAATATAATAAGTGTACAACTCATTTTTTTAATTAAAAATATAAAACTTACTCAAAAGGTAATATAAGTAACTTTACAACAGCACATTCCAATTTCAATTTCAAGTATACGCATGAATAGGATTCAAAATGATTTTGATGCTAAATCTTGTAATTAAGTAAACAACTTATTCTAATTCTGATTCATCACTCTAAATCTTACTCATTGTAAATTCTATCTACTCCAATTCATGCCCACTCCGTAGGTGTGTAGTAAAAATACTATAGAGATAATTAATCAAAAGTAAAAGTACTATAGAGATAATTAACCAAAAGGACTGCTATATCCCAAGACATAATAAAACCTTGGTTTGACTTTTGCAAGAAAGGGCTCTCCTTAGGTAATCATGGTGCTCTCAAAACGTCAAAGGATAGTTATTCCTAAAAACTTTAAAAAACAGGAGTATATTATACTAGCAAGAGGTCATGGAAAGACAATAATAATCAAAGAAAGAAAGAAAAAAGCACGGTGATTGCAATGGGCAAAGGAAACATAACATTGTTGTAGATAGCCAAACACATTCATAATAATAATAATTCAACCACCCCACTCAATTACTCATACAAAAGAGACGGGAAAAAAAGTTTCCGTTTGTATAGGTGATTGCCCCATGTTACATGCAAAGATCCCACTTTTAATTGCCTAAAATGCCCCCACACTCACATGGATTAGTTTGGAGTTAGGATTAGGAAGAATTCGGTAAGCTGCGTTCACGTAAGGGCAGTTATGGTAACCCACCAAACATTACTTACTATTTGGGGATATAGAATTTGACCCGATTATCGCTCTAAAGTAGGTTTTTTTTTCCCAAAAATAAAAAGAATTGGATTTGGAATAGAAATATATACGATTACTCCACCTTGATATTTTAATTTTTTGAATTAGTGCATGGTTTTGTATAAGTTCATTGTAGGTTAATACACAAAAGAAATACATATAACTAGAAAAATACTCGACTTCCCCGTTACCTTTTTCCTCTATTCTAATGTGATGATTTTTAAACACTAACATAAATCATACCATTAAAGGATTGCATGGCGATAAATAAAACAAAAGGGTTTTCGACGAAATAGGTCCCTGTATTTTTCAAAGTAAATTAGGAAACTTCTTTTATAAACTTTCCATGTAAGTCAAAAAAGCTCTTTTATAGTGTACGTTTCGGGAAAAGGAAATACAGAAATAGAAAGATATCCTAGTATATATAAAGGTGACCCAAAATGGTTATGCCATATTGTCAAACCTCCTTAATATAAAGTAAGTAGGAATAAGGACTATAACACTTGAGAAGTTTTGATCCCTATTTGAATCCCATTTTAACCATTGAATGATATATATATATATATATATACACACACACACACGTAAATCAATCAAAATTAAAATAAGCTGCTATCAGAAAAAGTTTTTAACTAATAAGATCGTTTATAAGTTTGGTCGTTATGTATACATTTCAAGAAAAAAAATACATTTTTTATAAACATGAGTGTCTAAAGCATTTAGTAAAATTAAAAATAATAATATATTAATATGTAAGAGTTTTATATTATAATAAATTTTTATTTTTTTTTATTTTTTTATAATTATTAAAAGCTTTTACACTACAGTTGGTCGTAATCAATCTATACCAACTCACTTGGCAAACACCCTCGTTTTACTCCGAAGTCCAAACTAATTATGCAAAGTTTACCGTATTAGTGTTTTTTGAAAGAATTAAAAAAAAAAAAGCAAGCAAGAAATAATGGAAAAATGAAAAGATAGAGAAGGAACTCGGTCGGCATTAGAAAGAGTGCAGTTTACGTGCAGAGGGCATTAGTGGGGGGAAAGCCAAAGGGTAGAGAGAGAGAGAGAGAGAAGGGAGACAGGGAAAAACAGGCCCAATCGAAATGATGTGTTGGGGGACAAGAAAGCGGCTTTTTTTTTTGTATTGCCGGCTTCAGAACGCGACACTTAACGTCCTTTTTCTCTGCCACTCTCCCTCTCGCTTCTCTCCCACTCTCACACCCACGCGTTTGTGCATCAACCGCCCATTCGCACACCTAAAAATCTAATTAAGCTTACGTGTCTAAAAATGAGAATATCATTATTGTTACCGGATATATTTTATTATTAGAACGTTTAAATGTTTTAACTATTGGTTTATATTAAAAAGCTATAATATAAAGCTTTTTTATATATAGTTTTTAAACTAAGACAATTAATTTTAATTATTTGTCTAAACGGTATATAAGTGAATAATTTAATAAGGTGTTTGGCTAGTGGTAGGAACCATTAGTGGGAATCGTTTTTATTATAATATATAAGAGTTTTATACTGTAGTAATTTTTTAACTTATAAGGTGTTTGGCTAGTGATAAGAACAATTAGTGGGAACCGTTTTTACTATAGCATGTGAGAGTTTTATACTGTAATATTTTTTTTCTTTTTACTGTAATATCTGAAAGCTTTATACTGTTCATAACTGAGTTTGTGGTTCATACCACCCTTAGCCAAACATCCTTTTAGTTGTTAATATGATGTTTGATAAAGTTAGTTAGAACCCGTTTTTTAGTTAGGAAACAATGTAAAGTTTTTACATGTCATAATAAAAAGCAAAAAGTTACTATAATGTAAAACTCTTTTCATGTTGTAGTGTTTTGAACTAAAAAATTGGTTCTAATTAACTTTGTCAAACACTCTATAGGATTATCCCTCAAGAATATTTGTTATTTATCCCCAAATATTTTGATTGTTATTATTTACAATCAATAATTTTTAAAAAGCTTGTTATTTCCATCGCTCTCCTTGTTATCGTTGTTATAGTGTATTGGTCTTAATTAGTTGAAATTCTTTAAACAGCGGAAAATTAATCAACTAATTTTGCTTTGGTCTTCTCTCTATAAGGAATATGGGAGAGGACAATTTTAAAACATTTTTAGTTTTTTTTTCATAAAAATAAAGGATATTTACCTAAAGAGTCAAAATTGGGCATAAATATGTAGTCACTTAAAGTGTATAATAATTATGATTTGTTTAGAGAATACAATAATTATGGTTGACAATGATACATAGTATTTGATCCTTGTAAAGAGCATCTGATTTGATGATTGTTTTGGGTGGGTCACCAAGATTTCGTCGTTTTGGTTCAGGATCATGCTGTCTGCAGCTGTTGATGGGTATGATGCACGCGCGTGAGTGTCTGCTTTGTGGGTCCCCAGCAACTTGTTTATTTATTTTTAATAATAAAAGAGTATTTTGCTTTCAATGGGGATAAAGTATACATCATTATTTTAATAAGGGTAGGATAAAATATACTTATGGTTAATGAGGGAGATCTAAAAACAATCATTAACTGCCACCACCTTTGCACGCTTTGCGCTCAAGTTATTTTATGTAATTATGTAATGTCGCAGCACATTATCATGTACATACCATCATCCTCCTTTTTTTTTTTTTTTTTTTGTTTCATTGCCTTTCTCTCTTCTTTATTCCATCCCATCACATCCCAGATCCAGATCTCTGACGTCACCAACACGTCATCAACTTGGGCCTGCCAAGGTATTTGGGGCCCATTAGCAAATTAACATGGCCCATGAAGGTTGTACGGCATAAATGGTAGCATTAGTATGTTCGAACTTATCCTATTTTGCACTAAACTAGCTTGGGTTATTATGGTAACGCCTGGAGGAGACAATTACTGTTAAAGAAACAATCGTACAACCAACCGTGTCTATGGCCGTGCTCGTTTGACTAATTCAGTCTAATTTAGCTTAATTTAAACTGTCATTATAGTTTAAATTAATATTTAACAAGTATTCGTATTTGAACTAAATTGATAGCTCAAAATTTTGCTAGACTGTCCAACTTATAAATCAAATCTCCTTTATTTCAACATTTGAAATCAATATTAAACAATAAATTTACTCCTACATATATATATTTATAATTTAACACTATTATTTTATGTTATCTTCAATTAAATAACTTCTTTTTATATATTTCATGTTTATTTTTTAATAAATATTTTTTATGCTTCAAACTATAGTTTTTAATACTTATTCAAACAAAATTCAGATTAAATATCTGTTCAAATTAACAGTTTAAATGTATATCCAAACATCAATTTAGATTACTAATTAAACTACATAGCTTGAATTTTTTTGGTCAAACTAAAAAAGTTCAAATCAACAAAATTTGAACAAGCGAAATAAACGAGGATAAGACTGTTTGCTCTAATGACACTAAGAGCTTGAATGAGAAAAGACTTCGAGGGAGGCTTTGGGCTTGATCTCGCGCCTTGTATTAACAAAAGAAATACAACATCGGTTCTTGAGGATCTAACATAAAAGAATGCTAAGTTCTAACAAACATTTTTCTTTTTGTTACCCCAAGAAAAAATAATAATAATTAAAAAAAATCTTTGCACAACATCTGGATTTTGGAGGCGTACAATGCGGGATATGCAAAGAGCGTGAACTTTGGAAGGCCTTCTACAAGGGGACCTACAGACATTAGAACACCCAACTACTTTTGTTTGACTGTTGGGCTTCTAGAGATGACTTGCCGGATTTCACTAGTAATGTGTTGGATTTACATGGATCCGACCCATTTTTTCCCTTTCCTCCGGAGGAAGGCTGTAAAAGGCTTTTTTTTTTTTTTTTGGAGGTAAATAGCATGGTTTAACATATTTAAATAGCATATTTTTTAAATTTAAATAAATTATTTAAATCATAAATATGTGGTAAATAAATTTATTTAAACCGTAAAAATTTTAAAACATGTTATTTGCTTCTTCAAGTTTCAAAAAAAAAAAAAAAAAACCATTTATTAGAATTTCTCTTTTTAGTTTAAATACCCTTCCACATTTACAACAACAATATATTTTTTTCTAAGTAACCGGTTTTTAAAATGGGAATCTAATTAATTCTTTGTGTCTATCCTTGCTCTTTTTCTTTTTTCTAATATCAAAAAATTTTTTAACTAGCTATCAACTCTCTATCTCCCTCATCTCTTCTATCCAATGTCGATGTCAAGAGGCTAACTGTCTTTTGGTAACTTTTTTTTTTTCTTTTTCACTTTAGGTATTTTAAACTGAATTCTTCCTTAATGACAAACTGTGTAGAAGTAGATGAACTTGACTGAGCAGGTGGAGGTGCTGTTTCTAGTGCAATTGGAACATAAGGCTGAAAAGCAAGAGGTGCAAAAGTGGAAGGAGTGGAGGCGAAAGCCCTTGTTGCTTGTTCCACACCGTTGGCATCCCCCGTTTGCGTAGTTGCTTCTTAAATCTTTCTTGAATCTATATGTGATGGGTGTGAAGTATAACGTACTTACCTTTATAGTCTGTCGGAATGTGATGACGATTTTAGTTTCGACTTGTTAAATTCATATATTAAATTAATTTTTTATTTTTCTTTGTATTATTTTTTCTCATTCGATTTAATTTCTTGTTTGTGTAAAGTTTTCGTAATTTGTTAATTTTGGTTTTCATGTTTTCGAGTTTGAAGATTTTTTTTTACAATTTTGTTTGCTGTTTAAATGAGAAATTACGTTTAGTCCATTTTTATTCTGGTTTAGTGTTTTTCATTTCAATTATGGTGGTTAATCGTTGATTGACGAAAAGTATATTGTAATTTCTTAATACTTGGTAACTCATTGACTAACTTGTGACAAGGCAATTTATATCCAATTAGAATACCATAAATTCTTATATCCATTCTATATATTTTCTTTTTCATCTTGTGTTGTAATATTAACGGCTTATTATACAAGATTTTGAAATGTGTGTTATACTTTGATTTTTAAAAAAGACCCATTATTTCCCTTTTTTATGTTAAGTTGACACAAGGTGGGGACTACTATTTGCAACTAATTGTTTACAATTTAAAAGAGGTTTTATCATATTTTACTATATATATATATATAGAGTGAAACGATACTCATAGTAACTTCACATTAAAAGGTTTTTTCTGGTGCCGACTTGTTATTAACTAACAATTCAGCGATTGCATTTATATGCTTTTTCTAATTGTAGATTAGTTTCAAAAATAACAATTTTTTCTTTTTAAAAAAATGTGTAACATTTCTTGTAAGTAAAAGATAAAAACAATAAAAAGACCTGTGACACCCGTTATTCTCCTAAGGGTATTAAGGTAATTAGATTAATTACCTAGTATATATATAAAAAAAAAACCAGAAAATCTCTCATAATTCGAAACTCTCTCTCTCTCTACTTTCTCTCTCTAAAAATTCTCTCTCTCTCTCCTCAAAGATCGTCTGAGATTTCGGCATCCGTTTTCGACACCTCCCGCACCAATGGAAAGCTCTCGACGAGCTGAGTCCAACGAGGTGCCGCGCCGCCCAAAACGCCGCCGGAGGAGACCACACGCGCCGCCCAAAGTGACGGCAAAACCCATTTCTTTCCGACGAGATATCTTCTCCGTCCGACGTCCGATCGACGTGATTCTTGTTCCTACACGACCACCGTGATGAGAGGAACAAAACCCACCCTTGGTGGCAGCTCAACAACCGCCGGATTGCTCCGCCCGTCTATTGCCGCCGTGCACCGCCGCCCCCATGGTGGAACTCCGCCTTGCCGGAGGAGGTGACTGACACCACCCCTCCCAATGAGTTCAGAGGATCAAGGGGAGTAAAACCCCTCGATCAATTGCACGGAAGGAGCCGGTTTCACCGGAGAACGGCCAACGCCGCCGTCAACCGCCGCGGGAGTCTCCGTTTTGGCTCTTCCCAGCCACGTTTCTTCAAATTGGATGAGGGGAAATGCTCATAGGAGGATGGGTAGCAAAAGCCCTCAGCCAATTTCAGGTTTCCATCGTCGGAGAATCAAGATCGGAGCTCATCCATTTCTACCGACGTTGTCTTCACGACCCGCTATGTTAGAGGCAGAATTGGGTGAAATTGACCCCGCCATTGGACTCAGAAGGGTCGATTTAGGGGGGGTAGGCCCGAGCCCAGCTGCCAACGGACCCCGATTGACGCCGGTCAACGACGGTCAAAGTCGGTCAACGCCGGTCAACGGTGGTCAACGCCGGTCAACGGCCGGTCAAAGGCCAAAATGGGATTTTGTGATCCGGACCTCCGATCGAAGATCCGAGACCGCCTCCTGACTCGTTTCGATGCTCTGGATGCAATGGTGACCTCCGTTCGAGCAAATTCCACTCCGATGAAAATCATCCGGTACCGACTGCACGCGAATCGAGGCTATTCAAACAGCAGTATCGGAGTCCAGAATGACGTTTTCAAGAATGTATGATCTCCAGGAAGCATTCCTAGCCATTCATAGTCGCTCGAGGAGCACTACAGAGGATGCTTCATAGATACAGCGAGATACAACTGGATCTGCTTTGCTTGGAGTTCAAGATCAAGGGAGTATGGAGCTAACGTTAATTGATTCCAGGATTAAGAGACTGTTGATAAGCTTGAAAGGTAGGGATTCTATTACTCATCTTTTGTGAGGTTTTTATAGAATTAAAATTGATTGTTTTGCCGCAATATATATATATCTATGCTGAACTGATATTATATGAGTATCACATATGAAACTATGACATGGACTCGTCTTGTATTGTACGGCGAGGAACATAATGAATTGACACATGTTATAAATTGAGAAGCATGGTTAGGAAAACTAACTCTATTAATAATGATTCAATATAGAGAAATTGTGAGACATGAAGAGGGCGACGGTTACGTCCTTGGGCATGAATACCCAAAAAGGTAAAATAGGGGGAAGGTGATGACGCTTCCTTGGGTTGAAAGTCCCAGAACACACTGTACAGGAATTGATTTGGTGAGGACTCGGGGCTTGATGTCCCCTCACCGGAACACCCTTGGAATGTTTATAGGGTGATCAAGTGCGCCCATTTGGGTTTCGATGAGTTGAGTGATACTCAATTTAACATGGATACCTAGGAACAATGATGATTGGTAATATTTGTATAAATGTGTAATTATGACACTTGGTAATGATTAACTACGGTATCCATAAGATGTGATCATAATAAACCTCATAATCTGGAATATGATGTGACTTACTGACCATGCAGATTTTAATGTGGTAATGATAAAAACCTAAAGGTGAGTAATGGCTTTCTCTACTGAGCATAGTGTTGCTCATTCCCTTATGTTTATATCTTTTCAGGACTCACTAAGTGTGAGGTGGCTACGAGAAATATAGTTGAGGAAGTGATGTAACTATATTACATTGGGACTGCTTCAATCGTTGAGAATGTTCTTCATGATAATGTAAGCATCAATTGTTACTTCTGTGACTGTATTATAATGTGTTGAGGGTTAAAATGATGATGACAACAGTTTATATTATTAAATTAAAGGTGCTACATTAAAACTGTGGTTTATTTGTCATTTATATTTTTATTTTTGAGTTGAGAGTTTTCATTTAAGTCCCGGGCAAATTTTATTTTTAAGGTTTTACTTTTATTATTTATTTTTATTTTATCTCATTAAAAACTGTTAACCCCCATATAGGGGCGTTACAGAATTTTTGGTATCAGAGCCTAGGTTCGGTTAACCTAGGGAGTGTAGCACCACTTTAAAAAAAATATATTTTTGAGATGGTTTTGAAGCTGAATTTTTATTGTCATCATCAAAATGAACCTTCACATTGATTTATACAGTCTAAAAGGATGTAACATGGAAAGGCCATAGAATGAAAATATCAATAGTTATATGAGTACAATAATTATATAGAAGGAAAGTATTAATAGTTATGAGGGAATGATAATTATATGGAATGAGTTTATAAGTAGAATGCTTATGAGAGATTCGTATAATATTTGGATCTATAAGCATATCTAATTCGTATAAACGATGAGAAATTCGTGTAGATATGAGAATTTAAAAGCCTTTTGTCTCGTGAAAAACAATAAGAAATATAAGGCTTGATTTATTGATTTTAAAGTTTGACATAGATATGTCAAATTTTTCGTAATTGATTCAAACCTAAGTAATGATTATGTGTGGATTCGATGGAGCACATAAGTGTCAATAACTTTTCTTAAAAGTTCTATTTATTTGAGGAATATGATATAAGTTGGGAATCATGGTATTGAATCTTGAGAGAGATAAATGTTAGACTTTTGGTCTGTTGAGACTGTGTAAAGTCTAGAATGCATGAATCTCAAAATTGGAATATTTTGTTACGTACATTGTATTTAAGTGTATCAGTGAATCTTTTGGTTACCTAAGGTTTTGTTATATGAGGAAATTATATATTGTATGAGTAGAATTGTGGGGATTGTAGATGTTCTTAAGTAGTAACATCAAGTGTCTTTGTTTGTTGATATGGTCTACGTTGAAAGACGTAAATTGTATTGATTTCAAGGTTAGTCGCATTCTAAACCCTTGGTAGTAATGATGATGAATCCATTGATAGATGTTAAGTATTATGAATAACATATGGGTGTATGCATTGTTCTATAAGGTTTTGATTAAAACAAAATTATTTGAGTTGCTGGAAGATTATGTTGTTATGAAATGATTTTAAATATCATTCAGGAAGATCCTTGATTGTCGTTAAATTAGATTTGTTGTTTATAGTTAACTTTATCTATAGTGGGCTTTGAATTGGGTTTAAGATTCATACGAATTGGTTTTCAATTTTATGTTTGTTATTTAACTCGTTCTAAATGTGTTAAGGCCCGAAACAACCTGACCATTTTCAACTAAGAACATTTGGGCCTAGTTCAAATCCTAAATCAGTTTGATTCACACTGTCTCTCCCACGTGGTCTCTATACGTGTCATATACAGTGGTTTAATCATTGTTTACATATACGTTTACTGTGCATAGGAGCTTATTTCTCCGAGTTCACTTTTTCTCTCTTAATTTGTTATTTTCTCTCTAAATCGCAAATCCTCTTCTTTTTCATTAAAAATTCTTCTTTTTCCTCTAAAAGAAGAAGGAATTCTAGGATTCTGCAATTTACTATCTTAATTTTTCCTTTCTATTTACTCTTCTTTCATCTCATAATGGACCCAAAGTACCAACACCTGAGAAAGTATTTCCCATCACTCTCCCAAAAGATTCTCAGAAAGAAATACAAGGCTAGAATTACTCGGTTGTGGATTCTTATGCGTTTTGGTATCCCTTGTGATGTGAGAATGTTAATAGAGGGGAAGATCCGTCCGAGTGACTTTAGTCAAGATGTCGGTTTACCAGGAACAGGTACCAGTCGTAGTGCAATGAAAAGAAGAGCTCGTGCCATCGTGGTCACTTGTAACAAATGTGGAAGACAAAATTGTAACGGTAAATGTACTTCACCTGGTTATATGTCTACGAATAGAGAGGATAAAATAAGGTTTTGTAGGGATGGACTTTCAAAGGAGAACTTGGATAGCATCCATCCTCTTCTCCACGGTCACCCTAGTGGATATGTTCAAGGAGCTATTTTTAAACTCTGGCCTAAATTTTATACAGAAAGACAACGCCTCAGGAATATGGTATTTCTAGATCCTGTTTGCCAAGCCATAAGAAAACTGGATGGGGAATAAGTCATCACTCTATAAAGGTTATTTAGTCTTTACTTATTTGAAGCAGTTTTAGCTGATGTTCAACAGTTTGTGTTTTTCTTTTACTCAGAATATTTGCTTTTGTGTTTGAAATAATTGTGATTATTAGATTGATACAGTAAGTGTTAATATCTTATTTAATTTATGATTTTCTTAAATATATATATATAATAAAATATATTATCTTATCAGACATGTCACATACGGTACAGTAATATGTTTGAATTTTGAAAAGCTTATCCAGATATTTCAAGATTGTGTCTCAAATTTCAAAAGTTCTACAGTATTTGTCGTTTATATTAAATTTCTAGACTTGGTGTATATTTGTCAAAAAGTCTACAGTTGTGTCAAGAGGGTCTTCTGTCAAATTGTTCTCAATTGTCAAAAGTTATACAATTAGAGTCTAATCTTTTTCAAAAAGTGAATTAGATTTTCTGTAAACTATCAATCACCTTATCTTACTTTCTTATCCGCACAAGATTTTGTTTAAATCTTTGGATTACCTTTTCATTACCTACTCGTCTATCTCTTTAGCCCTTTTTGTGTATTTCTCATCTTTAAAAACTCATGTAGAACCCGAAGTCTAAGTGGAGCAGACATTAAGCAACCACTTCTATAAACCAAATATGTCTACCTCCCAGTCCACGAAGAAAATAAAGAATGTCTGTGTCTTTTGTGGTTCCAGCCTTGGAAAAGATAAAGCTTATTTAGAAGCTGCAAATCACTTAGGGCAAGTCCTAGCACGCAAGAAGATTAACATAATCTATGGGGGTGGTAGTATAAAAATGATGGTAAATATGGCACTAGCAGCTAGGTCTAGCGACGCTACTGATGTAAGAATTTGGCATCATATTCCAGTTGAAGGAAACCTTTGTAAGGAAGCCATAGGTAAGGGAGAAGGAGTTAGGAGTATCCCTAGAAATTTTAAAGACATAATCTATAATTCTGATGCTTTTATAGCATTACCTGGTGGTCTAGGTAGTCTTGAGGAAATATTTATAGTTGCTTGTGGGCAATTGTTGGGCTTTTATTCCAAACCTTTGGGACTGCTGAACGTAAAGGGTTTTTATGACGGTCTTTTGAAATTTCTAGATTACGCTGTGGAAGAAAACATCACTACAGAATCGGAGAGACAAATCTTTGTCACTGCTTCAACAGCTGAGGAATTGATAGATAAAATGCAAATCATACATCCAGAATCCGACACTGCAACATCCAAGCTTGAATGGGAAAGGGAAAACCGGGAGCGGCCAATTGATTTGAATCTCCATCTGTAATCTTTTTGTTTTATCTTTGGCATGTAGGCATGTGTGTCCGTATTTCGTGTGTTACGAATAACCGTTTGCCTTGTATTATGTGTTTCTTGTGGTACGTCGTTGTTAAATCTTTTAGATTCATTGAGCCTAATGCCGGGATGGCTGGATACGGAGTACTTGATGCTCTCGAAACGCATCCTTCTTAAGGTCCGATCTTTTGTTTATCGATGTTTTTGTATCCTCTAAGCATGCATGATATGGATAGCTGGTATACGGAGTGCCTTGTACTCTCGAAACGTATCCGTATTATGTTTGTAATGTGTAATATTCTGTTAATATTATGTGGAAGTACCAGAGTCAGTTATGGGGATATTCCATATGAAATATGAGTATATTATTTGGATTGAATGTTTGTGTCATGAGGATAGCTGTTTAATGAAAAATATGTCGGGTATGTTTGCAACCAGAGATTCCGCTTAATATCTCTATGAATAAGTTTAATGTATGGTTTTGAATAGAAGTGTTTGTGATATATGTTTTATGATTATGTTTTAGTTTATTAGTTGAGGTATGAAATCAAATATATTTGACTTTTCCTTACTCAAAAAGGAAAAGGAACCTAAAGATGAAGTATATAAAATTTCTCTGGCAATCTCCTTAAATGTGATTGTAAATCACAGTCCATGGACAAGGAAGGACTGGAATCATGGTATGGTCAATATGTATGCCTGATCAGATCCTTAGACTATTATACGGTGTTATAAGTTGAAACTTGTCAGAAATACTCTCATTGAGGGATTTAGGAGTAAGATTTATTATGCAAGTAAATGAGTGGAGATACGATAACTTAAATTTGGAAGATAAACAACATTAACGGTTTAGACTCGGAATTGGAATCATAATTTTTACTAGTATTGCTAGAATTGAAATTTCGAGGACGAAATTTCTTTAAGGGGGGTAGAGCTGTGACACCCGTTATTCTCCTAAGGGTATTAAGGTAATTAGATTAATTACCTAGTATATATATAAAAAAAAAACCAGAAAATCTCTCATAATTCGAAACTCTCTCTCTCTCTCTACTTTCTCTCTCTAAAAATTCTCTCTCTCTCTCCTCAAAGATCGTCTGAGATTTCGGCATCCGTTTTCGACACCTCCCGCACCAATGGAAAGCTCTCGACGAGCTGAGTCCAACGAGGTGCCGCGCCGCCCAAAACGCCGCCGGAGGAGACCACACGCGCCGCCCAAAGTGGCGGCAAAACCCATTTCTTTCCGACGAGATATCTTCTCCGTCCGACGTCCGATCGACGTGATTCTTGTTCCTACACGACCACCGTGATGAGAGGAACAAAACCCACCCTTGGTGGCAGCTCAACAACCGCCGGATTGCTCCGCCCGTCTATTGCCGCCGTGCACCGCCGCCCCCATGGTGGAACTCCGCCTTGCCGGAGGAGGTGACTGACACCACCCCTCCCAATGAGTTCAGAGGATCAAGGGGAGTAAAACCCCTCGATCAATTGCACGGAAGGAGCCGGTTTCACCGGAGAACGGCCAACGCCGCCGTCAACCGCCGCGGGAGTCTCCGTTTTGGCTCTTCCCAGCCACGTTTCTTCAAATTGGATGAGGGGAAATGCTCATAGGAGGATGGGTAGCAAAAGCCCTCAGCCAATTTCAGGTTTCCATCGTCGGAGAATCAAGATCGGAGCTCATCCATTTCTACCGATGTTGTACTTCACGACCCGCTATGTTAGAGGCAGAATTGGGTGAAATTGACCCCGCCATTGGACTCAGAAGGGTCGATTTAGGGGGGGTAGGCCCGAGCCCAGCTGCCAACGGACCCCGATTGACGCCGGTCAACGACGGTCAAAGTCGGTCAACGCCGGTCAACGGTGGTCAACGCCGGTCAACGGCCGGTCAAAGGCCAAAATGGGATTTTGTGATCCGGACCTCCAATCGAAGATCCGAGACCGCCTCCTGACTCGTTTCGATGCTCTGGATGCAATGGTGACCTCCGTTCGAGCAAATTCCACTCCGATGAAAATCATCCGGTACCAACTGCACGCGAATCGAGGCTATTCAAACAGCAGTATCGGAGTCCAGAATGACGTTTTCAAGAATGTATGATCTCCAGGAAGCATTCCTAGCCATTCATAGTCGCTCGAGGAGCACTACAGAGGATGCTTCATAGATACAGCGAGATACAACTGGATCTGCTTTGCTTGGAGTTCAAGATCAAGGGAGTATGGAGCTAACGTTAATTGATTCCAGGATTAAGAGACTGTTGATAAGCTTGAAAGGTAGGGATTCTATTACTCATCTTTTGTGAGGTTTTTATAGAATTAAAATTGATTGTTTTGCCGCAATATATATATATCTATGCTGAACTGATATTATATGAGTATCACATATGAAACTATGACATGGACTCGTCTTGTATTGTACGGCGAGGAACATAATGAATTGACACATGTTATAAATTGAGAAGCATGGTTAGGAAAACTAACTCTATTAATAATGATTCAATATAGAGAAATTGTGAGACATGAAGAGGGCGACGGTTACGTCCTTGGGCATGAATACCCAAAAAGGTAAAATAGGGGGAAGGTGATGACGCTTCCTTGGGTTGAAAGTCCCAGAACACACTGTACAGGAATTGATTTGGTGAGGACTCGGGGCTTGATGTCCCCTCACCGGAACA
Organism: Artocarpus heterophyllus; assembly: GCA_025403435.1. Taxonomy (NCBI): domain Eukaryota; kingdom Viridiplantae; phylum Streptophyta; class Magnoliopsida; order Rosales; family Moraceae; genus Artocarpus; species Artocarpus heterophyllus. Next base: position 15,767,745 of record CM046334.1, read on the forward strand.
CCCTTGGAATGTTTATAGGGTGATCAAGTGCGCCCATTTGGGTTTCGATGAGTTGAGTGATACTCAATTTAACATGGATACCTAGGAACAATGATGATTGGTAATATTTGTATAAATGTGTAATTATGACACTTGGTAATGATTAACTACGGTATCCATAAGATGTGATCATAATAAACCTCATAATCTGGAATATGATGTGACTTACTGACCATGCAGATTTTAATGTGGTAATGATAAAAACCTAAAGGTGAGTAATGGCTTTCTCTACTGAGCATAGTGTTGCTCATTCCCTTATGTTTATATCTTTTCAGGACTCACTAAGTGTGAGGTGGCTACGAGAAATATAGTTGAGAAAGTGATGTAACTATATTACATTGGGACTGCTTCAATCGTTGAGAATGTTCTTCATGATAATGTAAGCATCAATTGTTACTTCTGTGACTGTATTATAATGTGTTGAGGGTTAAAATGATGATGACAACAGTTTATATTATTAAATTAAAGATGCTACATTAAAACTGTGGTTTATTTGTCATTTATATTTTTATTTTTGAGTTGAGAGTTTTCATTTAAGTCCCGGGCAAATTTTATTTTTAAGGTTTTACTTTTATTATTTATTTTTATTTTATCTCATTAAAAACTGTTAACCCCCATATAGGGGCGTTACAAGACCAATTTTGAACGCAACATATTTTTTTTATCCTTTTTATAAGTTTCTACATATTTTTTTTTATCCTTTTTATAAGTTTCTTTATGAGGAATTGTAGTAAATTATACTTTTTCAAAGCTTATTCGTGTACATGACAGGTTTTGAAAATATTTGTAATAGACAGCAGTAAATAAAAAATTTATTCAGTAAATTTTTTACTTTTCTATTTAAATTTGTTTACTTATCTATTTACTTTGTGTACAAAAAATTTTACTAACAAATTTTATTTTTATTGTTATTTATTGTAAATATTGTCAAATTTGTTATTTATTTTTAAAAATTTTAAAAATATATTATTTTTTATTATTTTCTCTTTTTTTTAATTAAAAAAACTTTAAATTGATTTGTGAAGCAAAATTGCCAATAATCGAGGAGTAATCAGGCAAGTGACTGAAGTCCAGGTGTTTGCCACGTGAAGTGCCTCGTTCAAACTATATAGGTTGGGATCAAACTAGAAAGGTCATAACCCTTTTCCCCGGGGGCCCACACCAGCAATCCCACGTGTGATGTGTCAGAGATACAGAAAACTACTCTTCCAAGATCACAACGCCGGCGGTGGGGACAGCATATGACGCTGTTTTGGTTTGATTCGTTTACGTCCAAAAAAAAAGAAAAAAAAAAACTCTTTTACAAAAATGAACATCAATTTGCTTTCTTGTTTTTGCCAAAGACGACAGAGAGAGAGAGTCATTTGTTGTGGATTAGTGATTAAGAACGGTGCTGTTATATCAATCAAAGTCAAAGCTAGGTTGAGTTCATTAATTTATTACAACCACTACAAGGCAAATGTCATTTTCCTTGTTTAGCGAAATAAATAGGTTTATTTATTATGCATTAAATAACATTGACCAGTCTAACTTGTCAGATTTTATCTTCTTCTTTGTTTTTTTTTTTTTTTTTTAAGTGGGTATTTTTTCCTTACAGGCAGAGATAAATTTAACTTGCTGTTGTGAATTTGTGATAGGGCACTCATTCTCTAAACTCTCCGCTTAGCCCAAAAATTTTTAGACATTACTCATTTAATCTAAAGTTGTTACAATGTAATCAAGGTTGTTACAACGTAATCAAGTTGTTAAAGTTGTTATTTTTATTACAAAATTTAAATTATTATAGTATTTTACACCAAAATTTGTAACGCGAACTCACTTTTTAAACAGGCTTATAGTTTCTCAAAAAAAAAAAATGTTGTTATTAGTTATTACTATGGTTTTTGGTGATGCAAGAATTATTATGTATATAATGAATAATAATGTTGTGCTACTGCAAGTGTGATAATAAAATCACTTGATAATTAATAGCAGCGCTTTATTCAAAATTCCTTGTGCATTTGGTATGTATTTTAACTCAACAGCATCTTTCTTTTAGAAGAAAAAGGAAAATTCTCTTGGCTACCCTTGTTGTGATGAGTTTCGTCACTATCACTTAAATGTTTTTGAAATATTTTAATTCTTATAGCATGTATTTGATCTTCAATTTGTTGCGCTCATGGTCTCTTATCGCATCGGTATAGTTGACATATTCACAAGGGGAAGATTTTGATGAAAGGGCCAAAAGAAAATTCTAATTGGGTAAATGGTTTCTTTTTTTTTTAAACCAAAAAATACATTTTTTTTTATACAGGTAAGCTGTTTTAGTTTTTTTCAAACAAATAAGAAAAATGACTGTAGCAGAATAAGAAACCTCAACAGAAAAAAAAAACTGGAACCTTTTTGATGTCTAAAAAACTTTTTTTTTTGTATCAAAAACTGTCCCAAAAAAAAAGATATATTTACCAAAAAAGTTTTTGGCCGGAGGCCCTTTATCAAAATCCCTCCATTCAAGGTCACTAATTAGTGTGGTCCATTTATGAGCCATTATGTTATCTGCTTTTGAAGGTACTTATTGTTGATTTGTTCTTGAATTTTATTCATTCTATTTTTGTGTTTTATCAACAAAACAAAAAGAATTGGCAGATTTTTGCTAGTATTTGGTCGTGTGAGAGATGGAAAGAAGTTATGTACGAGTAGTTTAAGTGGTATATTTAGAAGGGACAATTGAAAAGTACACTTTTCTTAGAGGAAGCAAATACACAAAATAACAAAGTTGTTCTCTAGGGCTGGAGAAATTAGTGTTTGTATTTCGCACAAGGCATTCCGAACCAAATAATTGGTGTATTTGATTTTCTCTTGAACAAAAAGTAAAAGTAGATTAAGGAAAAGGGGAAGATATATATCTATATATATATATATTGTAAATGGAGGTAAATTATGAAATTGAAGAGGATGGATAACTAAGATTAGAGAAATTTAATATATTACAACCAACTTGACAAACACTAAGCAACTTATCCTACAACAAACACCCCACTCTACTTACTGATTAAAAGGGAAAAATAACAAGAGCAGAAAATAAAAATTTCACAATCCAGCCAGCCACCCCAGGTATTGGGTATGTCTGAAAGACTGAAAACCCCCCACTCTAAGTTATATTTATTGATTAGAAGGGAAAAAAAAAATTGTTGTCTGAGCCCGGGTTCGAACCGGGGACCTCTAGTGTGTGAGACTAGCGTGATAACCAACTACACCACCCAGACGGTTTGGAAGGGATTCGACATAATAATTATATCTAGAGAATTAAAAAAAATTTGAGCCTCAACTTTCCAGGGAAGGAAATGTAGACATCGTAGAAAATTTTTACAGCAGGATGCCATTTGTCCCCGTGCTTATGTTCTATCGAAAGCCCTGATTGTAACAAAATATTTTCGGTAATACCATGACATACTAAACATCTAGTATATTCCCAACAACATCCCACACACATATGCATGTGTAACGAATTTACTCTTAACAAAATTTTGAAGATATTAGATAGGTAACCTCTTTCATCTTGATGTATTTACTCTAAGGTGGAAATAACATGCGGACACAAATTAATTGATGAACCCTTTGCTTCTGGAGCCATGAAAGAGAGGATTTTTTATTTATTTTTTATTTATAAATGTCGTTTATAAAATGTCATTTATAAGCTGTATAAATGTCGTTTCATGTCACTTAAAATATTCACACTTCGTGTTTAAAGAAGATTATAACGTTAATCAAATAGTTTTGGGCTTTAATATCCAAAGTAAACCGAAAAATTAAAGAGAAAAGGGGTTTCGCCCTAGTGGGTTTACAATCATCAAACTTTTGTTCACGAGGAACCCGACCTCTCAAAAACATGATTTTGCTTTGTTTCTCAATCCTACGCACCCTTTTAAATTGATTTCAATTGAATATAGCACAGTGATCACTCTAGCTAAAACATTTGACAAAAATTCATGGTGTATAATTATTGTAATTTACTTTCCTAGTATTAGTACAAGGATTTACAAAGCGTATTGACTACATCACACTAATGTTCATCAAAAATTTTATGCACCACAACCGTGAACTTCTCCGGCGCTGGCACCGGCACCGGAGGATTACATGGACAAGCCACCCCTATGAATTTCGGTACGTCATCCCCCGGCATCACCACGGTCACGCTTTTCATGCGATCGTCTTGCTTTCCCATCTGTTAATCCAACAATTTCATAGTAAATACCATTAATCATTCAATTATATATGAAACCAATGATATAATAAGAACTCACTTAAAAAACCAAGTTGAAAGGGCAGATCTAGCCAGAGGCCAAATGCTCGCGTGTATGATTTAATTATTTATTTGTTTAGGACACTCCAGTCTTTTTATTCATAATATATTTCGCCATAATTAAATGACGAAAAAGAAGATTAGTCACTAGCTAGCTAGATAGTAATTGCATGTGTCTACATATATATACACACATGTATCTATATATATATATATGTGTATGTATGTAGTATGAGAGAGAGAGAGAGAGAGAGAGAGGGAGAGGGAGAGGTACCATGCGATGAGGACGAATAGGCTTTTCATGAAGGAAATCGGATTGCGAAACATTGATGGCCGTAGTAATATTATTGTTGTGCTGTTGATTAGAAATATTAGAGGTGGTAGAGAAGAGGAAGGAACCGAGGCGATCCCAGTAAAGGTAGCACAAGAGGACGGCAGTGATTACGAGTAGCATAATCACCAGAACAGCTATGCCCAGAGGGAAAGATATCGTTGGCCTGCAACTACTTGCTGATGAAGCTTTCTCTTCCATTTTTTTTTAAAGAATTTTCTCTACGAAGGAATTATATCGTCTCCTCAATGAAGAATAATATCGATTTGATCAGGACCCAAATATATTCTTATTGCGAAGAATATATGCCCCTCCAAACTCAATAATTAAAATATCTAAAGTGCTATCATGCTTTTGTGTGCAAATATTATAAATGTATGTGTGTATATATGGATGATATTGTGGAGTTGTACTTCTCAGAGGGTTGGTTTGCGTCCGAATTCTGCAAGTGGACGTACGCACGTAATAGGATTGGTACGGAGAGTGGTTAGCTTTATTTTGAGGGAATGATGATGATCATGATGATAATTGGCTTCTACACTAGTGCATATGCGCAATATAATACTGGGTGGCTAGCTCCTTAACCTCTTCTTCCTTCTTCTTTTTTTCTTTTAAAAAAATTCTTATCTATTTGAAGGGTCTTAGATGGACCATATATGATGATATTAGGTATATGTCCTTATAGTGGCTAGTGGACAAATGGTATTTATCTTATCTTCTCGTGTAGAATAGAATAAATGATGTAACTGGAATTTTGTTATTGTATTTTATTTTATAAAATTTAAATTATAATTTTTTTCAGTGACCGAATTAGACTTATATGTCTCGTTGTTTGTGTCATTTCTCTACATCCTTTAAACAATATTATGACCTATCAAATAAAACATTTGAATTGAAATGACATCTGATTGATATTGTATGATATTTTGATTAATATGACATGATATTATTAATAGAGAGATATAAAAACAATGTCAACACACTCAAGTATATATGAAAAGATCATATAAAGAAATTAGTAGTCAGCCTTTTAAGTGAAGCAAACTTATAGGCTATTTAGAACTTCAGTTAGAATTAAAGTTTTAAGTTTAAGAATTGTAACATGTGAGAGTCTTATATTGTAGGAATTTATTATAGTATATTAAAAGTTTTACACTGTTTATTGGTTAAAACAACGATTAGAACTGGATTTCTAAACGTGAGGAGCTAGAAGAGGAAATCAACAAGTATTGTGTACAATACATATACTAGTCTAGCACTAGGGAGCGAGCCAGTTGGCATGGTGCTGAAAGAAGCTCATGATCAAATGATCATTATTATCATGTTGGCTTTATCATCATGAAATAGTCAAATTTAATAAATCTAAACACGTAGCTTACACGGAAAACTCCCCAAGGTACCCCTTAATCTTCCATTGGAGAAGTGATCATATTATATGGTGTGGGAATCATTGAAATTAATTAAAGCAGCTGAATGGGGATATCTATATATATATATAAACAATGGTTTGTATATTGTAAGTCAATTAACTACTATATTGTCCACTTGCTTGACGTGATCACCAACATTTGTCTTAACTTTACTCAACAATTTTTATGCTTCTTCGCCCCCACCATTCACTAACACTAGCTATATATCACGGAAAAAATTAGGCTTGCAGCACTCAAGCTTCTATCATGGGCGTATGACTTTATTACATTTAATCAATTAAGTGAGGGCCTTTTTTTTTTTTAATATGACGTAGGGCCATAGCTTCTAAATTATTAAGAAGAAATAGAATTGGATTTAAACTCGGGTCGACACATACCAGTCATTTGAGCTAGCTTCAAGTGACTTATTTACATTTTCTAAATCTTCTATATTTAGGATAAGACAAGAAATTTTAAACACAAACCTTACACTTAATCAGACTACCCTCAAATTGTGCATGATACATTAACACAAACCTTACATTTAATGAGATTACCCTCAAATTGTGCCTGATACATTACTTTTTCAATGCAGCAAGAGCCTGTTTGAAAACAAGTTCAAATCAAAAGTTTGAAGTGAAAACATTGAAGTAATTTAATTTTTTTTTTTTAAAAAAAACATTGTAACAAAATTGATTTGAATTAAAACTTTTTTTGTTTAAACCTATGTTCTCAAATTTGCTCAAATTTTTTCCCCTCCCATTACGAGCGATAGGGAAAAAAAGAGATTAAACACATCTAATTATTTCCAGGATAAAATTTGATTTATACTGCTTGCATTGTGATTACAGATCTTGAAAACGTACTTATACCGATCTCAAAGACGGATTACTTCTGTGTATTCATGTTTTCCCCCCTTTTCTGTGGCCCCTTATTTTTGCTTCCGCATAAAAGGATGACTCTCTCTCTCTCTCTCTCTCTCTCTGTGTGTGTGTGTGTATATATTAACATTATATATATGTATATTTTAAGTGTAACATCGTGGGAAAAAGATTGCAATGGACAGGATATAGTGCGATTCCTACCCTACTGAACTTTTTCCAAATAGATAGATATAACGTCTTGTTTCTGCTTCTGCTTCATTTTTTTTTTCTTGAGTCGTTTTCCTAAAAAAAATTGGTGAATGGTGATTCCTTAAACTGTGACTGCAAATATTATTAGGTCCTTGTCATTTTCAACATCCATTAATAATAATATGAGCTGGGCTGCACTTTCTTGTAGTTCTTCCACCACCATGATGATAGGAAGTGGAGAGATAGAGTTTTCATGATGTACATTTATAACATCCAGGACCCAATGAGGCTTTTGGAAATTGCCTAGTGCCAAGGGCCCTAATCCAGGATCCAATAATAGAAATATATCATAAGAAGATTTTTTTTTTTTTTTTTTTTGGCAAGCCTGTATAATCTACATCGACCAAAGGATAAAAAAGCAACGTCGCTCTGAACGCTTGACTACGACTCATTCTTATAGCAATGGCCACTCCCTAGACATAATAAGGCTCATTAACACACAAAAAAGCCAACATCAGTGACCGCCTCCGCCACTGCCCCCTGCCCCGGCCTCCTAACTGCCTTGGGCAACACCACCGATCCACCTCAGCGCAAGCCTATATAGTTCATATTGAGGAGTGTTAATTATTCGTCAATTATCAAAAACTGCTTTCAAATTAAGATCATCAGTTGGTCTAAATAACATAAGTGATTGTTTTTTGAGAAAAAGTTTGATCAATGTTTTAAATAAAATATGAAGGCCAATGTCTTAATCTATGCCGGTTAATCATTGCGTTGGGTAATATTATTTGTCTCAAGATAATAACAAGCAAACAGTCTTAAAATCAAATTATTAAAACAAAGAAAATTGAATCTATAGCTACCAAGTAGTTGCCATGTATAGAATAACTGTAGCAGCTTGTTTGATTGAAAAACTCTAGATATTTCTTCGAGAAGAGAAAAGACACCATCTATGCGCTTTGTCTTAGGAGTAATAATTGAGATGATCATCAAATTTATTCACTGTTTTAACCCTATATTTTTATTTCATATTAAATGAACTGATTATAATAAGTGTTATAGGAGTTTTGCATCTCTAAACCTGTTCAATATGCTTGTTTGTATTAAATCATTAAGTAGATCCTTATCCATTACCACATCTTTGTTTATATTCTTGTTTTCTACGTCCGGGATCTGGTGGATTTTGTGACTACCTAAAGCTACAAGAGCAATGTGGTGTGGCTGTGTGGGGGAGTTGTATTGAGAACTGAAAACGACAACATTTAATAAAAATGACGAAAGCTAAACAACAAACAGAGGTGGAAAATGATTGAAGTCTGTTAGAGTATGCCACGCAAATTCTATTTGGTTGGCCTAAAAAGTTCTGTGATGTTTGTGATGAAAATACAGACCTATTGGGGTTTTTGGTCTATATATATATATATATATGTATTTTCGAAACACTTGTTTTGTACCAATTTTCAAGATAATGGATTTGTTTCTGCCTCTGCCTGTGGTTTTTTCCTTGTAGGGTTTTCTATGTATATCTATGAGTTTTTGTTGTGCCTATTTCTTGCCATTTTCTAACAGTCTAACCGAAGGAGTTTGAGAAAATTTAAAAAGAATGCCACGATTGAAGGGACGATAAAAAAGTGACTATCGATTGGAAAAATAAGGGGAAAAGATTTCCACCAATTGCCTATAAATATGCCGGAAGATGAGAGAAGTAGGACTTTTTTTGCTTGAAGAGAAAGAGAAAGAGGTTTTATAAAGACCATTTCTGTATAATCTAAAATGAAAGTATTAGAGAATTCAATCTTTGTAAAATTTCTTGTTAGAAATGAAGCGTTTTCACTTGTTGTTTGGTGTTTTCGTAATGTTACAGTACTGTAATTAAGAATATAGAGATTCATACAAGGTATAGATGTATATATAATAGCATTAGGATAATTGAACCATAGAATAATGTAATATTGTATGTAGTATTATAGTAATATTATTTATACATTTTAAATAATAAATTAATAATCTTTGAAAAAATTATATATTAGTATATTACTGAGCCATGATCTTTATGAGTATTAAATGACTGAACAGTTCAACAATAATAATTATATCATGAACCAAATGATAATAAGTTCAAAAGAACAATGCCATGAAATCCTATATGGGGAAGACATAATTTTCACAACCGATGGTTGTCTAAAATCAATAATCGAGGACTGTTACTCCATATTACTAGTAAGATTTATACCAACCCACTTATCTTTTATATTGATAATTAATATGTCTCTCTCAACTCTTGGTTGTCTTTTAAGCTATATTAGTAGATCTTTTAAATTTCTTTCTTGTTCTTGTTTTTCAGTTATCCTTAGACTATAGTAACTCCTTCGCAGTCTTGTTATTCATTCTTGTCTCTATTGATTCTTCTCTTTCTAGTCTCAAATCCTTGTCCAAGTTCTCTCTTTTTGGTTCCCATTAAGTCTCGTTCTTTTCCCAAATTCTTTTTAACTCTCTTGCTTCTTCTCCCAATTCTTGTAAGTCCGCCTCCATTGTCGTTCCATTTGAATAATCCATCTATTTATGGTTCTCCAAATCCCATGATTCTTGACTGCCTATTCACGTCTTACTATTCAAATGGTTGTTTTATTTTATTTGTGTTATTTTCATTTTCTATACCACATATTTTTAGGTTATCAAAAAATTATACGTTATATTTTGAACTTTAACGCCTGTATGCCTTCACATTCAAATTCATGTCAAATTCTTATTTTTTTTATCAAGTCAGAGTTTGATTTTGACTATGTAAAATACTTGAATGTCTTTCATATTTTAAAAATTTTAGCTTTGTTTATTTTTTATATATATTTTTTAATTTTTCTTTTAACGGTGTTTAGGTTGTTTTGTAGTCAAATTAACTATTGACCAAAAAATAATAAGAAAGTGCATAGATTCAAAATTTAAAGGTATAAATATAATAAATACAAAGTACAAAGCTTTGATAACCTCAAAAGGTGGGGTACAAAAATGAAAATAACCGCTATTTTATTCTCCCAGTTACCTATCCATCGTATTATGGATTAACAGAAATGTTTCACAAAACTGTTTTGGTAACATGGAGTATATAATATTCTTGATTTGGTGCTCCTCGGTATGAGTCTCAAAAGGCAATATTGTATCCAATCCTACCACACCATATTTCATGACATTGTTCCCTAATTTTTTATCCATCTCCACGATACAGTAAATACTGCAAAACGTTTGGGAAGGGAAAATTTCAATCCTAACTAGAGACTGAATAAATATTCAAAGATCTCTTAAGAACATGAATAAACAAGTGGAACTACAGTATATTCTAATAGGGTGATTAAAAAAGTAGTTTAAACCAATAGTTTAAACGGTAAACAGTATAAACCTAAACTAATAGTTTAAATTACTCTCTCAAAGATCCTGTAATATTTGAGATATATATACGATTCATTTTTCTATTATTGAATAATTAAAAAGATGGTTTGATGCTTAACATATAAAGCTGTCAGCTATCCCATAATAAAAACTGCAAAAATTAATTTCAATGAATTATATCATTTCTAAGCATCATTAAGTTGTTGAAAAAAGAGTCGTATACATTAAAAAAAAAAGAGTGTAGTTTTAAATTTTTGAATCCGTTAGGAAGCCCTACGAGGTAAAGGTATCACTCCTCACTACTCCTATTAGATTACCTAAAGTAAGTTCAGAAGATGGAGCATAAAATATAGCTAGAACGAGATTTCTTGACACAATACTGTAGAATTTGCGCTTTGATTTATCTGGCTGGTGAAAGTGGAAATGCTTCCTTTATTGACACAACACTCAGCAAGTAAAAAGGGATTTTATTTTTTTCCAGCAACTTATATACATCCACTTATAAACTGGCCTTGTTCTATTTGTCCTATACATTTGGTGCTTTACCATGGATTCTGATTCTTTGTACTGCTTTGTCAAGTCTAACCATGAAATTCAGTGCAATATGTCACGAACCTGCAGAACGTACGGATGAATAAGTTTTTACAATTAAAAATGCTTTTCACCTGGCCGACTTGGCTACTACCCGGGGTCTCATCTGGGGTGAGGGCCTACTCAGTCGGGTTAAATAAGAGTGTTTTTTTACAATATTTAAAAATGATTCTAGTAATAAATTCCTAAAAATGATTCTAGTGCTATTAGTGTGAGGTTCTAAAGGAAATTAAAAGATTGTTTTTTATGGTGTTATATTTTCAAGCTTTAAATTGGATCAAAATCACATCAAAATAGGAAAGTATGCAAGAAAAAAAAAAAAAAGAAGATCCTACATGTCCTATTTTAGAAATATCTTCAAAAGTATTGACAGAAATTGGGAAAAGAAAAACTTGGTCGGTTAATGTACACCTTTTTGTTAAAGCCTGACTAAGCAATTAACTAGCTTATCCTTCCGGTAAATATTCATCGACCTTTTTACAACTTTACAGGTTAATTTCTGTACGTACATTATGAATGACTACATATTTAGTAAATTTCCTCTTAAAAAAGGCACGAAAAGAAGACATGTAATAATTTGCTATGAAAGCCTGAGTTTTTGTGGCTAAAATGGCTCTTTGATTTTGCAATAAATGGCTTTGTTCTTCTAAAAATTAGATCAAAACCTGTCCAGACTCCAGTAATCTCATAGTTAAGCTAACTTATAATCTTCAAAAAAGAAAAAAAAAAGAAAAAAAAGAAGCTCAAGTTATATTTTACTCTTTCTTCTCCATATAGGATTTTGAGAGGTTGTCCTTATTTTTTGTTTCAAACCTGTTAATTTGGTTCTAAGTTCCTAGGAAATAATCAAGAAGAGAAGTAAAGGAGCTCATTGCTTGCTTGTGTGGCCTGCATTTTCTTCACTTGTACTTTGCGCCTTGTTATTTTAAGAAGTAATCCTGTTTAACCTCATAGAGTATTGACCTCGCTACTAACAAAATAGTGAGACTCAGTTTAAGAAGTATATTACATATTAGGCTAAGGGCCTACAGTTTTGTAAGTAACAGGGTTATAATTTTATAGGGATGAAAAAGATTTTCTATTTTAAGTAGGTTTTTTTTTTTTTTCCTATTAAAGCGTTTTAAAGAAGGGAGGGACAGGGAGGGAGGGAAGAAGAGAGACTGTTCTTCTTAATTTCAAGTACTCCTAATTTAGATATATTATGATCTCAATCAAGACCTTTGTACAAATTAGCTAATGCTTTTAAACTTGTCTCAATCAAAGATAGGACGCGGTTAGTTTTAACAACGATTCTTTAAAAAACATATGTTAAAAATAAATAAAAACACTGGTGGAGGGGCATGAGCGTGGAGTTTTTGGATTTCATTATCTTTGTATCGGTGGTTTGATGAGCGTTGTTTATAAATTTTTAACGAATCTTGACCGATGTCATTTTAGATTTTTAACAATGATTCCATTATCTGTCTTTAGAAAAGAATAAAAGAAGATATAGGTAAATATTAGACACTTTTTTAAAAAAGGAAGAAAAAGGAATAAAAGAAGGTTTTTTTTTTTCTCCCCCTCCACAAGTTATCATTTCTCATCTCAGTTAATAATGTAGTACTTTTGGCCAATATCATTATAACGCCCACATGCATAAAATATGATCAAAACACTTTTAAGACACACACCAATGTATGTAAAAGATGGAAAACCCCAAGCAAGCACCAAGTAAATTGATAGGAAAAAAACAGTACCACCGACCAGGGTCAAGCTTTCATTGTAATTGATTTTTACATCGGGTAAAACGGAGAAAAAAAAAGAATAAAGGGTTGAGTTTGAATTGTAAACACATAAATCATGTATATGCAAAGTGGTAAATTTGCATCTTCACTTCATCACAAGCCTTAGAATCAGTAGCAAAGGGGTGAGAGCAATTTTTACTGTACGTACATTGTTTCCAAACTTTTGATAACGATACTTGAAGAGCCTTCTACAAAAGTATATCATCATTGATCACAAAATTTCTTAATGCCATGATAAAGAAAATTATTCTTGTTAATATTTTAGATGGCGCGAATACACCTAATATTCCAAAGCCATGAAACTTCTGCATAGTAAGATGAATGATATGGGAAAAAGGAAGCAGTATTCTTTCTCTCTTTTTCCCTTGAAGGTGGAATTAACAAGACTATCTAAACAGAGTAAAAACTATTTAGAGTTTTACTAACCTATTTAGCATTAGTTAGTTCTAACCAACTTTTTAGTTAAAAATAGTGTAAAGCTCTACATGCTAGTGTAAAGCTTTTACATGTCACAGTGTTTATAGTTTCAACTAATAGTTCTAACTACTGCGTTACAATATTTAAAAAGGAAGACCATTAGTGTCATGTAACCTCCCCACCCTCATTGTTTATAGGAAAAATTTAAAGGGCCGCCAGTAAAATGAAAAAGGACGTGGCTATACTCTTTACTCGAAGAATAAGCTTTATTCCATTTCCACGCCAAACCATAAAGCCTATAACGTACTATCTAATCGATTGGATAATGACATCAAAGTGAAAATATAAAAGTATCCAAATTTAAAATTATTCTAAGAGAAGAAAGTAAGCATTCTAATTCTTGGACCACCCCTACTGCGGGTGGAAAAACCATATAGTTAAAATGGACAATTGATATGATCATAAATTAAAAGAGCATATGAGACAAACAGTACTTCATTATTTGGTTTTATTTTTTATCATTATCAAGTACTTTTCCTTGGCAATGCGCCTTTGGAATAAAGTGAAAGAATCTGCTAGCATTAGGCTATTACATGGTACTATCTGATGCAATCGTATTCACTCATGTGTCAAGTTTTTCACTTTTTTATTTACTTTACTTTACAAATATTAAATACCATAGTATATGTAAGAGAAAATAATATTAATTGAAATACAGTCCAAAATCTCCAGATCGATATACATATGTATACTATATGGAGGGCCATGCAGCATATATATAGAGGTCATCTTCCAATTTGGGCCTTCTCCCATAGAAATTTTCTCCAATTAGTTAGAGGTACTGCGAATCTCCCCATAAAGCATCAACATGATCAGAAGTCTACCAATAATAGGTTGCGACTAATACGACGATTTCAATGATAATGCCTTTTTTTTACAAGGGACTAATACGACTATTTAGCAACCTAACTATATATCACAATATTTTTCAAATTTGTTATTTTTTGGGCCTAAACATTAGATAACAACTAAACTTGCTTGATCCGTTTGAACAAAAAATAATGAATTTGACTCGTTTTCTCATTGAGCGAAGGTATGAAAAAAATCAAATTGATTTTTCAATAAAAAATACTATGTAAAATCCTCTGCTTTTTCCTCTTTATATATATATATAGGTATAGCGTTTGAATAAATAGAGAACCTTTTTTCTCTATATGTGTATGAATGTATATGTATAAATTGATATTATTACATTTCAATTTGTTCTCAATACCTTGCAAGGAAAATCCGAAATTAGATCCCAAGTAGATGGGTTAGTGAGCTTATCCATGTGGTTATGCACCCTTCGAATAGGAAACTATTTTCTAAAAAATTCTGATTTTTGTGCTTTGGTGGATCTCCAAGATCCTTTTGATGACGTATGTTGTGAAAAAAATATAATGATCAATAAACTTATTCATTTGACTTCTATATTTACATATATCAAAATTCTATCAATAATCTAATTTATTTTTTTGTTCATATTTCATAGATTACGGAACAAATATTACTTTTGAAGCTTGAGAACATAGTATTACGAAGCTACAATTGAAGGAAAATTTTTGTAATTAATCCTTTACTTTATAGAAATTTAGATTGAACTTGACGAACATCCAATAAAAAAGATAGTTTTGATTAATATCAAACATAAATGGGGCATGACCAAGTGAAAATATGCTCGCTATTTGGAGCTTGGAATCCTTCCGTCCCAAACATATCCCTCCACACATCCAAAACAATGCAATGGTCTCATTACTTAACCAATATAAATCATGACAATGATAACATAAAGTAAAAAATGTGTCCTTTCTAAAGTATATTCTTGGTCCCGCGCCTGACCGTCTGTGTAGTTGGACTCATATTTTTCCAAATTCATGTTCACAAATATTTATATATGTGTACGTATATACGTATATATTTTGTCTTTTTAGTGGAGATACAATAAAATTTTTTTGTATATTTTATTCCAATGAGAAAAATGCAAATTTCGCTACTTTGTGCTTGTATTTTTCTTGACTCCAATGCGATGAATATTGACCTACGTATAGTGTGCTAAAAGAACAGATGCTATATATTTATATTCACACATTAATTGACATGTTCAAGCTTAAGAACAAGAATGCTTTGTTAGTTGCGTTGGGAAGAAGATGTTCAAAGATTTCAAAATTTGGCTTTGTTGAAATGAAAAACATTGCACTTTCTATTCATTCACATACCATCGAATGGTAAAGTATACACGAGCAACACCATAACAATTATTATTTATAAATTATTATTATTATTATTATTATTGTTTAGTACTTATTCCCGAAAATAATAATAAATTTACTAAACGATGGAACAAGGCCGGTTTAAGCATTTTAGAGGCCTTAAGCAAAGAGTTTTGAGAGAAAGAACAAAAATTTTAAAATTTAGTTAGAAGTTAAAAAATATTGAATTATTTTTTTTAACAAGGTTAACTTCTTGAAAACACTTCAGTCAAATTATTTGCTTTTCTTTTAAAAATATATTTTATTATTTAATTTATAATACATCTAAATGTTAATAGTAGAAAACGTACTTTAACATTATTTAGAACGTCTAATGACTTTAATTTGAAGAAGCTGACTAATGACATAAAAATATCTTCACGTACTTGAAATTTTTTATACTTCTAAGAAAATAAATAGCTTGATCAATTACCTAAACAAAATAATTTTCTAATACTTTCTTCAACTAATTGTATTTTTTTTTTGTTATTGATATGTTTAAATTACATTTTCCATGAATCACACAATTTTTTACTCAAAATTAGATTTAAATTATATATTCATGTCTTTGTAACTCTTAGTTGAAATATAGAAAATACAAATTCATTTTTTCTGTATTTTTCAAAATAAAAAAGGTCTTTTATGTGATTTTGTTTTAAATAAATGACTTCCTGTTTATAATATAGAGGCCTTAGGCCTTTTCCTAAGATTATGGATGAGCTGCTAGTGCAATGGAATATTAGTGCTAATTCTAAACACATGCGCAGCAGATCATCCTGCACAAGCTGTACCATACCTTATGTCGTGATGGTACATTGGGGGCGAAACTAATATATTCAAATAAAATTGTGGAACCACAATTTATTTGGCAATAATTCTACATTATAAATCTTGAATTCGAAATCTCTACTCGATCTCTTTTTTTTTTTTAAGTAAATTTCACTCTTGTGGAACTCTGTTTAAGACTTTGGTTCCATGACTCTACATATTTTGCTTTGGTAAACTTCGAGATGATTAACAATTTTTGAAATTTTGTGCCCTAGGAGTGCGTTTTTGCCCTTTAAAAAGTGAGAATGATTGCAATAATTATTATAGCAATTTTTTATTTAACCAGATATCTTACAAATGGGAGAATCAACATCGGTAGTTTTTTTAGCTTTAAACTGCAGTGTGATGGGAAACCATAAACTTGGCTTTTCCAATTTGCTGTCTAAAATAGAAGTAAAGATAAATAGAAAAGTGAAAAAAAAGAAGAAATTATTAGATGTGGAAAAAAAGAAAGGGAATAAAGAGAGAAAACTATATAATAAATTATCCATTCATTCCTTAAATTTAAGGGTAAGTGGGTTTGTCCGTTTGTGCATGATCTCTTTTCAATTTGATTTTTTTCTTTATGTGTAAAATATTTATGGAAGCTTCAGGGAAACAGCAAAAAAAATACCCTTTAATTTCTATCCAAAAAAAATTTATTTATGGTCTAAATATTTTATTGTCTCATACCATAATAGCTTTGGTTGATTAGCTAATTGGGCATCTAATCTAACTACTCTTGTGTCTCATAGAATTCCAAAACATATTTATTATGTAAAAAAGGCAACTGAACGAAAATACATTCATTCTTCTCTGGGGCTTGTGGAGTTACAAATCTGTCCCCTTTTTTTTTCGTTGAATCCCTCTCACCTCCCTTTTTCAATTTTTACATTAAAAAAACAAATTCCCCAACTCAAGCAAATTGGTGTTACACATAGCTCTTGATGACCAAAGCCAATCACTTAATTATTTAGTGAATAAAAAAGATGAGACTACTACTTTGCAAGAAAGAGAAAAGGAAAAAGACCCATATCTCTCAAAAACTTTTTAACTACCACAAGTTCTTTATTGTTACTTGCATGGCTTTCTCAACTACTACTCTCCTCACAAACATCTCCCTCCATACCCTGCATTTCTGAATAATGCTTGCTTTACCTCCTCGGAACCGACTAAAGCCCTCTTCTCCAAATCCTGTTTTCTTGACAAAACATAAACACAAATTAATCAATCTCATTAATTTACTGTCACCATTAGCTGAAAAAAATATATATAAAATTTGGGGAAAGAAAGACAAAAAGTCGTAAAAAAGAGAGAGAGAGAGAGAGAGAAAGAAAGAAAAAAGAAAACTTTAATTAAAAGCCATTGTAACAAGTCAACAAAGTATTAATGTTACTGTACCTCTGAACAAGAAGCTTGCATTGAAAAGTCATTAAAACAGCTAATAACACATTGTTGAATCTCAAGTCCCAAAGCTTCTAAAGTATTCACTGTAGACAACAACATCCCCGGTTTCCCAGCACAGCAAATCTCAATCCGAGTGTCTCTATTTCTTCTTTCCACGTCAAACTGTAGATTATAATTTATGCATAAAATTATACTCGGGAAATTATTTAAAGGGTCTCATTTAAATATTGCATTAATGTTAAACACATAATTAATTACCTTTGGTGAGTTTCTCACTAAGACCTCATTTGGTTTGCCATCCTGGAGAAGGCCAATTTCGCTCAACTCGGCCGAATTCGCCTCGATTTCTCGTTGCAAATAGTTGATTTTGTCCAAAAGTTCCTTCATGTAGTCTATGGTGTCCCCAAGAATTGATGTCCTGTCCATCTGTTAAGCCACCGTCCAAACAAGGCAATAAATTAAATTAGCCTTGAACATAAAACATTTTATTTTTATTTTCCTATGCGTATTAGTACAATGAGACATCAATGGTCATAAATTAATCAAATTAGTACTGATCAGGATACCTTGCTTATCTTGGGAACAATCGATCTTAACATCGAAAGGCGGTCGTTTAATCGCTTTCTTCTCCTCCTCTCAGCCATCAGATTCTTCGAAGGTTGACCCTGCAGCTTAGACTTATTGTTAGCCTTGGCCTTTCTTTCCAAATTAGGCACAACATCATGTTGTACCATGTCGAAAACTGGCAGCATTTCAGGGGAAGATGAGCATTGAATTGGCTCCATTTTGCATGAAACTTGAGTCTCCAAGTTGTGAATCTCATCCCCAAGAATACCCAGCTCTTCTTCTTCCATATTGTTTGTGGACAATGGAACATAATCTTCTTGGATGGGAAATGTTGGTGTGCTTGAGTAGAATTGATCAGTACCGAACTGCCCTGGAGCCACTACTGAGAAATCGCTGCTTAAAGAGGGACAATAGACGTCATTTACCAATGAAGAGTAGTTGTTGAAGCTCTGTTGATGATCAAGTGATGGAGAGATTATTTCTTGGCTAGTGCAAGAAGAATTTGGGACAATGTTTGTGTTGGGTGTTTCAGGATTTTGATCAAAGTGGTAATCATGACCAAAACCCCAATTACAAGTTGTACTAGTACTAGTAGAGAAGATCTCATGGTTCATGATTTCTGTTGGAATATTAAAGGCTCTTCTAAGAGCTAAGAGCTCTTCTAAGAAACCATGCTCATACTCATTGAGCTCCATCTCTCTCTCTCTCTCTCTCTCTCTTTTTCTCTCTCTCTCTCTCTATTTTTCTCTCTATTTCTCGGGAATGTTGATTGTTGGGAAGTACTTTGGATGATAAGAAGAAGTTGCACCAAGTGGATGATTATATTATATAGAAATTAAGAAGTCTAAATTTTTCTATTACAACAGTGGATTATAATATGTATTATATATAAATGGTTTTGTATTTTTAGTATGAATATTATTATAAAAAAAGATATTTTTTTTGCGAGAATATTCGTCGATAACGTACGTTTTAAAACCGTTTAATTTGAACGAAATTATCTTTTACTTTTCCTAAAAGATCTGTAGGTTGAAAACAGACACTCATTATACCCTGGACATTTTTCTTTTCCGTTCCTAAAAAAAAAGACTTATAAAAAAGCCTTTTAAGACTGAAATGGAATCTGACCACTCCAAGCCCTTTCTTTTTTCTCTCTTTTCACACTGTCTTTTTTATCCATCTCTCTGGGCTGTGGAGGAGTGATTTTCATGTCTTTTTCACCGAAATTACTGCAATCAAACAAACACGCAAATATTAAACTGTGTGTACTCAGAGAAGTTTGACTATCACTTCTGTCTGAACCGTAAAGGATCAGGTTAGCATCATAGACCATGTCAGGTTCTTTGTATGGTTAAGCCTCCCTCATATTTTCCGCCATATGAAAAGCAGATATATTAAAACTACCTCTCTCTCACACTCCCTCTATCGATGATCAATTTCTGAGTTGGGGGACCCACTCGTTAATACTTCCAAATTTTGGATTACTTCACAGATTCAAATTAGTTGGTGGGCCTCTTTTGTTTCTTTCCAAACTTATTACTAAACTTGAATTATTAATTAATTAATCTGTTTTTTCAATTGACTTCAGATATAACCAAAAGATACATTAATCATTCTCCAACATCTAGCAGATGGAGGGACATTGGTATATACAGTTATGTACACCACTTTTATAATACAACTACAGGTAAAATACAACTACTTGAATGACGTATTTCATTTATTTAGTGATATTATGCTATACGTACTTTATTTTGGCTTTACTTGTTTCTATTCGTATTTCTTTTTCTTGGTTGGACGAGACACCTGATCAGTGTGTAAACTCTGCTATTTTGTTTGATTTACCAGTTTAATGAAAAGGAACCAAAAAGAATACAAACTTACTTTGCATTACTAAGCAAAATACTACCACTGTTTTTTTTTTTTTTTTAACTTACTAAAAAAAATATTACCAAGACAGATTATTTTTCGGTTTGTTTTCTTGAACTAAAAATATATGCGCTTTGAGGTAAGTTTAATGGCATACTTGCTACGTATTATTCCTGAACTTATGCCTAAAATGTAGATAATTTTCACCCATGGTTGTCGAGAAAATTCATTAATCTTGCTTCATTCTCTGAGATTTTTAGCTTTGACCGAGGCAAAAATATACAGTTTTAATCCTCAATTGATAAACTACCTATGATCGGACAAAATTAAAGACGAAAATTGCATGTGTCAGTGGATCGATTCTTAGGGTTTTTTCTGGCTCGATGGCAGTGCTGCGGCTTTCTCGCCCTTTCTTGATGATGGATGGCTCGTCACTTGAGTACTCTTCGTTGTCATTTGGGTTATACCCGCTTCTTATAATTTCATTGTGTGTTAAACAAAGGAGTTGATGTTTCTGTTGTTTAGAGTTGGTGTGATTCATTGTTTTATTTAGCTTGTGTGTCATACTCATTTGTTATCAGAGATAGATACGATAGATACAATGTTCGTCTAGATTTGATTTTAGGTTGTCTTTTGTCTGTATTGTATTGGGGGTTTGGTTTCGTTGGTTTTATCTATAGAGTGTAGAGCCCTTTGGGTCAATTTTATATACTAAAGGAGTCTTTTTCTTTTGGGTCTCAACACTTGTGATTTGTTCTTATGCTTCATCTTTGATAATTCATGGATCTAGTTAATGTCTAGAGTCAAATTCTTCTATTATGGATGGTCATTTACAATTTACATTTCAATACGTACTTGTTTAGATGGCAATGAAATTTTCCTTAAAAAAAGTTTAAAAAAAAGATCTAAACAAAATAAGAATTCTAAAGGGGAAGAAAAAGATCTCGGTTGCTTGACACATTTTAGCTTTTTCTCATTTTTTTTAACTGCTATTTTCTTTTTTCTATTAATTTATCTATCTTAAAAGCCTCACGGATCATTTTTGCATTAGATTCTACATAAAAAAGACGATTACTTAATAGCATATGGGGTCAAATTAGTGCATTTCAAAAGGATTGGAATAGCTAGATCTTTAAAAGTGAATATGTCAAAATGAGACAAATAAATAACCTATTTTAGTCTCATTTTTTTTTTTTTTATAAGTAATGAGAGAAATTGTATTGCAGAGGTTCGTGTCACTGTTATAGGGGCGAACTTCACGTAACACCAAAAACGTAACATGCCATTGGACTCGTAATTGAAATCAAATTACAAACACTTTAATCAAGCATGTGGTAAGAAACCTATTTGAACACTAAGAACTCCAAGAACTAACTGCTGTAAAAACTATTGATCACTTATTAATTAATGCAGGACATCAGCCATGAGTTCAAAAATTAATTGTTCTTAACTAATGATCCCTTTTTAATATGGTGTTTGGCAGTTAGTAGTCTACACAACTTTCTCAGTTATAAACAATGTAAAACTCTCACATGCTACAGTATAAAGCTCTCACATATTATAATAAAAACAGTTCTAATTAACGGTTCTCACTATCCTGCCAAACATCCTATAAATAGAGTATGAGTACTTCCTTTCTAGTAGGATGACAATTTTCCCCACGAGTTGGGCCTTATATAAGGATCTCCCTAATAAGATGGGTATAGAGATTATTAATGGAGTTTGAGATAGGGACGGGGACAACCTCTTGTTCCCAACTCAGGGTTAAGGTAGGATGGGCAAAACACTTCCTACCTAGCCCCTACCTTGATCTACATAATTTTTTTAAACTCCTCCCCTCAACAAGGAGTTCTTAACTTTATCATTGCCTTTCATTAGCAGGGACAATTGGTTTTAGGAGACGGGATAGGGATGAAAAAGTATTTCTAGGCTTAACTTGGAGCTAGGGGTGGCAATTTAGGTCAACGAGTCAGGTTAGTATCGGGTTGGGTTCAATTTTTACAAAAATTAGGTCGATACTAACTCGACCTGTGATATGAATGGGTTGAGAATTCTCAACCCTAACACGACCCGTTTTGGTATGGGTTTACATAAACATGACCTGTGTCAACCTGTTCCTTATGCGCAATGTCAAAAAATAATGACCCGTGATCTGTATTTGACCCACAACCTGACTATGACCGGCCTATACTAATATATATATATAACATAAAAACAAACATAAAATTAGATGAGTTTCATACCATAACAACAAGAAAGTCCAGTCTTAAAATTTAAAAAACATCCAACAAGTCCAAAACATGTCACAAGCCATCATAGCAACTGTTGATATCCTTACTAAATGCAGATTCTGATGCAATTGTAGATAACATAATGCTTAAAATGTCACGAGCCATCATAGCAAGGAAAAGATAATGGAACTGATTTGTCTTCTAAAGTGAGAGGAAAGGTTTTGATATTTAGGGTTATACTATTGTCTATATCTGATCTAATATATAATAACAGAAGAAAAAAAAGTGTAACTAAATATAAACGGGTCAGTTACAAGTCAGTTCAGGGTTAGGTAGTTGACCCAAACCCGACCTGTTTTTAGACGGGTCTGTTTCAGATTGACATTAAACTGACCTAAGGTTGATTTTTTTGACATTAACATGCAAAGTTTCGTGTTGGATTCATGTCGTGTCACAACTTATATTGCTAGCCCTATCTAGAGCCGTTGTGGCGTTCCCCTACTTTTTAGCCGTGGCTTGGGCTCCCCTTTCCAAGGGGAAACAAAGTGTAGTGTATTACCATTGTTTGTATCATTTATTTTCATTAGTTAATGTCAAAAGGAAAAAAAAAAGTGTTTTTTTCTTTCCTTTTTTTTTTTTTCATTTGTTTGTATTATAACTTTCCTGGTTGGTCCCCAAAATATTCCAGGTTGGAAAAGCTCGAATCGAACGAAAAATATATGTGAGAATAGATAACCCCATCATAGAGTGACGGAAAACTTTTTTGGCTTACTACCAATACGTAGATCATACATTTGTTTTTTTTAATAAGCAAAAATTTGTTAAAAAGAATGAAAAAAAAAGATCCAAATAATATGTAGATTACGTATTCTGAGGCCAGCTAACACTAAATGGCGCTAAAAAATATAATATGTAAAGTACATCCATGCAATTTTCATAAAAAATACATGAGCCCTATTTGAAGCCCCAACTTTTTTCTTTCCCCGATTTTCGTTAGAGATATTGCTCTTTTGAAAGCCAGCGACATGCAATATATAAGCGTATGTGCAGCGTCTTTTCTATGAATCTTAACCTGGCCAGTTTCTTATCTCATTGAATTATTATTTTTTTTGAAAAATCATTGTATTAATAAATTTAAGCATGGCAATTTTAAGAATGCAATTCATAATGATCTGGAGAGATTGTAAATGAAGGTATTTAGGAGAAAAATTCTAATTCTAAAGTTTAAATTACACACTGTAAGAAAGAGGTTCTTTATACCATACCATATTTTAGTTTTATCTTGCAATATACGAGAGTTTTATATTATTTACAGTCTCCTAAAACCTTAAATGATTAATCTAAAGTTAGTGTCACATTATTTAAATTAGCGATTTCCACATGGTTTATAGCCTCCATGTGGCTATCCAGCTGCTATTTATCAGATCGGACGCCTCTTGGGCTGCAGATAACATGCTAGCTAGAACCCTTGCCAATGCCTAGCTATAATGTTGGATTTTCATCCACTAAGTAAAAAAAATAAACTATAGAAGGAATAATTAGAGGTTATCTAGGGGCTTCACAAGGAATAACTGTAATCCTTCCTTTATTTTTCTTTTTTTTTTTTTTGATAGAATACTATGATTATATTATCGTGTCAAAAAAAGAAAGATATTCTGAGAAGATATAACGGAGAAGAAAAATGCACGAGAAAGTATTACATATGAAACTAGGTTAAACAAAGTATTATCAATTTGTTTAAAAACATAGTTAAAACTTTAAGTTAAAATTAATATAATATTATAACATATAAGAGTTTTTTACTATATCTATATTTATTTTGTACCGTACATGTGAAAGCTTTACACACCGTTAAAACTAGTAATCAGGCACACCCTAAGTTTGAAGCTGGGTTTTAGATCATGAGTTCACTAGTCCTAGAGCATTGATGCAGACAGTACATTAATTAAATTTTAATTTGAAACCAAAAACCGATGAAGAATTTGAGCCACATGCTGACAGTGTACTTGTACCCCAAATCAAACAAAGAAGAGCAAAAAAAATAAAATAAAATAAAAATTTCAACACACGTGGGAAACCAAACATACTTGCCTTGCTCGCAAATCAGCAGCTATATGTAATACTTGGTTTGTACTAAACCACCTTTATTAATTATTACTATGAGAATAATTTTTTTTGAAGAGATTACTATGATAATAATTTGCTGCAATTTACAGGGTTTTGAAATAAAAAATCAAAATTTTTTATGGAACCTACGTTACTTACAACGGAGAAATAATTAATAGAGGTTGAATTTTAGCATGTGGCCCTTTCTGTCGAAGTTTTTTGGCCACAAATTTTTCTTTCCTTTACTCACACTCTCTCACTTATTATTATTATTATTATTATTATTATTATTATTATTACTACTACTACTTAGAATATTATCATTTTGATACCTTATGTTTTAGAGAAATATTATATTTGTATTATGTTGTTTAGAAAATATCAAAATGGTATCTTTAGTTTTCAAAAATATCATTTTGATACTTGGATTCATGTTTTGTGATGTGAAATTTTTAATTTACCTTTTTATTAATAAACCTTAAATTATTTTGTAAAAATTATAAAAGAAAATAAATACAAATAATTATAAAAATGGATAAGTCTACATATATACTTTTCTTTAAAGAGTTTTGTTTAATTTTTTATTATAGTTTTAAAAAATTAATTTGAGATTCATTAATAAAACGATAAAAAGAAAATTTTATGTCAAAATATAAATTTTGGATACCAAAAATGATATTTTTAAAAACTATAATATACTATTTTGATATTTTTCAAACAACATGACACTAATATAATTTTTCTCTAAAATATAAGATACCAAAATAATAATATCTTTTATTATTTTAACAGAACTTTTTGACTCTCATCTGGGCTTTAATTTCTCGGCAGCCAGAGAGCATTGTATGTTCTTTGTACCAAATCATTAACATGGTAAAAAATGATGAAGAACCCTATAATTACGAAAGGGTGTCGATTCTTTCAGAATTTAATATATGTTTTTGTAAAAGCTAGCTCGCTGGTCGATTTGGCCCACACTTTTTTTTTTTTTTTTGGGTGTTATTCATCTTTCTATGGAAGTGATTAAAAGCAGGAGAAAAATTGATTTACATTGTGTTTGACAAAAGAGGTCTAAACTACTTTTTCAGTTACAAATAATATAAAGCTCTCATATATTATAATAACAGTAAAAAAATCGCTATAGTATAAAGCTTTTATATACTATAATAAAAATGATTTTAATCAATAGTTCTAATCATCTTGCCAAACACCCTTTTAAGAGGATTGGATAGAGGAGAACGTACTACAACAGTGAACACTAACAAAAAGATTGTCTCGAGTTACTAGTAATACTGGTTAATTATTTTGATGGGTTACCTAATTCATTAAAATTCAACACATTCTTTGCCAACATATGTCGGTCGGCAATCTGCCACGTGTCTTATTGTTTGGGAGAACCTCTTGTTCAGTTAAGGGTAATCACCCTATTAATTTCCCGAAATCACAAGAAATTTCATGGTAGCTTTCACCATTCAAATCCAAATTGAAGATAAAGAATAGATTTCCACATGAATAACAATTGCCAGAGAATGATTTCACGATATTTATTCATTTGTATTTTTTTCCTTGTAGAATGACATTATGTCAATGTCTATTTTATCTTTGCCATAAAAAATGTGAAATAGCATATTTTATGTGTTATTTTATTTTATGCTCCAATGCATATATAATGCTATTTTAAATGTTATATCTACCTTTTATCATAATTGTTAAGCCTCAAAATATGTAAAAGTATACTTTTTTTAAAATGTGTAAAAGGAGACTTTTAATATTAAAATAATTTGAAGATAAATGATTAAGTGAAAAAATCAAAATGTATCAACCAATAGACATCAAATGCTAAATTTGCTATATGATTACTCTAACTATATTGCAAGTATAGCATATAACAAATTTGGTATTAAAGTGACATCACATTGAAGAATGTTTTTCTTACACTTAAATGCCAGATTTACCATTAGCACATAAATTTAATATTATATTGCAAATGCTCCAACGGCATAGATAGGCCATATATGATACAAAAACCCTAGACTAAGAATTGCTACTTGGAGACATAAGGCATTATAATTTGAAATGAAAAATTAGGAGGTAGAATACCAACATATATCGCAACCATACAGAAAATTTTTAGATTTATACGTTGTTTTTAAATCACGGACTTCTGATTGTATGTAGTTCCATACCATCTTATTCTCCAATGGTAAAGCTCAACTGGTCAAACATAACGTCATAGTTCTTATGCATCAAATTACTTAATGTTGATGAAACATATTTTTATGTTTCTACAAGAATATAAATAAATGAATATCTATTTTTTTTTCATGTGATCAGCGTTGACGGTATAGTATTTATACACACACAACACTGACACGCGCATGCACACACGTTATATAATTTTCACTAAATAAAAATTAGAGTAATTTGTATCGCGGTCCTCAGCTCTTTTATAAGTGGCACTTTGATCTTTTTTTATTTTAAAATTTTGACAAAACGGCATCCAAACTATTTAATACTTGACAATTAATGGACTTCCGTATATTTCTGTTAAATTTTTGAAGCAGACGACCATCACATGCATACATTTTTTTATGTAAAGACACAAATGCCCTCAACTTACTTTCCAACAACAAAGCCTTTTTGATAAAAAAGAAAACAAAGGCTTTTTCTTTTCTTTTGTTCCCAACAACTTAATTTCCAACAAGGAGAGGCCGCACTGCTCCAAAAACGTCTGCCGTAGACTGCAACTTCATATCATCTGTCGAGTCTTGTCGCGAGAGCTAATCCTCCTCTGACCTAGGCTAGCCTGTTGCAGCTCACCCTTGCCCTTTACTATCCAGATCCAACGCCCTTCGTCAGTCTTCCTCGTCGTGAAAGTTCTATGAAAAACCTTCCTGTTTGGTCGTGGAAGGTGGCGACGATATTGGGTTTGAGAGGAGGAGCATCGCGACACCGTCAAATCCCCTCCTTCATCCCAGCCGAAGACCGATGTCCCTCCCCTCCACGCAAAGCATACGGGGTTGGTTTACACAAAGCAATTCACTGGATGCAGTCAAAGATTTTCCAACAAAAGATGGATTGCGTTGAAATTGAGGAAGGCAAGTTTTTTGCAGGCTATTGAAGAGAAAGAGAGAGATTTTTTTATTTTTTATTTTTTTGTTTTGAGATGGAAATGTCATTCATTGAAAAAGGCTGTAAATCAACTTAAAACCTCAGAATAAATACAAACGGGGATGGCATAACACTAATACCCCGGAACAGAATTAACACGGCTTCTTGTGGCCAAAAATTAACAAGTAACTTCCAACATTAGTGGGTTTAATATAACTTAATGGGTAATTTTTTCGATTAGTACAAAAAAAACCTGCTTATAGAGATCTAAAATTTGTTAAAAAAAAAAAAACAGTGATTTTGATCTAATCTAATAAGAGGCACTATTGATGAGATCTGAAAAAAGACCCTAAATTAATAAAAGGGATTATTAATATTAATGGTCTTTGAACTTTAGATTTCTTTCACTTTATTTTATAAACTTTAAAAATCACTATTTAACTACCTCAAACTTTTAAAAATTCTCACTTTGCTCATTTTGTCTAATTTTCTGTTAAAAGTGATAGAAATAAACCCATTTGAGGTGCATGTGGTGGTTGTTGAAAGGATAAATTGTACTGTTGCACATTGAATTATTTGTTTTTTGCATAATGCACCATTAACTTTTAATTTTGGCAAAAAACACATTGAACTTTAAAATCATTAGCAATTGAGATCTAACAACTATTTTTAATTTTCATTTAGTACTCTTTTTTACGTGTTGAGTTTCAATTTTTCTCTTAAAATTACAAGTTTTACTTTTATAAAAACTCATGTGCAAATCTTGTAACGAAAATCATCTATTTTTTTAATGCTTGTTAGCTATTGAACCTCAATTACAGATGATTTCAAAATTCATGTTGTATTTTGTCAAGATAGAAAGTTCAGGGTGTATCATGCAAAAAATAAATAGCACGGGGTAATGCCCTTATTGCCCCTAACATAGTGAAATGCTAAATTGAAGATCTCCAAATTATTTTTTCTCAACCTTTTAAATGAGAGTATAAATAATAATTCTCACTTGGGACTGATACAAAATGTCTTATTTTGCCTTTACAGACCACCCACTATGGTTCATGTAGGTCTATTTTTGTCATTTTTGACGAAAACTTAGACATAAGGGATAAAGTAGGAATATCTTAAAATTTAACGTAGTAAAATGATTATTTTTAAAGTTTAGGGGACAAAATAAAAAAGACCTTAAAGTTTAGAGGATATTAATGTTAATAGTTTTTATAAGAGTAATTAATTCACAAAATGCAAACTACCAGATCCTTTACATGTGGGTAAACAATATTGCATGATGTCTAAAGTGATGGAATCTTCTTAGAAAGGGAAAATTTCAAATTAGTACCCTATGTTATATTGAAGTAGGAGTTTGTTACCTGATGTTTTGGAATATTTTATTTTAGTACCCTGACTTTTGAGAAAAAGTTTTTTTAGTACTTAGATGCCCTTTTTCAGGATACCAAAAGATAAAAATGCCCTTATTATAAAATGCAGTCTGTTGACCCAAAATTTTTAATAAAAAAATATTTTTATAAATGTTATTCTAAACACCTTATACCAAAATATTCTACTATTTTGCTTTTTGCTTCATTGGACTCGTCCACGAAATGGGTTTTTTTTGAATTTTCATTTGGGACCTTCGATTTTCCCTTTCATGATCGCATTTTAATGTGGGTTTTTGCAAGAATTTGAAAAAAAAAAGGAAGAAAATTTGATTTGGGTTTTCCTAGTTGAGAAGGAAAGTTTCATTCTTTATAGATATATTTAGTGATGGTTCAAATGGGTTTTATGCCTGAAGAACAAGTCTTTCAGATTCTAGGTTTAAGAATCTTGCATGATTTTTCAGTTTTAGTAGGTTTTTTTATAATATCAATTTTCTTTTTTCTTTTTTTTTTTTTTTTTTTTTGTAACAATGTCTAGTGGAACTCCTATTGCTGATGGATTTATGAGACAAAGGCACATCCAGGGCTATGCTTTAAATGGGGACCTTGAGGATGATTCTTGTTCTAGGATACACCAAACTTTTGAGCCAAGTTTGAGAATTTGTTCTCTTTGTGCCTCTTCCTCCATCATCCCAAAATCCTCCATCAAATCCCCCTTTTTCTCCTCCTTCCCTCGCTCCTCTCTCTTCACACCCCCAAATTCCACCAATCTCTTTTTTGCCTCTCCTCTCTCTCCGATCATCAACACCACCAACTCCGTTCCCATTGGCTGTTCCTTTAGCATTTGCCACTATGGTGACCGCCTTGGATGCCAAGCCATCATCGGCTGTTGCTACTTCCTCAAAATCGCTTCCTTTCGAGTCGGCTATGGGTTTGACCTCCACCAGTTAGACCCAAGCTACCCTTTGATCATCAAAGGGATCATTATTCCTGATGAAAAAGACTACGAATCTCATTCTAACAATGGATTTTAGTAATTTCAATTTCAATATGTTGTCCATTTGCTTGTTGAAGAAAGATGAGAATTTGAATTTTTTGAATTTAGGGGTTTCTCTGTGTTTGGACGGAAAGATTTCTATTTTATTCTATTCTCTTCTGTTATGTTGTGTCAATTTTGATTACATAAGAGGAAAATTTACTGGAAATGCAAGGTTTTACTAGACTAGTTTATATGGGAACTTAGAAAAGTTGAAAGCTTTTGAATTTGAACTATTTGAAGAAGTTGTTAATTGAAAACAGTAAGACTAGTGGAGAATTTACGGTGATAATATTTTTGTGCATATAAGTTTTTGGTAGTTTTGAACTACTTCGAGAGGAGGATAATTGGAAAAAAAAGGAAAAGCAAAAAAAAAAGGAAAAAGGAAAAAAATTTATAAACAAAAACAAACAATGAAGAAATTGGTTATTTTGTTGGGTATTTGGGGTTTGGTTGCAGTTATAAGGGTTTTAAAAATATTTTTTGATTAAAAATTTTGGATCAGTTGATTGTATTATACAATAAGGGTATTTGTATCTTTTTTTGTTCAAAAAATATCTTTGAGTACTAAAAAAAGATTTTTTAAAATATCAAAGTACCGATATAAAATATTTTAAAACATAAAATCCAAACCTATGTGTCATTATAACATAATATACTAATTTAAAATTTTCCCTGTTAGATATAACAAATAGGAATGCACTTTTAAGAAGTGTGTCCCTCTTCTTGGGGAGACTTTTTGTCGTTTTTTTGTTTATATGCATATATTGGATTTCGGACATCTCAAGCCCCAAAATCTGACCCGAATACCAACCAAACGAGAACTAACTATGTCACTCTTCGCGACAAACTAGATCCAGCCAATTAACGATCAATTATTACCCAACATTTGAAAACAACACACACAATGTGTGTATATATATATAAATATATACACACACATATATACACTTTTGCTGATAGAACAAAAAAAGATGCCCACTACTATTTGTTTTACAACTATCAAATTTGTAAAAAAAAAAATGATTTTAATCAGATTGAACAATTTAAAACATACACCATTAATAAGATTTTTCCACTAAAAAAGTCTCTGGGTCTGTTAGGTAAATAGATTCAAATTATGTTAATTTGAATTATTTGATTTGAGTTATATGATTTGAAGTGATGATTTAAATTGTTATTCAAATTGATGTTTAGATGGACATATAAAGTGTTAATTTGAATATGGAATAAAATTGAAATTGTGTTTGAATAGATAGTAGAAAAAGTTTTAATTTATTAACAAATCCAACAAAATCTTAATGTTTATGATCCTAAAATATGCAATATAGATATTGATTTATTCCTCTCTTCATTAGAAATGCTATAAAAGAAGAATAATCTCAATCGGATATTAAATGAAGAAGTTATGATTTTTTTCCTCAAATATAAGAGATGAAATTTTAACTTTTACTATACCAAATATATCCGAATTCAAAGAGTTTCAAGGGTCTAGAACTCTAAGAACTTGGTTTCAAATAATTCATTTTATTTAAATTTTAGGAAAAATAAATATGTATCCAAATGATTCTAAAGATTTAAATCCTAAGAGTTGGCTGAATATGCGATACAAACACCCCCTCCATCTATATATGCATGCAACATAGTATATGTAATTTATAATGGTTAAAATTAGAAACCAATGCAGTGCAAATATACATGCACAAATATTAGTTCTCTCGTTTAATTACTACGTCCTTGAAAATTAAAATTGGTTGTCATGCACATGGGAGTAAAACAAAATTTCTCTTAGCTCACCGGATGAACAACGCTTTTTTATTAACATTTCGCATTCTTTATCGACTCTCATAACTATTTTTTTAGTTTCTTACTTTTTGTGATCGCATAAAAATAGAATCAAGCAGAAAAATGATAAAACTTAAGTCATTATACATGTATGTAGTTAATTATTATACTTTGGGTTTTAATTTTTTTATAATTGCCTTTTTGGTTTTACATACTATAAAAGTAACTTTTAGATTTGAAAATTTTATTTCAATTTCACCCTTGACGTACTTTTCGATTGAGAAAATTGAGGCTTTAAAACATAAAAAACCCTAAAATACATAGATACATATATATTTTTAAAAAGATATTGTTTTAAAAGTTTAAAACGTTAGTCAAAAATTTTCCTTAGATGAACATTTTTTAGATAAAAATTCCATCTAAAGAAGGATATCTTCATCTTTTCCTCTCTTTTTTTTTACCCTCTAAATAGATAAGCGATGAAATCAAGACAGTCTTTCAAATTTAAAAGGTCCAATTATAATTTAAAACAAAGGGATAATTGTGAAAAAATTAAAATCATTAACTAATTTATGTAGTTACCTTGATAAATATAAATATATGTGTGTGTGTGTGTAATAGAAACGTAACATCTTTTTTCGCTATAATATAGACTTCAAAACCTAATTAAGACCTTGTGATATGTAAAATTTCCAAAAATTAGGGAGGAGGACAATGTTAAATTCATAAAGAGTAGTGAAGAGAATTATTCAAGCCATATTATCTATGCATATACATATACTCTAAATTATCTAGTAGCAACTAGTTAGACAATAATAAGTAATAACAAACTACTAATTCTTTTTTAACTAAAAAAAATCAGTGCGATGTATAGGAAAACGGGAAATAATTTGGTTTACTGCCAAGATTTCTTGCTGAAAATTAAATAGGTGTCTATTTATTATTTTCAATATCTAACATATATTTCCTGATATTTCGACTTATGAACACTGACCGTTGAAAGTATACGTACGCACTACGCAGGTCAACAGTTTCTAAATAATTTTTGGTTACAGAATTCACAATATGTTTCCAACGATTTATCGTGAGCAATTTTTTTTTTTTAATGAATTAGCGAGTTGCTACTCTGCATGGTTGGCATCCAGTCTTTTTCTTATTCACTCGTTAGGATTATATATATATATATATATATATATATATATATATGTATGTAGTTATATAAGCCAAATATGCTGTTTGTACAATTCTAACGCAGAAAATCTGTCGTATGTGATGGGATATAACATATTTAACTTTATTTTGAATAATAAATGTAGCATAAAATCAAAACCTAACTATTGTGGAAACGTAATTGTAATTTAAATGTTACAACTTGGCATAATGTTTCTCGTGACAGGGATGTTCTCGGTGGCGACATCAAATCTGCTTGCCATGACTATTCCAATTGATCAAATAATTAACCACTTAATTAATTTGTTAAGTTACTTAATGCACATATATAATACCAAAAGAAAAGATTCTAATTATATAATATATTG
The DNA here is from genome assembly GCA_025403435.1 of Artocarpus heterophyllus. Classification (NCBI taxonomy): domain Eukaryota; kingdom Viridiplantae; phylum Streptophyta; class Magnoliopsida; order Rosales; family Moraceae; genus Artocarpus; species Artocarpus heterophyllus. Next base: position 15,801,170 of record CM046334.1, read on the forward strand.
AAAGAGTAGAAGAAAAATTTTCCCTTTTATCGAAATAAAACGTATTCTTCAAAAAAAATAAAAAGAGAACATCTATTATTTACTCATTCAATTACTTTTCGGGGAAAAAAAGAAGAATTAATCTCTTCTATGCTTGGTGCTTGTAAAATTAATAAGAAAATAACTGAAATTCATATATATTAAAGTCAAAATTTTAGGTCAATTTTTTCCAGACCAATCATGATATATCTCTAATTATGTTTCATTCATACTTAATTTCCAAGTATAAAATGATCATGTTATTCAATTCAAACAATAATTCTTTGGGGTAGCAACACTATTGCCTAGTTCTCAAGTCTATGTTCTATAATCGGATGTGCTTTTCAGGGTGAACGACTTGCAAAAGTCTATTAATCTACAAATCAATCTTATACGTGTATTCATAATCACCTTACAATATGATCGAGCAACTGTAATCTCGAAATTTACCATTGATCAAATAACTATAATTTCAGAATTTCAAAAGTTTATTACATATCAAATTCAAATAGATGTAATCTCAAAAGTAGTTAGCCGTTCAATAAAGAGTCAAACTAGATAAACAAATTTAATCTGACATTGATAGGTGTAACTTCTATTTTAAAAAAATTATGATAATTTTTTGTTTGCTTAATCACTCAAAAGATTTTAACCATTAATTAAATGCAAATGGGAGAAATAATTAGGAAATTAAAAGACAAAACCCTTGTATGATCCCTCAATGCCACGAAAGCCACAGGCTATATAGATGGAGAAAATATTGGTCATACATTGCCCATTGGTGGTGCGCGAGAAAACTGCGGCAGTTTTCTTCCTAACACCCCGACACAAAGCGGTTTGCCAAAAGCAGTTTCACTTCTCGCTCTTTCTCTCACTAAAAACACATACAACTTGACAGCCCACAATATCATAAACAAGGGTTTTTGGATTGCCTCCAAAACCCACTTCTTCTTTTTCTTTTTCCCTCTTTCTCTCTCTCTCTACATTTTTGTCTTGACATGATTTGTTTGTTAGCTTGGCAAATGCACCATTCAACGTGTTGGGGTCCAAGGGCCAGATACCGCAGTGCTACAGGACTACATTGCTAGAAACAGCCTTTTTTCTTGTGTTGGAAGAGTAGGTCGTCATGTTATGCCTTTTATCAGAGTGATAATGATACTCCCTCTCTTCTTTTATTGTTTATGTACAACATTATTATGTCATACGTGACATATATATATGTAGATGATCACATATATATATAATATGTGCCAATAATGACGATCGAGGTTATATATTACCCCATGTGAGAGAGAGATCGAGAGACCTTCTAATTATGATTACTATAAAGTAGTTGTAATCATAGAGTAGAAGCTACTGTAACATGTCCATTTTTGGCTGGCCTATGATTGAAGAGGAAATGGGAAAAGGAAAAGGCTTTTTTTCCCACAAAAAGAACCACCCCAAGGTCATTGTCTCTCCCTAATGATCGCGAGTCTTTTCCCTCACAAGAAAGCGATCAGATCCCAAACCCCACCTTTCACATTTGTACAGATCAAAAGTTGTGTTGAAATTAATTATCATTTTCTGGAAAGGATGCAATTCGAATTGACAAATCGTATTTGCATTAATTGTGTTGGAATACATCAACCCGAACTCGACATATATATCCAGTATTAAAAAAATATTAACCAAAACATAATACATTTATTAATGGTCCGATCTCACAAAGCCCATTTAACTTGGTATCTTGGATGAATAACTAATAGTTGTATGACTTGTTCAACACGACATGCTTAACAAGTTTATAGAACAATTTATCTTTTTTTTTTTTTTTTTTTAAGAAGAACAAGTGGTGATCTACAAATTTTAAAATTCACATATCTGTGTTTAAGCATATAAACTTTTATATTATATCCTATAAATCAGGTTGCCAATGACATATATAATAGGGTTATTTACCTTTTTATACCTCATATTTTAAATTTATTTAAATAATATACTTTTGGTTTTTGATTTCATCAAATTTATATCTTCATATTAGATTTAATATATAAATTTATACATTTGCCCAATCAATGTTCAATTTTAATATAAAAAATTACCCAAAATACCCTTAAATTAAAAAAAAAGATAACTTTAAAAATTTAAAAAATCTTTATACTAAGATTTTTGCCTTCAAAAATATATAAAATACCTTTAAAAATAGGTGTTTGCTGTGTTTTTTTTCTTATTTTTTTCTTATTTTTTGAAAGTTTTAATTTTTTTAACCTTTTACTTAAGGATAATTTGGTAATTTTAAAGGTCAAAATAATCTATGGACTGAGGTAAGATATATATTTATGTATTAAATCTAATATGAAAATATACACTTGATAAAATTGAAAACCAAAAGTATAGTTTTTTTAACTAACTTAAAACAGATAGTATAAAAAGATAAATATCCCTATATAATATTTAATCGTATTTGAGTTGGCCCAAGTAAAGCATGCTAACCCGAACACAACTTTTTAGTTAATCCTGTTAATCATTTCAACTCATTATTGATCCAAACTCATTTATAGTATACCTAAACTCACTATGTTTATGTGGGTTTTGTGTCATGTTGTTGTGTTATCTCTAAAGTTATATATTATTTAATCGATTTAAATTATATGCACAATATTATTCTTTTAAGTACTATAAAATTTTTATTGGACAATAATATATATACAAAATTATAGATAAGAGAAAATTAATTGAAACAACTGGCTAGGCGAGTTTTATCCACCATCACCATCAAATCTTGCTTTCACACCATTTTCTAGTTTTTATAGTAGGATAGTGTAGATTTTGCTTCTCAAGTGTAACATATAATTAGGTTCAAGCTTTGATGGGAAAATAGCTAATTAATGGGTGAACTAGATCAAGCTCTCCCTACAAATGAGGGTACTACTTTTGCAGATTAATTATGTTTGTCTTTTTATATTAGCTGGCCAATGGTAATACTTTAAGGAGTCAATTAATTAGCTTAGTTTACGTTTTAGTTTGATTTGTTTCTAGCAAACCAGAGTTTGAAAAATGTACAATATTAACTCCCAAACCTCCTCTTTTCTTGGGCCAAACATTTTAAAATTTAAACCATAACGATATAATTCCCTACTAGTAAAAATATATATAGAAAAAACTTTAAGTTACTTGAGGTCTCCAGAGCCCAGTACTGGATGGCTGTAGTTAGACGTAAGATCATGACTTCAACTGCCCGTCTAACAACAGTGTATATATATATATATGGAGAGAGAGAGAGAGAGAGAGAGAGAGTGTAAAAGAAAGTAAGCGCTTTATAAACAAAATTACGTGTGCAACAAGTCATGTATGCTCTTAATGCACACCCTCGTTACCGCCTTCTCAGAATGAAAGTGAATATTATAATTTCATTAGTTGATGATTTAATTTGTTTTTCTTTTGTGGGTAATTTGTCATAAGGTCTGTTAGCAAGCTCTTTTTGAGTGGGGTTGATTTTCTCTTTATATATTAACCTTAACAGTAGCGTAATTTCTCAATGCTCATGTATATATAAGCACATTTAGCTGCACAATTAACTTATAAAAAGATGTTTGATAACTGAGTTGAAACTCATACTTTCAACTGTTAATAGTATAATAAAAGTATACTGTAGTGTAAGATTCTCACATATTTCGATACTATTCACAGTTTTAATAACATTCTTAAAGGCCCTTATTATAGTGATTTGGAACAACTGATGATTTGAGCCGGAAAACTTGTGTCTATTGACACATGAAAACAATACCACCGACTTTAGCTGGATAAGTTTTATTATATACACAATAAAATAAAGGGACGGAAAGCAAGTTTTTATGTGTGATAGTATTAATTTAATCTGTCAGAAAAGCTCTTCAAGCAACACCATTGTGGCCATGAGCTATTGTTAGTACAACTGCTCCCATTCCAAAAGAATAACTGTACTTGTTTGTCTTGCGTGATGATGTTCAATTGAAACCGTCAATTTCTAAGGTCACAATTAATTTGCATTTCGGCACAGCTTGGTGGGGGCAAAACGTTAACGTTGACAGATGCATTGCATGAAGCAGTCAAAAACAAAAAAAAAAGAATATATATTTATATATACATATATATATATATATATGAATACATACACATACATATATGTATATATAAATATATATGAACCTACGTGTATTAGAAGCTTCAAAAGCAACACGACTATTCAACATTCAAACTATCGAATTTCCCTGGTTTTTGTAAGATTTGATATCTTGGGCGAGGTTTTGCGCTGTGATTGACCTAACATAACCCCACTTGGTGGAAACAGCCATAACTATATATATATATATATATATAGAAATACCAGCTTGGAAAGAGAAGATTTTGTTGTCTACATGAAATATTAGCTAGAGGTTACGTTAGATATAAACAAAATACCTCTTGTGGCACCAATTGCATGTTGAAGAGTGCTGAAATATTGTTATATATTTGCTCCTAGTAGCTAACCAAACCACAAACGACAAAAAAAGAAAGAAAACAAAATAAAAGGGAAAACGATCAAAGCTTAAAAGTCCAAGATATGGAAGCATATACAGTTCATGATATCCTTTGGTAAATATTGATTTCAGGTGTGTTGGATCCCAAAAATTTGGCTCCAGCTCATTTGTTGTGTTCAACATATTGTAAATTAACATAAAAAATATGAAATCTATAAACAAAGATTGTTAATGGTCGTGGGAGTGATCCTTTAACAAAACCCCTACATGTTTGGACCTGAACCCAATTATACTCTTTCATAATCAATGTATTTGTAAGAACTAGGTAGGTATTATTTGATAAGTGAAAGCAGACATTATATATATATATATATATATATATATATATATATATATCTGCTTAATTAACTTTAAATGCACATAAATGTAACAAAAAATTTATTGGGTAATCTTTTACGTAAATTAATGAGTAAATTTGGTGCTACGTTATCTTTTAACAAATTTTCTTACCCCGAGTATAAGTTGATTTCTCGAAAGCATGCAATCTGATTAAGTAGAATATTAAAAAAAAAAAATGTGATAGTTATCAAAACTTAAAATACTGTACTTCTTCGAGGAAAAAGTTTAAGAAACAAGCCACCTGTACCTGCAAAAATAGTATTTTTCTGATCATAGTGAAAATATACACCCCTCACAATTTGAATTATTATTAATTAATATAGTAAATAATTTTCCAAGACTTCCCGCTTCCATACTTGCTGGATTCCTCAAATTAGTTTATTTAGTTCTTAAAAAGATAAAGATATTCCAAAGCGACAGAAATAATCCACCGGAGATCACTGAAGGGAATTATGAGCATATTTAGATACCTGTGGTTGGTCGCAGTCATTACATTTAATCATTTATCACTTTGACTGATGACCACATAGGATCGCGTGATCCATATACGACAAATTGTGGTGGGTCTCATTCATTTGCATGATTGTCGAACTCCATCGTGCCCTAATAATGATGAAGTCCATTTTTTTTTTTTCGCCAACAAAATTAATGAAATGATGTATGTTTATACCAAGAAAATGTACATTATATTATTTATATAAATAACTCAAGATCTTAGAAACATTACATTATGGTTTCGATGCAGTCTTCTTATGGAACATGAACAGAAAAACGTTTTGTGATCACCAAGTGGTACTTGAATTATATTATTAGAAAATCTATTGCAATGTCGATTTTCTCTGTTCGTTAGGTGAGATTCTCATTCAGACGAGCTCTGGTCTTTCAAAGATCGAGAACTAACTAAGTACTCTTTTATATAAATTGATTAACAATCTAACTAATACGTTATTATTAAACTTTCCAATGTGTCTCCTTCATCAAAAGTAGTTCCCTTAATGAGCGGTCATTTGCTAGCTAGTCAGACTACAATCAAATCTAATACTTCGATTCTCAAAGATTAAGAATTATGAACATGTACAATAGTATGTGCTCTAAGAAACTCGTTATAGACCAGAATAAACATGTGATAAAGTGAAATTTGTTATTTTTTAACTCACAAGAGTATTTTCTAGACCAAACATTCCTTTCATTTCAAAAACTTTGTTATTTCTATGTTACGTATTTAAATTCATTGAATTTCAGTCATTTAGGAGAGCTTGTAGTGACTGAAGAATTAAGAATGTAAGCATGTGTGTGCGTGTCATGTGTAGATATTAGTACATGACCAGAAGAAAAGTTTACAGAATATATAGAACTTTGATTCTCATAATTTATTTATCATATATATTTCTCTTATTGAATGATTTGTATCTCTCATGTATGAAATGATAACCATCAAGCTAGAACGAATATGTTTTGAATCAAATAAGAAGGGAGCCTTTAATGAGAAATTAAAGTACGAGGATAAATTAATCAAGATAATGGTTGCATTGATTAAAGATCGATCGCCAAATATATGTAAATTCTTTGTAAGTAGGTCGGCGATTGCTATGAGACATTTTTATATGTTCTCATTAATGGGAGTCTCTTGGTTTTAACCATTGAATGAAAAATTAAAGATCTTAAATCACGCACTCATAAAAGCAAAAGGAAACACAATCATATTAGATTATGACGTTTTTAATTAAAACAATTATAAAAATTATAAGAAACAACAAAATTTTAAAAAAAACTGCCTATGGGGGGTGTCGGCAGAGGGAGAAGGTAGGCGGAGGAGCGATGGACATGGCCGAGGTGTCGCATGCAAATCGATGGCAGCTGGAGTCGTGACGATGGGTGCAAAGAAGTCCTCCTTTCATCACAACAGTTTGAGAAAAAGTCAAGTCAGAGTCGCAATCTCAATCGCGACCTCTGTCGCGACAGTTACAAACTTCCTCGAGACGGCACCCCAACCTCAATCGCGACGGTTTGCAACGAGGTTGCGATCTCAGTCACCACCAAATTGCGACGTCTGGGTGGTCACCGATCATAGGTGGGATAACACTCAATCATGATCGTCGCGGCGATCTGGGCTTATTGAGGGTGATCCCCATCTATCAAAACTCGAGTTATGGGGTCACCGGCGTCCTACCCACAATGACGGTTTTTATTTCAGACAAGATTTTCTTCTTCTTTTTTTTTCTTTACGTAGCCGTTTTTTCCAATTTTTTATTTTTGGTATATTTAGTGCGAATGGTCTCATTCAATTTATGGTGTAATTGTTTATTTTTAATCATTAGATGTAGATCCAATAGCCAATAAATTGTCTCATTGATGAGAAAAAGTTTTGTTCTTATTGTAAAAATCTCCCTAAAAAATTGACAAGTGTAATCCAGCTTGTTGATCTTTAAACGAGCTAGTAGATTATAAACTTGTATAATTTGCTAAAATTAGTTAGTTGACCTTGAGATTGTTGTTCTGGGGTGTACCTATATGCGTGATCAATATATGATCCAGTCGAAGAAAGAGATACGCATTAGCTGTCCAAGGAACAAGGTGTTCAAAAAACTTGGTTCAAACAAATATTTTGAACTCAAACAATGTAAAGCTTTCATATACTACAATGTAAATCGTAAAATAAAAATAAATAACAATGTAAAGCTCGTGCATAATACAATATTTGAATCAACATAGTTCAAACTAATAGTTTGAACCATAGTTATTAAATACGAAAAAATCAAAATTTAATTAGAAGACTAGAAGTTGGCTAATTAGTTGGAAGTATCCTATTAATTGATTAGATTTAGGCTGTGTTTGGTAATGTAGTTAAAACTATTTCAACTATTATAGTATAAAGCTCTCACATGCTATAGTATAAAGTAAAAATTTACTGCAGTGTAAAACTCAAATATGCTATAGTATTTAAGTTCTAACTTGGTTTCTAAATATTGTTGATTGATAAAAACTTGTGCATGTAATGACTGATAAATTTTAGATATTTGCACTATAATGATCCAAACATACTACAGAGTTGAACCCCCTGTTTGGCATCGTGGTGGTTCCCACCACAAACTCAGTTATAAACAGTGTAAAGCTCTCACATGCTACAGTAACAATTTAAAAAATTGCTACAGTGTAAAGCTTTCACATGCTACAGTAAAAGTGGTTCCCACCACCTTCCAAACACCCCCGAAGTTTTAACTTGGTTTTCAAATATTGATTGATAAAACTTGTGCATGTAATGACTAATAAATTTTAGATATTTGCACTATAATGAGCCACACATGACTACCTGTCCGACGGAGAATATATAACGTATTTAAGATCCTTGACAATCTTGCCCATGGAACTCAGCTTCCTCATCTGTCACCTAACGGAGGAATCGAAGAACTGGTTCTTGTCCGTCGTGACAAAGGAGCGCCTCCAATCCACACCTAAGCCGAAGGCCTTGAGGTCTTCTATTGCCAGTGGAGGAAAAAACTCCAACCACGTGAAGGGATGAAGGAACTCAGCTATCTAACTATCAGAGTTAATGGCCATAACTGAGCAAAATATCCCACTGGTATTTTTGTCCCCCCGACTTGGATGCGGCCTTGGACTTCAAATTTTCTTCCATTTTTTTGACATCAACATTGTTTTCTGGACTCGGAAAACCTGATGGATTCCCAAACTCTTGGATTTCACGAGCAAGTTTATCTGCCAAGTCCTTGATGGGCTTGCCGGTGCAGTAGAAAGTGAAAGGAAATAGGACGTAGGCAACTCTTAATCTGTGACAGGCAGCAGCAAACTCTAGCTTTGAGATAAAAAATGCATGTCCCAGATGCAAAAAAATAAAATATAAAAAAAATAATAAATAAATAAATTCGTTTTCATGCAAGGTGAATGGCAAGTTCTTGAAGAACTTTTCGCCGGGCCCGGGACGCTTTTCGTGGGACTTAGCCCTGAAAACATCGGCATCCTCCCACCAATTTTGGACCTGCAACTCGATTTCTAGGAGTCCATCTCTCCTACTTTGCTCACCTTGAACTGCCATTACATATGTGTCATAAACTGTACCTGCACTAAAGGATTAAAAACAAAATCTATAATTAAGAAAATAAACTGTATTGAACTTGTTCAACATAGACGAAGGGATCATTCAAACTTGGAAACAAAAGTAAAGGAAAAAAGAAAAAAATAAAAAAGAAACTTTCGAGAATATAGTCGCTTGTCTTCTTTCTTTGTGCGTCTCTCAATGTCTTTAGCGGTATATAAATAAAAGGGCTCGGTTCTGGGCTTAGTTAAGATACACACACACATACATACATATATATATATATATAAGTATGGTTTTAATAATTATATTTTTAATGGATACTGTTACTATTAATCATTTGATATAAATCTAACAGTAATAAGGAAACAGATAATTGATCAAAAGAATTTTTTATGATTGTTAACGTTGAGTTCTTATTATACCACATTATCAATTGTTGTTAGAATATACTTTTTTAGATAAGTAATAATTAGAGACATAACCATTTAAAAGACGTCCATATATACACACACATATGTAGCAACAATAATCAGCTAAAAAAAGCAAGGATAATGGGGGTTTCTAAATTTGGATCATCATATCATTATAGAGCGCTAATTTTGTGAATAGGTTTGCCAAAATACAATGTGTATACATAGAAGGTTTACAATTAGGGAAATAATAATTCGCCTATCTACTACAAAATATATCTTTTTTTTTTTAGGGGACAAATATATCTTCTTAAATACAGGAAACTATCAAAAGAAGTAAGATGATTCTAGTCTAAAAAAATAAGATAATTACAAATTGTCAAATTTTTAATATAAAATCTCCACTTTCCTCATTTTGACTAGTACATAAATTTTTAAACTAAAAGTAGAGATGTCAATTTGGCCGGGCCGCCCAACAAGCACGAGAGCATGGCAACAAAAAATTTAGGCACGACACGAGGTTATATTGGGCCGGGCTAAGCACGACACAAGATGATGGACCATATCGGACTCATAGTTTTACACATATAGGCTAGACATGACACAACATGACAAAAAGCACGAGCATGGCATGTCGTGCCGTGCTCAATGGCTCAGCATGATGAATATGTTTTTTAATTATTTTTATTATGTTGTTGTAATAATAATCTCTCTATTGTAAAAATTACAATCTCCATAAACATAATAATTTGATTTCACCTTAATGCTTTTTAAATTTTAGAATCTCAATATGATCAACAAAATATAACATAATAAAGTATGAAGTTTATTTTTATTAATTTTTTAATAAATTTATTTTTTATTTGTATAATGTTTCTACTTGAAAAGTGTTAAAAATAATTTTTTAAAATAAAAAATAATTTAAAATGGCCAAATGACTTAGTAGGCTGGTTCAATAATCTATTGTACTAGGCATGATAAAAGCACAAGCATGGCACAACATGAGGGCAAGCTAGGCACGACACGAAACACACTTGAGCCCAACCAATTGAAGGCCGGGCTGGCATGGCATGACATGACATGCTTGACATCTCTAACAAAAAGTACTACTAAATCTTGAAGTCTACGAACCATTTTTCATGAATCAAATTTATTTTATATGAGACAAGTTACATTTTGTTTTATATGCATGGGATTAAATGTACCTTAAAAAAAGCCTAAGGAGCCAAATGGTATACATGGGTAAAAATTAGTGAATTATGTCATAGGTTTTTAAGTTGTGAATTACATAGCATATCATAAGAAAATAATAATGAAAACTCCAAAATACCCTTACCTTTTTTTTTATTCATTTCTACGTCTTTCTCTCCTCCCTCGCTTGCACCCACAAAGGCTGGGATATACTCTATTTCTCTGTTTTCTATTAAATACAAAAACTTACAAGCGATGTCACCTGTAGGTAAGAAAGGCACAAGCTAGCTGTTATTAATCAGGTGTTTTAACATATTGGCTTAAACCAATTAAGAACTGTGTAAAACTCTCACGTACTACAGTATAAAGCAAAAAACAATTGTAGTATCTTTTATATGTTACAATATTTAAATTAAAAGGTTAGGTTCAGACCAACGTCCAAAACACCCAATAAATCATATCTTAGTGATGGTAGCTTGGAGATCACTAAAACTGATACATTCACATAAAATTGTGTTCCACATTTTATATTTATTGATAATTCTATAAAATAAACTTCGAATTCAAATAATGATTAAAAAACCTAAATATAGAGCTTTGTTTAAGACTCTGGTATTATGACTCGACACATTTTTTGCTTTACTGAAATTTCATATGTCTGATCTGAAAACATGTCGTTTGCTAAGTACTTTAAGATCAAGAAAATGAAACAAAATAAAGGAATAAAAGAGGGACTCTTTGCTGAAATCTGAAGATTATTCCTAGATTTGGAGGATTAGTTTCCTTTCACAGTTTTTTGGTAATAAACTAGCAAGATAATTAGCCAGCTATTTAGGCTTTATTTAAAAGTATTTCTAGAGGATTTTTTCGTCCTTATGTAGGTCCCAATTGGTGACCAACCTCTATGTATTTGTATTTTCTTTTTCTTATGAAATAATGAAAATAAAACATGTAGCTTTTTGTTTTGTTTTATTAAGATGGTATCAGAACTTTAGGCTCAAAGAAAAAAATCTCATTTCCATAAATCGATCCTTTCATAAACCAAACTATTTAATAAGACCTCATTCACTGCTCAAAGCCAAACCATCTCTTAAAAAAAATCTGGCCACAATAGAATCCGTTGAGAGCACTCTTATAGTAAATCACTACCTTCGCTTTCTTTTCGTCATCACTGCCTAGGCACACCCACAACCACAAACCAGTTCTTCCGTTAGTGAAGTCGTTGCACCACCATCGCCAGACTATCTCTGCCATGCCTAGTCATTGTGACCTTGCCGTTTCTATCCTCTAGCATGGAGAATATCATCTCTAATCAAGTGCCTATTGTTTATCAGTTCTTTATACAAATGCCACAAAAATAATATTTAGATTGATTTGGGACCAAAAAAAGTATTTGCAAAGAATACTATAACCACATTATCATACTATATTTAGTAGTCCTAAAGTCTAGTATCCATCGTATATACCAATTAGTGTTCGGTATCTACTACAAACAACATGTGACACAAGTATTATTTTATATACTGACCAAAATATTTATAAACTAAATTTGATTTTTTCTTTCTTTCTTTCTTCCTCTTTTTCTCTTTGGATATTGGCCAATATGTTGACGGTATATTTGGGAATTTCTGATATAAGTAATGACGTAACTATCACATTCTTTGCAAATATTTATTTTCATGACAAAAATCAATCCAGGCTTAAAATTGGTTATTTATGTAACACCCCCCTTACGGACGTCACAGACATCGTTACATACTTTCATTTAATACTTTACTTAAAGACAAACCATATAACTTAAAGATAGTTTGAAAACATAACCCAGGATCCATGCATGCATTTTTTTTTTTTTATAAAACCTTCAATAAATTAAACCTTATTAATAATGATAATAATAATTTACTTGATCTTAAACATTCTTTAAATTGTTAGCCAAAACTATAAGAATAGAAACAAACATTCAAACCATCTTGGAAAACATACTTACAGTTCGGCAGGCTGAACTTGAGGGTTCAGCAGGCCGAAGTTGTCTGGCAGGCCCAAGGTCAAACTTTGACAGGCCATCCGAGATAAACAAAAACTTTTCAGAAAACTTAATTTAAATACAAGTTTAATATTTCAACATGCGGAAGACCAAATTCTTAAAATGATAAAATAAAATATTAAAACATAGTTGTATTCTTTAAAACTTAACAAATAAATATGTTCTAATAATAAATCATAGCTTAAATCATAAAACTTGCTTCTTTGGTGTTCTTCTAGTTACAATTCATCTTACTTAGCTCACACGTCTTTCCACGCCCTCCGCCTAGTCCATCTCTTTCTTACCCTTATCTGTAACATGATATAAATTGAATAAGCGAAAGCTTAGTGAGTACATTGTAATCTCACAACTTAAAACATTTACGAACATCATCATACATCTTAATAGTGCACTAGGCACATTCTCATAGGAACATATCTTTCATTACTCTGACCATATTAAAACTTATTTCATTTTATCTTAAGGGCCCAAGTGCTACACCATAATCATCATTGTAGGCGTGCCGTCATGAGAGGAAAATAGTAGCTAATCCTAAATGAAACATGACATCATAACATATCATAACATTGGTGTGCAACACTTATTAGGTGATACATATATATATAACTTTCATGCTTTGAAATACGTCATCATCATACATGCATAACTTTATGAACATCAAAATATTTCATAAGAAAACTTTAAATGAAACCATCATAAAATCCATCACAGAATAATTATCATTATGTACATAATTTCAAACCTTATAAAAAATATCATGTTGCAGGTGAGAATGTACTTACTTTTTTTTTTAGCTAGCTTACTTAACCTTAAATATATAGGTGACGACGCCGCAGTCTCGATGTGCTCGTTCCTTAGTGTGTTCATGTCATTTATTCATTTAAAGATACAAAATAAAATTAATACTTATTTTCATAGAATAAAACATCCATTCCATATAACATCACACATACATTCATTTCTTGCAAACATAATTCATAACATGCATCCATAACCATAATCATCAAAACTATCAAAAAATATATTTCTGACCTCCATGAATAAAAAATTTAATAACTCAACATTCTCATATAATTTAAGTATCACACTTGGCAGGAACCAAAATAATACATAAATATATTACCATGATTTTTCATTTATCATAAAAATTTCATTTAGTATCTAAAAACAAGTCTTACATATCAAACATGAAATCTACCAGCAATAGTTAGGCAGTGAACTACTTCAAACTCAGGTCCATTTATTACTTTTCGACATAACAGAAAGATCTACAAAAATTAACATATAAAATAGACAAATAGAACTCTAACATATCCAAAAATTGGCTTCAACAAAAAATCAGATTAGGTTAAAAGACACACTTGAAATAAAAAATAAAACTAACTTAGGTTTGACAGGCAGTGAGTAATCTTTAGTAAACATTTTCAAACAATTAAAACACATTAATTTAAACTCTAAAATTCTTACTAACAACTTATTAACATACATCACAATACCACAAAATTATCTCAATACCTATAAAATCATTTAATCACACAAAACATCACATAACCAAAAAGTCCAACCATTTTACTATTAAAGCAGTTTTTAGACCTAGTCTTACTAAAAATTCCATAACACATAAAATACTCATCAAATCATTACCAAACTTTCCAGTTCATAACTTAACATATATATGAACATTCTTGCCAAATTTCATAGCAAACAAAGCACGTTTACCCCTTGAACAAAAATCACATTTTCAAGCATTATAACCAAATAGCAACATTTTTACTATGAGTGACAGTGCGAAGAAAATTCATATCTTAATGTAGAAAAATTGAAATAAGTTGAAACTTGGAAGAACATTACATAACATATATATGAACATCATAGCAAAATCTCAGAGCAAAATAAGATTCCTAGACAAAGTTATGGCTATCAGAGTAAGGAGGAAAAAATATTTTAGAATACTAAAAATGGCTCTTGCCTCAAAATGAAGCTTCTGTAGTTTATCTTTGAATTTGGCTAGGTGGAAAGTGAGATTTCTTGGTGTTATTTTAGGTGTTTGCAGCAAGGAAAAATGGAGAAGAAAATGCAGAGAAGAGAGAGTGAAAGAAAGGAGACGTGAGAGAGAGAAAAGAACGTTTACGTGAAAAATGAGAATGGTGAGAAAGGAAAGGGACAATCTCTCTTTAATTTCAGAAATTTTTTGATTAATTTGAGGCAAGCTTCACATGGAAAGTAGAGAGGATTAAGGGAAAGAAAGGTCAAAGTTCCAAGAATGGTTCAAGTTACCATATTTCACTTCTTCAAAATAGGAAACCATATCAAGTACATTCAATCAATCAAGAGTCAATTATTTAATTTCCTTAAATGAGAAAATTAATCCATAAATATGCCAATCAATCATCAATCATTATCCAATCATCATCGTCACATTTTTGGGAGACTTTGGCTGACTGTTTGTCAGCTGTCATCGGCCTGCCGACTGCACAGTTCGGCCTGTTGACTGCACAGTTCGGCCTGTTGACTGCACAGTTTGGCTTGCCGGTTCCATGAAGTCCGGCCTGCCGATGGTTTCCCTCGGCCTGCCGATTATTGAGGGGCAATTCAGCCTGCCGATCCTGAAGGTTTGGCCTACCGAACTATCCTCACATACAAGGATACATCATATCATAATGAATCGTAAATAAACATACAATGCAATGAACACTTGAGCACATCAATTCTACGTGATCGTCACCTGTCATAACACTTAGAATAAATAGTTAGTAACATAAAATCATAAATCATAACATGTATCAATAAGAAAATTACTTAACGTCGTTACTAACTTAACATAATCCGTTACATAAAAATATGTGGGTGTTACAATTTAGGCCCAAGTTTGATTGTAGGCTAGATTCACCCATGTCTGAATGTAGTCTTTGATTGTTATCTCATGTATGTACGTGTTATCTCATTCTATAAGTTTCTTCATAAAAAAAAAGGGAAAAGAAAGGAAAAAAACAACAATCTGAAAAAGAAAAAAAAAAGAAAGAAAAAGATTAAAAAAAGGTTGGAAAAAATGAACAAAAAAAGTGTTGAATAGTCTGAGTCGATACTTGTTATTATTCTATCTGAAATGGCGTTTAATGCAGGAGTTATCTTACGGAGTCAAATTATGATGTTTGGTCCTAATTGATAGAACTGCATATTGTTGAAAGAGAGAAACTCTATTATATTCATGGTAAGACATAACTATCTACAAAATCAGGCGATGGGTACGAAAAATAGAATGTTAAAATTCAAAAGTTAAGAGGGAAATCTTGATGTCCATGACTCTAGAGTTAAGAGGGGGCTCTTGTTGTCCATGACTCTAGAAATCATAAAGCATTATCTACGCTTACCTACTACTTATGAAATTTTAAGTACCTTGGCAAAAGCATTCTCTGATAGAGTGATGAATGAAAAGTTTTTACTTTGAACAAAAGGACCTTCAATGCCAAACAAAGTGGAAAACTGCTCTTTGTGTATTTTGGAGAATTGACCAAAATTTTCAGTATATTGGACCATCGTGGTAAAGTAGTCAGCAAAGATGCTGATGATATTGTAGCATATAAGAAGTCCATTGAATGACAGAGCATGTACATATTTCTTGCTGGCTTAGCCAAAGTCTTTGACTAAGTTTGTGAAGAGATTCTACCTAAATGACCAATCCTAAATTTGGAAGAATTTTATTTTCTTGTTCGATGTGAAGAGGTACGATGTATCACTTTGAATAGCGAGGAAGAAAATTCAAAAAATTTAGAAACCTCAGCATTGGTTCCTCAAAATCGACCTAACCATAGTTATGGGTTACCTCAACAATCAAGATTTGACAATTTCACCCTCAAGTGCACCATTGTAATCAAATGGTCCAAAATGGTAGAACAAAAATCAAGGTCTACGGACGAGGAATTTTAATGAAAGCTCTACTACCGTAGTTGTTGAAATATAAAGATGCATGATGAAAAAGTCAAAAATATCCCAGTATTGGTGACAATGGAAGATTTTTTGTGGTATTGAAACATTTGGATTTTGATATGATGTGAACTTGAGTTTATTGTTCTCAAAGTTTTTTTTTTTTTTTTTGGCAAGTTTGGTGTATTACAATTCAATGATTATTTTTGAATTTAGAAGATTGGCATCAACTTGAGTTGTTATGTTAGAATCCGATGATTGTTTCTATGTAAACGACCAATACTAAATTTGGAAGAACGCCATTTTCTTGTTCGATGTGAAGAGGTACGATGTACCACTTTGAATAGCGAGGAAGAAAATTCAAAAAATTCAGAAACCTCAGTATTGGTTGCTCAAAATCGATCCAACCATGGTTATGGGTCTCCTCAAAAATCAAGATTTGATAATCTCACCCTCAAGTGCACCGTTGTAATCAAATGGTCCAAAATGGTAGAATAAAAATCATGGTCTACGGACGAGGAATTCTAATGAAAGCTCTATTGCTGTAGTTGTTGAAATATAAAGATGCAGGATGAAAAAGTCAAAAATATCTCAACATTGGCGACAATTGAAGATTTTTAATGGCATTGAAACTGTTGGATTTTGATATGTTGTGAACTTGAGTTTATTGTTCTCAAAGTTTTGGTTTGGTTTTTGGGGCAAGTTTGGTGTATTGTAATTCGATGATTATTTCCGGATTTAGAAGATTGGCATCAACTTAAGTTGGTATGTTGAAATCCGATGATTATTTCTGAATTTAGAAGATTGGCATCGACTTAAGAGTGTATTAGAATCCGATTATTATTTCAGGATTTAGAAGATTTGCACTAACTTAAGCGGGTGTATGGAAATTCAATCATTATTTCTGGATTTGGAGGATTAGTTTCCTTTCCCGGTTATGGCAATAAACTGGCAAGATAATTAGGCAACTATTTAGGCTTTATTTAGTGGAGGATTTTTTTATCCTTATTTGGAGTCCTAATTAGGTGACCCACCTCTATATAACTGTATTTCTTTTTTCTTTTTTTTCCCTTGTGAAACAATGAAAATAAAAAAATGTAGCGTTTCTTCTGTTTTGTTAAGATTCTCAAACATAGTTTTATCGCAATGAGTGACAATCCTTAAAATCCTGTACTCTGGGAGTGCGTTTTTGCCTTGTACTTTTAACTTTAAAATGCAGAGTGATGGGAAACCATAAAGTGGTCTTTTCCAATTTTCTGTCTAAAATAGCAAGTAAAGATAAATACAAAAGTAAATAAAGAAAAAAGAACTATTAGATGAGGAAAAAGGAAGGGAATACAGGGTGAAAACTAGACAATAAATTATCCAATTATTCCTTAAATTTAAGGGGGAGTGGGTTGTCCGTTTGTGCATGATCTCTTTTCAATTTGATTTCTTTATGTTAAAAATATATATGGAAGTTTCATGAAAACAGCCAAAAAAAAAAAAACCCTTTAATTTCCATCCACAAAAAACTTCTTTATGATATATATATATATATTTGATTCTCTCATACCACATATATTAAATAGCTTTGGTTAATTAGTTTGGGTATCTGGTCTGACTTTTCTAGTGTCTAACAGAATTCCAAAACATTGTGAAGAAATTCATTCTTCTTTGAAGCTTGCACCCTCCTTTTTCTTTAGCATTTATATTAAAAATATTCCCAACTCAAGCAAAATTAGAATTACATAGCTCTTGATGAAATAATAATAATAATAATAACAAGTGAAAAAGATGAGACTAAAAATTTGCAAAAGGAAAAAAAGAAAAGAAAAGAAAAGGAAAGGAAAGGAAAGGAAGAAGATCCATCTCTTTCCGAAACTTGTAACTGCCAGAAATTCTTCTTATTTTCTTTTTCTTTATGCCTTTCTCAACTTCTACTCTCACAAACATCTCCCTCCATACCCTGCATTTCTGAATAACGCTTCCTTTACGTCCTCAGAACTGATTAAACTCCTCTTTTCCAAATCCTGTTTCCATCGCACAACATCAACATAAATTATTTAACCTCATGAATTTACTTTCACCAGCATCTAAAACAAAAAAGACCCAATGAAATTTTAAAAAGTAGCCAAAATGTATTCACTCAAAAAAAAACATACAATTTATTTAAAAGCAATTGTAAGAAGTCAACAAAGTATTAATGTTATTGTACCTCTGAACAAGATGCTTGCATTGAAAAGTCATTAAAACAGCTAATAACACATTGTTGAATCTCAAGTCCCAAAGCTTCTAAAGTATTCACTGTAGACAACAGCATCCCTGGTTTCCCAGCACAGCAAATCTCAATCCGGGTGTCTCTATTTCTTCTTTCCACGTCAAACTGTAGATTATAATTTATGCATATAATTGTAAGTACAAGTAGGAATTACTACTACTACTAATGCTAAACTTGGGAAATTATTTAAAGGGTCTCTTTGAGAGAAATATTGCATTAATGTTAAATACAAAATTAATTACCTTTGGTGAGTTTCTCACTAAGACCTCATTTGCGTTGACATCCTTGAAAAGGCCAATTTCGCTCAATTCTGCGGAATTAGCCTTGATTTCTTGTTGCAAATTGTTGATTCTCTCCAAAAGTTCCTTCACGTAGTCTATGGTGTCCCCAGCTATTGATGTTCTGTCCATCTGTCAAACCATACCATCCAATGTCCAAACAAGGCATTAATTAAATCAGCCTTGAACATAAAAGATTAACATTTTTTTTCTTTTTCTATACAAACTATAATTAGGGGGAGTTAATACCTTGCTTATCTTCGGAACAATCGATCTCAACATCGAAAGGCGGTCATTTAATCGCTTTCTTCTCCTCCTCTCAGCCATCAGATTCTTTGAAGGTTGGCCCTGCAGCTTGGACTTATTGTTAGTCTTGGCCTTTCTTTCCAAATTAGGCATAACCATATTGAAGACTGGCAATACTTCAGGGGATGAGATTGACGAATGAATTGGCTCCATTTTGCAAGAAACTTGAGTTTCCAAGTCGTGAATCTCATCCCCAAGAATACCCAGTTCTTCTTCTTCCATATTATTTGTGAAAAATGGAACATAATCTTCTTGGATGGGAAATGTTGGTGTGCTTGAACAGAATTGATCAGTACTGAACTGCCCTGGAGCCACTACCGAGAAATTGCCGCTTAAAGAGGGACAATAGACGTGATCATTTACAAATGACGAATAGTTGTTGAAGCTCTGTTGTTGATCAAGTGATGGAGAGATTATTTCTTGGCTAGTGCAGGAAGAAT
This sequence comes from Artocarpus heterophyllus, assembly GCA_025403435.1. Classification (NCBI taxonomy): domain Eukaryota; kingdom Viridiplantae; phylum Streptophyta; class Magnoliopsida; order Rosales; family Moraceae; genus Artocarpus; species Artocarpus heterophyllus. Next base: position 15,820,975 of record CM046334.1, read on the forward strand.
TTGGAACATTGATATTGTTGGTGTTGGGCGTTTCAGGATTTTGATCAAAATGGTAATTATGATCAAAATCCCAACAAGTACTACCACTAGAGAAGATCTCATCGTTCATGATTTCTGTTGGAATATCAAAGGCTCTTCTAAGAGCTAAGAGCTCTTCTAAGAAACCATGCTCATACTCATCGAGCTCCATCTCTCTCTTCCTTTTTCTCTCTCTTTATCTCTCAATTTCTCGGGAATGTTGATTGTTGAGAAGTACTTTTGGTTGATAAGAAGTTGCACCAAGTGGATGATTATTTATAGAAATTAAGAAGACGCCCGAAAAGGGTTTTTGGTTTTTTTCTATTCTAATAATGGATTTGGTATGTATCATATACATATAGTTTTTGTATTTTTGTAACATGTATTTATTATAAAAAAAAGCCCTTTAAGATTGAAATGAAATCTAACCACTCCAAGCCCTTTCTCTTCCTCTCTTGAGTTTTCTCTCTTTTCTTGTGGCTTGTGGGTAGAATTGTAAATTTGGGTTGTGTGGCTTGGCCCACTTGCGGGTCATGATACAAAATGGGTTGGGCTGGCCCAAATGATGAAATACTCGGCCTAGCCAGCCCAGCAGGCCAAATACAGGCTCAGGCCGTTTGGGTTGACATTTAGGTCGTTCGAGCCGGGCCAGGTCAGGCCCATAATATCTTTTAATAAATAAAATATTCTTTTTCAAAAAATAAAAATAAGATGATATAAGATCATAAGATAAGATAATGTAACGCCCTATCCTCTTATATCCTTACTAATATGTGTAGAGTGTGTATTATTTAACCATGTTTCTCAGAGTTATATAAAACATGCCAAATCACTTTGGCCTTGTTGTATAATACAGGATGGTCTAAAAAAAATTAAAACATAATAAGAATAATAATAATAATAAATAAAACAAAACAAGTATCTATATTAAAAATACACATTAAAATAATACATAGAGAGTCTAAAAGAAACCCGATATTGTAGACAAGTTTGGCGGGCCCTCCTATAAACAATTATTCTCTCTCAAAATACACACTCGAAACAAATATTATATATATATATATATATATATATATGTATGTATGAAGCATTCCTATGAAACATTTACAAAATGCCATGCATTACAAACATGATTTGCATACGTTTTGAGAGTACAAAGTACTCCGTATAATTAGCTATCATAATCATGCATGCATAGAGAATATAGAAACATTGATAATACAAAAGATCGAACCTTAAGAGTAATACATTTCGAGAGTAATAGTTACTTCATAATATCAGCTATCTTGACACTGGAATCGATGAATCTAAAGGTTTTAATAACAACAAGCTACAAGAAATATAGGATGTAGAGGAGAGCGGTTATTCAGGACATAAGAAATATAGACAAACATGCTATGGGTAAAACCAAAAGATTATAAGTGGATGCTCAAATCCAATGGTCGTTTCCTACTTCCTTTCTCTTAATTAAGCTTAGACGTTGTAGTATCAAACTCCAGATGGATGTCTTGCATCTTATCCAGTAATTCCTCAGGAATTGAAGCAGTAACAAAGATTTGTCTTCCCTAATTTACAATGAAATTTTCTTTCATAAATTTAAAAACTTTAAAAGACCTTCATAATAACCGTTAACATTCAAATGTCCTAAAGGTTTGGAGTAAAGGCTTAACAGGTTCCCACTAGCAACTACGAAGATTTTCTCTAGGGTGCCTAAACTACCTAGTAAAGCTATAAAAGCATCAGAGATGTTTAACATGGCATCAATACGTTCACAGATGTACGAAACTCTTTTTTCTATACCTATGGTTTTTGTACACAGATTACCATCTGCTAGGACTTTAGGGATAATCCCTAGACTTCGACAATACTAGACTGTGTTATTGTTGCCATACTCCCCATCAATCCTAACTACCACCACCATATATCAAGTTAATCTTTCTACATGCTGAGATTTCTCCTAAGTGCCTTGCGACTTCTAAGTAGCCTTTATCTTTCTTAAGGCTAGAACCATGGAAGACATAGACTTTTTTTATTTTTCTGCTAGAACGAGAGGTAGACATGTTTTATTTGTATGACTAGTTAACTCTTTTTTTTTTTTTACTATTTGATTTTTTTGGGTTTTGTTTTATCCACTCTACCCAATCTTTGAGTCCTAAATAAGATTTTGAAGAAGGTGAAATGCAAAAGGACTAAGGAGACAGACAAGAAGGTGACGAATAGGTAATCTAAAGATTTAAACAAAATATTATATAGGTAAAAAAAGTAAGAAAATATGTAGACAGGTTGGACAATTTGGATCGACTTTTGAAAAACGAAACCAAACTGTACAACTTTTGATAATTGAAAACAATTTGATAAAAGACATTATAACATGACTGTATGCTTTTTGACAAATGAGCACCGAATCTAAAAGCTAACATAAACAACAAATTATTGTAGAACTTTTGGAAAGGTAAAAAACAAATCTTGAAACAACTAGATAAGATTTAAAAATTTAAACATGTTACAGTACAACACATGATGTACCTGACAAAATAATATTTAAAAAACAATAAAATAAACGACACATTAATTATTTAATACTTACTATGATGATCTAAAAACAAATAAATTCTCTGAATACAAAAACACATTTTTTTACAAAAAATATAGACAAATTATTAACACTTACTGTAATGATTTCAAAAACAAACAAACACTTAAACATCCTTTACGGATCGAGGATTTACTTCCCATCCAATTTTCGCACAATTTGGCAAATAGGATCTTAAAATGCTAAATTCTTGAGGCGTTATTTTTCTGTATAGAATTTAGGCTAGAGTTCAGAAATTACACCTTGAACATATCCACTCGGATGATTCTGAAGAGAAGTATAGATTTTATCTAAGTTCTCTTTAGAAAGTCTACCCCTACAAGAATTTATTTTCTTCTCTCTATTTACTGATACAAACCTAGCTGAAGTGTATTTACTATTACAATTTTGTCATTCACATTTGTTACATGTGACTTCGATGGCATAGGCTCTTCTTTTCATCGCACTACAACTGATACCCATACTTGATAGGCCGGTGTTGTGATTAAAGTCACTCGGTCGAATATTCTCTTCTATCAGTATCCTCACATTACTAGAGATGCTAAAACGCATGAGAATTCATAGTCGAGTGATTTTAGTCTTGTATTTCTCCATGAGAACTTTTTGGAAAAGTGATAGAAAGTACTTTCTCAGGCATTGGTACTTTGATTCCATGGAAACAAGAAAGAAAAGTCGAGGTAAAAAATTATAGGTGCTTTTTTTGGAATCTAAAGGAGATTAATGGTTTGATGGATGATCTAGATGAGAATTGGGAAGAATCCAAGTAGAAAATTATAGAATTTTGGAAATTTTTTAGAGAGAGAAAGAAGAAAATCTAGAGATAAGGGAGAGGATTTAAAAGTTAGAGAGAGTGAAAAATTTAGAGAGTGAGTGAACTCGGAGAAATGAGCTTTGATGTACAGTGAATGTACATAGAGACAAAAATGAGGCATTGTGCTTGACATGTGTAGAGGCCAGATGCAAAAGACAGATTCTTTAATGCAAATGCATTGTAAAATTGCAATAGAAGTATATAATCATTATCAGTCCAACTTTGAAAAGTTGGTATGGAAATCACCAGGCATGAGGCTTTTTGTTTATTTTAATAATTTTGATTTCTAAGGTTTTTTAAAATAGAATTTGAGCCAGGCCCAAGCTAAGCTTATTTGGTTCGTGCCATTGGGCCAAGATCGGGACCGGGCCATGCGATGGGCCTAGAAATGAGGCCCATCCTGGCCTTTACTTTGGACCAGGCTAGGCCTTGGCCTATACGGAGACCGACAGGGACAAGCCTTGGCCCTAGCCAAAACAATGGGCTTTGGGCTGGCCCCATTGGCTCGACTCAAATTTACAGCTCTACCTATAAGAAGTGATTTTCATGTTTCTTTCACCGAAATCACTGCAATCAAACAAACACGCAATATTAAATTGTGTGTACTCAGAGAAGTTTGACTCTCAACTTTGTCTGAACCGAAAAGGACCAAGTTAGAATCAAAGATCATAAGTGGGTAATTATATAAGTGGTTGTACGTATAGTCTAGCAGCGAATCCAATATGAATCTGTAAAAAAAAAATAATAATAAAGATAATCATATCGGACTCCATTAAAAATGGAAGAATTCAATTCCTCTACTCCTAAAGTTTAAATATATATACACGTAGATCATAAAAAACAGGCGTGCAATTCTGCCATAACTTACATATATTGATCCCTTATTAAGCCCCCGCCTTTTCTTTCCCTGTTTTTCTTGATCGATGCTTTGAAAGCTAATAACATGCCCCCAAAAAAAAAAAAAAAAGTAAATGTATGTGTGTGTACATTGATTGTATCGTGTATAGTGTCCTTGCTGTAAATCATCCTTTTTCCTTTTCGTTAACCTGGCTAGTTTCTCCTCTCATCGTTAAAATTAGTAAATTTAAACATATTAATTTCAAGAATGAAATGGATAACAATTATGCGTCGGAAATGATGATTAATTCAAGATTAGTGTCATATTGATCTGTTATATATTAAATTATTTATCATCGCCATGTGGTTTTCTAGCTGCGACTTCTACTATTTGCAGCGCTAGGCTGCTGATTATACTCGTAGCTAGAACCCTCCTAATGCCTATTTTGTTTATTTTTATTGAAAAGTTAAATTATGAATATATAAGAACAATGCATAATATGTATGTTCCTTCAGTTTTTCGTTATTGAAATTTAGTACACGTTTTTTCTTCTGCATTTTATTAGAAGTTACAGATGGAACCAACTTATGTCGGGATTAAGTTTTCTTTGTGTCCTTGATATTTTGGAAAGCAATTATCTTCCCAAAAAAAAGAAAAAAAAAAAAAGAAACCATATGCACGAGGAAGTATTACACGTGAAACTAGGTTAAATAATTAAAGGCTTTAGATCATCAATTCTCTAGTACAGGTGCATTGATACAGTAAATACTTGATTTTAATTTGAAACCAGAAACCAATGAAGAATCTGAGCCACATGCTGAGAGTGTACTTTGTACCTGAAATCAAACAAAGAAGAGCAAAAAAGAAAATTTTAACACACGTGACCAAACCTACTGGTCTAGCTTGCAAATCAGCAGCTATATATATAACTTTGGTTTTTGCGAAACCACTTTTATTAATTAGTGTGAGAATAATTAGGAGTACAGTTTACACGCTTTTGAAATAAAAAATATGAGGATCGTTTGGTTGAATATTTAAATCATAATTTAAATTATTTTATTATAGTATTTATTTTTAATAAAAATTTAAATTTTTATTTAATACTCGAATCAAACGGGCTTAAGTTTTTTATGAAACATACGTTACATACAATACAATAAAGAAATATGCAGAGGTTGAATTTTGGCATATGGCTGTTCCGTCCAAGTTTTTCAGCCACAAGTTTTTCTTTTCTTTACACACACACTCTCTCTATATATATTTTTTTTTCTTTTTTTGCTTTGTTTTCTTGACGGAGGTTTGAAAAATTTCTCATCAGCTAGGGAGCATTATGTATTCTTTGTACCTAATGATTAAACATGGTAGAAATGATGAAGAATCCCATAATTACGAAAGGGTTTAATTTTTCAGAATTTAATATATGTTTTACAAGCTAGCTAGCTGTTGGATTTGACCCACGCTTTTTATTTTATTTATTTTTGTTATGGAGTGATAAAAGCAGGAAAACATGGATAGTCGTTTTTTAAGCTTTTTTTTTATTTTAAAAAAAACTAAGTAGTCGAAGTTTTTTAAATTAAGATGTTGGCGTCTATTTAAATGGTTAATTAGTAATAAACTAATATGCTAAAATATTTATTTTTCTATTTTTTTCAATAAAAGTTCAACAATTTGTAAAAAAAAAAAAAATCGGCCATTTATCTAATTCAAAAGGTGGTCAAAATCAGCTATTTTTCTAAATAAAAAAATTCAAGGAATTAAACAGAACAAATGCACTATTCAATAATACTACTTTGGGAAGAGCTCTGCATGTGTTGTCGTGCGGGATTTACTTAACCAATTTGTCATTTACAGCATATTGAGAAATTTATTTATAGAACCATTCAAGTGTTCTTGAGTTTATTTTTTTAAAAAAAATTCGGTAACTTACGTTGAAAATAATAGTGTCATTTTTATTTTAAGACTTGGTGGTAGAAGAGATCTATAAGTCGTAGATTAAAAAAAAGGTTTAGTATAGAAAAATTAATGACAAAAACACTTAGGGGTCAATATGAAAAAATGGCATTAATTATAGAAAGTTACGAGAAAAAGACGTCTCATAACTATTTATCAAGGTTACATTTAAAAATAAAATCAAGGAACAAAATGATCAATAAAACTTAAATCATTTAAACACATAGCAATGGTGTATATATATACATACATGATATATATATATATATGTATGTGTGTGTGTGTGTGTCTATATGGATATAAAATTAGAAAGGCATCTTTTAGATTTGGAAATCTATTTTAATTTAATCGCCCAAACTCTTTGTGGATGAGATAAATAAAATACAAAGATAAAAAAAAACCCTAAATAGTTTATGAAAATAATTTTAAAACATAAAAGACCATAAAGCAAGACATGAAATTTCAAAAAAAAAAAAAAACTTGAATTCTATGTCTTTTAAATATTTAAATATTTTTTTAGAAAATTTTCTCACAAAAAATATGCTTTCGAAATAAATTCGGTCTAAAGAAGAATATTTTATCTTTCTCTATATTTTTTTTCCTCCAACGAGTATGTAAGGGATAGAATTGACAAAAGTTTTTCAAATTCAAAAAATAATTTTTTTAATTTTTAAAAATAAAGAGATGAATTGTGAAATAATATATTGCAATGTATATTTAAGTTATTACACCAGTGTTTGTGCGTGTGTGCGTGTGTATATATATAATATTTATTTAAAATAGAAACGTAATTTTCTTTTTCGCAATTCATACTTCAAAACCTAATTAGACTTTTGTTTAACATATAAAACCTCCAAAAGTTAAGGAGGGCGACATTGTTAATTAATAAAGAATACTGAAAAGAAAATTATCCAAGCCATTATCTAAGCATATGTTATGCATATACTCTGAATTATTTAGTAACAACTAGTTCAAACGAATAACAAACTAGGTTATAAGAGTTTCAACAAAAAATTTTTGGATTAAGCAACATGATCTCTTTCTGTAATGGTATATATACGTAGATCAATTTATTTTTACTAAATGAATCACTTCAAAATAAGGGACAATCTTTTAGCCGTATTATACATTCGATTCGCACTTCCCTCATGTTTTTTTTTTTCTTTTCTTTTAACAAAATTCAAGAGCAAATGGACAGGAAAACGTAAAATAATTTAGTGAAATGATTATTATTATTTTCAATATCTAATTCCTGATATTTCGACTATGAACAGATTTCCAACGATTTATTTGTGAGCAATTTTTTTAAAAATTATAATGAATTAGTTTAGTGCTCTGCATGGTTGGCATTCACTCTTTTTTCTTATTTATTCATAGACAGATTTCTAATATAATATAGAGCGAAATACGCAGTTTGGACAATTCAAAAAGTAGCAAAACCTGTCGTATGTGATGGGATATAGCATATTTAACATTTTCTGAATAGTCAATATATAGCGTAGAATAAAAACCAAACTTTTGTGGACAGGAAATTGTAGTTTAGATGTTACAACTTGGCATAGTATATATTGATGCATTGGTGACAGGGTTTGTTCTTGGTAGAGCCATCACGTCTACTTGCCACTGTCAACAATGGGGTAATTCCAAGTGATTAAATTAATTAATTTGTTAAGTTAATGCACGAATATATTGTACCAAAAGAAAAGGTTCTAACAATATTAAGTATTAAGAAAATAGAAGAAAACATTGCTTTTTATAAGTGAATGGTAAAGTCAAAATTTTAGGTTAATTTTTCGAAATCAATCAAGATATCTATATATCCAAGTTTGATTCATGCATATACAATTTCTAGATATGAAATGATCATATTATTCAATTCAAATGATAAATTAGCATAACCTAATCTTAGGGGCAGCAACACTAATGCCTAGGTCTATTTTTGATAATTAGATGACCTCTGAAAGTCTAATAATTGACAATTTAATTTCATAAATGTTTTCATAATCACTTTATAACATGATCGAATAACTATGATCTTAACAATTATCATAATCTAACAGCTGTAACTTTTCAAGTTTATTTGCATGTCAAATTTAAAAAGATTTGATCTCAAAAGTAGTTAGCCGTTCAATAAAGGATCAAAACCAGATAAACGAATCTAATCTGACATTGATAGGTGAAAATCTCATCTTAGAAAGTTGTGATATTTTGTTGCTTACTTAATCACACTAAAGATTTTGACCAATAATTAACTGCAAATTGGAGAAATAATTTGGAAATTAGAAGACAAAACCCCCCATATGATCCCTCAACACCACGAGAACCACAGGCTCTAGACAGAGAAAAAATTGGTCATACATTGCCCATTGGCGGTGTGTGAGAAAACTGCGGCAGTTTTCTTCCTAACACCCCGACACAAAGCGGTTTGTCAAAAGCGGTTTGACAGCCCACAATATCATAAACAAGGGTTTTTGGATCGGCTCCAAAACGCACCTTTTTTTTTTTCCCTCTCTCTCACTCTCAAGTTTTTGTCTTGACATGATTTGTTTGTTAGCTTAGCAAATGCACCATTCAACGTGTTGGGGTCCAAAGGCCAGAGACCGCAGTGCTACGGTACTACGTAGCTAGAAACAGCCTTTTTTCTTGTGTTGGAAGAGTAGGTCGTTATTTTATGCCTTTTATCAGAGTGATATTAATCGCCCCTATCTTGTTTTATTATTTATGTACATTAATATTATAGGTTTAGCTTAAATCTAGTACCTAATCATTTCAACATATATAATTTTTCTCATTCGTAAATATAACTTTATTTATGCGTCTATGTAACTATAGATTTGTTAAAATTTAACTTACAATATTACATTTAATGTAATATATTTATTAAATATTATATTAAAAGTTATACAAACATATGAACAAAATTACATTTACAAATGAAGAAAGTTACAAAGTTTTAGACTGATTTGGTGTGAGACTGGACACCATCCTTGATAATTTATATAAGTATCTATTTTGAGAATCAATTAAAATATAGGTTAAAACTTAATATTTAAGTATTTTATATTATAATATTTTTTATTTTTTATTATAACTGTCTGACAATTTTTTACTGTTTAATAATCATATATATTATATATAGTATATGTCAATGTCGACGATGGAAGTTACTATCCCATGTGAGAGAGAGAACGAGAGAGCTTTCTAATTATTGTTGCTGTAAAGTTGTTGTAATCATGGCGTAGAATCTGCTGTGAATACTTATGTCATCTTTGCCTAGCCTAAGAGGAAAAGGGAGGTGGTCATTGTCTCTCCTTAACGATCACGAGTCTTTTCCTTAATTTACAAGATCAGGGAAAACGATTTGATCCCCCACCATTTTCATTTTCACTCATCAAAAGACGTGTTCATATTTACTTTTTCCCTGGAATATTGAAGATTATCTCTGTATGTGAAATTAGAAGAAAAATAAAAGTTCTACACGGATATAATGTACACAGAAACTAACTGTACCATCAAGGGGATGTACAGATAATAATTATATGAAAAAAAAAATTATACGAACGTCTTCTTACAGATCACTCCAAAATTATATAACTTGATCGAAAGTTACTGATTTTAAAAACATAATTAGAGGCACGTATATTAGCTGGCCATGGTAATTATGTTGTAAATTAGAAGTCTTAATTCTATCGAGAATCAAAAATACAAAAATTAAAAAATAAGTAAGAACAAACACAAAATTTATACTAGTTCACTCTTCAAAGTGACAACTATATCTACTTTCAGCTGCTGTAGAATAATTTACTATGAATAATTTACTATAATAATGATAAAGTTTACAAGTGAAAAATTACACCATCTCTAGAATTTTTTTCTCTAGCCTCTCTCACTCTATATTTTTTGAGTTACAAAAATAAACCCTAGCATCTTCTATTTATAGGAGTACGTAGAAGAATTGTTGTGTTTTCTAAAAATAAGTTTGATTCGTAACATAGTGCCACGGCCTTAACTTTCTAGCACCGCGGCGCAAAAGAAGTACGCTTTGAAAGTTCCTTAGTGTCGCGGTGTCAAATTTCTAGCACCGCAGCCTCAACTCTCCGCCTCAAATATTAGAATCTTGTTTGTTGCAGTGTCGCGGCACTAGTTATTCTTTTACCATTTTTTATAAAATTTTAGTCTGGAGGCAGAGAAGAGGGCTTCTCACTCCTCTTCCAAACCCCACGGCAACTTTATCGAAAAGATTGATCCCTGTAATCCTCTGCATTGGGTAACAAATCAAAAGAGCATTAAATTATTAAGGATTCAATCATACATCTTGGCGTGATTTTAGTTAACTTGTTTCTAACAACCCCGGTTTTTGAAAAAAGGTACATTGTTAATCTCCAAATAAACTAGCTCTTTTATTGGGCCAAACTTTTTACACATGATGGATGTCCTTACTCTTAACATATACATTAAGAAAACTTAAAAGTAATTTTCTCTTCAACGGTCCAGTGGACGGCTGTAATTAGAGTGAGATCATGTCTTCAACTGCGCGTTGAAACAGCACATGAGAGAGAGAGAGAGGTTCCCAGCCTCGCAGGTCATCATGTATACGTTTACCTTGTTGTTCTTGTTCTTGTTCATGAATTATGATGGGATCAATGTAGAATACACACACACACACGCCCCCAATTGCGATCGAAAATAATGGCTTAGTCACAAATTTCCATACTGTAATGAGGTGGTGGTTCACATAAAGATAATAAATTGATCATGTTAATTCGGAAATTATAATTATAAGTTCCACGTTGAGAACCTAAAAGGAAATACAAGTTTTTAAGAATGAAGGTGAAGATAATTTGTGATTCAATTTATTTTACCTTAGAGAGAATTATCATAAAGGATATATGTCAGCAAACTCAAAATTTTGAGGAAAATAATTCCTTCTCGACATGTTCTCTCTTTGCATATTATTCTAGTTAAAAGTAGCAGATAAATTATGAGAAAAATGACATAAAACGATGGAGGTGAGTTAAGGCAATATTCTCTAATTTTCTCTTTTTCCAACAGGTCCGCATGATGAATAATTGTGGATTTCACATTTCATAAAGGAAGTAGTAAACTGTATATGCACAATTAGCTGCACCATGGATTTTAATTAATGATTTTATTTAATGGTGCCACTGATTTGAGCTGGATAACTAATTTTGTATATTGACACATGAAAACAATTTGGTACCACTGATTTGAGCTGAAAAAGTTTTATATATTACATTCGTTGGGAGCAGATTTCATACCTCAATCTTTATTGTCCATATTTCAACTCGAGTCGACTAAAAAAAAGATTCATCAATTGTAAGGAGTGATCTAAAGAAGGTTCTATACATCGAAGACAATCAGAAAATGGGCCAGAAGGCTACATCAATCTGAGTGATTGCAACATCTAGTAGAGTAAAGAAGTCGACTGTTCCACCGAATATTTCAAAAATCTTCCCTGAAATCTTCCATTTTGGGACTTTAGAAAGTTTGCAAATCATGATCAATCAAGCCCATATAACAAAGAATTTGAAATCTAGGAGGAAAGCGGCTTAAATTTCAATCGAAAAAGTCAACTCAAATTTGAATAAAAAAACTTGCTCTTATCAAGATACTAAACGGATAAGCTACAAAAGAAGGATGTCCTTCATATCCAAGGCATCATATGCATGCCCAAGCCATCCATATTCTCTGCAATTTTAGCATTTTCCTTCGTTGTTGTCTCTCTAGAGCTTTCTTGTACTTTTTTCTCCATATATTGAAAAAACACAAACATCATACTAGACACTAGACGTAGCTGAGAGCTATAAACCTGTGTGTTTTTTTTTACTTTTTATCTTTAATTTTTGCACTTAACTCTCCCTCTTGCATTAAGATGATCTCAAGCAACGGATTCGTCAAAGGACTCTTTAATTAGAGTTTGGCCCATATACAAATTTGGCTGTAGAATTTTACCCTCTACAATATTATATTATTATATGCCCATAAAAGTAAGAGGGAAAACAATTTGTTACGTGTAGTTGTTGTTAATTTATGGGTGATCGTATTTAATTTGTCGGATAGCTCTTTAGCTTCAAGCTGACTAAAATGTGGCCACAAGCCATCGTTAGTACTACTGCTTTGAATCCAAAGTACAAGCTAAATACTGTGCTTGTTTGTCTTGCGTGATGTAAAATTGAAATCATCAATTTCCAAGGTCACAATTAATTTGCATTGTGGCACTTGGTCGGTGCAAAACATTAACGTTTGACAGATGCATTGCATGGAGCAATCAAAAACAAAAAATGTATAAATAAATAAATAAAAATATTATTAAAAAAAGAACTACATTAGAAGGTGCGAAAACAACACGTCGTATCAACATTGAAACTATCGGATTTTCCCTGGTTTTTGTGAGATTTGATATATTGGGCGAGGTTTTGCGCTGTGATTGACCTAATATAACCCCACTTGGTGGAAACAGCCATAACTATATATATATATATATAAAAGATACCCGCTAGGACTTTTATGTAACTACTAGTATATAAATGCGTCGAAATATTACAATATATATATATATATATGAAGTATTAACTACAGAATATGGGCAAGGAGGTTATGTTAGATATAAACAAAATACCTCTTGTGGCACTGATTGCATATTGAAGAGTACTGAAATATTATTATATATTACTCCTAGCTAGCCAAACGAGAAAACGACAAAAAATGGAAGAAAACAAAATAAAGGGGAAAATGACCAAAGCTTAGAAGTCCAAGATATGGAAGCAGATACAGTTCATGATATCCTTTGGTAAACATTGATCATTCAGGTTTGGTTCCTGGAAATTTGGCTCCAGTGGTATGTGACATTATTGTAAATTAATATTAGAGAAATATGACATGTATAAATAAATATTGTTAATGGTCGTGGTAGTCCTTTAACAAAGTCCCGACATATTTGGACCTAAACGCAACTATAATCCTTAATTAATGTATTTCGAAGAACAATGTAATTGTTTGATGACTGAAAGATGTATTTATGTATGTATAACATATACCACCAGATTAATTAACTTGAAAAGCACAGGTATCAAAATTAATGAGCGGGTGTTTGGCTAAGGGTGGTTCACACCATAAACTCACTTATCAACAGTGTAAAACTCTCATATGTTACCGTAAAAAGAAAAAAATTGCTACAGTATACAGATCTTACATGCTATAGTAAAAACGGTTCCTACTAATGGTTCCCACCATTAGCCAAACACTAAATTTCTTAAAGTAAAATAATGTATCAATTTAGTGTGACGTTATCTTATGATTTTTCTAACCAAAGTAGAAAAGTAATTAATTTTTGGAAAGCATGCAATCTGCTTATAGAATACTGAAAAAAAAAATAGATATTGTGATCAGAACTTTTTTTTTGTTATTTGAAAGATAATCCGCAGAGTATTACCCGTACGTATTTAAGGGAAAATTTTGACAAAAGAGCCATCTATACCTGTAGAAGTAGTATTGCAATTCCTTTTTTTTTTTTTTTTGCTCACGCGGAAATTATCATATGTCGTCATAATTGGTTTAGCATCCGTTTAATAAAGCTGTTTGAACCGTTTTTTAAAGTTTGAATTATTTTTTGTCTGAATTTTGTGAAAAAACATTATAATAAAATAATTAGAATCATAAAAAATGGTTTAAACTCTAATTGCGAAAGGGAAGCTTATTATTTTATCTTATTTAACAGTTTCCAAAACCTCCATTTCCATATTTGCTGGATTCCTCTAATTTAGTTTATTTAGTTGCAAAAAAGACAAAAATACATATTACAGAGCCACGTAAATAATTAAACGGAGATCATGAGGGGAACTATAAGCCCATAACATTGACCGTTGACCACAGGATGATCGTGTGATGCATATGCGACAAATTTTGGTGGGTCCCTATGTTTATAATCACGCGTTTGCGTGATTGTCGAACTTCATCATGCTCTATTAATGACAAACTCCAATTTTCTAATTCGCTAACTAAAACAGTGAAATGATCGTATTTTTATTCCAAAAAATACATATTATTTATAAACTTAAAATCCCGGAAACTATACTTTCCGTGCAGTTTTCTTAATTAAGGGAAATGGACAGTGAAAGGTGTTTTGTGATCTTTTGCTTCCACAACAAAGAAGATATAAAACATTGACCAACTGGTCCTTGAGTTATATCAATTTGAAAATCTATTGCAATGTAGATTTTCTGTGCTCATTTAGGTGAGATTCTGATAATTAAGACCAGCCTGGTCCCCTCAAAGATCAAGTTAATACTCTTATATAAATTGAATATAGCTAGCAATCTAACTAGTACATTAAACTTAATTCTAATGTGTCCCCTCCATTAAAATTAGCTTCCTTATTGAACGGTCATTGGCTGTGTAGTTAGACTACAATCAAATCTAATACTTTGCTTCTCAAAGATTGAAAAAAAGAGCAGTTTCGAAAGAAATCTGTATGTTCTTTATCAAAAAAAAAAAAAAATGATGAAACCCATATGGAGACCAGATAAAACATGTGACGATGTGAAATTTATTATTTTTTAATTGATCACATGATCAAACTCTCCTTTCATTTCATTTCGAGGAAAATTTTGTTATTTTTTAAATGTCATGTATGATCATTTATGTAATTTCAATAATTTTGGAGAGTTGGGGTGACTGCCTTAAAAATGTAAGTATATTTATCTACATATGATCCAGAAATCCACTTCTATGTAATGTTTTTCAATTTTACTACTTCTATAAAAAGATTTGAAACATATTATTTTTAAAAAATATAAAGACATAATTAGTCACAAGTATTTTAGGTTAGAGTTAGACAAACATGTATTATTTGAGAATATTTTGGCCTATTTGACTAGGAAAAATAGTATAAATCAATATATATATATATATATAAACACACATATATATAACGCACAAGTACATGTATAATGTACATCAATTTTACTAAATATAAGCTACATGTACTTTACGCATGCATACAGATGTATATGATGTCTTAATGTATTATAGCTAGTAATTCTTTTTCCTTTAAGAAAAGGTTCAATGGCGTCTTCATATTTCGAACCAACATCATTTATAAAATCTACTATTATCACAGGTTCAATATAGAGTGCATCAACAGTCTATACTATGATGCAAACTCTTATATGAAATGTGAGACTCAAACTTCTAACCTATATTAGTTGATAAAATTTTCAAGTAAAACCTCGTTGCCACCACGCCCACCATTGGTGGTATTTCTCTTATTGAATGATTTGTATCTCCCATGCATAAGATGATCGCCTTCAAGTCAGAATCATCAAACAAGTTTCAAATGTGCCCTGTCTCTAGTTAGGCCGTGTCTATTTCTGATCGATGGCGTCAAAATTGAGCCATGGCATCCATCATATCCATGATGTGCCCTTTGTGTGCATGTGCTTTAGTCATACCTAATAGCAAAATTTTAAGTAAACAAAAAAAAGTAAGTATTGAGCACTATAAAAATTTTCACTTGCAATGAAATAAAGCATATATAAATTCAAATACTAAAAGATCTTGTGAATAAAAAAATAGTACATCATAAGTTCAATAAAAAAATTATGAGAAGTACATAATACTAATGATAATAATAATACTAATAAAAGTGATCGTATTCATTAAAAAAAAGCAATAATATCATATAACTATCATGCTACTTATTATGTCATATCCTTAACGTGTTTCGTGTCTAAAAGTCACGTGTTAACCTCAACTCATTTAATAAAAACAACTTATTTAATAAACTTGTTAGGACAAGCTTATAATCATATGGGGTCGAGTCATATCATATCTTACCTGTATTTTAACTTGTCATGTTTGTACCAACCCATCAGCCCAGCCCATTTTGATACAAATCATGTTTTTTGTTATGTGTTTGGTTTCTGATTCAAATTAGGCCCACTACGTATACTTAGCTAGTGTACAAACTAAACCGAGACATGAAAAACGTGAGTATAGGCAGCTTTGTGCGGGCATCTCTCTCTAGTCCTAAAACTCGGAGAATTGATGCCAAGTGCCCATCTGCAACAATCAACCAAGAATCAATCCGGAACTATTCAGAGCCCAAAAAGAAAAAAGAATGAACCTAGTACCATATTAGTTGATGACTTTTTTTTTTCCTTTTTATTAAACTTATTCCTTTTTATTATTGGTATATGATACCATATTAATTGTCTACATTTTCATGTCTCATTAATAAATTATTCTTTTTCTAATCATGTTACATCTAAATTTAAAAATTTGATCACATTTATAAGAACAAAATATAAAAAATACTTAAATAATTAAATGAGGTGGCTTTAAAATTTAAAATGAAATACAATTAATAAGACAGATTTTGACTCACTGTACACCTTGAGGATGAACGAAGAGCCATGCTCCATCTACTTTTGTTGAGTAATCTGCCAAGGGTCAAGAGCCATAAAGTATGCCCCTTAAAACAAGCCATGAATTATGAGTAATCTAATGAAAGATAGAAATTATCTAACATTTTCCCCTACAATTTAAATGGCAAAATTCTCTTACAAGCTTATCATAATTAAGTTGCAACTCTAATTCTAATTCTTTCATCATTAAGGCATCAATTTCTTAACATATTAACTAATTAATGATAGATTGTGTGACTAATTGATAAAGTGTAATATAATGATTTAAATCACGAGTATGCCAGCTGACCACACACATTTTTTAAAATTATTAAAAAAGTAAACCTCTTAATAACCAAAGTATCAAAAATACAACCTAAAATAACTTCATGGAAGAATATTATGGTATTATAAATTATAAAGAGTATTCTATTTAGGTTAAAATTTAAAATCAACCTAGTATATATATGTGTGTGTGTGTATAATGCCATGCCTAAAGCACCAAGACGCAACCGTTATTTTTATCTAGCAGAAATATCGTCATCTCAAAGCTCTTCGAAGCCACTCTTCCTTCTCCAAGCTAACCTTTTCAACATCTCTAATTTGCCACTCTCCAGTAATACTCTCGATCTTAATGATTATCTGGCCTCTCTTAAAAAAATTAATCGCGTCCTATTTTGTCGTTTATCTCGTAAATGATTATGTACCTTAGTTATATATCTATATAACGTTCTTTGATATTTGCCAGATATATAAATATGGGTACTGAACAAGCCATCCCCGGTGGGAGTCTCTACCAGTTGCAACGTTGTAAACTCTTCATCTGGTTTGTCCCAAAAAACCAAATAAGATCTCCATCTCTCAGCTCTCGTTTTCGCCATCTTTCTGTATAAGATGTTTATATATGATTACGTGCACTTCACACATGATCCTCCAAATTTGTTTTGGATATATATATATATATATATATATAAGTTGTTTTGCTCTTATTAGTTTGTTGATTGTCTAATTATATTGCAGGTGAGGCATGCTCAAGGGGTTCACAATGTGGCAAGCGAAATAAGCCACGACAATTTGTTATCTTACGACTTTTCCCATGCACAACTTACCCTCTTGGCCGGAAGCAGGTATTTAATATTACGATTAATTTTAGGATTAATTTTAATGTTTTTTATTTTATTTTATATCTTTGGTAGGTGTTTGGAAGCGTTGATTCAAACCAATGGTTTGAAGTAGTTTTTGTTAAAATCACCATTGCATATGAGAGTGCTTTACACTGTAACTCATTTTCCTCGACGCTATAGCATGTGAAAGTTTTATGTTGTAGCAATCAAAAATTTTGATTGAAACTGAAAATGTCAAACACCCTACACAACTATGTGCCGTGAGATTCTATTTATATGACGGGTCATCTTTCATAAATTAATGTTAAAATATATTATGGTAGAACTGTATAAATCTAAAAAAATAAGACAAACAAATATTTTCTGAAGCAATCATACCAGGCTGAGCTATTCAACACTACAAACTAATAAAAAGTGAGTTTTACAACCTGCAAATAAGACATTTTTTATTAATTGTTGTGCTTAACATCAATTGTGTCTCAAACATTTTTCATATTTCTCTTCCTAACGCAATTTTTTTTTTCCAAACAGCATAATTTGCGCAAGTATGTCTAAGAGACTGGACTCTCCAAAAGAATTGATTTGGTTGTGACCTCTCCTATGTTAAGGTACTGATAATTTTTACACTGTTAGTAAGATCCATCTTCGTTAATATTTTACAACAAATTGTTAAATCTTGACATTCAGGACATACGTTTTTTTTTTTCAACATTTAAGACTGTTTTTGTGATATTGAAATTTAAGGCGTTTGGAGCTTGGGCACTGGCTGCAATACAACAAGGAGAATGTTCACAAAATCCATCAAACACCCAATCTAAATTAAAGCGAATTAGATCATCATTTATTTTTGGATTATTGGGCGGTTTAGAAGGTTTTTACCTTAACTTTGATGGGTGGTTTGGATTCCCAAAACTGCCCAAGTGAATTTTGGTTTGTGTACTTGTGACTTTTTTAATTTGGTTGTTGGCCATTTATTTTCAAACTTTGAATGGTGAACTTTTAAACAAGTACTATTTTCGAATTAGATTGTAAATTATGAATATTATCTCTATTTATATGACAAACAACTTTATAATTTCTTGTAAAA
The DNA here is from genome assembly GCA_025403435.1 of Artocarpus heterophyllus. Classification (NCBI taxonomy): domain Eukaryota; kingdom Viridiplantae; phylum Streptophyta; class Magnoliopsida; order Rosales; family Moraceae; genus Artocarpus; species Artocarpus heterophyllus. Next base: position 15,839,820 of record CM046334.1, read on the forward strand.
TATTGAAAACTTTTTGAATCTTAAACCTAAGTGATTTAATTTAATTTGATTTTTGTCTAAAATATCAAACCGCTCTAACCAACTAAAAAAAGATTTTATTGTTAGTGGGTCAGTGGTTATTACTTATGATAAAAAAATTTTAAAACCATTAGCAAATGAACAAGCCTATTTAACCTTACAATATTAAAACACTATTACTAACAACACAATAGGTCCCAATCTAAAAAATATATTATACATTAGACCAGGACCTATATTTTTATGAATATTAGAATTTTAACTATAAGGAGGTAAAAAGGATTTTTGTCTGAAAAACATCCCAAAGAACAACCAGTGTCACTGGTAGTGGTGTGGGCCCACTTGGGCTTAGAAAGATTATTCTTATAGAATAGATTCATACCGTACAATCCAGCATCAATAGGCGTTGCAACTTGTATTTATTCCTCTTAGACAAATACTTGCATTCAACTTTATAATAAATAATATCATATAGTTTGAAAATATGCGGTGAATAGCATATGATGAGAATTTAAGTAAAATTTCATGAGAAATTAAAAACAAATACCTCAAAATATTTCTATCACTTTATCCTCAATATCTCTCACTGTTCTCCTTCGTCGACATCGCCAACGGTCATTCGTACTGTCCCTTCGAGGGCCCTTTGGCCCCTTAAAGTTTTCTTTCTCGTCTCTCATGTTCGAACCTCAAACCTTTCTTAAGAAGTTTTTATTTCCATCTCAAGTACCAATTGAGCTCCAGCCTATTAGACCTAACCATCTTGGCATCTCTAGATGAAATCATGTTTGATGTGTGTTTGGTTTCTGTTTCAAATTATGCCCACTAAGTATGTGCTTGTGCTCGAATTAAACCAAGAAACGATTCATATGAAAAAGGTTAGCATATGGGATCGACGCGCGCATCTCTCTCTGGTCCAAAACTCGTGGAATTGACGCCAAGTGCCCATGTGCAACAATCAACCAAGAATCAATCTGCCATCTAGTACTATTCAGAGCAGAAAAAAAAAAAAGAAAAGAAAAGAAAGAACCTAGTACTATTAGTTGAAGACTTTTTTTTTTCACTTTTGATTAAACTTATTGCTTTTTTGTTTGTATATGATACCATATTAGCTGTCTACACTTTCATATTTCATTAATTGATCATCGTTTACTAATCATGTTGCATCTAAATTTAACAATTTGATCATCTTAATAAGAACTAAATATTTAAAAAAAACTTAAATAATTAAAGGAGGTGATATATTTTAATTGGAAACATACTTAATAAGACAGAAAATTACACCGTAAAATGAACTAAGAGCCATGCTCCATTTACTTATATTGAGTAATGTGCCAAGGGTCAAGAGCCATGAATTATGCACCTTAAAAAAAAGCCATGAATTATAAGTAATATAATGAAAGATAGAAATTATCTCCCATTTTTCCCTAAAATTTAAAACGGCAAAATTATCTTGCAAGCTTATTATAATTAAGTTGCAACTCTAATTCTTTCATCATTAAGGCATCAATTTCTTCTTAACAGGTTTAATCCATGATAGATTACGTGACTAATTGATAAAGTATCTTTTAATTTTTTTAATCATGTTTGTAAAATTATTTAAAAAATAAACCTCTTAATAACCAAAGAATCAAAATTACAATGTATGGTAACTTCATGGAAGAATTCAATTTAAGGAGAATTCTCTTTAGGTTCAACTTTAAAATCAACCTAGTATATATATGTATAACCCCACGCCTAAAGCACCAAGACGCAACCATTATTGTTATCTAGCAGACTAGTGCTATCCAATATTCTTCATCTCAAAGCTCTTCCAAGCTCCTCTTCCTTCTCCAAGCTAACCTTTTTCAACATCTCTAAATTTGCCTTTCTCTGGTGATACTCTCGATCTTAATAATTATACTCTCTTAATTCTAAATTAGTTGCCTCCTATTAATTGTCGTTTATCTCGTAAATGATTATATATCTTAGTTATATATATATATATATATATATATATATATATACGGTTCTTTGATATTTGCCAGATATATAGATATGGGTGAACAAGCCATCTCCGGTGGGACTCTCTACCCGTTGCAACGTTGTAAAACTATTCACCTGGTTTGTCTGAGAAAACCAAATGAGATCTCCATCTCTTGGCTCTCCTTTTCGCCATCTTTCTGTATAAGATGTTATGTATATGATTACGTGCACTTCACGCATGGTCCTTCCAATTTGTTTGGGACATATAATATGTATTCATCTGCATATATATATATATATATATATATATATATATAAAAGGTGTTTTGCTCTTATTAGTTTATTGATTATCTAATAATAATATTGCAGGTGAGGCATGCTCAAGGGGTGCACAATGTGGCAAGTGAAATAATGTAACGTTCCGAAATTTATTTAATATTAATGCAATGTAAATGATGAATTAGTGTGCCATAATTAAAGTTTTAACTTTAATTAGATTATTTGGTTGGATTTTTAGTTTTTGGTTGTTTTGTTAAATTGATACATTTAAATGATTTCTTATGGATTTAAAATGATGTTTTGAGTTTTAAAACACAACAATTTGTAAAATGTTAAAAATACTCTGTTTTACAAAACCGTGGGCGGCACATGGTTTTCGCACAGTAAAACCGCCCACCGATTTTCTCTATTTATTTTCCTTTCCTCTCTCTCTCTCCTCACTTCCACGCCAATCTCTCTCTCTCTTCCCTCTCTCTCTCGGCAGCCTCTCTTTCTCTCTCAATCTCTTTCAAAAATTTTGATTTCCATTCGAATCCAAGCTTCGGAACAGCAAGGAGGAAGCTCGGGGACGTGATTCGGTGACCGAGAACGTGGATTGAAGCTTCGATTCGAGGTTAGATTCGAAATTTCTAAACTTTTTCAAAATTTTCGATTTTGTGTGTTTTTGAAATCTAAGTTTGTTTAAGCTTAGAAAACCGTGGATTTGTGTTAAATGAGCTTAGAACAACTAGAATCTAAACCTAGATTGAAGAAAAACGGATTGGATTCAAGATTTTTATTTTTCTCCTCTTTTTCTCATTTTTGGATTTTTGAAGATTTTGAGTTCAAATGTTGTTTAAATGATTCCAAACATGTTTTAGAATGTTTTTCTATCAACTATAGTTATTTTTCATGCCTGGGAATTGAGAAAAACAGGTTGGAATTCAGATTTGGATTTTGGGGATCGAGAAACCCGTGGCTGGGATTTCTGGATTTTCTCAGTTCGGCAGGCCGAAGTTCATGTTCGGCAGGCCGGAGTGATGATCGGCAGGCCGGTGTTCTTCCGATCGGCAGGCCGAATCTGGGGACATGTTCGGCAGGCCGAACTTTGCTTCCGGCAGGCCGAACTGTACAGTTCGGCAGGCCGAAGCAGGGCGTCCGGCAGGCCGACCGAGGCATGGAAAATTTTGTGATTTTTACCCGATTTCACTGTTTTGAACCCTAATTTAAATCCCAACCTTATAGGATGATTTTAATGATACAAATGGCACACTAGGACATCATGAAATGATTTAGTAACATAGGATGTTTCGAACTAGATATTAATTGATTTAGTTTGTATCTAGGACTGTTCGTGGTTCCGTGGAGCTAACGTATAGCGGACCGGGATTACGGTGTGGGGTACCGGCACGAGTACTGAGGTAGGACTTCTATCCTATTTCTTTGGTAGCCTGGTTTTGAAATGATTTGGCTTTGAAAATGATTTCTATCAAAATGTTTTCAACGGTTGTTTGAAAATGATTTTATCAGTTATATTTTTATATACCGTGACATGAAATGAATTTCATAATGAATGTAATTGACACTACTCGGTAATTGGGTTTTGAATGATAATGATAATAAACACATGGGCATGATGCCATATCAGAGATCGGGTCGTGATCGACCTTGGGGGCAGGTCCCGAAACCCAGCTGGGCCACTACGGTGGTGATATCATGGTTTGCCTAGGTAAATGTAAACTGGTGTTTTGATTTGACGAGTAGACTGTTCTGTGTCAGAACGGTTCTACTCAATTTATTTATTTATTTATTCAAGTTTCTTCTTGCATAACTCCTGATAATGCTATGTTTCTTTGCATTAAATTATTTTATAAAACTTAGTCCTACTGAGCCTTTCGCTCACGTTTTATCTGTTTTAAATTCCCCCCCCTCTAGGTGGTTTCCCATTTAGGTTTGGAGAAGATTCTTCGGACCGAACTCAGGAGCAATAGGAGAATTTATTTACATTCTGTATTTATTAATCAAGGCATGTAAGACTTAACTTTATTTGTACTTGGACTGTAATTGTATTTGTGATATTGTCAGATCCATGTGTGTGCACAAGTTGTGGGTTGTGGAACCCATATTCGCGGTTTTTATTCAATTATTGTTATTTGTTTAATGATTTTAAATTCTTTATAAAATGTGGTGGAAATTCTTCTTAATTTTTATTTAATTGGATTCTTAAACTCTCGGTTTTTAATTAAATTCTCTTTTAATTAATCTAAATATTCCGCCACGTCACCTCCCGCACTCCGGGGCGTGACAGAATGGTATCAGAGCTCAAGGTTATGAACCTTGGGAATTGTGCACACATAGGTTTGACAATGAAATACCTCTGACAGTCCAAAGTTTGTTTTCAGAAGTGAGAGAATGGCACCTGGACGTCGTTCGACAGCTGACGCCGAGTTTGGAAATGATGAGGGCCTGATGAGGTCTATGATTGCGGCTTTCCGGCAGATGGCAGCCAGGGCTAGACCGGAAGACTCCAGTGTTGGTAGTCGGCATGCTTTCTTTAAGGAATTTCGGCGGGCGTCTATTCCGACTTTTGATGGCAATGGGGATCCGCAGTTAGCAGAGTATTGGTTGGATTCGATCTTGAAGCATCTTGATACCCTTGGTGTGCCTGAGGAGTATCGTGTGGAGTTTGCGGCGTATAAGCTCGAGGGTGGCGCTAACACCTGGTGGAAACAAACTAAGCGTCTGGAGCGCGGTGGCGATATCGGTTGGGACAAGTTCGAGGATCTGTTCTATGATCGGTATTTTCCGCAGGGATATAGAGATCAGAAGGCAGCTGAGTTTTATAGATTGCAGCAGGGTAATATGTCAGTTCGGGAGTATGAGGCGAAGTTTAGCGAGTTAGCTAGGTTTGCTCCATCAGCTGTGGCATCGGAGCGCGAGAAATGCATCAAGTTTCAGGAAGGACTCAAGGCTCCTATTCGGCGGCAGTTGGTTGCTCTACAGCTTAGGAGTTTCGGAGAGCTTGTGTCGTCGGCGATCTCTGTGGAGAGTGATTATGTGCAGTATTGTGAGGACCAAGCCAAGGCTTCAGGAGGACCATAGAGGAGTGGTAGGAAGAGCACCAGTAGTCGTCCAGCTTCGGGGAAAGGCAAGCAAGGCGGTGCGACCAGTGGCAGCAGCAGTTCGTCTGGCAGCGGGCGCAGCAATCCCTACAGCTTTCATTGTCATTTCTGTCAGCAGCCCGGACACATCAAGAGGAATTGCCCGATCAGGAGTGCTCGTCTTGGATCGCAGACCGGGGAGGATGCCAGTCGTCAGTCTCAGCCTCAGCCTCAGACCCTACCTCCGCCTCCGCAGTACCCGCAGTTGCAGTATCCGCAGTTTTCTCCTCAGCAATTCTCATATCCGGCACGAGGACAGCAGCCGCAGTATTTTCAGCGCAGTGTTCCTCAGTATAGAGCTCCGAGTACAGGTAGTGTGCAGTCGTCTCCATCTCAGCAGCATCGGCCGAGTAATGCAGGACCCAGCAATGTCGGTAGAGGAAAAGGGAAGGCGCCAGTGCAGGTTCATGCAATGGCATCTGGAGGGTCAGATTCTCAGATTGGTAACGCGGTTGTCGATGGTATGGTTTTGGTTTCCAGATCTCTAGCTCGCGTTTTATTTGATACCGGTGCATCTCATTCTCTCATTTCGAGTTCTTTTGTACATGCCTTGGGATTAGAAGTAGAAGAGTTTAAGGAACCCCTAGTTATAACTTCTCCCTTGGGGCGGGTGTGTGTAAATTGTGTGTGTAAATCTTGTAAAATAAAGATTGGGGATGAGATTTTGAAAAGTGATTTGATTGTACTCCCCATGAGTTCTTATGATGTGATTTTAGGGATGGACTGGTTGTCCAGGTATAGTGCAGTTGTGGACTGCCAACTTAGAAAAGTGACCCTAGTGTCTGATAGTGGAACGGTGATCACTTACCAGGGTGGTGGTGATTGGCTAATGAGTGAGCGTCTCATGAAGTCGTGTCTAGGAGGGCGAAGGAATCTAGATTGTTTTGCTTTTCTTGCCAATCTAGATTGCGAGCCCTATGTTTCCAGTAGTAGTATAGCGATTCCGGTGGTTGGTGAATTCGAGGATGTCTTCCCCGACGAGTTATCAGGATTACCACCGCATCGGGAGATTGAGTTTGGTATCGAGTTGTTTCCAGGGACATCACCGATTTCTATGGCACCTTATCGGATGGCGCCGGCAGAAATGAAGGAATTGAGGAAGCAACTTCAGGAGCTTGCTGATAAAGGATATATTCGGAATAGCACATCTCCGTGGGGAGCACCAGTTTTGTTCGCTAAGAAGCACGATGGGACTCTCAGGTTATGTGTGGATTATCGGCAGCTGAATCGTGTTACGGTAAAGAACAAGTATCCTTTGCCTAGGATTGATGAGCTATTTGATCAGTTGGGAGGTTCGCGATACTTCTCGAAGATTGATTTGCGGTCAGGTTATCATCAGCTCAGAATCAAGGAAGAGGATATTCCCAAGACAGCTTTTAGGACTCGGTATGGGCACTTCGAGTTTCTGGTCATGTCTTTTGGGTTGACGAATGCTCCAGCAGCTTTTATGGATTTGATGAACAGGATTTTTAGGCCGTATCTGGATCAGTTTGTGATCGTGTTCATCGATGATATTCTTGTGTATTCTAAGACATGGGAGGAGCATGAGCAGCATCTTCGGGTCGTGCTTCAGACTCTGCGGGAGCACCAGTTGTATGCTAAGAGGGAAAAATGTGAGTTCTGGTTGACTGATGTCAAATTTCTGGGTCATGTCATTTCAGAGCATGGTATTTCAGTAGATCCGTCCAAGATTGAAGCTATATTGGAGTGGGAACGACCAAGGAATGTAGCGGAGATTCGCAGCTTCTTAGGTCTTGCTGGATATTACAGGAAATTTGTAAAGGACTTTTCGAAGATTGCAGCTCCGTTGACGAGGTTGATCAGGAAAAACGTCAGGTTTGAGTGGGATGAAGACTGTGAGTCTGCTTTTCAGGAATTGAAGAACCGGTTGACTTCAGCTCCAGTGTTGATTATTCCTAGCAGTGACGAGCCGTATGAGGTTTATGCTGATGCTTCAGGGCGCGGACTTGGATGCGTGTTGATGCAGCATGGACGTGTGGTTGCGTACGGATCGAGACAGCTACGACCTCACGAGCGAAATTATCCTACTCACGATTTAGAGCTTGCAGCGGTGATCTACGCGCTGAAGATTTGGAGATGTTACTTGTATGGAGCATCGTTTCAGGTCTTCTCCGATCATAAGAGTTTGAGGCATTTGTTCACTCAGAGGGATCTCAACTTGAGGCAGCGCAGATGGGTGGAGTACATGGAGGATTATGATTTCGCGTTGCAGTATCATCCCGGGAAAGCTAATGTGGTAGCGGACGCGCTTAGCAGGAGGTCTTCAGGGATTCTCGCTTGTTTGATTTTTGAGGACTGGAGCAGGGATGCGACAGTGAGTGAGTATCGGCTACAGTATCGTGACGACGGTGATCGAGTTTCGTTATATCATGTGGAAGCGACTCCAGCTCTTGTTCGGATGGTGAAGCAAGGTCAGTGGCAGGATCGACATTTGCAACGGATTTGGTCGCGGATTCAGAACGGGGAGCAGTTTGAAGAATGGAGCGTGCATGCAGATGGATCGTTGTACTTCCGGGAGCGTCTTGCAGTTCCAGTTATCACCGAGGTGACGAAAGCCGTTCTAGATGAAGCTCATAGGTCTCAGTTTGCTATTCATCCGGGGAGCACCAAGATGTATCGTGATTTGAAGAGGCACTATTGGTGGAGAGGCATGAAGAAAGATGTTCGCGAGTACGTGGCCAAGTGTTCGACGTGTCTTCAGGTGAAAAGCTGAGCACCAGAAGGCTGCAGGTCAGCTTCAGCCGCTTCCTATTCCAAGGTGGAAATGGGAGCATGTGACGATGGATTTTCTCACAGGTTTGCCGAGGACGGAGCAGCGGCATGATGCAGTTTGGGTTGTGGTCGACAGGTTGACGAAATCGGCGCATTTCATTCCGTTTAGGTCGACGTGTTCTAGGAAGATTCTCGGGGAGTTGTATATGCAGAACATTGTGAGGTTGCATGGAGTTCCTTTGTCCATCACCTCTAATCGAGACACCAGGTTTAATGCTAAGTACTGGAGGAGTTTTCAGGAGGCTTTGGGTACGGATTTGAACTTCAGTACGGCGTTTCATCCTCAGACTGATGGGCAGTCTGAGCGGGTTATTCAGGTTCTCGAGGATATGTTGCGTGCTTGTGCGTTGGACTTCGGCGGGAATTGGAAGCAATATTTGCATTTGGCGGAGTTCGCGTACAACAACAGTTATCAAGCGAGTATCGGTATGGCACCATTTGAGGCATTGTATGGGCGACCGTGTCGGTCACCTGTGTGTTGGGCCGAGCCGGAGGATCGAGTTATTCTTGGGCCAGATGAGATTCGTGTCAGCAACGAGAAAGTCGCGGTGATTCGGGAGCTGTTAAGAGCAGCTCAGAGTCGGCAGAAGAGCTACGCGGATAGGAGACGTAGACCTTTAGAGTTCGCGGTTGGAGATTTTGTTCTCTTGAGGGTGTCACCTCGTAAGGGAACTATGCGGTTCGGAGTGAGTGGGAAACTCGCGCCGAGGTATATTGGGCCGTTCGAGATCACTCAGCGTGTTGGTGTGGTCGCTTATCGGCTTGATCTTCTGCCCGAACTTTCTCATGTGCACGATGTGTTTCATGTGTCTATGCTTAGGAAGTGTCCACCTGAGCAGGGTAAGATAGTATCGTTTCGCGATGTACAGGTTCAGGAGGATACGACGTACGAAGAAGTGCCAATTCAGATTATCGACCGGAAAGTGATTAGCTTGCGTCGTCGTGAGATACCGTTGGTAAAGATCGTGTGGCAGCATCACGGTGTTGATGAAGCCACTTGGGAATTAGAGTCGAGTATGCGGGAGTTATATCCGCATTTGTTTTGCTTTTGAGATGAGTTGTAAATTTCGAGGACGAAATTTCTTTAAGGGGTGGAGAGCTGTAACGTTCCGAAATTTATTTAATATTAATGCAATGTAAATGATGAATTAGTGTGCCATAATTAAAGTTTTAACTTTAATTAGATTATTTGGTTGGATTTTTAGTTTTTGGTTGTTTTGTTAAATTGATACATTTAAATGATTTCTTATGGATTTAAAATGATGTTTTGAGTTTTAAAACACAACAATTTGTAAAATGTTAAAAATACTCTGTTTTACAAAACCGTGGGCGGCACATGGTTTTCGCACAGTAAAACCGCCCACCGATTTTCTCTATTTATTTTCCTTTCCTCTCTCTCTCTCCTCACTTCCACGCCAATCTCTCTCTCTCTTCCCTCTCTCTCTCGGCAGCCTCTCTCTCTCTCTCAATCTCTTTCAAAAATTTTGATTTCCATTCGAATCCAAGCTTCGGAACAGCAAGGAGGAAGCTCGGGGACGTGATTCGGTGACCGAGAACGTGGATTGAAGCTTCGATTCGAGGTTAGATTCGAAATTTCTAAACTTTTTCAAAATTTTCGATTTTGTGTGTTTTTGAAATCTAAGTTTGTTTAAGCTTAGAAAACCGTGGATTTGTGTTAAATGAGCTTAGAACAACTAGAATCTAAACCTAGATTGAAGAAAAACGGATTGGATTCAAGATTTTTATTTTTCTCCTCTTTTTCTCATTTTCGGATTTTTGAAGATTTTGAGTTCAAATGTTGTTTAAATGATTCCAAACATGTTTTAGAATGTTTTTCTATCAACTATAGTTATTTTTCATGCCTGGGAATTGAGAAAAACAGGTTGGAATTCAGATTTGGATTTTGGGGATCGAGAAACCCGTGGCTGGGATTTCTGGATTTTCCCAGTTCGGCAGGCCGAAGTTCATGTTCGGCAGGCCGGAGTGATGATCGGCAGGCCGGTGTTCTTCCGATCGGCAGGCCGAATCTGGGGACATGTTCGGCAGGCCGAACTTTGCTTCCGGCAGGCCGAACTGTACAGTTCGGCAGGCCGAAGCAGGGCGTCCGGCAGGCCGACCGAGGCATGGAAAATTTTGTGATTTTTACCCGATTTCACTGTTTTGAACCCTAATTTAAATCCCAACCTTATAGGATGATTTTAATGATACAAATGGCACACTAGGACATCATGAAATGATTTAGTAACATAGGATGTTTCGAACTAGATATTAATTGATTTAGTTTGTATCTAGGACTGTTCGTGGTTCCGTGGAGCTAACGTATAGCGGACCGGGATTACGGTGTGGGGTACCGGCACGAGTACTGAGGTAGGACTTCTATCCTATTTCTTTGGTAGCCTGGTTTTGAAATGATTTGGCTTTGAAAATGATTTCTATCAAAATGTTTTCAACGGTTGTTTGAAAATGATTTTATCGGTTATATTTTTATATACCGTGACATGAAATGAATTTCATAATGAATGTAATTGACACTACTCGGTAATTGGGTTTTGAATGATAATGATAATAAACACATGGGCATGATGCCATATCAGAGATCGGGTCGTGATCGACCTTGGGGGCAGGTCCCGAAACCCAGCTGGGCCACTACGGTGGTGATATCATGGTTTGCCTAGGTAAATGTAAACTGGTGTTTTGATTTGACGAGTAGACTGTTCTGTGTCAGAACGGTTCTACTCAATTTATTTATTTATTTATTCAAGTTTCTTCTTGCATAACTCCTGATAATGCTATGTTTCTTTGCATTAAATTATTTTATAAAACTTAGTCCTACTGAGCCTTTCGCTCACGTTTTATCTGTTTTAAATTCCCCCCCTCTAGGTGGTTTCCCATTTAGGTTTGGAGAAGATTCTTCGGACCGAACTCAGGAGCAATAGGAGAATTTATTTACATTCTGTATTTATTAATCAAGGCATGTAAGACTTAACTTTATTTGTACTTGGACTGTAATTGTATTTGTGATATTGTCAGATCCATGTGTGTGCACAAGTTGTGGGTTGTGGAACCCATATTCGCGGTTTTTATTCAATTATTGTTATTTGTTTAATGATTTTAAATTCTTTATAAAATGTGGTGGAAATTCTTCTTAATTTTTATTTAATTGGATTCTTAAACTCTCGGTTTTTAATTAAATTCTCTTTTAATTAACCTAAATATTCCGCCACGTCACCTCCCGCACTCCGGGGCGTGACAAATAAGCCACGACAATTTGTTATCTTATGACTATTTCGATGCACAACTTAGCCCTCTTGGCTGGAAGCAGGTATTTAACATTAGGATTAATTTTAATATTTTTTTTATGTCTTTGCTAGGTGTTTGGGAGTATTAATTCAGACTAATGGTTTGAATTAATTTTTGTTAAAATCACTTTTGTATATGTAAGAGCTTTCTCCTGTAACTCACTTTTTCTCTTTATGTTGTAACAACCAAAAGTTTTGATTAAAACTGAGAATACCAAACACCTTATACAACTATGTGCCGTAAGATTCTATTTATATGACTAGTCATCTTTTATAAATTAATGTTAAAATATAGTATGATAGAACTGTATAAATCTAAAACAATAAGACAAATACATATGTTTTCTCTAGCAATTATACTCGGTGGAGCCGTTAAGTACTACAAACTGATAAAAAAATGAGTTTTACAACTTGCAAATAAGATACACTTTTTATTAGTTGTAATGCTTAAAATCAATAATGTCTTAAACATTTTTCATATTTTATCTTCCTGACGCAATTTTTTTTCCAAACAGGTTGATAATCTGCACAAGTATGTCCAAGAGTCTGGACTCTCCAAGAAAATTGATTTGGTTGTCACCTCTCCTTTATTAAGGTGCTAATAATTTTAACACATTTAGTAAGATCCATCTTAATATTTCACTGCAAATTGTTAAATCTTGACATTCACAAAACATGTTTTTTTTTTCAATATTTAAGACTTTTATTTGTGAAATTAAAATTTAGGGCATTTGAAACATACGACAAGGAGAATGTTTACACAATTCGTCAAACCATCCAATCCAAATCATTGCAAACTAAGTCATTATTTATTTTTAGATTATTGGATGGTTTTGAAAGTTTTTACCTTACCTTTGATGGACGGTTTGGATTCCCAAGACGGCCCAAGTGAATTTTGGTTCGTGTACTTGTGACTTTTTAATTTGGTTGTTGGCCATTTATTTTAAAACTTTGAATGATGAATTTTTAGACATGTGCGATTTTTTGAATTAGATTGTAAACTATGAATATTATCTTTATTTATAAGACGAACAACTTTATAATTTCTTGTAAAATATTTGAAACTGTTTTAGTCTTAACCCTAAGTGACTTGGTTTAATTTGATTTTTGTCTAAAATATTCAACCGTTAAAATCAGCCAAAAAAGAATTTATTGTTAGTGGGTGAGTGGTTATTATTTGTAATAAACAAAACTTTTAAACCATCTGCAAGCAAACGAGTAGTTTCTATTTAACCTAATAGTGTTAAAATCTTATTACTAACAAAACAGTAGATCTTAGTTTTAAAAAATGTACTACATACTAAACGGCAACGTATATTTTGTGAATATTACGATTCCAACCTTGCAAGTAGGGGTGAACAACGGGTGGGTTTGCGGTTTTTGGGCGGGTGTGGGTCGGTTTTTTTAAGTGACGGGTTGGCGATTAACCAACCCACAAACCGCCCATAGAGTGGCGGGCGGTTTCGGTTTGGGGGCGGGCGGGTGCGGGCGGTGCGGGCGGGTGGGGCGGGTTCGGTCTACACTAATGTACAATATAATTTTTTGAGCTCTTTTTTATTTAAAAAAAGTGAAGAAAATTTGTAGAAAATAGAAGACGATATTGTATGAAGCATTCTCAACAACAACCAAGTTTGACGCCTAAAGACAATAACCATATTCACAACAAATTAAGAAACATAATCATTCATTGCAACAAGAAACATCAACTACATATAAAGTGATGAATAAAGTCAAGAATTCTTGTTCTTCCATAAAACCTGTTCATTAGGTTCGAAAATAACAGAATACTACAGATGAAATGATGAACAAAGTCAAATGTTCTTTTTTTTTTTAAAGAATGAGGAGTGGGAGAGGTTTAGATTAAGATTTTTTTTTTTTTTTTTTTAAGAATTAGGCGGGCGGGTTCGGGTTGAACCCGCCCCCCAAAATTTAAAACCGTACCCGCCCGCCAACATATGTAGGCGGGCGGGTTGAACCCGCCAATGGAAGGGTTTAACCGCATAGTCTTTTTTTTGGGGCGGGCCGAGGACGGTTGCGGGCGGCTGGCAGTTGCGGGGTGGTTTTTGTGCACCCTTGCTTGCAAGGATAAAAAGGGTTGCAAAAATACTCCAAAGAACGACCAGTGTCACTCATAGTGGGGTGGGCCCAGTTGGGCTAAGAAAGATTTATTCTTATCGAACAGGTTCATGCCGTACACTCCAGGATCCGTAGGTGTTGTAACTTGTTTTTATTCCTCTTAGACAAATACGCCGTATTCAACTTTATAACCTCGTATACCTGGGCTTTGATTTAGTGCTAGCTTAATGTTCCTATTTATATCTTGACTTTTTTTTTTTTAATCAATTTGTTCATCTTTTTAATCAACCAATTTGGGCTATGGTTTAGGGAATATTCGATATTCGATGTTCAGTTTTTCTTTGAATGGTACTAATGCAGATAAACATGTAAGTTTCTCTAAATATATATATATTGGTTCCAAAATGTTTGGCCATAACCAAAATGAAATACTACTCACTAATTTCATGCCATTTTTCAGGACCATGCAAACAGCAGTTGGGGTGTTTGGTGGTAAAGCAAAGGTAGACAAGAACGACGTCGTAAATGGAGCTCCTGATCTCATGGTGGAAAATGCTGGGAAAAGTGGTCGTGCTGCAATTACAAGTCTAAATTGCCCACCATTTATGGCTGTTGAGCTTTGCCGAGAGCGTTTGGTAAAGTTTTTTTTTAATTCAAAACATTATAATATGTAAGAGTTTTACATTGTTATCGGTTCAAACTATTAGTTTGAATAAATGTGTTAAACACGTGATAATATACACATCTACTAATGTTGAATGCAGAGCCGGCTTAAGCATTTTATGGGCCTTAAGCAAAGGGTCTTAAGAGGGCGAACTAGATTTAAAATTTAGTTAGAAGTTAAAAAATATTTAATTAATTTTTTTTTAATTTCCCTTGAACTACAGTCTTTGTAATATTTTGCCTTCTGAATTTTAAAATATAACATTCGTTCCCCTAAAGTATAAACTGTTGATAAAAATGGTCTTTCAGTCAAAATTTTAATGAAAAATTAACAAATAATTTTAAAATTAGGGGGCATTTTAGTAATCATGCTCATAACAATAACCACAAAATTAAAACTATAGTACAAATAGTTTTTATTGATGATTAAAATAAAAATAAAATTAAGACCAAAATACCATATGGATTCCCATTTTTTAAATTTTATTAATTTTTTCAACACCCAAAAAGTATTCTAATATTTTAAAAGTTATAAATACCAATGAAAACTTCAAAGTGTGAAAGAAATTTTATTAATACCATCTGAGTTTTTGTTTTCTCTTTGAAACATTTGTGTTATACTTTTTGTTATATTCAACAAAATTTTGTTATATTCTTTTTTTCCTACTGGTATCTATTACTTTTAAAATTTCATAATATTTTTTAGGCGTGAAAAAAATAATTTTTTTAAAAAAATCAATATATTGAAAAAAGGATTCAGATGGCATTATTTTAATTGAATTTTTTTGGTTTATTTTTAATCATCAAAAAATATTATTTTCATTATAATTTTAATTCTGGATTCTTTTATAAGTAGATTACTAAAATACCCTTAGTTTTAAAGTTATTTATCAATTTTTCATTACAATTTTGATAGGAGGACCATTTTTGTTAACGTCACATATTTTAAGAGATATGAATGTGATGTTTTAGAATTCGGAGAACAAAGTATTATAAGGACTATAATTTGGAGGAATTTTCGTAACTAATCATTTTCTTAATAAGGTCAACTTCTTAAAAATCCTTCACTCAAGTATTTTGAAAACTTTTGAAAAATATTTGTTAGCACTTAATTTGTAATAAATATACCTGTTAATGGTAGAATATATACTTCAACATTATTTAAAACGTCTTCAAGATTCAAATGACACTTTTTTTATTGCATGTCTTTCTAATGACTTTTACTCCAAGAAGTTGAGTAATGACTCAAAAATATCTTCACATACTTAAAATGTTTTATACTTATAAGAAAAGAAATAGATTGATCAATTATATAAGCAAAATAATTAAGTCTAACACTTCTTCAAGTTATTGTATTTTTATTGTTTATATTTTCAATTACATTTTCTATGAATCATACATTCTCTTTTATATAAAATTTAGATTTAGATTTAGCTTATATATTTTTGTCTTTGTAACTCTTAGATGAAATATAGAAAATACGAATTCATTTTTTGTTTAGTTTTCAAAATAAAAAAGGTCTTTCAAATAATTATGTTTTGAACAAATGGCTTCCCATTTATAATTTGGGGGCCTTGGCTTAACCTAGGGACTTCCGCATTTGCCTAAGTTGCCTTATGGATGAGCCGCTAGTGGTTGAATGTTGACTCCTCTTTTTAAATCTAGGGAGTTCATCCATGTGACAAAAGAAGAAACGTTAGCGAATACCAACGTCTTTTTCCCGGAATTGATTTCTCACAGGCAAGCGATCCTTCTTTTCATTGTTAACCTTCTTTTTTTTTTAAATCTAGTCATAAGGACTTTGTTTATTAATTCTTTTGTTATTTAAGTTTGGTCCAAAATAAACGTTGAGATAATTATAAATTTATTTTTGAGTCTTAAGTAAAATGTTTTCTATTAGTTCATAGTCATAAATAAATCTCCTCTATTTAAGGGAGTTAATTATTTGTTAAAAAAAATTGTTTTTTTTTTTTTTTTTTTTTTTTTTTTTTTTTTTTTTTTTTTTTTTTTTAGTTAAGCGTTCTTGTTAAAAAATTTGTTAGGTGCAAAGTGATGAGGATATATTGTGGAAGCCTAATGTCAGAGAGAACAATAAGGAACTGGCAGCTAGAGGACTAAAGTTTCTGAAATGGTAAGTCTCTAGTTCTCTGCAAATTAGCTGCTTCTTACCACTTTGGTATTATGTGTTGTGACTTACAGTTACATTCCAGTTGTTTGAAAAATATTAAAAACTACCTTTGGTTTTCGATAACATCATTTCCTATAACATTGTTGTTTAGTGTGAAACGAACAAAAGACAAATGACACTACACTTGTATACTAGATTTTATTTTACTAATGTAAAAATTGTATTTTTTTTATTAAGATCTAAAAAAATAACTTGTTAATAGAATTTAATCTTTGGACCGTTAAATTTATTTAAGAATAATAATTTAAACTAAGCCTAACGATGAGACTACCGGCAGAGACTATAATGAAGAATGACCCATAAAAGAAGCTGAGAGAGCGAAAGTGATTCTGTTCTGTTTTTAACCACCTTTCAATTGATTCAGGCTGTGGACACGAAAAGAAAAGGAAATTGCAGTTGTTAGCCGCAGTAGGTTCTTGTCTCAGGCCATGAGTGCTTTTGCTAGTGATTGCCATCTTTTCGTGAAAAGTGAACTACGCACAAAGTAAGTACCTTGTTCCGCCGTTGCTAGGAAGAACTAATCTTTTCACATCAAAAAATGATATCATTTTCCAATCGAATTAATATCTCTCATTGGTTTTTAGTATGTTAGTTAACATTATTAGTTAAAACTGTTTTTATTATAGTATGTAAGAATTTTATATTGTAGTAATTTTTTTCTTTTTACTGTAACATGTAAGAGTTTTACACTATTTATAACTAAAAAAACGGTTAAAATCGCCTCATACCAAACAGGCTAGAAGGATTCTCTCAATCCAATTCCATAGGATAGCAATACAAAAGGGTACATAATATCTTATTCCATGACTTATCCACATGTGCTGTATTGATTTTCTTATTTCAAATTCAATGTGTTTTTTGTTATCAGTATCATCTAATTAATATGATCAAGGTTCTCCCTCTTTTTTTTTCACCAGAAAAGAACCTTGGATTTATTATGAAAAATAATTATGAAGCAATATTCACTGTATAACTCAATTGCATTCATATATGTATTTGAAAATTTTTTTTATCACTGGTTGTAGGTTTGCAAATTGTGAGCTTCGTTCAATAGTCATTGCTGATAAAAGGTGAGAGAACTTTTAGGGAAAGTTGGGGCACCATGTTCACAAAATAATTAACTCCGCCTATAAACCTTTTACGTCAAAATGAAAAAACTTGTTGGATCGGGATTGGTATGAATTTATAATAAATGCAACGTTTTCAGTAAAGATAGCACTTTTCTGAATTCTAATAAAATCCTTTTACAATCCTGGTTACTATATTGTAATTTGATATGTTGTATTGTATCATATATACTATTGTATTTTTGTATTGTATACTATATTATACACTAAGATGTTTGGTTTGTATCATATTATCAAATTACACTATAATATGCTTATCATTATATTGTATATAATGAGATAAAATTTAGGTCTGACTATAATCTAGCTCGACTCTTGTCTCGATCCCGACGCAACATCAGAAGAGGGTGAGGGAAAAGGCAAAGTTGTTCAGCATGGTTTTTTTTTTTTTTTTTTGCAAATATTTTTAAAAATAGGGCTAAATTGTATTTTAAAAATAGGCACAGAAATGTAATTTTGAAACATTGAGCTCAAAATGTAGTTTTAAAAAGTTGGGGCTCAAAATATAATTTTGAAGAAGTTAAAGAGCCAAAATATATTTTTAAAAAAATTGAGGCGTCAAAATATAATTTAAAAAGTTAAGGGGTCAATGAGAGGCAAAATTATAATTTTCAAAATATTGAGGAGACAAATATAATTTTTGAAAAATATAAACCTGTTGTGATTTTTTTCCTAAACGCAAGTGCACGTGTCGTCAACAAGTAATAAAGTGCGAATAGAGATCATTCCCTCGAGGACTAATTGTTACTAAATACCGAGTTAATCTAACCCTAATTTTATTTGAATGATTGAACAATGGAATGACAAAAGAAAGACAAACGAAATTAAAATAAACAAGAGTACGATTTTAATAGATGAAAATTTAATGTGTTAAGACATTTAGGGTTTTCGACTTACCGAATTAATCCTACCCAATTCATCGAATTTAATCAATTGATGTTTACTCTTATGCCGATAACTAATTTTTCTTAGGTAATTGTGATCTTTCTCAAGCATTAACAATTTATCATAGTTAGCAAATTTTCTACATCTCTGTGAAAATTTTAAACTTATCAAGTTTCTTTAAAAACAAGAAATTCATAATGCTACACAAGCCTCATAGATATCTCTATTCTATGACAATCTCATGGTATTAAATCATGGTCCAATTTATTTATCGCTTCTCAACCTTAAACTAAATCACAAATCATGCAAAAATTGTGCAAACTTTTACAAGTATTAAAATTAGATTAAACACTCAATGTAGATAATGAATAAACATAGAATTGAATTAAACTAAATAAAAGTGAACACTCATAATCTGACTACATCCAAGCCCTATAAAAGGGAAATTAGTCCATAATGAAACCAAAAAACTCCTAAATAATGTCTTAACCATGATGAGAAAAGAAAAAGAACTGTGTTTGGAAGCGAATGTGGTTTCCCTCTTCGAGTTGCACCGCTCTTCTGTTCCAAAGCAGTGAGTTCTCTCCTCTTGTCTATAGTTTTCCGCTATCAAAAACCATCCTTCAACCCCTCATGTTCTTCTATTTATAGGCTAAGGTTTGCAAGGATAATTTAAGGACGAAATAAAACTTAGAGTTGAACAAAAATCGCACCCGTGCCTAGGCGTCATCTTTTCTAGCACCTAAACGCCCTCATGGTTTCAAAATGGCGCCTAGTCACCATTTGTTCAGTGCCTAGGCACTATGCTGCACGTTGTCTTGTTCAGGTTCTCTTCGAAGTAGCGCCTAGACGCCATTTTTCCAGTGCCTAGGCGCTGGTTATCTGTTGTGGCTGAGCCCAGTTTGGCGCCTAGGGGCCATGGGTATTGCGCATAAGCGCTATGTTCTTAGGTTTAAGTACTGAAATCTTGTCTGTTGGGGAGCCTAGGCGCTCTTCCGTCTTCACATCCGCTTATGCTCACTTCTCGATTCGTTTTGTCCAGCAACTTACCAATATGCATTTTTCTCCTAAAACTCTACAAAAGAACATAAAACAAGATCAAACTCCTACAATTTACTGAAAACTAATAAAATATTTAGTTAGAATCATCCAACAAATTAGCCTAAAACAACTAACTTATCAAAACGCAACACTACTCAACCCCGAAACACGACCCGAAGCATTGATATTATTCAAATATTTTATATATTTTTAATGCAAGCTTTTAAGTTGAATTACATAATACAGTCCAATATATAGTTTTTTTTAGGTAAAATAAATTGTGTTGCTCAAGAAATTAGCCTTTAAAAAAAATAGAAATTAGCCATTTCGGCACTTACAAATGCTGCAACACAACAAGGGAAGTCTTCCAACCAAAAACAATCATCATTAAGACAAAAAGCAGCAACTTTAATGTATGGGTTGTCGCATTTCCTTGACGCAAAATATGACAAGAAGTGCCACCATCAGCCTCAATCATCAAAGCAATGGTATCTTCAATAATAGGATCTTTCCATAGCCAGAGAGAATCTCTCGTAGTTGTAGTTGATAACACGGATTGCATATACAGATTCATTTCCATAACTGCTTACTTAAGGCCACTAGGATGTTAAAAAAATCAGCTAATCTGTACAAACCATCAAATTTAAACCAAATTGAACAAAAGTACTAGTTTTTGTTTTAATTTTCGATGGTTTAAATGGCTTTTTACACAAATATTTTAAAGGGTTTGGTCAGTAGTTTGAATTTCTAAACCACTCAAACCGTCTAATAAATTGTCATATTATATAATATTTATTTTTTAAAAATTTTTATATGAATTTTTATTATTTTTTTATCAATCATTACAAGAAGTTCTACTCGTAAGATACACATTTTCACACTTTATAATTACACTTCTCCTAGTCATTCATCATCAACATCCAAAAAAAAAAATCAAATTAAAAAAGCCAATATATACAAGTAAAACTGACTCATAAAATGGAATCATAGCCTCCCACTATCCAGCGACCAACATCTTCTCTTTACGCCATCGTGGGCCTACTTGCTCATGTCGTCACTATCACATCGTCTCTCTCTATCGTCGGCACAACTCACCATAGTGTCGATTAAGGATACTAGTAGGAGGAGAGATTTATTGACATAAGTGGAAAGCTTTAATTCAAGTTTAAAATTTAATTGTGTTGTCTTATGTTATTTAGTTATATTTTTGACTTTTTAGCTTAGTTATTGATGAATTTTAATATATGTTATTGTGACTTTTTTTTCTGGTTTTTGATTTGTATTAAAACTTTGAAGGGTAAATTTTTAGACATTTTATAATTTTGTTAAATATTAAAAAGAATTAATCTTAAGCACAAACCACCAAATCTAAATCTGCCAAACTGTTTGTAAGTGATTTGGTTTAGTTTGATTTGGTTTTATAAAGGAATCAAGTAAAATTTCTTTTTGGTTTGATCGATGGTTTAGAGAGAGAAAAAAACCCGTTCAAATCACCTGTGAACACTCCGAAATGCCACTTTGTTTGGCAAACACATGGCCTTCAATTTCATGCATTACTAGGCACTTGTCAAGATGGAAAAACTTTTGATGTTGTTGTTTAGACTATATAAAAACTATGTCGATTTCATGAGGTAAATTTTTCAATGATTTATGTTTAGATGCATCAAATAGAACCGCATGTCTCAACCTATATGGGCCAAGAGGGAAAATTAGGCTAAATAGGTTAATAAAAAGGAGGCCTAGCTTGTGATACTAGAGCATTTTTAATATATTAAAAATGTAATAACTTAAGGGTTATGTTAAGCAGAAATATATGTCACAAGGATTATTGCTTAATTCAATTTTTACAATAAAGTCTATAAATGCAAAAACAAGATTTTTAAGGGTAAATCATGCCATAGTCTTATACAAGAAAGAAATTATATGAAAATAAGCTGAAAAACTTAATTGTTGTAAAATGTATTGCAATAAATGTTAAGACAAAAATACAATTAAAAAAAACTGTTGAGCAATATGAAAAATTATACAATATTAGAATAATACAGTGTAAAAAAATACACTGATATGTTATGTAGTGTGAAAATTATACTGTAAAAGTAATGCAGTGTAGGAATTGGATTGTTTAAGGTTAAAGTGTTATAGGAATAATATTGTTTGGAGGACATGAATTAGAAAGGAATGCTATGTAAGCTCGTAACAGTATAAAGAATATTCCGACAGTATAAGAAAAATACTATCAGTATAAATTTAGATTGTATAATGTTAAATAGTGTAGGAATTACATTAACTGGCAGATGTCAATAAGTATGGAAGGTTGTGGGACCACAAGAATTGTATGAAAAAGAATACCGACGGTATAGTAAAAATAATGTCAGTATAAATTTGAACTGTGTAAAAATATAGGACCTACAATGGGACACCAAAATGAATGAAAATTTGCCACCAAACCACCTTGGGTGGCCCAATTATACATTGCCAAGTTGTCCTAACTTTTTATCACAAGTGATGATAAGTGATGATGATGATGGTGAGTCATCAAAGTTTACAAAAAATCAAGCTTTATGCATCATTTGTTTTAAGGCAACGAGAACCAAAAAAAAAATGCTCCATTTTCCTCCCAAAAAAACTGTCCCCCCTAGGCATTCCTTTCTCAAGATTTTGATGAAATTCAAATCTTTAAGTTATGATTTGAAGTAAAAGTAAATGCAAAGAGGAAGAACAAGGAAGTTCTAAGGTAAAGTTCAAGCTTTTTTTGTAGAGATTTTAATATTTCTCTTGAACTTTGGATGGGGTTTTCATGAGTTGTGTTATGAATTGATGTCAAAGAAACTTTGAAAGGTTTCAAGTGATCAAAAGAAAGGACAAGCACTTTGCATGGATTAGGTAAAATCCTAGTCTTTATAATTAAGCTAAAGTTAATGTTTTATTATACATGCTAAGTGTTTGATGAAATGTTTTGGTCTATGGCATGTAAGATAGACATTATGACATGATTGTTTTATGTTTTATATTGATGATGATAAGGATAGAAGAAAGAATGTAAGGGTTTTGGTATTTAAAAGTGAAAAATTGTTAAACTTTGTAAAGTTTAACTAGTTTTCAAAGGAATGGTGTTTTAATGGCATTAAAGGCAAAATTATGTTCTAAGTAAGGACTAGAAACAGCTAAAGAAAGAAAAAAAAAAACTTTTGTGAACAAAGTTTTATACAATTCCAAAAGGACTAAATTGTAAAGATTTGTAAAAGTTCATCAGATTTGAAAATCAACCAAAAAGTCCACTGTAACATTGGAATTTCAGGAAATTTAAAACACAAAAGTTGTAGAACTCATCGAAACTGTTAAGGCAGCACTGGTGAACTGTTAAAATCCTATATGAATGATAAGTTATGAATTTTAAGGTATTTTGAGCACAAAATCTCACGAAATGAAAACATTATAAAATGTTTAAAATTCGACCAAGGAGATTTTGTAAGTTTTATTCCATGTGAAAAACTAAATGTGTTGGTCTAAAGTGGTCATTTTTTGGTTCAGGAGGCAAAAATGTAAAGATTTTTGTGTTTTGGGCTAAAACTATAAAATCGTGTGAAAACTAGGTTTTCACTAAAGAATGCTGGGTTCCTACACTGTTGTAAGCAGTGAATAATCATAAGTGCTAAGCTTTAAAGGATTTAAAGTTTAGTCAATGAAAGAAAAGAAACGAACGATAAGGGCAAAAACGTAAAGATTTTCAAGTTTGGGTTAAAACTATAAGTTTTAGTAAAATAGACTTAATTGAAGGGAAAACCATTGTTTAGTTTTCTGCAATGTTATTAGAAGTAAACAAATGTATGATATTTTTAAAATAGGTTCTGAAAGTTTTCTAAGACCTGTCAAGGACACAATTGTCATTTTATGAAAAATGACCAAAATAGACTCAAAACGCTCGATATCGGAAAACACTCCTTAGCAGGAATTTTTTCATAGCATGTAATAAATGAGAGGAAAAGTTAAGCAAAAATTTTAACAAGTTACAAACTTTACGAAAAAACTCGTTAAGGGTAAAATCGTCATTTTTGAGGAAATAACTAAAACGGAGTCGAACACTCCAAATTAGCAAAACGCTCTTAGACAGAAAATATTTTGTAATATGTTAAGTAACAAAACCATCACATGAGACAGAAAATTAAATAAGGGATGTACAAAACTAAGTAAAGAGAAAAGTAACCTGATGGGTTATAGAGTTAAGTAAAGGGAAACGTAACCCCGGTGGGTTACAAAGCTAAGTGAAAGAAAGTAAATCAATAGTATACAAGTTAAGTAAAAAGGAATGAATGATTAATGATTAAGTTCCGTTATCTATTGAGTAGATTGGTAATATAAAAATTAGCTAATAAGTTAGGTGTCATTTGATTAGGATACAGAAGCCGACTAATGAAAGGAAAAGGAATGAGACGGGAACGTTAGAGCTAGGACCAGGTAAGTTCAAACCTCACCTACAGCATGAAGTAAGTGATTTTCAAATGTTTATATATATTTTTACAAATGTGTTTGCAATTATTATACAAGTTGTTTTTAAAGTATGTTTTCATTTGTTATGCCTGAAATTTAAAGATTAAGTAAAAGTTTGCAATGTGTTTGCCATATTTATGTTTAAAGTATGTTTTCATTTTGTTAATACATAATGTCTTACATTTCAAGTTATAAGTTTTGTGTTGCATTTGTTATGCAATAAATTATAGAGATCAAGTCATGGTTTGCGTTATGATTGCATTGGATATGCTTAATACTTATATGCTAAGTATATAGCATTTGACACGTTCATTAAGTTAAAAAGAAAGTAAAATAAAGATAAAAAAGAAAGTGTCATACTAGTCTCCTTGATGTGAGATACACAAGCAAGGTTAAAGTTATGACCTCCTTCATGTGAGCTACACAAATAAAGTTAAAGTTATGACCTCAGTGTTTAATGGTCTCGAGTCTTCCACAAGGGAAGCATCATATTTATGATCTCATGATTAATGATGTTAGTACGAACACTAAAGTTTATAAGATAAGAAAAGTTAAGTAACAAAGATAAAAAAATTAAAGTAAATAATCATAAGATGCTCATAATTGAAAGTTCATAATTGAGCATAAATGGAATCATACATTTGATTTTGCTTGCATTCCTTGTTCTGACATGTTTATGTGTTATGTTTATGAAAAACATTCTAAGGAATGTTTTTACGTTAAATGTTGATGAAAAACATTTTCATATTTACAAGGAAAGGTTTATGAATGACTTTTTAAGAAATGTTTTATGAAAAATATTTATGAAAAACGTTTAAAAAAAAGGTTTTTAAGAGAAAAGTTTATAAAGCATGTTAAAATGATTTGTGAGATTATGTTTGAACTTAGTGAGCGAAAGCTCATTAAAAGTTCTTTCATGGTGTAGCTAGTCCTATGGGTGACCATAAGGATTTGTTTAAAGAACTAGGTACTGTGGAGGACAGATGCAAATATTTGGGTATGGATACCACTATAGTATGTTTCCGTTGTTTAAAGAAAATGTTTTTTTTTTTGTACTATATGATATAGTGTATTCAAAGTTTTAAGAAAATTAAAGTTTTAAGAAACAATTTGAAATAGTTTTAAAGTCAAGTGTTGGGCAATGTCTTAACTTAAATTACAACAGAAGTTGCAACAGCTTTTAAGAACGTTTTAAAGGATGTTAAAAAAAATTATTTAGTATTTTTCTTACTAAGTAAGTAAGACTAATGTTTAAGAAATGATATTTAAGAAAGTTAAGTGACGACCCAAAAAGACAAGGCGTCACAAAGCTTAACACTCATTTTTACAAGGGAATGTTAAATAAAATTTAAAAAAATCTAGTCAAGTGTTTGGCCAATTACATCGTTATTAGCCAAATTACCACTAATAAGCTATACATTGGTATGGTATTCTTATCGGCTACTAATTCGGATTACGATTCCTATAACTCAAAGTTCGATCATTCTATCGATCCCTTCTATCTCATTGTTTCTAACAAAAAGGGGAAAATTCTTATTAAAAGGGGAAAAATTCTAATTAAAGTCATCTTTCCTATCTGGGACACTTTGGTTCCGTTCTTGTAATGACCCACATTTTCGAATAGTCACTTAACTTTATTAAACATTGTTCTTAAATATTAATCTCACTTACTTAGTAAGAAAATTACTGAATTAATTTTTTTCTTCTTTTCCTTTTAACATCTTTGAAAAACATACTTAAAAACTATTACGACCTTTGTTGCCATTCAAGTTGAGACCTCGCTCAATGCTTGCCTTTAAAACCATTTCAAATTGTTTCTTAAAACTTAATAAGAAATATTTATTAAATCATAGCTTAAAACTTCACTTTATAATTATATAATACAGTTCGTAAAATGTATCTTAAAAGTTTGAAAATATTTCTTAATACTTTTACTTTATCAAAACTTTGAATTTTTTGAACTTTAAAAACATTGTATCAAATAGTGGGAAAACATTTTCTCTATACAATGAAAACTTACTGTGGTGGTATCTATACCTAAATCTTCGCAACTCTCTTTCGTAGTACCGAGCTCTTCACACATGTCCTACTGGTCACCCTTAGGACTACTTACAGCATGAAGGAACTTTGTATGAGCTCACGCTCAGTAAGTTCAAACGTAATCTCATAAATCATTTAAACATGCTTTAAAAACTTTTCTCATAAAAACTCTCTCCTAAAATGTTTTTCATAAACATTTTAAAAAATGTTTTTTTTTCATAAATATTGTTCATAAAACATCTCTGAAACGTTTTGTATAAACATTTTTTGTAAAATATTTCTTGAACGTTTTTTTTTCTTAAAATGTCATTCATAAACTTTTTCTTAAAAACATGAAAATGTTTTTCATAAACATTTAACATAAAACATTTTTTAGAATATTTTTCATAAAATATAAATATTCCATGACAAGGAAAACAAGCAAAACCAAAATGCATGTTTCTATTTATGCTTAATTATGAACTTTTAGTTATGAGCGTTTTATGAACATTTTTTTCTTAATTTAACTTCTATCTTTGCTCCTTATCTTTCCTGGTCTTACTTTAGTGTTTGTACCAACATCATCAATCATGAGATCATAAACATGATGTTTCCCTTGTGGAAGACTTGAGATCATTAAACATTGAGGTCATATACCTCACATCAAGGAGGTCAAACTTTAACTTTACTTGTGTACCTCATATCAAGGAGGCTGGTACAATACTTTTTTTATCTTTACTTTAACTTCTTATTAACTTTTGTGTGCATATCAAATGCAATCACATTATATGCAAACACACTTGAAACTCATAATTGTTCTCTTTGAAACTTATTGCTGTCAAACGCAACATAAACTTACAATTTAAATTATAAAACATTATGCATTAACAAAATGAAAATATACTTTAAACATAATTACTGTAAATACATTGCAAGCTTTTACTTAATATTTAAAACTTTATGCATATCAAATGCAATCATACTTTAACATAATAATTGCAAATACATTGCAAATCTTGATTTAAATTGTAAAACTTTTTGCATAATAGATGCAAACATACTTTTAAAAATAACTTGTATAATAATTGCAAACACATTTGCAAACATATATATATATATATATATATAAACATTTGAAAATTATTTACTTTAAGCTATAGGTGAGGTTTGAACTTACCTAAATAATGCTCTAGCGTTCTTTATTCCGTCCCTTTTTCTATCATTAGTCGGCCTCTGTGTCCTGATCAAACTACAATCGACTCATTAATTAACTTTCTTTTCATCAATCTATTTGATTGATAATAAAATATAAACATTAACTATTTTTCCCTTTTAACTTAACTTGTATACTATCGGTTTACCTTCCTTTACTTAACTTTGTAACCCATCGGGGTCACCTTCTTTTTAACCTTGTAACCCACCAGGTTACCTTCCTTTCTTTACTTGACTTTGTAACCTACCGGGTTCTTTTATTCTTAGGCATCCCTTAGTTTAAATTTCTCGTCTCACTGGCAGTTTCGTTACTTAACGTATTACGGAATATTTTCTATCTAAGAATGTTTTACTAATTCAGAGTGTTCAACTCCGTTTCAACCGTTTATCTTAAAAATGTGTTTTTGTCCTTAACAGGTTTTTCGTCAACTTCATAACTTTGTAAAAATCATTGCTTAACTTTATCGTTCTATTACGTATGTATTACGGAAAGAATTCCGCTAAGGGCGTTTTTCGATACAGGTGTTTCGAGTCTGTTTTGGCATTTTTTAGCAAAATAACCATTTTGTTCTTAATGTTTTTCTTTCATTCTTTCCTTGACTAAACTTTAATTTCTTTAAAACTAAGAATCTATTATACTTACTACCTACAGCAGTGTAGGAAACTAACGTTCCCTAGTAAAAACCTAGTTTTCAGACAATTTTATAGTTTTGGCCTAAAATACAAAAATATTTACATTTTTACCCTCGAAACCAAAAACGACCACTTTATACCAAACATTCAGTTTTTCACAACGAATAAAGCTTACAAAAGTACCATGGCTGAATTCAATACATTTCATAACGTTTTCATTTCTTCAAATTTTG